>JAUMJK010000749.1:0-668079 GCA_033558105.1 Coccyzus lansbergi | reverse complement strand
CGCCCTGGGGGCGGGCGGGCCGGAGCTATTCTGGATACGCAGCAAGGCCGCCGTTGCGCAGGCGCCCCAGGGGCTCGCGGCGAGGGCCGCGTGCGGAGAGCCAATGGGCGGGCGGGACGCTCGGAAAGGAACCAATCGGCGCGGGCGGGCGGCGGGAGAGCAGCCAATGGGGAGCGGCGCTGCTTTAAAGGCTATTTAAGGGAGGGCGGTTTGAATCCAAACAGTCGCGGCGGCCGGAGGGAGCGGAAGCTGCGGGTGAGCGGAGAGGGGACCGAGCGGTGTGGGGCAGGACCGGCCTGGCCTGCTCAGGGGGGTTAGGACCACGTTTATGTAGAAGAGACCCGTGTTGTAGCGTGGAACTGAGCCCCCTCTGCCCTGTCTCTCCCACAGGCCGAGCTATAACACAGCTTTTCTCCCCAGGCGCCATGGAGAGGATGAAGGAGAACCGCTCCGGTCACCCCAGTCACACTACAAAGGTAAGGAACGTCCCGCATCCTGCGAGCCTGAATAAGAAGAAGCAGCTGCTGTTTAAATATGACCTGGGACTAATCAAAAGGGACGAAAGGGAACGGCCTCAAGCTCCCCCAGGGGAGGTTCAGGCTCGATATAAGGAAAAAATTCTTCACTGAAAGGGTCATTGGGCACTGGAACAGGCTAAACAGGGAGGGGGTTGGTTCACCTTCCCTGGAGGTGTTTAGGGTGCGGGTGGACGAGGTGCTGAGGGACATGGTTTAGTGTTTGATAGGAATGGTTGGACTCGATGATCCAGTGGGTCTCTTCCAACCTGGTTGTTCTATGATGCTATGAAAAATTGCCTGAAGGTAGCATCTATTCATACACAACGTCCCAGAGCACCTGGTTGGTGAAACAAAACCAACTAAATATAATATATATCTTCCAAGATTCAGGTCTTTGATGGTGATGATATCTCTTTCAACCTGGTTATTCTATGGACTTTTGAGGGGAGATCTAGACTAGGTATTTGGAAGAAATTTTTGCCTGTGATGGTGGTGAAGCTCCACCATGGTTTGCCCAGGGCAGGGGTGGCTGCCCCATCCCTGGAGGTGTTCAAGACCAGGCTGGATGGGGCTTGAAGAGGCCTGATCCAGTGGGAGGTGTCCCTATCCACAGCAGCAGGTTGAAACTGAATGGTCACAAGGCACAGGTAGACTAGGCCCTGAGGGATGTGGTTTAACGTTTGATAGGAATGGTTGGACTCGATGATCCAGTGGGTCTCTTCCAACCTGGTGATTCTATGATCAATAAGGTCCCTTCTAACCCAAACCATTCTATGCCTTGTTTGGTTGATGAGTGCGTTTCTTCCGATAGCAGAAGAACTATGGGGTTCAAACAGGCTGTGGAAAGTATTAACCCTGTTTTAGAGTAAAAAGGGAAAACTGTATTAAAACAATATTTTCCTTTTGCAGGAAACAACTGCAAGTTTTCTTTCTCTTGGAGAGAGCAGTGCCCAGGCCTTGCTTAACTTTCAGTTAATATTACAATGAGGAAATCGTCCTCATATTTCAAGTACAAGATCTGTTAAAGAGAGTGAATCATAGAATCACCAGGTTGAAAGAGACCCACTGGATCATTGAGTCCAACCATTCCCACCAATCTCTAAACCATGTCCCTCAGCACCTCATTCACCTGTCCCTTAAACACTTCCATGGAAGGTGGATCAACCACCTCCCTGGGCAGCCTGTTCCAGTGCCCAATGACTCTTTCTGTGAAGATTTTTTTCCTTATGTTGAGCTTGAATCTCTCCTGGTGGAGTTTGAGGCCTCTTGTCCTGTCCCTTGGCAGAAGAGCCCAGCTCCCTCCTCTCCACAACCTCCTTTCAAGTAGTTGTAGAGAGCAATGAGGTCTCCCCTCAGCCTCCTCTTCTCCAGGCTAAACACCCCCAGCTCTCTCAGTCACTCCTCCTAAGACTTGTTCTCAATGTTCCAGACACAGCTTCCAAAAGCGAGGGCTTTGTTAACGTTGATCTTGATGTGCCTGTGCAGCTGTGTTCAAGGTCACTCTGATCATGTGTTTTCTCTGTGTAGAAACACAGGCGCTTTCTCACTATTTTAACTTAAAACCAAACAGGTCCTGGTAAAGTTTCAGAAGAGCGTGAGCACAGCTTGTTTTTAACCAAGCTTTCAGTATAGTGGATCGAACCAGAATAGTAAATGGGGGAATAGAAAAAGTACTAATTGTTGCACAGGTTATCATTAGAGGGTCAAAAATATAAGAAGCTGATCATTAGTATTTAAGCTTAGCTGTAGGCAAAGTATGCTACAACAACAAAGAATTTCTTAAGCATAAGCTTAAATAACCAGAAGACCAAAACAAGATAACTTAATCTTGTTAAATCATAGAATCATAGAACAACCAGGTTGGAAGAGACTCATCGGATCATCAATGACCTTTTCCATGAAAATAAACCTGTAGTTTTCTGCTGAGCTCCCATTGTACTGCAAGATTTAAGATGAACAGCAGTAAATGAAGCAATGACTTGCAGTGTGTGCTTTTATAGCAAGGATCTGCAGTCGTAATACTTTAGCTGTTATTCTCTATATAGAATCATAGAGCAACCAGGTTGGAAGAAACCCACCAGATCATCGAGTCAACCGTTCCTATCAAAATATATGTGTAGAAAGTAAATAAATATGCTGCTGTGGAAAACAGCTAACATCTTGTCAATGTAGAAATCTTATGGATGTTTTTATTTGTAAAACACAAGATCAGACTACCCTGATATTTCTTATGTGGCTTGAGTTTTTCCCTGCTCTAATGAATGGGTCATAAAGATTGTAATGTGCTATTCTACAATTCATATATAATCTTTTCTTTTTGTAGGTTGCTAATCCTCTTGGGGATGGCCCGAAACGCGTCCCTGTGTCTCAGCATTCTGCCCACAGCCGCTTACAGAGCAGTGGAGTCCAAGCACAACATGTTCTGTGTAATTCAAACTTCGCCCAGCGTGTTCCTGTGCAATCCCAAAAACCTGTACCGTCAAACCAAAAACTGTCTAATAACCAGACGACACAGCGGCCCCGACCAGTATTTCTGATCCAAGCAAATGCCAAGGCTCAAGGTCAAGGCAAGAACAACGAAAAACCTCAACAGGCTTCAGTACCTGGTAATTCTGAAGGGCGATGTACGTATTTATATGGTTTGGAGACATAGGATACTTCTGCTCTATGAGGTGCAGTGCAGAAAACCTAAAGCTGATGTTGATATGGGACAGACCTGTAGAGGAATACTTGGTTTTGCCCTGAAATGGAACAGCAGCACGTATTTTGTTTTAGACTTTACTGTGATACCCTTGTTGCCAGGATTACCCATTTAGAGCCAATATGGTATTTGAAAAATTTCAGATGCTCACTAGCCAGCTCTGAGTTCATGTAATTGGCACTTGTAGATCTCCGTTTACTACTGTTCACATGGATTTCTTATGCACAAGAATGCCGTGGGGTTTTTTTAAGGGTAAGCTTAATGTTTTTTTTAATTAAGAAAGCATTTAACATTACATTTTGACAGCACTAATAAATGCTATGGTGCTTTGTCAATAGCAAGTTATGCTAGGTTGATTAAAATGTCATTGAATGTGTTCTAAGAATTGTTTCAGATACAGCACAGAGGTTATGTTTACTTCCATGGGAATTTTTGTAATTGTTTTCACGGGTCTGTGGTATAAAGCTGATCTACTTCTCTATATGTAGCAAAAAATTCTGAAGCCGAAAGTTCCTCTAAACAGAAAAATGAAGAGACTGCTAGAAAGAAAAATGAAGAGGCTCCAAAGAAAAATGAAGAGACTAAGAAGTAAGTTTTACACATAAATTGTTCTAGCGGAGTCCTCTTGGATTACTCTTATTTTTGACGTCTAGGATTTCACGCTGCAACTAGGCTGCAGCTTAGCTGAAGGCTACCCCTTGGTTGGTGAGATCAGTGGTGTTAAGCTTCAAAGACAATGTAGAAGTCTAAGAAAGCTTACTTTGAGCTCATAATTCACAGGAACAAGGACTTGTTGTAACCTAAAGGACTTCCAGCTAAAGATGTAACTGCTCTGTGTACATAAGCCACTGCACATGTGAAAACAAAGCCTTCTTCACATGTGCAAGAGGCTGGAGCCTAACTAAGGATGAAGTTAGATTTGTAGTGTGGCTGCCTGAAATGGTTTTGATGAATCATACAGATGTATTACAAGCACCCAGCATATTGAAATGAGCCTAGTGTAGTATATGGAGTCTTGATTTTTGTAGTAGCTTGGTTATTAGTATATCTGTGCAGGGCTTCTTTCAGGACTTTCTAAGGAGTCTCAATGTATATGTTATCCTCTTGGTGTTCTCTTAAAGACTCAAATCTAGTTCAGACCACTAAGTATCTATTGGACTGGAACATTTTGATAGGAATGGTTGGACTCCATGATCCGGTGGGTCTCTTCCAACCTGGTGATTCTATGATTCTATAACAAACCTAGGAGTCAAAGCCCACACAAGTGTCTAATATCTAACTTATGTAACTTTCTCTTTTGCAGAAGGCAATGGACTCTTGATGATTTTGAAATTGGACGTCCTCTGGGGAAAGGAAAATTTGGAAATGTGTATCTGGCACGTGAGAAGCAGAGTAAATTTATTCTTGCATTGAAAGTGCTCTTTAAAACACAACTTGAGGAAGCAGGTGTAGAACATCAACTACGAAGAGAAGTTGAAATACAGTCTCATCTTAGGTAAAGTTTAGTGACCAATTACGCTCTTTGCTTTGTCTTCAGTTAAGTAAATGTAGTAGTCTTGTTAATGATAACATCTCTTCTTGAAGGAAATAGAAGCTGCTTTTTAAACATGTGCCACCTTGAAATTGCTAGTTGGGATTCTTGCCTTTCTGCACCGAGATTTACCTTTTTCTACGTTAAAATGAAGTAAACTGTGGTAACAAATCTTCCCATTACAAGCCCCTGCTCTTGTCTGCTGCTTGGATTTATGTGGGTGACAACAAGTTCTCAAGAATCTGAGCTTGTTGCTGGTGTCCTGCTTCCTGGAATAGGAGCCAAACTGGCTGGAGAAATTGGTTTTCACAGCAAGTTTAGTGTTTAAGCTTAAATGCCAAAATCCACAGGTATTGGCACCTTCAGTGAGCAAACTACTTTTCCAGCGGCTGTAGAATGGTGTGGTCTAGAAGGTAGTAATTGAATTGGATAGTAATTGGATAGTAATTGGCCTTGAATGAGGGGAGGCAGGAAAGAGAAATTAAAGTTATATGGACAAATACCTCATTCACAAGAATACTTCAATATTTTTGTGCAGGCATCCCAACATTCTTAGATTATATGGCTACTTTCATGATGTCGCAAGAGTCTACCTTATCCTAGAGTATGCACCTCGTGGAGAAGTCTACAAAGAACTTCAGAAGCTTGGCAAGTTTGATGAGCAAAGAACTGCTACTGTAGGTTGTTCTAGCTTCTTATGTTACTTGGTCTCCATATCTGGGATATTTGCAGTGTAAAGCTAGCTTTTCAGAATGTTCTGTATTCTGAGTTTGAAACTGAGATTCCTTAGATGGTGGCTTGTTTGTGCACTTGTAACAAGGAATAAATTGGGAAGATAAATTACTGTAAAGCACTAATATAACTGTTTAGCATTGTTTAGTATTGGAGTTGCTTGGTAACTTCAAGGCAGAGCCTGTGTTGCCAGACTCCAACAGTTTTAGGAGTAATTGCTCTAAGTTTATCTGGAAAAGGCTGTACTGTAGCTAGAGTGATACCTTAATACTTCAAAGGTTTGTTTCCTTTCTACATGCAGTATATCACAGAACTAGCAGATGCCCTTTTGTACTGTCATTCAAAGAATGTGATTCACCGAGATGTCAAGCCAGAGAACTTGCTGCTTAGCTCAAATGGAGAATTAAAAATTGCAGACTTCGGATGGTCTGTGCATGCTCCATCTTCTAGGTAAGAATGTCGTATGTATCTTATGCAGTGAAATACTTCTGAAGTTACGATTGTTAGCATTATTGTCCACTCTATGCAGAATGGTGGGAAATGTGAACTTCCTAAAATACAATTGTCATAGCTGGTAAATGATTAACTTCCTTTTCTTCAGGAGAACAACTCTCTGTGGGACACTCGACTACCTGCCTCCTGAAATGATAGAGGGAAGAACACATGATGAAAAGGTGGATATTTGGAGCTTGGGAGTTCTATGCTATGAATTCCTTGTAGGGAAACCACCTTTTGAAGCAGAAACATATCAGGAAACCTATAGAGCAATTTCCAGGGTAGGTGCCAATGCTTATTTGGACTAGCTTGAATCATGCTGCTTTTCTGTTACCTTACTGAGGCTTAACAAATGGTCACCCAGAAGGGCACATATAACTAGAACTGTAGCAAGACAGTGATATGCATGAAACTAAATCCCTAGAACCGTCTTCAGTCATATAAGACCGTAAGATACTTTGTCTGACTTCCTTAGCTCTACCCTGTTTTCTGTCTGTACCTGAACTCCTACCTCTTTCAAAAATCAATTCATCTTCACATATTTTCTTTTCTAATTAATAAATATTTAATATTCAAGGTACTCCTAAAAATATCTAAGCTTAACTTTTCCTGTTGCTTATCCTAGGAAGGTGCCAGCAAAGTACTTTTAAGTATGTTGAAAAAGACACTAGCTTAACTTCTCCAAGCATTGAGAACCTTGTTTACTTCAGCATTATGATGATATTAATCTCATTTTAATATGCATGAAGTGTATAACCCACAACACTGACACATCTTTGATAGGAATGGTTGGACTCGATGATCCAATGGGTCTCTTCCAACCTGGTGATTCTATAATCTTTACTTTCTATATCTACTTTGGAGGGTAGATCTCTCTGGTTTGGTTATAGCTGAATTTTTGCATCATCCTCAGTATCCTTCCCTTTCCCTAGGTGGAATTCAGGTTTCCTCCATTTGTAACAGAAGGTGCAAGGGATTTAATTGCGAAGCTTCTCAAACACAACCCCTCTCATCGACTGCCCCTTAAGGATGTACTACTTCATCCTTGGATTACAGCAAACTCTACAAAGACGCTTAATGGCAGAACGAGTGATGTTGCTGCTCCTTCCAGAATGCAGTCCTAGCAGGGATACGCTCATGGGATCCACAAGAAGAGTCTTGTACTGTGACTACTGTAATGCTTACAATAGGAAAAGCAGGTCTTGAAATCCAGCGGCAATTGGAATATGAATCCTTGGGTTGACCATTGTCTTAATTTTACATTGCAGTTAGGCTATTAGTGAGAGGTGGAATACTTAATATACTTGAAATCCAGTAACGTGTGGGCTGGGTTTGTTGATGGAAGTATTAAGCTGTACAGGGAGGGCTCTTATGATGTGGTCTATCCTGGTAATGGTTCATTGTTCCAACAAAGAGGAATTTGTTCTAGCTTATTGAACAGTGCAATATCCTGGAGATACCTGCCTCCCAGCTTATTGGGCAGCTAAAGGTATCATGCCTGTGGTGTAATCTGAGAGATGAATGCATTTCTTTTAAGTGTCCTAAAATGATGTATGATTTGTCTTTATTTTGTCTTAAGTGAGCACTCACCTTTTTAAATAAAGACTTTGTTACATACTGCCACCAGCACGGTAAGGTGCTTCGTTTATCACTTTGCCTGGCAGTCTAACTGCTTGTCTTTACCATCAGTCCAGTCTGACTTCTCTTTTCTAATCACAAAATAAATTTACTTTCCTTCTCTGTCAGAAAGGAAGCTGGTAGAATGTTCTTGGGCAAAGTGCTAGTACCACAATGTTGCTATGGTCGCTTTATTCTACAATTACATCACAGTGTTACAAGGTAAGTACTAAAGGTGTTGGTTCCTAACTTGTGATTTTTCTACAGTTATTGAAACCTAGGGCTGCTGCTGCTTTTCTTTTTGTACTGCAGTTATTCAAAGATAACATGCTCTGAGAGCACTTCAAAGAAAGGCTTGGGGAATGTTACCCAATGGGATATTAACAGGAACGAATGTCAACATCTGTTGTAATATTTTATTCCCTAAAAGACAGCAAGGGTCAGGCCCCTTGCCATCAAAACAGGTGTACTGACTCTTATCCAGTAAAAACACTTCAAGCAAACTAAGAGAAAGCAATTTATTTTCATTATAAGACTTGGAGCTTATCTTTGCTATTTTACAAAACACTTCAAAACCCAATCCTTTTACAAGCATGGATTCTAGAATCCAAAATACATTCTCACCTTAATTTAAAATATACTTTGCAAAAAAACTTCGTCTGAACAAATTGCCAGTAGTTTATACAACCCTATTTCTTTTAATAGGTAATCTGAGTTCTGATTGATTCAAATGAAGCTCTTTCCTGCAAGCAAGCCTCTATCATCAGTGCTGGTGATTCATAGCTGCATTTGCTTTAAACAATTCCTGCTTTACAGAATGTGATTTTTTTTATATATATATAATGTTTTGAGAAAGGAAAAGCTTGACTATTCCTTTCCTAGCAGCTTTAGGAGAAAACATAGTTATGACTGACTAAATGAAGAAAACAAGGCTGATAATTCTGGAATTCTGTTATCCTAACCTGATAGAAAGCAGGCATGTAGTGGAAAAAAACCCCCACAAAGTCTGCTGTGAAGGTGGAGGGGAAGCCCAAGTAAGACTTACATTTCAAGTTGGCAATTGGTATTTTATGAGTAAGTCCCTAGCTATTCTAGAATGTAGTAGGTCATGGGAAAGCTACACTTGCTTGCATGTTGTCATCCCCTGGTAGCCCTTCAGCTGCTGTGTATGTATTGCAGCAATAAGCTTTGATGCATCTGTATAATAATCACACATTGGTCAAGGATAAAAGCAGAGCTTACTGATTTGAAACCTTCTAATCTGAGCTGGCTAAGCCAGCAGTGAGTTGAAGCCAGTGCCCTGAATAAGCTGCCACTTTTGGCAGCAACGCTGCGAAGCAGGCATGAAGTAAGGAAAAAAAAATCTAGCAAATTTTTAAATAAGCAGCTAGTCAAAATGAACTTAATAGCCCTTTGTCCTGCCCTATGGGTATGTGAAGCAGCAGAGTATTGACTCCCTATGTAAGAAGCAGCTGTGCAGGACAAGCTCTATTAGGGGCTAAGCTTACACAGGCCATACTGCAGTACCCAGAATCTTCAGTATGTCCTGCTCCCAAGTTAAACTGCTCAAAATAGCAGCCTCTGTAATGTATCTTTACATACATGCTCTGTATGGCTATGTTTGTATTGTACATCAAGGCTGCAATTTAATATTATGGATGAATGGAGTTAATAGGTTGAAGAGAACAAGAAATTAGTTGCTCCTCCTTCCATTCCTCAGCCAAATCTCATCCTGGCCATGATTCCTTCCTTTCACTTTGCTAAATTCCAGGAAATAAAGTTTACTTGGATTGATTGCCTGGGTAATTTCCTGCTATTTTACTTTGATCACATTCCCATGTGAACAGAACTATGTCAGAGCCCCACTGTGGGGTAAGAGTAAGCACAAAACCAGAGAAAGAAAGTAAAATGAGCAGATCCGGAAGGAGGAAAACATCCAAAAGACTAACAGGTCTGGCTTAAGCATCTCTCACAAGCTCAGTCCTAAGTTTGCCATGGAATGTTACACTGACTGCCTAGTTTTGGCAAACAGTCTTTAGGTTAAGTGAAAGGTGGTATGTAAACATGCAACTACATTCTTATAAGAGTAGTGTCCAAATTAGGAAATGAAATGCACCTCTAATTCATACATTCAACAGTCTGTCAGACAACAGCGTATGAATTGCTCTTGAGACGCTATGAATTGTAATGTCTGGACTTCAGATGGAGGTGGGAATTTCATCCACAGGAGCAGAAAGCTGCTAGGGTTACTCTTCAGATAAAAATGTGTCTCCGGCACAAAGCCACATCTAAGTACATTAAACCCCTGCCCTCAGGTACTTTGCTGCTGACTTGGTGATCTTTGGAATACATTCTTGTAGGAGGTAACTCTGGTTACATTGATTTTAGTGGACTCAGGATTCCTCCTGAGTGTACAGGCATTAAAAAAAAAAAAAATTTAAAAAAGGACTTCAGGAGGGCCAGTTCCTAGCCTAAAAACAAAGCACGTTTTCAACCAATGAAATCTTAAAATGTGGAAGCTGCAGTTTCAGAACAGTGCACCACCTCGTCCGGGTCAATTAGCACTGTGCAATAATCAATCACACGGCTACTCCCACTCAAGTTAGTTGAGCGTGTGTTGTACTGCAGCACTGGGGTTGTTATAACATGTCTTTTATAACAAAAGAAATGCCCACCTGCCACCTTAGATTCCACTATATACACTTAGCAAAAGGACTATTTGTATAGTTGGATGCTGTTTATTCCACAGAATAAGAGGAAGACAACCTCACTCCTTCCTAACTGCAAGGTAATAAACTAATGCTGCCACTTTTGACAAGAAAAAAAATTAAGGCCCCAAAAGTGAGATTTATAAAACCCCAGAACTGTGTGTTTTGGACTCCTCACTGTCAAGCACTTATATTACCACTTGCAGTGGAAGTCAGATACCATTTTAACAGGTTTTTCTAAAGAAGTGGTGGCAAAAGGGAATGAAGATAAGGACAGCACTTTTCTCAGTGTAACATTTACCTAAAAAAAAAAAAAAAAGCAAGAGGAGGTCAGCATTAACATGAATCCAAATAAGTCTTTTAAGGAAATTTAGCTATATGGAAAGCTGCATGGACACAGAGCATTTAAAAGACAGAGTCAAAACCCATAAGAAATCACCGTGGATTTGAGGTAGGAGGTTTAAAGAAGCCAATCTTTCGGCAGTATCGGACGATAAACGGCACAGAAACTATCGTAATGCTGATTCGTACTGGAGCAAACAATTTGTGAACAGCATAGGCCAACACAAACGTGCTTGTACCAGCAGCCATTTTAGATTGCAACGACGATTCACTGAAACCGAGTTTGTAGAGCACTGCAGTCATATCCACACCGCTGGGGAAGAAGAAAATAAGATTTTTTTTAGTTTATTTTAAGGTTGCACACTAAAGGTTATACATTAGAAGTGCATAGGATAATTCCATCTGTGGTATTTATGTTTAAATCCAGAATAATCTAGAATCTTAAATCATAAAAACAATGAATTATTTCAGCAGTAAGAGCTCAAGTTACTTCTGTAGCGACAAAACAAGCAATGTTTTTACATGCGCATTTATTTTCTCAAATTGACAAGTTTGTAGAGCTGCAGCATGTGCTTGGAGAATATTAAGCTCAACCTTCTGATAAAATAATAGATTCCTCTCTTTTTAACTTTTAAAAATTAGAAATCTGTAAATTTGGGTTAGAAATTCATCTTTGAAAAATTTACAATGAAGTCTACCCCGTGCCTTGATGACATTTATTACGTATACACAGATCAACCCAAATCAAAGAAAGTACCTGTTGTTAGTCTTGATGTTCTAAGAGTATAATGCTGTTTAAAATGACAAATATCTCTCTTACCTAAAATCTAAAAAGTGAAGCGAATAATACGTATCTCAAACAAGCATTATCCACCAAATCCATTAACATTTTAATTTTATAGAGACATAGCAGCTTTCTTCAATGTTCACATGTTCAGAGTTAATTTTTCAAAAGACGTTGTTACAGGACCTTTCCCCCCTTCGCTTGCCAGTATAACATCTGCTAACTGGGAATTTAATCATACCCGAAGGAAAAAGTTTTCCTTGTCACCCTGTGCCACGATATAGTAAATGACAGAAATCAAGTATTCCTGCTGAAGGCAGGTAAGTGGCAGGGAATGTTCTGAGAAACAATGTGTTTCTTTATTTTCTCAGCTGAAATAGATACGTCTTTTGAACATGAGGTAACTGATACGTTCCCACCAGAGGCCACATATACAATTTCCAACCGGTCTCCTATACGTTTATCTAGTATTTTCTTTTTTAAATCTAATCCTGTTTTAGCAGCTGTTCCCTTCTGTAGTTTCAGCTGCAAAAGCTGAGTTCAACACACAGAAAAATACATTTATCTCTAAGCTCCAGCACTTTTGGAAGGTTCTATCTTTACTGGCCATGCTACTGTTTGAGAGCAAAGATACCTCTGCAGAACAAAATGAATTCTCTCAACTGGGGAGTTATTCTGGTGTGGTCTGTACTCTGCTGGGTTCAGGTGCCACCATGGACTGTGAACCTATGCAAAAAGACTGCACCATCTATCTTCTCTCATGCCCGATGGGAGATTAGATCCCTTTGTGGATCCATTTATACTCAAAATTCAGAAGATTACTGTGTATAGATCAAACAGGCATAGACTACATCTCCTTCCAGAAATAATGGTAAGAAATTCTTCTTGGCTAAACCACTACCTAGAGGTTACAGCTAACTGTACAAATCTCACCTTGACACAGCCAGATAGAAGATTCCTAGAGATACTAATGAAATTCCAACATGGAACGAAACCCCTACAGCACCATATTCTTTAAAAACTTGTTTCAGCTGCTGGGATTTATTGAGCTTCTTGTTTTCACCACTGGGATCCAGGGCTTCCTTTCTGGGGGGTCCACCTGCATCCTAAAAAGAAAACAATTAGAATTATTTATGAGCATTAAGAACAATGTCACATTCAGATCAGCTGAACCAATCTAAAGTAATCACAGAATCATAGAACAATCAGGTTGGAAGAGACCCATCGGATCATCGAGTCCAACCATAATAATAATAATAATAATGAAAGAAGTGTTGTTCAGAGTGCTTTGAGAAGAGAGCGATGCACTTTTGCTCTTTCACATCAGGGAAGCAGACGCCTGTGGCACAGTCCACCCAAGTCCCCTTGTCCCGACTATTCATATCAAAGGGATGCACTGAACTCAGTGCAAGCTCTTACATAATGCAAGTTTCATAGTTAAAAGGAGCTATTATAGTCCCAGTCTCTCTCCCTGCCTGCACCCTGTCAGCCTGCCATGGGCTAAAACCCATGGCAACTTAAGAAAACCCCTTAAACACCCCTACCAGGAACACCTTGGCTTCTTAGTGTCTTTTTTAATTCTTCACGACTCACCTGAAGCACTCGAACTCTGTAGCCCCACGGGAAAACACACACCACAGCCCCCACCACTGGGGTGGACCACCTGAACCCGTAATCCTGAAAATATCCCCAAAAGCTGGAAAACTCATCCAGGTCATTGCAACTTGTGCCTTAATGAAAACCATGATCATACAACCACAGAATGGGTTGGAAGGGACCTTAAAGATCATCCAGTTCCAACCCCCTGCCATGAGAAGGGATCCCTCCCACTGGATCCGGTTGCTCAAGGCCTCATCCAACCTGGCCCAAAATACCTCCAGGGACGGGGCAGCCAACACTTCTCTGGGCAACCTGTGCCAGTGCCTCACCATCCTTGCAGCCAAAAATCTCTTCCTAATACCAAATCTAAATGGTGGCCATAAAGACCAATGGCATCCTGGCTTGTATCAGAAATGGTGTGACCAGCAGGGTCAGGGAGGTTATTCTCCCTCTGGACTCAGCACTAGTGAGGCCGCTCCTCAAATCCTGTGTTCAGTTCTGGGCCCCTCAGCACAAGAAGGATGTTGAGGGTCTGGAGCGAGTCCAGAGAAGAGCCATGAAGCTGGGGAAGGGGCTGGAAAACAGGTCTGATGAGGAGAGGCTGAGAGAGCTGGGGGTGTTGAGGCTGGAGAAGAGGAGGCTGAGAGGAGACCTCATTACTCTCTACAACTACCTGAAAGGAGGTTGTGGAGAGGAGGGAGCTGGGCTCTTCTCCCAAGGGACAGGGGACAGGCCGAGAGGGAATGGCCTCAAGCTCTGCCAGGGGAGATTTAGGCTGGACATTAGGAGGAAGTTTTTCACGGAAAGGGTCATTGGGCAGTGTCAGAGGCTGCCCAGGGAGGGGTTGATTCCCCTTCCCTGGAGGTGTTTAAGGCACAGGTGGAGGAGGTGCTTAGGGACATGGTTTAGTGTTTGATAGGAATGGTTGGACTCGATGATCCTGTAGGTCTCTTCCAACCTGGTTGTTCTATGATTCTATGATGAACAACTCCAACTCTCTCAGCCTGTCCTCGTAGGGAAGGTGCTCCAACCCACGGATCATCCACCTCCCTCCCGTCCCGAGGCCTCCGGAAGCCAACTCTAAGCTCCTGGGGAGGTGTCAGCAGAGCAGAGCCGAGGGGCAGAATCCCCTCCCACTCCCTGCTGCTCGCAGTTCTTTGGACGCAGCCCAGGACACGGTTGGTTGCTGGGCCGCGAGTGAACGTGTCGCCTCACACCGAGCTTCTCACCCCCACGCCCGCCAAGCCCTTCCCGACACACCCTCCGCCCAGCTCCCCATCCTTCCCGAGCCGAGGCCTGAGCCCCACCTTGGCGGAGGTGCTGGCAGCCCATCGCAGCGCCACGAGAGGCGGCGAGGCGGCCCCGGCCCGGGCGAGGCGAGAGGCGGAGAAGGCGGCAGCGAGCGGCCCCGGCGGCCGCAGCAGCAGCCGGTACATAGCAACGGCGCGAGCGCAGCGCAGCCCACACTGACGCGCGCCGAGCGGGGCGAGCGCCAGGCCTGGCGAGTCGAGCGCCCACCCCCGCCCCGCCCGGCCCCTTAAAGGCACGTGAATGAGGCAGGAGAGCTAGAGGGTTGTCAGTTCTACAGGGACAGTGGCTGTTTGCTGCCTCCAGAATCTCAGCAGGAGCTTCGCTTAGAAGCAGAAAGGAAGAACTATGAATATGAGACAGTATAGGAAGTTGATAATCGTAGAATCATAGGATAACCAGGTTGGAAGAGACCCACTGGATCATCGAGTCCAACCATTCCTATCAATCACTAAACCATGTCCCTCAGCACCTCGTCCACCTGTGCCTTAAACCCCTCCAGGGAAGGTGAATCAGCTCCCTCCCTGGGCAGCCTGTTCCATTTTTCAAATGTAGTTTAATAAGATTAGCATGAGTTGAAATGATACCAGGAAAGGAAAATGAGACAACTTCATTTCCTTGAAATTAAAGTATGTGTCTGCACAGATATAACACAGTGCCTCTTTAGTATTTGAGGAATCCATATGCAGTTTATAAACATATATAGTAGAAAATTCTATGTCATGAATCACCAGATTGGAAGAGACCCACAGAATCGAGTCCAACCATTCCCATCAAACACTAAACCGTGTTCCTCAGCACCTCGTCCACTCGTCCCTTAAACCCTTCCAGGGATAGTGACTCAACCCCCTCCCCGTTCAGCCTGTTCCAGTGCCCAGTCACTCTTTCCGTGAAAATTTTTTTCCTAATGTTCAGCCTGACCCTCCCCTGGTGGAGCTTGAGGCCATTCCCTCTCTGTCCCCTGTCACCTGGGAGAAGAGCCGAGCTCCCTTCTCTCCACAACTTCCTCGTGTAAACAACTTCTTGTGTACATACATTTGACTCTCAGTGACATCTTCCTTCTCAAGCAAAACCAGGGAAGTCAATAATACTTGCTATGTTCTACTGAGTGGGAGAACACTGCATGGCTCTAATAGCTAAATCCAAAGGATGCCTGTAGGGATTAAGGCTCAGACCTCATCGATGGGGGCGACAATTGAGATAAATTTATTGAGAGGATGCAAACCTTATATAGTGCCTCTGTATCCAGTAACAGTGAATTTCCACCCGTGAGAATCCCGCAGTGCAGCGACAGATTGCAGCCCCCCCTTGTTTTTCCACAGATGTGCCCCTTATCTTCATGTTTTCCACCTAGTGCATTCCTTTCCTATTAACCCACAGGTCTTAATAAAGATTCCAAGGTCTCAACAAGCTAGCAAGCATGAGAACATCAGCTGTTTGTTCTGTGCTTGCTGCTAATACTGCAGGTTCACCAGGGCATCAGCTGTTTGCCCCAGCAGCCACACAGTACTGGAATCTTTATGCCCACAGAAGCCAACCCAGATGGTCTTGCCTGTGAGAGGAATCTGGAGAAAAATCTCTAAACAGGACAGTAAAGAAGGAGTGATTCGCCTTTTTTTTTTTTAACCTGTAAATCCTTGAAGAGTGGGGTTGTGTGTCACCCTATTTTATTCCAGTGCCCAAGAGTGATGTGGGAAAATCCATAGAGATGGATTTTTCTTCTGGGTGGATCTGTCCAAGCAAGGGGAACTACAGCTTCAACCCAAATTCCCCTGAAAGTGAATCTGGCAATTTAGGGTGGGAGTCTCTACACAAAGATCAATTTCATCCGCTAAACAGATCTTACCTTTTGCCTATTGGCTCTCTAGTCTCATTAGGCAAAGAAGGCTCTAAAGTAAAAGTAGAAGAAAACAGAAGTGCAAATATCTAAATTGTTTGCATTTATGTGACCTGATGACGATTTCATATGCCCATTGTTGGCACACATGTGCATGAACAGGCTGTCTCTGTTGACCAGTGACAGTCTCTCTCATCGAGGGAGGGTAGTTCTTTCAGGATCTTTGTGCCTTAGTTGGTACAAGTCAGGAAGCATTAGCTCTGCTCTCCGCAAGAGTCCTCTCCAGTAATCTGATGTGACCTTTTTTTTCATTTGGCTGGTGTGATGTGTAGCCATTTGGGTGTGGGAGTGAAAATCACATCCAGTGTCTCCTGCTAGGTGTGAGATTGATTGCCTCAGCAAAGAGAGCAGGTTATTTGTTCACAGAACAGATAAACTACGGGGAGTGGCAGCAGAGGCATCTTCCTTGGCACCTACTAATGTGTTTCACCTTGATGTTGAGGGTTGCTCAGTCTCCACGTTCAAACAGCTGTTGGCCTTGCTGCCACTGGAGCCCCACACCACTTTCTTCACAGAAGTCAAGAAGTCAGTGACTGTTCTTACCTTTCTTTAACTATTAACCTGGATTGCATTTGAGGCAGAAATAACTGCTGTACTCACTGCTAATTCCTTGACACGTTATCACGTATCCACTCACAGTTTGGAAGACAGGCTTTACCATTTAACTCAAGTCACATTTTCATTATCCAGCAGAGTTTCCGTTCCTCATGTCTGTGAAGAAGTTAGCATCTTCTGATCTTAGACTGATATTTATTTTGCAGTGAAGTGCAAACAGTTCATTTGTTTGGTACTTGGGGTTTGGCATTTGGATAAGACTCCAACTGGCTATTTAATTTATCATTCAGTGCAACCCACTCTGAGGAGAGGTTTAGTCTCCCACCTCTGGAAAAGAACTAGCAAACTTCTAAATAGATTAAGTCAGCTACCCCAGCAGAAGTGTGGTGCCTTGTTGTGATGAATGTAACACAGAGAGGGATGCAAAATGATGCTGTTTCATGATTTTTTTTAACGTTTGTTGCTATTAAAATGGATCAAGCGTTTTTTTGTGAAGTGGAAAATTATGGGGCAAACTTCAGGAGCTGAATTAAACTGCTTTGCCTTCTCAAGCTGTTTCACACCTCTTCGGATTTCCATGGACATTCAAATCTGCACAGACTCCTTTGGATTTTTTTTTTTAAATTTTTTTTTAAGTACTTTACTGGCCATAATTTAGCTTTATGAGGACTTAAGAAAAATTAGTCAGGAGGTGTTTTGCGTTGGCTTTTTTAAACGTTCAGAAATGTCAAATTGTTTTCACAAATGAAAAAGCCAGTTGTCCTTTTCCCCTCAGGTTTAAAAGCTGTGTAAATAGTTGATAACATTCTGGGGTAGGAGCCCATGACTCAGATTCTCAAGTGCAGTTTTTTCTGCCCTTTGCTCCTTACCAATATTGTTATAAAGCAAATTGTCAGCCTGTTTAGATGAAACAAGTAACAGTCAAGGCCAGATTCCCTCTTTTCTACCTCTCACTGCATAATGACATAATGAGATTCTGTCCAAACAGCTCAGCGCAATGCAATATTCAGTCTGCAGCATACTCAGAAAAGGCTGATGTGAATTACTAAACCCAGTCATTAGCCCCTATTTATATGAGGTTACTGGAAATTGTTCCCACATCTTTCAACTGGTCGTGCTGCTGCACCAGGACGCATCTTTTCAATACGTGTGACGCACTTAGTCTGTACCCTTTGAATATACACATCTAGTTTGTCAGAGATTCTGACGTAACTGACCGCCAGGAGAAAAAAAAAAACTTCCATTAACTTCCTTAGAAGTATGGGGAAAGGGGTCAAAGTGATCACTAACAGCTAATGGCTCTATAGAGCTAGTGCTGAGGAGCAGTGCAACACGAAGCCTTTTGTAGAAGACTAATACCTCATGCTTGTTCTTGATCTCTGTTCTTGCATCCTTCCCTTCCCTGGAGGGGTTTAAGGTGCAGGTGGATGAGGTACTGAGGAACATGGTTCAGAGATTGGTAGGAATGGTTGGACTCCATGATCCATTGGGTCTCTTCCAACCTGGTGACTCTATGATTCTATGATCAGAAAACTTGCATCAATAAGTTTCCTGCGACCAGAAGAGGAGCAGGTGCAGGAGGACGTGTTTTCATCTGGTGTCTTGTATTCTTTTTTTTTTTTTTTCCACACTGAATTTGAAATTCACCCAAAATTGTAGCTTCTTTGAAGGATCAAACTTTAAGCAGTAATAGTATTACTTGCATCAATACCAACAATGTGAGTAGCTTATAATATGAGCCAGTAGCTAGTGAGCATCACAGCTTACAAACGATAGTTATAAGCAGCCTTTGGAACAATCCCTAACAACAAGGATTATTCATTTAAAGCATCTAACTTATAGTTTGTAAAAGATTTATGTGATATTTTTCAGTGTGGTTTGCTGATATGGCACCAGTAGAAATGAAGTCATTCGGTATCGGGTTGTCAGCTGTGAGATCTGACAAAATAAGGAGCCATTTCTGGGGCTCTAGTGTGTGATCACTCTGTTACTGACCACATCACTAGTGTCCTGTTACTGTACCTGGTTCTGATCTTGCATTATGTTGGTGCTTGTTGCGTGATCTCAATAGGAGAAAAGAAAAGAGCCTGTTCTTTGGCTCTGGGCATGTGAGCACCCTGCAACTTGTCATGTTCTTTTTGCGTCACTAACTGGCACAAGTTCCCATCTATCATGAGCCAACAAGTGTGAATGCAGATATTCTGTCTGTCCGAGTGAAGTCTCTTAGCATGTGTGGCAGCTTTTATTTGAGAACAGGCACTGTAGGAACTTGTTTGGGACTAGAGTCCAATGTATGGAGACTTTCTTTGGCAAATTACCTGCAACAGCAAGAAGGCAGAATGCAGCTATGTGGCTTGTTCGGTGATAGATATTCCTTCTCTGCCAGACACATGCCTTACAGTGTTTAGTCAATGGATGGCACTGCTGGCTTTTCACAGCTGGGCTGGGTTGGGGAGCTGGCTTGTGCGATGCATCCGTGACTCGTTCTTCAGTTTAAACCATATCTGAAAAGTTACTATTGCAAAGTTACTTCAGTAGTAGCCATGCAGCTAAATCCCCTGAGACAAAGAAGGAGCAGATGTTGTGGGCCACAGAGAAGCTCTATTTGGGAAACATATCTATGTCCCCATCCAGTCCTCATTCATCATTCCCTACTTCTCATTAGGAAAATCATAGAATCATAGAACAACCAAGTTGGAAGAGACCCATCGGATCATCGAGTCCAACCATAATCATCCTTTGGGTGCACAAAACAGGGCGGGTCTTTTTTTTTTTAATTGAGAAGCCCTACAGCACATTTTACCGAAGGGGTTCAACCTGCTTGGGCTCGGAGATAATCAGAAGTCGTGTAACAGTTCTGTGCTGAGATAATGAGCTCTGCTGAGAAAAAGCTGTATTATTTCAGGCCTGACGCCATGTCAGTGTGGTTACCTGACTTCTAATAAAACTTGAGGCCACTGCCAAGTATGTGCATATCTACTGGGAATATGGACAGATATAGAATAAATCGCTGAATATTTTTTCTGCTGCCACAGAAGGTTCTTTACTTGTTCTTCAGATATGCATCTGGTTGCCAAAATATGCTTTCAGGACCACTGCAGTGGCATGTCTGGAGGAAGGAGAGCTCAGCAGGCATCCTCAGCACTGCAGAAAGATGGGGGAAGGCCATTCTGCTGCCTTGCTTCCAATTATTCCTTACTTCTTACTAATAATGAAAAGACATTCTTCATTATTTGTTATCCTGTGGAGCGGTAGATGAGAACTCACTCACTGTTGTTGTGTTTACCAAGATTATCTGTTTACTGTCGACTGCTTCTCACTTGAACTCACGGAGGCAAATTCTTAATTACACTGTTGTGAACCTGGAGTTTCTAAAATGGGAGAGAAGAACAAGGAGAGATAGCAACGTGAATTTAAATGGGGAATCAGAAAGGAGAGATGAAAGGCTGAAAACGGTAAGGATCTTGGATGTTATGCAAAGGTTATGAAACATTCAAAGAAAATATGAAACAGGAAAAAAAAAGAAAGGGAAAGGTTAGAAGAAAAGCTGTCTGTGGACAGATCCTCTCATTCCAGAAGCCTGGATGAGTTTGAAAAAATAACCCAATGCCAAAAACTCCTAAAGAACGTCAACCTGATAGCACTCCTTGTTTAGCTGGATGTAGGTAAGTGAAGTGATTAGTGTTGGAATAGTATAAAACTGGCATTTTGGTGTCTTTTTTGCACATTTCTTAAAGCATGTAAAATAAAAAGAGTTATATTGGTGAGCAAGTACTTTATAGCAGTAATATAATATTTATTATATTGTGGTTGGACTCGATGATCCGATGGGTCCCTTCCAACCTGGTTGTTCTATGATTCTATGATTCTATTTGGTGCTGTGTGAAAAAAGAAACCATCCTCACCTGCTGTTGTAAAGTATTTTGAACTTACTAGCTTGCTCATTCGTGTGAAATTTGCTTTATAATGTGCAGTCTGAGCTGTTTATAGTGCCGAGTTGCTTTCAAACTGCTGCTTCGACATGGGGATGTGGGACAGTTTCTTGCTGACTTCAGAGAATTAATTCAATATGCAGATCCTGGACTTTAATGAAAGGCTAATCATCCGGTAGTGGCTGAGCCTCAGAAGCCTGACTGTACCTTCAGGCACTTGAGTTGAGCCTCTACAGAAGGCAGCTGCTACTGTCATGCTGTGTTCTGCCTGGTGAGGTCCTGGCTCACTCTTGTTACCACCAAGCCCAGTAGCTGATGGAGAAAAACCTGAATTTCCTTTAAAACTCACTTGGCGTTCAAGATGGACTTTGGGAGATGTAGTTGCTAATGACCTAGAGGTGATTCATCCATTATCGGATAATCTGTGTTTATCTGAAATTATTTAAATACACTGAGGCAAAGACAAAAACAAATTTCCCAGAACAGAGAGATCTTCACATAGGAAAGAACAAAGTATTTTTAGTTAATTGAAGATTTTCAGCCTTTAAGAAAATCTGGCTGCTTTGGACTGCTCAGTGGAAGCAAAAAAGAAGGAAATTTGATTTACTTTGTATTTAGATTTGCCTTCCAGCTTGTTAGTTATCTGAGTGCAAAATTGCAGGCTGAGGCTAGCGTATACGGCTGCTAGATTAAACCTAACTTTTGCTCTTTTTTTCCCTTAAAAAACAGTAATTAAGGAATTAACATTTCTTGGACTTCTTTTACAGTTTAAAACGAGCAGATACTCACCTGACGTGGCTTGACATCTATTGATTTCAAATGTTGTTTTTCTTCCATCTGTTGTATCCTGATTAAAATGGATGGACCATCTTCTAATGTTTGAGGCGAGAACTTAACTTTTGTAAAATCTCTTGGGTTTGAACATTCAGTAAACCAAAAAGCAGAGAGAGATGCTTGAGTGCTGAGGGCAACTGGCAAAATCCTTGGACTGGCACAGCAGCTTTAATTAGAAATAACTTGACTTTATGTGGCTTTGGACCATGACATTTATTTTCAAGGATTTCTCACTAATAAGGTCTTTCTTTCTTTCTTTCCCCTTTGGATTTAGATAGAAATGTTTTATTTAATGGATTTCTCAGCTTTCTTATCTTGTCAGAAATCAGATGAACAGCCACTCATTTATAATGGAGTAAGTAAGGAGAAGAAGTGGTTTATGTATCGATATTTTGTGCACCTAAAACATCCTAAGGAAGGAAATAATTTCAGTGTCTGATCCTGCAGCTCTCTTCACAGAAAATCATAGAATCATAGAACAGCCAGGTTGGAAGAGACCCATTGGATCATCGAGTCCAACCATAACCCCATATGAATTCCTAACTTTTTCGTGAAGAAGTCCTTGTCTAACAGAATATTAATAAATAAATGATTTGTCTTACAGAACTGACAAGGGATGAGAAGCTTCACGTCTCTTGATGTATCTGGATAACAGCGTAGTCTGGAAAACGCACTTAAAACTGTTTCTTCATAGCTTTGCATAGCGTTGAAGGTAATTCTTATCATTTTAGCTATTTTTATATTTATTAAGGAATACATTGATGAGCAACTTTATAAGCTTTTGGAAAGACTGTGCCTGAGGGATCAGAAACCAGGTCCAGGCTCTGCTGAGGCCACAGCAGGGCTGTTTACAAGGGGCAGGAGGTATCCAGAGAGACAAAAAGTGACAGTAGTGGGTGAGGAGAATGAAATCAGCTGCTCATTGACTCAGTGCCGCAGTCAGTGTATGCACAGACCATCGGGCATCGCGTCACTTCAGTCATACAAACAACCTGCCTGTCCTCTAATGATATGATGTGTTATCATGTAATTGCATAGCTAATTGGGCAGCAAGACTAAATTAATTCTGTAAGGGAGAGGTCTGTGAGACACACTAGTCTTTTATGTTGTGTTTCCCTCAATTCATCTGGAAGGTAGCCAGATAAACAACTCGTGATAGTCATGGTGTCATTGTTCTCTGGCAAATCTGGAATGTCAGAGAGAAAAAGCTCAGCTTTGCTGTGCGGCAGCCAGACAGTCATCGCTCTCGGCTGTTCCACCAGGTGAAGAAGCTCAGCAGCACAGCTGAGGGGAAAGGGAGATGATAAATGCTAAGCAAACTCTGCAAAACAAACCCCTTCCTGATCAACAAACCCTTTATCTTATTACAAACAAAAATATCTTTTTTTTTTTTAAGAAAAAAAGAACTGATTAACAAAAGCATCAAGTATAGAATATTGTTTTCTAAAGGAGAAAGATGATTTTCACATCCAAAGCAAAGCACTGTGTCACAGCCCTCTCCCACAATAACATGGCTTATTACCAAGACTTAGCAGCCTTTCCCACCTATAATTCTTCAGCTATTTTTTTAAAGATGGGTATTTTTTTTAACCTCCTTCTATAGCTAGAAAAGCAAATATAGGCTAAGCAGCTTTCTCAAGATACACTCTAGATTCCTAGTAAAGACAGTGAATTATCCAGTTTTGAGTCATGGCTAACGAGACTAGAGACACTAGCACAGGAAAACTGACAAAATGCATCATAATCCTGCATGGATTTACAGTGAGCGAAAACATTCATCGTGAGTCCTCAAAATGAGGAGCCTGATTTTATTCCCAGTTAGGTGACAGTGCTTTATTTGCCTTTGCCATTGAATTGTGGGCAGAGGTTGTACCCACTGGAAGAACATCCTTTGAAAACTTTACCAAACCAGGCAGGAACCGGAAGCTTATTGCAATTAAAGGATAAAGGCTCATCTTTGTTGGTGGGATCGAGTGTTAAGCAGGGCAGCACAACAGGAGATCCAATCCTAAAGCTATTATGCGTGTGTGGGATTCTGGATGCCAGACTGAAGATCATAGAATCATAGAATCATAGAACAACCAGGTTGGAAGAGACCCATCGGATCATTGAGTCCAACCATTCCTATCAAACACTAAATCACGTCCCTCAGGACCTCATCTACCCATGCCTTAAAGAACACTATCAGGAGCAGACAGACACGAAGCATCTCTGGTTCTGTTAACCCTCCAAATGCAACTGCAGGATCTTTTGCACCAGGCTCTTCTGAGCTGGCAGGACGTGAAGCTACCTGAATGATGAATGTTCTAGCTTTCCTAGGGCAGGATCAGGGCTTACTAGCTAAACCACAGCATGAAAATAGTCAGAGTGCTATGCCAGCTATGCACATGGAACATCTCCGTGGCAGATCTCCACAGAGACCATACAAATCAAAGTTCTCTTCCAGATTTCACTTGTCTTGGGAGAAATGCTTGACCTCTCATTTATCTCAGTTTACTTAGCTGTAGGATAGATTTTACTATTTTAACCATTTAGAGTAGTCCAGCTGGATAGTTTAAGGATTAAGTGATACGTGTAGCAACAGGTGATCCACAAGAGTTTAGTCTTTTGAAGTATAATCCTGCCTTTTGATACAGGTTGGCTTAAACTTCAGAATTCTGGCTCTGGGGAACTGGACCTTAACCCTACTCCTGAGTATGTCTTGTTCTGAATCTTACCTTCGACGCAAACCTCGAGAACTGAGATCATGACAGGTAGATCGTGATAGTTGTAGTTTGCATCAAGATGAACTCTATACTTTCAATCTATTATAATGTTTGATCTTTCTGACCTCAAATCAAAGCTGTTTTCTGAAGCATCACCATGGTGATGCACAACACACTGTATGTCATTGACGGTGCTTTTAGAGCTTTATTGAAATGCTTTTTAGCCGAAGAAAAAGCTGTATATGAAATAATAGGTCTTTATGTTGGAGATTGGCTTACAATGGGCTGCTATATAAAATATTTAATAGAATCTCTAAAATTGTATCAAGACAAGTTACCAGGAAATTAAAAATACCTAAGTAGATAGAGCTGCAAACATAGACATTTGTGAGCGAGTACAACCGAGCCTTTCCTTCCAAAACACCAAAGGCAAAAAATATTTGCTAGCAAATTAAGTATTTGTTTCTGAAATTTGTCTGCTATCTAGTTTCTGGGTAAGCCTTCAGTAGTACCTGTTCCTAAGAAACTTCTTTGATTTATGAAGTACTTACTATTGTGAAGCTAATAGATATGTTTATGATGAGTGTGTTTTTCTATTTGAATTGTGAAAGCAGTAACCTTTAGTCATACACAGATGAGATCATTTCAATTCTGGGCTTAGTCCTGCAGAATTGCTTGATTCAGAAGCTGATATGCACATTGGCTTAATTATTTTTGAGGTTTTTTTTTTTTTCCATAGGTTCTTACATGATGATAAGATTGTGAAGTTTATGTGTATGTTAAATTCATCTTAGGACTGATGAATTCATTTCTCCTCTGTTGTCCCCTGCTCTTAAAAAACATGCAGGGCTTCTTTTATTGCTTTTTAGAACATTCTTTGCAGACGTCATATTCTGTCGATCTAATCCCATCTTTCCCGCAAACCAGCAACGGGCATTTGGTATGAAATCCTGACCTTATTGCGGAGTCAGCAGGAATCTTAAACCATTAAGAAGCAATTCAGGCTCCACTTAGTGCAAATGAGGGCCAAACTCCATTAATTTTCCTAGCTAAATCCTAAGTTTCTGTTGCTGAGATGTGCAAGAGTTGATTGATCTCACTTGAATCTGTGTGTCTGCTCTGACTGAGGCTGGTAAAATGCAGTCTGTGTTATATATTTTGCCTTATATATGATTCATTTCAACATATTTTCATATTTCCTCTCAAAATTCATTGATGAGAAAAAGAACCATTAAATATCCATACACCAATGACTAAGCAGTAATTTTAACCAGACTGTTGGTATTGAAAGTCGATCTAATTATATACTGCTTCACGTACTGGGCGTTGCCTACGTCTGACTTGTAATGTACCTAAATTATTATTTTGGTTAAGCTGATGAGTTCATTCTCATTTATCTCCTTCATTGTGATCGATCGCATTCAGAAGCCTTTTAGATCTGCACAGCTGACCCACTCGGAGAAGTTTTTCGCTGAAGACCATACAATTCTTCATGGCTGTTCTTCATAGACTCATAGAATCACCAGGTTGGAAGAGACCCACCGGATCATCGAGACACCCATTCCCATCAAACACTAAACCATGTCCCTCAGCACCTTGTCCACCTGTGCCTTAAACATTCCAGGGAAGGTGAATCAGCTCCCTCCCTGGGCAGCCTTATCCAATGCCCAATAACTCTTTCTGTGAAAAATTTTCTCCTAATGTCTTACTTCAGGCTTTCCCATTACAACAGGAACTTTGAGACTACTATAATACTTAAATTATTTCCAAAGTAAGTACTGTGTGCTGTTTCGGGAGCTGGCTTAAAAATCTGTAAGTCCAAACTGATTCTAGTGTTATTTCTGCTGAACCACATACTGGGCTAATTGCAAAGCTTTTAGTTGTGCTGTTGTCCATGCACTCCCCACTTCCCTGCCCAGGAGTCCAAAATTACGTATAATGGCAAACATTAAAGCATTAAATGGGTACTGCAAGTGGCTTAGATTGCAGTCTGCCATAACATCTACGTCATCTGTAGAGGAAACAAAAAGTGATATTGTCTGGAACGTTTCCGTTCATCTAAAAGACCTAGAACTTGACTTTTTACCATGAGAAGTTCTTTAGATACCACAAAACAGAAAGAGGGGATTTACTTACAATATATTTATGACTCTGACATACATCAGGAAAGTTGTACTTAGGGACTGTAGTTCAGGCAGTAAAAAGCCTGAACTTAGCAAAATAACAGAAATTCCTCAGTTTCTGTGGCTAAGATTTCAAGTATCACGTCTTTATGCAGCAAAGTGATAAGCTATATTGGTGAAGGGGCTTGTCATGGGAACGGAAGGACAAGGACTCCTACCTGTTCCCTCTCTTAAGTCCTCAAAGGAGAGGACTTACCTAAGGGGCAAGGACACAAAGCTGGTTTTCTGTTGAGGCTTCTGCTGATGCAAGAGAAGCTGGAAGATTTTCAGAGCAATCGGAAACATATAACTGTGTCTAGAAAGCTGCCAGGAGGAGAGGGATCTGGGGGTGTTGGTCGACAGCCGACTGAACATGAGCCAGCAGTGTGCCCAGGTGGCCAAGAAGGCCAATCGCATCCTGGCTTGTATCAGAAACGGTGTGACCAGCAGGGCCAGGAGGTTATTCTCCCTCTGTACTTGGCACTGGTGGGACTGCTCCTTGAATCCTGTGTTCAGTTCTGTGCCCCTCACCACATGGAGGATGTTGAGGCTCTGGAGGGAGTCCAGAGAAGAGCAATGAAGCTGGTGAAGGGGCTGGAGAACAGGCCTGATGAGGAACAGCTGAGAGAGCTGGGGGTGTTGAGGCTGGAGAAGAGGAGGCTGAGAGGAGACCTCATTGCTCTCCATAACTATCTGAAAGGAGGTTGTAGGGAGGAGGGAGCTGGGCTCTTCTCCCAAGTGCCAGGGGACAGGACAAGAGGGAATGGCCTCAAGCTCCACCAGGGGAGATTTAGGCTAGAGATTAGGAGGAAGTTTTTCACACAGAGGGTCATTGGGCATTGGAATAGGCTGCCCAGGGAGGTGGTTGATTCTCCTTCCCTGGAGGTGTTTAAGGGACGTGTGGGTGAGGTCCTGAGGGACATGGTTTAGTGTTTGATAGGAATGGTTGGACTCGATGATCTGGTGGGTCTCTTCCAACCTGGTGATTCTATGATTCTGTGATCCCTCCTTTTCTTTGGTAAACGACTCTCATACTGACTAGATGCAGTCTGCAAATTTGGTCTGGACATATTCCAAAGGTCCAGCAAATCCAAGCTCTGGTACAGTATGAATGAGGTCATCCAGAGGAGGTCAGGCTGAACTGTTTTAGCTGCACTTGGCACTGTGAGTACCCACCTGATTTTCTTGTTGTGGAAGTCGATTACTTGAGCTGTGCAACAGAAGTGAATGGCTGCAAATATTTACCCACCTTTAGTTTTTCCATGGTTATTGAAGCAGTGCCTGACTTGAAACTGCCACGGAGAGTGATATTTTCACCACAAATGAGAAACAATCAGCACAAATGATTTTTTCTTTGCTTGTTTCTGTTCCCTACATGCTGGTAAATGAACTCTGTAATCAGGCACTGGGTGGACACTCCAAACCAAGTTGCTCTGGGACTGCAGCAAACCGGAAATGTTCGCTGGTGAGTTATCGTTGAAGATAATAAAACCATTCTTTGAACCTGTCAGTGAGCAGAACAGACGCTGTTGGGGGTCTGTGCTTGACCGACTGCATCAGCATAACCAGAATGAACGTATTTATGGTGCTCAGCAGGTATCTGAAAACAAGTTTTCCTTGAAAACACTGTGCTATATTATGTCCTTCATTCACCTCCTACTGTTGAAACTGCTTGGAGAAAAATCTTTGCCACCGATAGCAGAGGTGTTAAAAATCAAACAAGCACTCCAGGTTTTTGCTTCCGTAGATCGTAAAAAAGAAAGCAGCCGAGTCCTCATGGTTCTTTGTGACCTCTCCTGACAGCTCTGCTGAGCTCCTCATGGTTCTTTGTGAACTCTTCTGACAGTTCTTCTGAGCTCCTCATTCTACACTGTTCTCAGACTGGTTGGTAGCTGCGACCACAAACTCCTTCTGCGTTGCTTATTTTTAAAAATGTCATAGCATTTGGGAAACAGTGTACAAAGTCTGCTTGTTTTCCTACAGAAATGGCAGTATCCTCCTAGTCTTCCCTCCTTTAATTGTCTGGAGAAATAGATCCCTTTCAAATGCATTACGGCAAACCTTTAATTGACAGCATCTCTGTTGTGAGAGTGTTATCAGGTTGGTGCAGTGAGTAAATTGGAGCGAACTTGGATGACCTCTTCCTGTTGTTCAGAAACAACGCTGCAAGCCTCACACAGCATCTGTTTTTTTTTTTTGTTTTGCAGGAGCACCCCAGAGAAATGATCGTGTGTCAAAATAGAGCAACTTTTCTAACAAGAACAGTAGAATTAGAAGCACAAATCGGGAATTATGGCATTTATGTTATAAATGAGAGCAGCCAAGAGACAACCAGTGCACAGATCTTTGCTTTGTGAAGAATTGATGTGAAAGGTACAGTTGATATCAACCAAGAGAGTTAAAAGCTGCATGAAAAGAAACTAGTGATGAGTATAAGAAGTGCCGATGCACTGAAAATGCCTTTGCTGTCATTCGTTCTCCGTGGACACTTCCTTCAACAGGCAGTTCAGTTTTATTCTGAGAAAGCGGTTGTGGATATTTGAATTTTATCAGCCAATATCAATGTCTATGGGGAAATGGGCACTTGTCAGTGTTTCTGGGAGGGCTCTTCTCCCAGTGAGTCTTCCAGAAGCAGTCAGCAGGCTGAGACCTCTGGAAAGCACACTGACAAGGCTTGGGATTGGTGATATCGTGAGCAGTGAATTTGCTGTTTAAATGCTTAGGTAGCAGCTGATCTGTTTTGAAAAATCTGGCTCAGCAAAGTCCACATGGCAAGACTCCCAACACCATAGAGCTTGAAGCATTTGCTTATATGGACCTTGCCAGCATCTCACAGTACTTTGTCAAGAAAGCCTTGATTTTCATGTTCTTTACAGTAAGAGTTAATTGATTTGTAATTTGTCTTGGGTTCGTTCTTTCTTTCTTTCTTTCTTTCTTTCTTTCTTTCTTTCTTTCTTTCTTTCTAAGAAACTTCTCCACTTGTCATTTAATGTAATCAATGATCATCTTGTTCCACTTGATTGACCCTTCCCATAGTGGTCTCTAATTCCATTTAAAACTGATTTTTTTATCAAAGCTAGATTCACCATGGCCCCATACCCTTCCTCCCTTGAAAGAAAGTAATTACTCAATCAAAATATATACACTTTGACTATTATGTCAGCATATCCACATCCTGCTGTATTAAACTATATTATTCCTGGAGTCTGGACTGGCAAATGAAGGCAAAGTAATAAAAATTTTTCATTTGAATCACAGACAAATTGACTGTTTTGCAGTATTTGTCTATGGCAATTACATATTGTTTTCTTCTAATACCGATTTCCTTCCACAGTTTATTAGCATGAATGTCAGGGAAACGAGCATATTGGTTTTGTCTGTAAATACCTCTGGGCGGGTGGAGAAGACAGCCCTGTGATTAGAGCTGCTGATTAGATGGGTTTGAAGTCAGGCACTCCTGCAAGACTCTGCTTGTCCTGAGCACCTCTCATCCTGCCCCAGGTGTGGCCGAGCAAACTGCTCACATCACCTGCCTGTGAATGGTTTGTGATCCTCTGGGGATCATAGAATTATAGAATCACCAGGTTGGAAGAGACCCGCAGGATCATCGAGTCCAACCATTCCTATCAAACACTAACCCATGTCCCTCAGCACCTTGTCCACCCGTCCCTTAAACACCTCCAGGGAAGGGGAATCAACCCCCTCCCTGTTCAGCCTATTCCAGTGCCCAATGACCCTTTCTGTGAAAATTTTTTCTTAATCTCCAGCCTAAATCTCCCTTGGTGGAGCTTGAGGCCATTCCCTCTTGTCCTGTCCCCTGTCCCTTGGGAGAAGAGCCCAGCTCCCTCCTCTCCACAACCTCCTTTCAGGTAGTTGTAGAGAGCAATGAGGTCTCCTCTCAGCCTCCTCTTCTCCAGGATAAACACCCCCAGCTCTCTCAGCCGTTCCTCATAAAGCCTATTCTCCAGCCCCTTCACCATGAGTCTATGGTTTGTGACATACATATATAAAAGCACAGCTATATATGTAAATATACATATTATTTCATTTTTGAGGATGAGAAAGTTTTTAACAAACTGCTGCTTTTTTACTGCGAGTTACCAGTTGCAGGATGTGAAGGTACAAACCTTAGCTACTTAGACACCGTGAATGTGCAGTTGGTGTGGGTCTTGATTCCAGAAGATGCTGTTGGATTCACAATGTAAACAGAAAGATTTTTGAAAAATGATTTATTACAACATTAACGTGGCCATGCTAAGCAATATTTTTCAAGCGAATACATATTTTGTCACAACAATTTCTCATTAAGATATGGCTTGTTTCTACACTTTCCCTCCCCTCCAGAAATTACTTTGTGCTTTTAACACATGCTCGCTCATTATGCAGATGGCTTAATGATCTTGCATTCATCGCTGTATCAATGTGGGAACTGTATTCTTAATTAATTCCATCTTTTCTTTTATTCTGAAAACCTGATTGCTTGAAGTTCTTTGATGTGGTGGTTTTGATCATGGAGAGCTTTCACCCACCATTTACAAAGCTGTTTTAATGTACTTATCTCTTCAGGAAAAGAAATGTTAAAACCTTGTGTTACATGTGCTGCTCTTACCGTCTTCCAATAAAACGAGTAGGGAGTATATCAGTGAATTAATTTTCTATATAACAATATTTGTGCATATGCCTAGGAAGCTATTTGCCTTTTCTGGCTGGTAATTATACACCAAATTGGGAGTAACTGTCACATTAGGAGTGAAATATTACTTCAGTATATCAGGATAATTTTTAATTAAGGAGAGCGACCAAAGGGACAGCATTTGCGAAAACAAACCACAAACCTGTCACATAGCTCCAGCTGACCCAGAAAATTCTGTTCCCTGAGCTGTCTGGAAAATACTGCTCTCTGAACTAAATATCCTCCCTGCGAGCTTTGCCAGCTTCGGTATTTGATATTAATTATGAAATGACCCCCTACATTTTTTCTGATCTCTTCCCTAAGCTTTACAGAACCTTCGAAGATGAAAACTTATAAGCAGCGTGTTTTGGTGGCTAAATAAGAAATCCTGTTCATTTAGGAGGGGGCAAGAGCAGGGAACATGCTGCCCATGGTACCAATTTAGTGGTATTTGGTCTGTAAAGCAGCAACGAGGGAAAACCAGAGCCTTGTTTTCTAGTTTTCTGTGAGCAAAGCAGACCAAAAGCGTCCAGTCCGGTACTCAAAACCTCTTCACATATTGTTTTTCAGACAATAATTGAGTTGGGTTAGGATATTTCTTACCTATTTGGACTGTTCGTAATTTCCCTGCTCTTAGATTCTGCTAAGGAGCTGCACTTAGGTCAAAAAATGATATTTAAAATCCAGCATATCTGAGAAATAATTAGTTCCATTTTGATTACCCTGTCTCATTAACAGAGAGAGCATTGATTTTCACTGTACTTGTGCTATTATACTGAATTTAGATTGTGGATACTTCACTCTAAGTAACATTTTTATTTGGTCTTTTTTTTTTTTCTTTTTTTTTTTGCCTTAAATGCCTGTATTTTTCAGGCTTTAAGTTTTAAAGGATATTATTGACTTAATTGTCATTCGAGCGTTACAAGTATAGTGTGTTTTTATCTCACACAAATTAAATATGTGTAAATATAAAGGCCAAAGCTACAAGGCAACTTTTTCTCGCATCCGTTGGATGTTTTCTCTTTGTGTCGCTTTGGGAGTCAGTAGAGGTTAGGATGATTTCCCATCAAGCCATCTGGAGATATTGTTGCTGGATAAAAATAATATATAAAGTCTTCTTGCTAGCAGAACTGGGTGGAGGCAAGTGTTCCCTTGTCTCGTTTGTGCGATTGTCTTTGGAAATATATGAGCCTGCGAAGTGCATCTGACAGAGGGTTTTTTTACAGCCAGAAACGAGATATTTTAATACAAGAGAAGAAATCTTTACAACATGAAGTCACAGTGACACGACGGCTCCTACTGACACTACATAATAAATAATCAGAGGTGGTAGAGATACAACCGATACCAATTTAGATTAATATTAGATGAGATGAGAGAAGAAAATGATGTATTGAAACTCCCAGAACATCATGTTTTCCCTCTTTGTGAATGAATTTTTAAAAAGAATATTTAGTACCTTATCTATGCACCATACAATCTTTTTTTCTCTTGAGAGAAAATCGCTGCCCTATGAAAAATATGCTTTTGTTTCCAATGCCATTTCCATTTATTCTACCTTTTGATTTAAAATTTAGGTTTTGTAGCTATTAACTCATTCAAAAGCTCGTACCAACCCTATCTGAATTCTCTTCTTTGCACACCCCCAGCTTTATGCAACTCACATGGCTCATCACCATAAATTAAATCACATGTTGATTTACTTTGCCCATGATCTCTTAGAAAAACGGGATGATTAATACCCTTTCAAGCTTGTTTATGCATTTGACTTTCATAACTCTATGCAAATGCTTTTCCTTACTGGGATTGTGCTAGAGGTGTGGTAGCTAGTTTCTCAAATCATAGAATCATAGAACAACCAGGTTGGAAGAGACCCATTGGATCATTGAGTCCAACCGTTCCTATCAAAATGAGGGATAGGAAAGTAGTTAATGTGCCTGTGATCACTTTTGTGGAATATGTGATCATAGCTACATCACTCATTCTTGTCTCACAAGGAACTGAAAACCAGGAAAGTCAGAAAGGCGAGAACTAAGGTCTCCCACCTCATACCTGGCTGCAAATTTGGAAATATACTAACTGAGGACGTGTAACCCCACTTTCTTTTAACTTTGAGAGCATCTTTATGTGTTAAAGAACAAATTTTGTGCTTTTCTGATTAAATATGCCTCTTACATAAACATAAAAATATAATGCAGCATTCTTTGTAACTACCTTAGTACAGTATTTGGTTTAATTTTTGTACATCAAGTTGTAGACGCAAGTCCACTCATTGCTTTCTTTTGTCTGAAGGTGTTTGCTGCACCTTGTCCTGTCTTGCCTCCTGGTTTATTTTTACCAAAGTTTTGAATTCCCAGGTCTCCCTAAAGTGCTGTCACGCAGAGAGACCTGAAAGCAAAAGATCATCCTTCCTTTCTGTCCACACGCGACTTAAGAACTTGAAATGACAGGTCTTTGATTTACAGCACATTTCCAAGTACATGCTGTACGATTTTAAGATTACCAAAGGCAAATCTTTTCACAGGTCTCACTTAATTGACTGCAACGAAGAGGCAAGCAATAAAAGGCTCCAAGGATTTGTCTGCTATATAAAACGGAGAAGAAATTCAACCTCATTTTGGGACACAAGTGTTGTGTGAAGAGGTGCTTTGTTTTTAAAGGCTAAAGACAGAAGGAGCTTGTGGGCTTTGTGAAATAAGACGGTAAAATGATAGAGGCGAAATCTGTACTAATTAGCTACAGGCTCTTAATTTCACAGTTGATGGTTCTTATCTGTTGATAGACACCAAAACCATCCATCCTCAGGTCTCACCCTCTCCCGTGTCTCAAATGTGTTTTGCACAGCTTTTCAGACTTTCATTTCCCCTCCAGCTTTCTCTCGCCTCTTTTTTTTTTTTTTTGCCAGATATTTTCTGAAAATCTGAATTTGAAATGATTTGCGGAATTAACTCATTGTGTGGTGGAACTCCTGCCTGCTGGCAGTACTATAGCTCCAGGTCTTCGAATTTTAGGCAATCTCAGATTTTCTCTATCGGCTCAAAGGTGACAGCAAAACAGGAAGGGACAGATTTCATTTCAAATTTGGAAAGTTCGTGGTCTACGAGGTTGGATAGAAGCTGGCCTCTTCTCCCAAGTGACAGGCGACAGGACGAGAGGGAATGGCCTCAAGCTCCGCCAGGGGAGATTTAGGCTGGAGATTAGGAGGAGGTTTTTCACAGAAAGCGTCATTGGGCATTGGAATAGGCTGCCCAGGGAGGTGGTTGATTCACCTTCCCTGGAGGTGTTTAAGGTGGATGAGGTATTGAGGGACTTGGTTTAGTGTTTGATAGGAATGGTTGGACTCGATGATCCGATGGGTCCCTTCCAACCTGGTTGTTCTGTGATTCTGTGAAATAGAAAGACTCCTTAGTTACCCAAGCAAGCAGTTTCATGCCTCTTGTCTGTTTTTATTTTCCTGAATAGACAATTTTGGTTGACCACTCACCTTGACCAAACCGGCAGTTAAGTAAAAATATTTTGCATGCTATGTTTTAACAGTCCCTGTCAGCTCCCTCTGTAGCTGAAGAAGAAAGTTCCTGGCATAGACATGGTCAAGCAGTGACCTAATTTGACTTTTCTAGACAGCAAGTAAAAGAATCTCATGCTCTTCACTGACTGCTGAAGAGGAACTGCCTTGCCTGCAGCATTTACCTTTGGGAATACCCACCAGCATGCAAGAAGGTATTACAAAAAGAAGGAAAAGGCTTAAATATAATACACTTAGAGCTGAAGAGGTCCTGAGGTGACCCTCCCAGCTGTGTGTTAAAGCCAGAGGAAGCACTCTGGTTCTTAATTCACTTATTCTGAATCCCACCTGGATGCTTTTCTCGGTGTGCACTTGAGCAGCTTTAAGTCACACGCACCAGCACTCACGGAGAACTCTGTGAAGGTGCAATACGAACCCTTAATGAAATGAGTGCTAATAGGCCCTCAGCGCCTTTTCTCCTCACTAGAAATAACTGTTTAGACTGATTCTCCCAGCTGCACCTTCTCACTGCTTTGATTATCGACTCAGTCAGTATAATGGCTCCTTTGGGGGAACCTGCTTCAGCAGCACAGGGTTTGAAGGGGGAGAGGCACTGCGATTGCTGCTCCACTGCTTGGATAAAATGGGATTGTGGAGGGTAAGTTAAACCCAAAAGGGTACATGCATAATAGGAGGTGTGTACACAGGAGAGGTCTGGAGCTCTTCTGCCTTACCTGCAGTTGCTTCTGCCTTACCTGCAGGTCATAGAATCATAGAACAACCAGGTTGGAAGAGACCCATCGGATCATCAAGTCCAACCATTCCTATCAAACACTAAACCATGTCCCTAAGCACCTCATCTACCCACACCTTAAACACCTCCTGGGAAGGTGAATCAACCCCCTCCCTGGGCAGCCTGTTCCAATGCCCAATCACCCTTTCTGTGAAAAACTTCCTCCTAATCTCTAGCCTAAATCTCCCCTGGTGGAGCTTGAGGCCATTCCCTCTTGTCCTGTCCCCTGCCACTTGGCAGAAGAGCCCAGCTCCCTCCTCTCTACAACCTCCTTTCAGGTAGTTATAGAGAGCAATGAGATCTCTCAGCCTCCTCTTCTCTAGGCTAAACCCCTCCAGCTCTCTCAGCTGTTCCTCATAAGGCCTGTTCTCCAGCCCCTTCACCAGCTTTCCTTTCACCAGTTGCTCCTGCCTTACCTGCAGCTGCTCCTGCCTTACCTGCAGTTCCTTCTACCTCTGTGAATATGTAAGTCTAAAAAAATATTTTTTTTTTCAGGATATCTGCAAGCTTCCTCAGGCTTAATTTCAGTAAAGGCAGCAAATTTAGCCAACTGGAAATATTCCTAATTCAGTGTATATGTCTTTATTTAAAAACACCCTAAGCCTTTATCCTTTTAATTTAAGCTATATTTACTGTTGCATCAAGTAATACCTGGTTATGATATTTATATGTTAATCTAGAGTAACCTCGAGTCCATCATATTTGGCCTCTGGCTTTGTCATTCAGTTGCAACTTACCCAGTTTGCACCATTAAAACTGAAGTGCGTTTATTAGTGATGTGTTAGAAGTGTTGTACTGCTTATTGTACCCATTGCAGTGCATGAGGGCTGCTCTCTATGTTTTATTTTTTTCCCAGAATGTTCATTTCTGACCTTGAATCAGTAATAGCTACGGAACAAACCAAAATTGCATCAATTAAGCTCGAAGGTGAATACTTGACTGTGTTTATTACTGACGGGGACAGTTTGGACAGTGGGATCAAGGAGTTATGGGTTTTCGAAGTAAATTTTGCTTCAGTGGCGACTTTGTTTCGTAATCGCAAGAGAAGAATAGTCTCGAATAAAAGCTCTGTGTTTTGTCGTAAATGAAGGCAAAAGTGCATTTTGCTCGAACGAGCACTGGGGTTGGGAGCAAGGTCCTGCGTTAGTTCCCTACAGAATGATTTTATGTTGATTCTAACAGGTTTATATTGTGGAAGTGATGAATGAGCATAGTCCTGGGCTAAAATTTAAATTGCTTATGAGGTGTATAATGGCTGTGGTGATGTTAGGGTAGATGCTTATGAAAAGTGGCTTCGGAGCAAGCTTCCCTTTTGCTTCCTATTTCTGGAAAAAAAATAATTTTAAACATGAAGAATAAAAGATGTTTGTTTTCCAAGCAGATTTAAAGCGTGAAAAGCTATGTTTTTCTCTTTGGAGAGGATCTGATAGAGCTTGTTTTCATTCACCACTCTGACTTGAGCCGTGACCTCATTACATGGTCGCAGCCCAGGAAAGAACACAATGAAATGTGCAGATGTGCTGCTCCTGGTGTAGTGAGCTTTTCCTCTCCCAAGTGACTTTTTTTTCTTTTTTTCTCCCAAGTGACAAGGGACAGGACAAGAGGGAATGGCCTCAAGCTCCACCAGGGGAGATTTAGGCTGGAGGTTAGGAGGAAGTTTTTCACACAGAGGGTCATTGGGCATTGGAATAGGCTGCCCAGGGAGGTGGTTGATTCACCTTCCCTGGAGGTGTTTAAGGGATGGGTAGACGAGGTGCTTAGGGACACGGTTTAGTGTTTGATAGAAATGGTTGGACTCGATGATCCGATGGGTCTCTTCCAAACTTGTTGTTCTATGATTCCATGATTCCTCTGCAAATGGCCTTTAGCTGCAGCTCTGGCTTTATGAATCTGCTTTATCTTCCTCCTTTAATACTTTTGTCCCCTTAAGGTGTGTTATTAATTCATCTACTTAAAGACAAGGCTGTATTTCAACCTCTCATTTTTTAACCTTCAAAGCTGAGGAAAATAGCACCGTTTTGGATGTCCTTCAGAGATCTATATGGACAAGATTTTTCAGCCTTTGTAGAGCTCTTTAAAAGCTGTTCCTTTCCTCTGCTCTCCACCTGAAAGCCTATTGACCACAGGCATTGTGTTATAGTTGTGTATAGTTGATTCACCTTCCCTGGAGGTGTTTAAGGGACAGGTGGATGAGGTCTTGAGGGACATGGTTTAGTGTTTGATAGGAATGGTTGGACTCGATGATCCGATGGGTCCCTTCCAACCTGGTTGTTCTATGATTGTATGATTCTATGAAAAAGTCAGATCCATGCCTGTACCCAGAGCTCTCTTCTGACTTGGTAGCGACATGTATAGAGATATCATGGAAACATGGAATGATTTGGGTTGGAAGGGACATCAGGAAGGTCGGAAGGGACAGGTCTTCCTGTTTTAACCCCCCTGCCGTGGGCAGGGGCACCTTCTACTGGATCAGGTTCCTCCAAGCCCCATCCAACCTGGCCTTGGATGCTTCCAGGTATACCTGCAGCTGACCCTCAGATTGCTAATACAAGTTATTGTGAGCCCTCCTGCCCCTGCCCTGCACCCTCTCACCCCTATTTCGGTGCCTTAGTCAGAAGGGATCACCCTTCATTGGTTTGTCTGAGTGTAGCTTGTACTTTTGGGTGGTGGAGGCAGGAAGGAAAATGCTCTGGAACTCTTGCATCTACTGTACTTGGTGTCTGTGTCCAGATTACCTGGTTTCTCTTATATCTTCTCAGAGGTGTGGAACTGAGATCGGGCTGGGCAGCAAAGGATTTTCCAGTGCTTGTCGTTCCCTTGTGGGTGAACTTAAAAATCACCTCAATGCTTTAGGTGAATCTCCATGCCATATGGCTAACCCTCGTCCCAAACTGGGCTTTAACAAATACCTAATCAAGATATTTATATTAATGGACCCACTGATGACATTATGTGACTGTATAATTCTGTGCCTGGACCTCTTTATTTATCCATTAGGACAAATGCTTTCAATTATAAAACGTTTAGACAGTTATTGAAGGGAAAATTGCATACATAGTGCCGAATTTCACATAAAAGAAGCAAATCTGGCTGTAATTTGAAGAATAGGCTGTATTGAGTTGACTTAGTGGGATAACTCCTGCAAATTCAAATGTTTGTCTGAGTATACGAGGGGTTTCTAACAAGTCTTTAGAGTGAGGATAACCCTGCAGTGCTTGTGAACAACCTGATTTTCTTGCAAAAAGCCCTGAATCAATAAATCCATATGTAACTGGCACCTTTAGATGAAAAGGATATTATCTGTCTGCCTTGTCTCATACGATCAAGGAGGCAAGTGCATCCATCCTGTCCAGCCCAGGACACTTAGCAAGGAAGAAACATTTCTTCTTATGGACAGATTTTACATTACCTTAATATTAACAACTCTGCAAGTGTTTGCGTTTCACTGCAGGTACAACCAGGGGCAGATTGTCAGCAGGTAGAAGTGCTGCTCTGCTTACTTGCATGAGTTAAGGGCTACTGATGACTTTGTTCTGCTTTATGTGCACATCTATAGGATGCGCTGCTGGGCTACGGTACTGATCTGGAGGACTTGAGCTGATGATCCAGTCCTTGTGTGTCCTTTAGGTGAGTCCTGACTTGATCCTCAGCTCTGTTCCTGAGGAATGAGAGGGGCTGAATGGCAGTTCCAAGACTCCTTTCTCAGTGAAGCATTAAGTTTTCCTAAGAGTGCAGTCCTGTTCTTTCCCTTTGCTTCTGTTTCACATGAAGACTGTTTCTTTCATCACAGACTTGTGATGGTTACCATCCCAGTTCCATGCAGAAGGCTGCACTGTGGATTTCCAAAGCATGAGCTAGAGTTGGGAATCTGGAACTGGGGGTGGACAAACACACCACTCAGATTTATGGATAACTCGTGGGGAGGAGCTGCACCTTCACCAGAAAGCGTGAGAGATCTTTGAGGGATTTTATGGGCAGGTACCTGTGTGGTTGAGTCACCTTCCCTGGAGGGGTTTAAGAGACGGGTGGATGAGGTGCTGAGGGACATGTGTTAGTGATTGATGGGAATGGTTGGACTCGATGAGCCAGTGGGTCTCTTCCAACCTGATTGTTCTATTTTTGCATGTGGGAAAGAGAAATCTGCCTTTTTTTTTTTTTGTGTGTGTGTGCATTCTTGTGTAGCTCTGGGACCAACAGGTAGAACTGTGAAGTTGTTTTCCACTGTTAGAATCTATTTCTAGTTTTGTGAGCTAGACCACCAGGACCGTGGGTTGACATGGATTTGTGCTCTGATAAAAATGAAAATGACTCTAAGTGATGTCTTCAGACTGATTTATTCAGCAGATGAATCTTTTGCTTAAAGGCAAAGCACAGTATGAATCGATCTCATCTAAAATCACTTTTAGACAGAGAAATAAATAGGGCACCAGATGCAGTAGAAGCTAAAGACACAACAACCTGAGGCAGATCATCATGGCAAACCAGAGTATAAAGGTACAGAACACTGACAGCAGGGAGGGGTTTCTACCACAGGTAGGTACAGTCTTTGCACACCACAAAAGATCAGTTGTGTGGTTTCCTCTGCTGATTTATTTCAGTTCATCTTTTTGTGCCACGTCGGGTGTTGCAGAATTAAGGCAAACTGAGCTAACCACATAGATCTCGACACTGCTAAATTAATTTGTGAGACACAGAGAAGGCTGCAAGCATTCAACTTCTGCTTATTTTGCTGGTTGTTGTTTTTTTTCCTCTACTCTCTACCTGAAATGAGGTGGAATTTTCTCCTGTGCTCGTTCTGCCACATGCTCCACAGTGACTTCAGTGTTTTTTCTACTCTTTTTTAAATTAGGGGGCTGTGAGGTTAAGTCAGTGTTTCAACGACGGAAGTGCTGGGAATGTGTAACTCTGGTGGATGGAATTATGGGAGAAAATGAGAACTCGATTAGGGCACTTAAGGTGTGATCAGAGGGCAAGGGAAATGGAGCAGGAGGTTGGTTTGGGCTGATTTGACTAGAGCACAGGGATAAATAACTCTTTGCCCCATGCTAATTATATACTACATAAGGCTAAATCCTACCTAGGTTGTAGGATAGGTTGTAGGATTTGTTTAAGGGACAGGTGGATGAGGTGCTGAGGGACATGGTTGAGGAATAGGAATGGTTGGACTTGATGATCCAGTGGGTCTCTTCCAACCTGGTGATTGTATGATTCTATGATACTGAGAATAAAAGGGAGTGATGCAGTGGCCAGTATTTGCAGCCTGTGGGGCAGTCAGAGCTGGGTTCTGGAGCCAGTAGCAGTGAAAAACCATCAGCCTGGGTTGTACCAGGGCCGGTGTGAATGCAGAACTGCAGGCAGAGCAGGCTGGGGAGATCCGGCACAGATAACTGTACCTAAACTGACAGTACTGACAACACAGCAACTCCACTCAAATGGGAAAAAAAAAAAAAAAAAAGTCTTAAGTCGAATGAGATCTTTTTGAAGTTTGAGAGCATAAGGCAATATCTGATCCTCCCCCCCACTAAGAGTTTCAGGTTACTGCTCTTCCTAAAAGTGAGACACCAGGAAGATGCTAAGCAGACTCTAGAATGGCTTAGAGTTTCTTTTGCCTGACACTGTGATGCTACCAGTACATCCAATCACACAGAAATCACATCAGCCTTTGCTCAGTTACAATAGGCTGTTTGAAGGCTAATTACGTGATTTATTCCTATAAAAAGCAGAAGAGAAAACTAATTTAATGTAGCTGATGTTGCACGCTTTACACACCACCACCTTGAACTCAGAGTTTGAAAACCATTGCACACATGTCGCTTTCCTTGTTTCTAGTGCAGCAGTTTCCATCCACTGAAAGTAAAGCTCTTTAGAAAGAAATTGACCCATGACACGTATTTCTTAATGCATGGAAATCATACCTGCTGCATACATCTTGCATCTTCCAGGTAGCTAAATGAGCCAAATGGATGTCTCTAAGGACTCAATGTAGATTTTACACAAAGCTAAATTCAAACTATTTTGTGTTTTAGCAGTTCTGGATGTTCAGATATGTGCAGCCTTCTATATAATAATATATAATATAATATATATATACACTCCCATTGTTGAAACACTGACTTAACCTCACAGTCCTTAATTTAAAAAAGTAATATATAATAATATATTCTATAGGTGAGGTTCTCATTGGTCACAGTTTATCAACAGATTTGTGTGAATTATTTTATTAACATACCCAATACTGCATCGATTGGTGCATTCCAGTTTAAAAATAAAATAAAAATTGATGATATGATACTCCTGTGTCTCTAAGTAATGTAAATGCCTTCTTAATGTGAGTCACTCCTATCAGGCAGCTCAGTTGTGCTACTTCTGATACAATAACTGTTACTCTTCACTTAGCTGATTTCTACTGAAAGAGTCTCTTGGTGCAAGAGGGATGTTTACTTTCACTCCTCCAAGATTTTACTCAGGTTGCCTTGTAGCAAACAGATAAATGTCAACTCATTCCTTTATTAAAAGGCAGAGGCATGGGAGTGAGTGTAAAGCAATGCTGGTACCTGCTGGTGTTTGTTTTCTAAGTGAATAGCTTTCCATAGAGGTTACTAATGGAATCTTTCATAAGACACTGACTTGTGGATAAAGGCACAGAGATAAAGCAACAAATGTTAGAGAGGATCATTATTTTGGTCTCTGTAAGGTGGTATTCCATTTCAAGATTTTTTTTTTTTCCTAATAAGCTGTTCTGTAAGCCACTCTGGTTTTTTCATTCTGTTCCAACTGTTTAAATAATTTCAAATAATTTAGTCGAATCTGGCTTTCATTTTGAAAACAATAAGTGAAGGCATCAGTAGAAGGTTATTTTTTCTTTCCTGTGCCCTTCCTTCAAGCACTGCTTTTAAAACAGAGCTGCTGTGGATCCAGACACACACACACACACACACACATATTCACACACCTATTGTGTGTCTCCTCACTCTGTTCTCAACCCAAAGCCTGATGTTTACAGCAGGCACTGTCCCACGTTCATGCCATAACAGCAACACACTATCTCTTTGAAAGTCTTTCTCATCTCCAGGCTCCGGAAAGCATAAATGAGTGGATCAATTACCGAGTTGCACATTATCAAGACCAAGTAGGTATTAAAGTGTGAAGTGTAGCAGACGCAGTATGGGTTCATCGGGCAAGAGATGATGAGAATGAGGTGAAGGAAGAAAGGTGCCCAGCAAACAACGAAGACACCGAGTAATATGGTGATGGTGACAGCTCCCTTCATGCAGGTGCGCTGGTAGGGGACCCCGTCCATGGGGAGGGCTGCGATGCGCTTAACGTGCAGGCGTGCAAACAGGAACATGTGAACGTAAAGGGAGGCCATGAGAAAGAGCATGGTAAAGAACATGGTGATGAGACAGACAATGACAGTTTTGCTTTCCGAGTAGGCAATGAACATGATGCCACAGATGATGCAAGCCACCCAAATGACCACGATCAGGGTTAAAGCTTTCCTCACAGTCATGATGCTGTGGTAACGGAGAGCATAGAAAATAGTGATGTACCTGTCAATGGCTATAACCAAGAGGTTGCAAATTGAAGCTACCAAAGAAATACAAATCATCGAGTCAAAAATATTGTCCATGTGCTGAATAAAGTGGTCATCAATGATCAGGTAGCCGCTGCTCAGGATTGCGATCATGATAGTCTCCAAGGCATTTGACATGCTCACTAACATATCTGCCACAGCCAAGCTACAAAGGAAGAAGTACATGGGAGAATGTAGGTTTCCATTCTTCAGCACTGCGAGAATGACCAGGATGTTTTCCAGCAGGCTGACGATCCCTAAAGTCAAGAAGACCTCTGCTTTTATGAAGACCTGCTCGCAAAATCGGTCACCGCTTCTGTTGTTTGGATTCGAGTCGTTGAAGTCTTCGGTGACATTGAGCAGCACGAGCTGAAATGAAAAGGCGAAGCGTGTGGTATTCATTGCCAGCAAAGGACACCAATTCACGAGTTGCTATGGACCTGATAGAGTCCAGGTTAAAGAAAGAGAAAAGAGGGTAAAAAGAAAAAGAAGTAGTTCTTCCAAGTTGTTTCTGTGCACGCGTGATGGAATCAAGCAGGACTTTTCTTTAGTCCCTTTTACAGGCAGAAACAAAAATCTGCATTTACAGCGAGTTTTGTGTCAGTCATGGGCTGCTTTTCTCCTTTGTAAGAAAGTGAGCTTCAAATCTTGCAGGTATCAAACAGTTTCCTCTGAAGGGAAAAATCATCATCAGCAGGTTGCTCATTCCAGCTCTCCTGATGACTGAAAGCAGAGTTTTCTCATCGTTAGCTGGGGCCAGTGCTGGTTTGCTCCCAGTAGTCAGGTACCTCCTGTTATTTCAGTGGCAAGAAAGGAAAAGATAACTAAGGGGTTTGTACATGCATGAAACAAAAATCAACTCCTCCTGGATCCTCCGTGCAGAGCATTGGCCATTAGAGTGCAGGCACCTTCTGACTGACAGCTGAGAGCAGCATCCACACTGCTGGCACATCTGAAACTGTCTGGCGCCCTCTGCAGATATCCCAAAGCTTTAAAAATCACCTGAAAAATGGGATTTTTTCACCCAGCAAAACTTTATGCCTGGTCTTTGGTTCCTGCAAAATAGTACGACCACGATAAAGCTGCTGAGGTGCTCCAAAGGCTGCAATTATCCAGATCATGTTGGTTTCAATCGAAACAATCTTAGAATCATAGAATCACCAGGTTGGAAGAGACCCACCGGATCATTGAGTCCAACCATTCCTATCAAACACTAAACCACGTCCCTCAGCACCTCATCCACCCGTCCCTTAAACCCATCCAGGGAAGGTGAGTGAACCCCCTCCCTGGGCAGCCTCTACCAGTGCCTAATGACCCTTTCAGTGAAGAATTTTTTATCTTATGTTGAGCCTGAACCTCCCCTGGCAGAGTCCTGGTTGGACTTGGTGATCTGATGGGTCTCTTCCAACCTGGTGTTTCTATGATTCTGTGACAGGTTTCTTCAAGTTCAATTGTCTCAGCTAAACCTTCTCTTTTCCACCACTCCCATGCCATAACAGGGAAAAGATATTCCTTCTGTTCAAGTGTAGCAGTTATGGATTTATGCCTAGAACAGTTAACTTTATTTTGTGTGGTGAACCTCAGTTGCTTCTTGCCAGCTCTCTGAAGGTGATGGAACACAATAGTGTTTTCAAGATGTAATGATTGTAAATGGCTTTGTAAATGTCCTTCCAACTGAGAAGGAGCCTATAGAATCATCAAGTTAGAAGAGATCCATCGGATCGAGTCCAACCATTCCTGTCAAACACTAAACCATGTCCCTCAGCACCTTGCCCACCTGTCCCTTAAACACCTTCAGGGAAGGTGAGTCAATCCCCTCCCTGGGCAGCCTCTGCCAGTGCCCAATGACCCTTTCTGTGTTGTTTTTTTTTTCCCTAATGTTCAGCCTAAATCTCCCCTGGTGGAGCTTGAGGCCATTCCCTCTTCTCCTGTCCCCTGTCAAGACGGGACAGATGTCACCCCCTTCCAGCCCTGTCCTTGGCTAGTGTCTTGTGAGTAGGTGGGTAGAGATTGTATGCTCCCACGGTGAGGACAGAGTCGAAATCAAGGCTCCCATTTGTGAAGAGGAGCTGACCCTGGAGGAGCAGCATCCTTCTGAGCTCAGCTCTGGCTTGTGCCTTGATGAAGGAGCACTTATGTTTTAAGCACCCATGTCTAAACCAGTTCAGAGGAGCACCTTGACATTTATGTTCCAGTCCCATCTTCCCCATCTGGTTAGTCTTAGCAATATACTGCAGTAGTTCTGTAAATATCGACTCCAGAATTCTCTGTCCCTTGTTGCTGCACTATTTTAAAAAAAACCAAACCCATACAAATTTCTCTGCCTTTCAGCTGCATCTAAGAATAAGAAGTCATTAAACATATTTTATTGTGAATTTCTGAATGTATCTGATGGCAGGAATCAAGCTACCATTTGCACTGAGATGCAATTTGAAGTGGAAATTGAATGTTATATACCAAAGTGGATTAATGGCACTATTGGCTTTTCCATTAAGTGCTAAAAATAGTGGGCTAGAGTCTCATGTATCTGATTGCAAGCTCAAACTGGCTCTATGGTCTTGGCAAAAAAGGGGAGAAGGTGTATTTACACAAAAACCAGAGACATCTTCGGTCTTATTTTTATAGGACGTAAGGGGTTTTCTCTGTTCAGCATTGGAATATCTGTGATCTGTGGTTTTGTGATAACATGACAAGTGGCTTCCTCTCTGCTGTGAGTTCATGCTTAATTTGGCCCCTCACCACAAGAAGGATGTTGAGGCTCTGGAGTGAGTCCAGAGAAGAGCAACGAGGCTGCTGAGGAGTCTGGAGAACAGACCTTATGAGGAATGGCTGAGAGAGCTGGGGATGTTTAGCCTGGAGAAGAGGAGGCTGAGAGACCTCATTGCTCTCTACAACTACCTAAAAGGAGGTTGTAGAGAGGTGGGAGCTGGGCTCTTCTGCCAAGTGACAGGGGACAGGACAAGAGGGAATGGCCTCAAGCTCCACCAGGGGAGATTTAGGCTAGAGATTAGGAGGAAGTTTCTCACACAGAGGGTCATTGGGCAGTGGCAGAGGCTGCCCAGGGAGGTGGTTGATTCACCTTCCCTGGAGGTGTTTAAGGCACAGGTAGATGAGGTGCTGAGGGACATGGTTTAATGCTTGATAGGAATGGTTGGACTTGATGATCCGATGGGTCTCTTCCAACCTGGTTGTTCTATGATTCTATGATAAAATAACAGCAGACAATCATACCCTTGATCTCCTGAAGTCCATTTGTCTTGGGTAAGGGACTAAAACCATGGCAAATGTTGCTTCACAGGGCATATACAATTCAGTAAACTTGTTTTAGGTCCTTCTTACACCAAAACCTGGTGGAGAGAAGATTGGAAAGTTAGTGAGAGGAGGCTTCTGCGTGTACTCTCAAAAGTTTGCCTCGCACATAGCTGTTCCCACCTCCTATTCCTAAGGCCACTAGAGAGAACTTTAAACTGCTGCCTGGGATGTGCTCAGACTGTTGTTTAGTGTGGATGGAGGTCGTGTGGGTTGAGTGGTAGCAGTCAAGGTTTTGGATCTTTGGACTTTTCTAGGTGATGGTGAGCCAATAAACTCACAGCACATCTCAATGACCCATTGCAACTCCCTTAATGTACAGAAAGTACCATTTCCTGCTTTAAATCAGTGAGCAAGACGCCCTTCTCACCTCTTGTCTTGGGCTCTGCAGCCTGTGATTAGTGTTACATTTCATAGCCTTCTCTCCAGGAGCTGTGAGAGCACATTCATTTGACACCCAAGAGTGGTGTCCTCTTTCTGCTGTGTTCTTGTTTATTCCCTGGACTCAAACCCAAAACTCGCTGTGGAAATTATCGACGATGTTTTTTTAATCTTCTAGTGTGCTGCATAAGAGAAGTCCTTGGTTTCTGTCCCTCTAGTTGCTATGCAACTGTCATCTACTCCGTAGCTCGTGATGCCATGTTTAAGTCAGACAACAACCAGAGCCAGAGGTCAGAGGAGAATAGGTGTACAAGAAGGGAAATAGCCTCTTGCAGCATTAAGTCCAGTACTCTGCTGTGTCAGTTATCATTGACAATTATATCGCCTCCTTCTCATATTTTTTCTTTAAACTTTGAGCCCCAAATCCCTGGACTGTGTTTTCCCACGTAGATGGAGAGGCATCTGTGTGTTTCACCGCCTCGGCATGACTGCTTCCATTAGACTATCCTATTTCTAATGATCAGATAGATGGTAAGAAATCTCTGCGGCTTTGACCTTTAGAATCACCCCTCTCCTTTTCTGATTTTCTTTTTTTGTTAACGTAATCCTTATGATGAGTCTTCATATACTCTGAAAAGTTTATAGAAGCAAGGGATGATTTTTCTGCTTGTTTTACTTTGGTTGACTGTGCAGACTTAACCCCCTATACTCTGATTCTAAATACAGGAATTTTCTTCAGCCTCTGGAGTGATTTGCTGGAAGTGCATTGTGGAGATGGTCTTCAGGGTCTTGCTTAAAGGCTCAGCAAGAGAAATCTTCTGAAATACACCTAGAGTTCAAATCTTGTTAAACAGTTACACTTGTTCAAAGAATTTGTTTTAACCTAAGACAGATTTTTATGAAGAGAAATACCCTTCTTTGCTTCTATGAACAATAACTTAAGAGCCCATAATAATGAAAATTACTACTCTCTTGTGGTTCAGTTTAGCCAAAATAGTGAAACACTCTTAAAGACATCTCCTTGCTTTTATCCTTTTTAGGAAAGGACTTGGCAGATAAAATATTTTATCTTAGCAGAGCGAAAGCCAAGTGCACAGTTTTCCCATGCGAGCTTCTGGAGTGCCCATTACTTTACAGATATTTCCAAATCAAAGCCTGTAAACATGTGCTTGAATTCATCACCTGGGCACTTCACGATGGCTATTCAGCTCTCAACTGGCATGCAGAGTCATTCAACGCTGAAAAGCCACCTTGGTAGAGTTCTAGTTTTTGACGGAATACTTGACAATTGCAATAAATTAAACTTCAGCTCTTGTTTACCAAATAACCTGTGGATCAGAGCCTCTTGAGCATTGACTTAGTTCAAGGAAAAAAAAATGTTTAGTAGGTTTTTTTTTTTTTTCTGAAGTCATGAATATATCACTAGTTATAATAAATAGTGGAAATACAGGTTAGGCTGTATTTCCCTTGGAGATCCTCAGACTACAAGAAAACTGGAAGCAGGAGTCTTAGAAGAACTTGGCAAAGAGAACATCTGCTGACGGCACCGTAAACACTGACTAAAATGCTCTTTTTTTTTTCATTTATATCTTAGAGTAACAACTTTCCCAGAGGATTTTTAGTACTGTCCGATTCAGACTACAGAATCAATTGTAATATGAGTTGCCAGATGCAATAATGGAAAGATTTCAGTTGTGTTCTTCCAAGAAGTTTTTCTTTATGTACTTCACAGTCATGTCTGTAGCAACTAATGCTATTTGCTAGTCTGAGGCTGCCTATGAATGAATCTGATATCAGGTGAGATCAGGGAAAGTTGTGTATGTCCTTACCAGGTAACTTAGAGATTTTATTTTTGAATCATAAGAGTACATCCTCACCTAACAGAACCATCTGAAACCCTGTTGAAGCAGAGCACTAGCATTTTGCATCATTTGCCATCTAACCCGCTGAGTTTTCTCTCAGCCCTGGCAGGAGCAAAAAGCACTGGTACTGTTAGTGAAGAGGCAGCCTGCCAACCTGTGTGATTAATGAGAAAAAGGAACACGTAGGAGTGATTGCAATGAGCTTTCAGATGAGTATTTTTGTAATTTCAGCCAGTTAACAGGTTAATTTAAACAGACTCAACTTTTGGACATTATATATAATTTCTCTTCTCATTCAAGGGTAAAAAGGAGACAAAGCAGACCTGATTGCAAAACACTTGCCAGCACCTGCAAGTGCTTTGTCATATTCAAGGGATTTTAAGTGCTTTAGGCTAATAATACTCAGTATCAGTTTTGCCCTCTCATTTACAGAGTGAAAGACAAGCAGATGTGATTGAGCCAGCTGCATTCTGCTATTCAGCTTCATCAGTGCCAAGAATATACCCTTGGAATATCTTCCTCATCTCCCTGGAAGCCCTTGTCTTTACAAACCTCTTTGCCCTGTGGTGCTGGGGCCGAGGGTTGGGTGCGTTTGGCCTTTTAAAGCCTAATAAGCTAGCGCTGCTGGCTGATTTCATTCCTGGCACTGTGGATAACTGTAAGACTTTGGAGACTGGCAAGCTTTAAAGGTGATTTGACTGAGTTGTCAGATGCTGTGGGTGGATGGATTTGGGAAGAGATATTTCTGCTGATGCTTAGAATCATAGAATAACCAGGTTGGAAGAGACCCATTGGATCATCGAGTCCAACCGTTCCTATCTAACACTAAACCATGTCCCTCTGCATGTCATCTACCAGTCCCTTAAACACCTCCAGGGAAGGTGAAAAAACCACCTCCCTGGGCAGCCTCTGACAGTGCCCAATGACCCTTTTTGTGAAAAACTTCCCCCTAATCTCTAGCCTAAATCTCCCCTGGCAGAGCTTGAGGCCCTTCCCTCTTATCCTGTCGCCTGGGAGAAGAGCCCAGCTCTCTCCTCTCCACAACCTCCTTTCAGGTAGTTGTAGAGAGCAATGAGGTCTCCTCTCAGGCTCCTCTTCTCTAGGCTAAACACCCCCAGCTCTCTCAGCCGTTCCACGTAAGGTCTGTTCTCCAGCCCCTTCACCAGCTTCGTTGCTCTTCTCTGGACTCACTCCAGAGCCTCAACATCCTTCTTGTGCTGAGGGGCCCAGAACTGAACACAGGATTCAAGGAGCAGTCTCACCAGTGCTGAGTCCAGAGGGAGAATCACCTCCCTGACCCTGCTGGTCACACCATTTCTGATCCAAGCCAGGATGCCATTGGCCTTCTTGGCCACCTGGGCACACTGCTGGCTCATGGTCAGTCGGCTGTCGACCAACACCCCCAGGTCCCTCTCCTGAAGAAGCATTTGGACAATGTCCTCAGACATGGTGTGGACGCTCGTCTCCTAGAGGGACTAAAGTCCTTACTAAAAATCTATCTAGGCTCACAAATAGAGCTTTAAATTTTAAAAAACGGTTGAACTCGATGATCCGGTGGGTCTCTTCCAACCTGGTTGTTCTATGATTCTCTCTCCCTCAGAAAAGTTAGCTGATTCATAGAATTGTAGAATCATAGAATAACAGGTTGGAAGAGACCCATCGGATCATCGAGTGCAACCATTCAAGCCTAATCTTAATTTATTTTTTCCTCCGTAGGTATTTTTCTTGAAATATCTTCCTCCATTTTCCATGTTAAGTGAGGAGCTTACAGCCAAGCTCTGCAGATTCTTGCTTTTTGTCCGCTGCCCAGCAAACAGCCTGACGCTGAATAACTCGGGAAACGCCGAGGTCGGAATTTCAAAAAAAAAAAAAAAAAGCTTTTAGTCGTAACCTGCCAGCGGCAAACACCGGTGGCAAAGGTTTCTAAATAACAGCTCTAGCTGAAAGGACAGAGGAGTGCAGCTGAGTTCTGCGTGTGTTATAAAATTGAGGCCAGTGCCGAATATTTCCTGGAGGGAAAATTGACAGGGCAGGGGCTCGATTTAGCCTATTGCAATTTTCCGAGGCTGCTGCCTTCCCACAGACCTGTTTTCTTGGGAATGTTCTTATAAAACCTTTGCCAGGAGCATTTTTTTTCATGCAGCGGCGTCGTTTTAAGCCCGGGCAAGACGTACGTCTTGCCCGGGCTTAAAACGACGCCGCTGCATGAATAGAGAAGGGGGGAAGCGACTTTTTTTTCTTGTTTTTCAATATTTCCTTTTGTCAAAATCCGTTTTGATTGGCGAAAGGACCAAAGTTTCAAAAGGAGGTGACAGGAGGAGAAGAGAGTCCATTTGTCATAGAGTCCTTTATAGGATATAAAGGCTACCAAGGAGAAGGGAGGATGCGGAGGTGACTACACCTCATTAAATTGAGTCCTTCAGCCTGTTTCACAGGTTTGTGAAGAGTGACCTGACTCTTGCCCTCAGAGGCTTTCAAGAGCCACGACTGCTTCAGCTCTCTTTGATTCCACAGCCAGTCTTTTGCTAGCTCAACCCCTTCAGAATTTACCACAGTTGTTCCCAGGAGCTAGTGTACAACCTGGACAGAGTCACTGGAGAGGTCACTGTGTTCTGACTTATTTAAATCTCTCTATATATCTCTTCTTTGATAAACTCCTTTAACATTCCACTTTTTCTGACATCCTGAAATTAAGGTAGTGTCTGGTGCCACCTTGTGTCACAGAGAGGTAAATAGATAGTGCAGTCACTTCACTTATTTGGTTTAAGGTGCATCACTGGATGCAGTATCAGTGTTAACAAGGCCAGATCACCAGTGACACTCAGAGGCCTAGGAACTGGCATTAAATGCCTTGTAGGCAGTTGAAAAATCAGTCAAAATCATAGAATTACCAGGTTGGAAGAGACCCATCGGATCATCAAGTCCAACCATTCCTATCAAACACTAAACCATGTCCCTCAGCACCTTGTCCACCTGTCCCTTAAACACCTCCAGGGAAGGGGAATCAACCACCTCCCTGGGCAGCCTATTCCAATGCCCAATGACCCTTTCCGTGAAAAACTTCCTCCTAATGTCCAGCCTAAATCTCCCCTGGTGGAGCTTGAGGCCATTCCCTCTTGTCCTGTCCCCTGTCACTTGGGAGAAGAGCCCAGCTCCCGCCTCTCCACAACCTCCTTTCAGGTAGTTGTAGAGAGCAATGAGGTCTCCTCTCAGCCTCCTCTTCTCTAGGATAAACACCCCCAGCTCTCTCAGCTGTTCCTCATAAAGCCTGTTCTTCAGCCCCTTCACCAGCTTTGTTGCTCAAAATGTGAAGTGGTGCAGTATCACCAGCTTCAGAAAAGTTTTCTTGAAGTTTTCTTTTCCCTGTCAAGCCTCAGCTAAAACTGAGAGGAAGTTTCCCTGGGGAGCACTGCTTGGTTCCACGTTACTTCTTCACAGTTTCACAAAGTTGTTCTTGTCAGGGCTAGATCAACCCTTTTGGGCAAGAGATGCTGCCTTCCCCACCCCAGCAGAGGGGACCATGGATGTGGACCATTGTGTTTGATAAGAATGGTTGGACTCAATGATCTGATGGGTCTCCTCCAACCTGGTTGTTCTATGATTCTATGTGGTGGTTGCTGCTGGGATGGGGCAGCTACAGCTCTCTCCCCTTCTCCAGTGTGGGATTTGGGATTGGTGCCATCATCCCCTGGAGAGGAGCAGTCGGCTGGGATAGCAGGTCCCCTCCTCCTCGCTGAGAAGAGTCCCCGGAAGGTCCTGGGGACTATAGGGATGCTCCGTGAGCTCTGACATTTCCTTTATTAACGTTTCCTTCATTAATGTACAATAGAAAGCTCAAATGAAGTAGCTCAAGTAGGTGGAGAACCATTATTGTTAGAAACACGTGGGTTGTTTCTTTTCTTTTCTTGATAGCGACAATGAACCAGTATCAAATGGAAACATTTTGTTTTTCAGAATCCAGCAACTGAATAGTTGGCGCATTACTAATTCACAAAGGAACACCTATTATCTCCATTGCTAATTGCTAATTTGCTTTATTTCTTTATCAATCTGTCGCTATGCTTTGCAGAATGTGCTGTGCCGAGAAGTGAAGAATGAGATAAGACTCTTTGCTTTTATAAAAGAAGCCAGAGAACGACACTTCCATCAATTAGGCAGCGTGTACCTACGTCTTAATTTTAATGAATAGGTGTATCATCTCTATGGTCTAGTTCCTATTTTATTTTGTTTTGTTTTTCCTTTCTCTTTTCTGGATTCTCCCGCTATTCATTCAAAGTGAGCACAGTCGCTTAGTGATAAAATTAACCTGAAATTGCCTGAAAAATAAATAAATTAAAAAGTTAAACCTGCATTTCATGGGAAAGCATTTCTTTTATGGTATTTCTGATGAAGCATCCAGGAAAAAAAAAAGTTTTGGATACAAGATCCTGATTTCAACAAGTAAAGCTGAACATAAGCAGTTCATTTCCATATAGAAATATATTATTTCTGCTTAGAGTTTAAGAAGAAATTTACAGAGGTGCAATAGATGTATGAATTTGTGTACCGTGGGAAGGATTTATGAGTTAAAATACTGCAAAAACTGGCAGGATGTGTGTTAGGATTGTGCATTGAGCATCACTAGATGTCACTCTTGACTTTAATTTACTTTCACAATGTCAATCGCTTCTCGGAAGTTTTACTTTTAAATTGTTGTCTTCTATTCATCCTCCCCTCCTTCCCCCCACCCTCGCATTTAATGCACAGAGGAACTTTCTATTCAGTGTAGCACAATCTGTTGTGTGTAAATATTTTTCTCGCTTAAAACCAGGATCAATCTTAGATCAATGGTTGGACTTGATGATCTGATGGGTCTCTTCCAATCTGGTTGTTCTATGATTCTATGATTCAAATAGAAACATTTGTAATAACATCAGTTTCTGTGCTATGTATTCACTGGGGAAATAGAAAAGGCAACACCCCTGAAAGGGGGTTTCCTTACAACGTGTTTTGTTGGTTTTCCAATTTCATTCAGACCTTGTTGGCACCATTGTGTTACACATCATATATGGTTGGACTCGATGATCCGATGGGTCTCTTCCAACCTGGTTGTTCTATGATTCTATGATATGAAACAAATAAGAGGGTGACTGTTTCAGCTCCAAAAAATTTCTCCTTTTCTTCAGAATGCTGGATTTTTGCTTGTGTTAAAAAGCAGAAGCGATATTTAGGCGATTTACGTGACTTAATTTAATAACCTTCTCTTCTGAATGGCCAAGTTTTTCTGGTTTGATACATCCTGGCTCTTCACTGAGCTAAATTTCCTCGATGCATTCAAAGAGTGTTGAGGGGGAAATGCCAATTTCTTCTTTTGTACACCTGTGCTTATTCAGGCAGAACAACTTTGGGAAAAAAAAAAAACCAAACCCAAACATTCCCCTCCCTGCACTTTTTTGGTAACTACCTTTCTTTCCTTGTATCCAGTCCAATGTATGACTGATCTCATCTGCTGTTTGTGTCTCTGCTATTTCTGAGGTGCAGCCTCAGAGACAGGTTGTGATGTGAAGGTCGTGAGTCCTGGAAGCTCTCGTAGTGACTTTTACTCTGCTTTTCACCTGGAGTCACTGTATGGTTTCCTGGTCACATCCTACCTCTTGTCCTTCTATAACACATCAATCCCACTCTCTCGAGTGCAGTCTCACTACAAGAATCTGTAAGGGCAGGAGCAAGTGGTTACCAAACAGGCTTCAAGGCCAGATCAACTCCTTTTAGATGCTGGTAGAGACAGAAAAAAATATGAATTTCATACAGAAGCGGCTTCTCTCCAGTGCAGGGCTGGACCTCACCAATGCAGGCAGCTGGGAACAGGGTTACCTTGTTTTAGTGTTTGATGGGAATGGTTGGACTCGATGATCTGATGGGTCTCTTCCAACCTGGTTGTTCTATGATTCTATGATTGTTGTTCTGTATCCACAGTGTCTTACTGGGACTCAGAAAATAGAGGAAGAAGGAGCTATTCACAGATATGAGGCATAAGGGACCCTTTTGGACTTTCTTTGTTGAGTTGTAAAGCTGTATCTGGTGTCTACAGGACCTTACTCCTTGAAAAATGCTTCGGTGACCTTCTGCTTTTCTTGGCAGTCATTTGTGGGGTGGGGTGGGAACGAAGGGACTCTCTTCACCCTGAAAACCTAAACAATCCCTGCAATATGATGCCAACAGTTCGCTGTCTCTTTAAAAGTAAATGTTTACATAATACAATTATCCTTATCAGGTGTGAGAAGGACCAGGATGACCCTTCTTAACCCTCCTCTGGGCAGCGATTCCTAACTGCTTGTTGCCATCTCTGACTTCCAAGGAGACCCAGAGGATGGGGCTGAGGGTGTATCAGCCGCATGGAGAGTGTCAGTATCCAGGGGCTGCCAAACTGGTAGCTTTAAAATGGTAACTAAAAGAAAATTTTTGAGAGCCCCTAAACCACGCAACTTCTCTGGCAGGGGAAGTGAGTGAGTGAGAGCGTGGGAGGACGGACAGACAGACAGTTGAATGCCAGTGCTTGGACAGATGGTGGCTGCAAACGTTTGATATAAAGCAGAAGACCATCGTCCCACAGGTCAGTTCTTCCCCTGCTGGTTTCCTTTGCACCCAGGAGTATCTCTTAGCCTGATGTCTCTTCTCACTGTGGAGATCCAGACTGTGCTGAAGGTAACATTTTCCGCTTGTGTTTGCAGTTCAAGGCACATTTTTTCCCTTTGGTCACTGAGCTGTATGTGTAAGCCCTTTATCATGCCAGCCCTTAATGTTAGGTTGTGTTTTATCCAGTATTTCAGTCAATTCCTTGATGTACCCATTAACCTACTCTAAGTAATGACACTTAAAATTGCAATATGCTTCCTTTGGAGTAGATACTCTACCCCTCCTGGTCCTTTCAACCTTTCCTTCCTCTTTCCATTAGAAAAATGAACAGTTTTCTCTTCAGTTACTCATCTTTTCCCACCATAATTCCCTTTTTTTTCTTGATTTGCCTTCAGCATATCTCCCCACATCACATCAAAGATTAACCCCCTTGGTGTGTTTGCTGACCCTCTAGGTCAAACCCCCACGTTACGCAATGAAGTCATTAGGAGCTCTGGCTTCTTCTCTTTTTCAGCAGGAAAAAAAAGAATCCATTTATAAAACAGGTTTGGGCAGTAATTTTGAGGTGAAACAAGTTTCCAGTCGAAAGGTGTTGGTTTTCAGTGCTGAAATATTTTGTAAGAGCATTCCAGCTGCTGAAACTTTCATGCTTGAATGAGAGGTGAAAACAATTCTATGAAGCTAATGTGTTTGTTTGGGTTTTTTTTAAAGAAAGAATAATTCCAGTAAAACTCATGTTTGTTTTTTTTTTTTTTAACCTGAAATGACTTCTTTCAAGATGTCCTTTTCTTGAGTATGAAAACGTTTAAGAAAATTCTTTAATGAAATGAAAAAAGGGACAAACAAACTTTGTTTGACTTTTGCCTATTAAACAAATACTGCAGGTTGATTGAAAGCAAACTTGTCATAGGACCAAAGAGTCCAGAGAAGAGCAATGAAGCTGGTGAAGGGGCTGGAGAACAGGCCTCATGAGGAACAGCTGAGAGAGCTGGGGGTGTTTATCCTGGAGAAGGGGAGGCTGAGGGGAGACCTCATTGCTCTCTACAAGTACCTGAAAGGAGGTTGTGGAGAAGAGGGAGCTGAGCCTCTTACTGTTGCAGTGCTGCCTTTTGGCTGAGGGCTGAGCACTGGCAGATAAATCAGCTGAGCTTCTAAGCAAAAGGCCCATAACTCTGCCAGCTGAAAGAGCAGATGGGATTTATGTGCATGGGTATAGAAAGCTGGGGAGCTCTGCATTCTTAGAATCATAGAACAAGCAGGTTGGAAGGGACCCATCGGATCATCGAGTCCAACCATTCCTATCAAACACTAAACCATGTCACTCAGGACCTCGTCTACCTGTGCCTTAAACACCTCCAGGGAGGGTGAATCAACCACTTCCCTGGGCAGCCTGTTCCAGTGCCCAATGACCCTTTCCATGAAACCCTTCCTCCTAATCTCCAGCCTAAATCTCCCCTGGTGGAGCTTGAGGCCATTCCCTCTTGTCCTGTCCCCTGTCCCTTGGGAGAAGAGCCCAGCTCCCTCCTCTCCACAACCTCCTTTCAGACAGTTGTAGAGAAGAATGAGGTCTCCTCTCAGATATTCCTGCTGGTGTTTGAAGCGTTTGATAAAGATTGCTACTGTGCAGAAAATATTGCTGTGAAAACCAAGATTTGTGTGTGTAATTCCTCAGGCAAACTTTGTTATGTTTAGTGTGAAACTTGTTTTGCTAACTAACATGTTGGGTGTTCGGATAGATCCAACAAACAGTAATAAATCATAATTTCAGCCTTCATGGCTCAATCATTTTGGGAAGTCACTGGAACACAAATACCACTTCAGGAAAAGTAAATAAACTAGTTCTGCTTTTTTTTCTCCTTTTCACAGAGCTGCCACGAGGAAGCAAAACGTTATTGTTTCTTTCAGTTCTCAGCATAAAAGGAAGTAACACTTAATAAAAGCCATTGGCTGCAAGATTTCATGAGAGAGAGAGAGAAGCAGAGGGAAAGAACAAGAACTGTGCTGTGGAAAAGCAGGTGTGATTCACGAATAAAGTGTAGTTTGCAGCCCTATGGGATACGGATGCAACAAGCAGAATTTTCACAGACATGGATAACGCAAGAACACAAGATGCTTTTTCTCAGGTAAAGGCAGAGTGTGTTACGGCTTGTGTGAAAGTGCTATTTGTTGTAATGAAAGAGATGGCTTATCAGACACTGAAAATGGCTTCGTACTTTATTGGCAAGGAATTTGCAGCAGGTTGCTTAATGTCATTGATTATTCTGTGATGTGATCTCAGACTGGATTAATGTATCAGCAAGTGTTTGCAGAAGGTGTGTACGAAACAATTTTTTTTCCTTATGCTTTATACTGTCAAACTTTATTTTTATTATTCTGAAATATTTAAGAGAGATTAAGTTTGTATTTTCGGCTTATTGTGACTTGTGAGCATCTCATGCTTTAGTATAGGTATAGAGTAGTCAAGATAAATGTCATTACTGCCCTCTCACTGTGTGACAAGCCCGGGAAACGTTTCAAACTGAGATTCTTACCCTTAAGCTGCAGAATCGTGCTTACCCAGGCCTGAGCATTGAGAGTTCTTTTGCTGATGTTGTCCGCTATAGTGCTCAAGCAGACAGTAGGGAAGAGTCAGAACAGAGCCTAGACTAGCAGTTAGAGCTGCCTTCTAGAGGCAGAGATAAATTAGATTTTTTGTTAAAGATTGACCCGAGGACTTTATTTACTGATCAAGTAACCAAACCGTCATTAGGCAATGGAGCCGTCTGCCCAGGGAGGTGGTTGACTCACCTTCCCTGGAGGTGTTTAAGGTGTGGGTGGATTAGGTACGGAGCAGCATGGTTTAGAGATTGGTGGGAACGGTTGGACTCTATGATCTGATGGGTCTCTTCCAACCTGGTGATTCTATGATTCTAAAGTTGAAATGTGTGAGGGTTTCCTGAATGAAAGAAAGGGACAAAGGGAAAAATCAGTCTTTCTATTACCACGTTAGAGAGGATTTATTAATACTATATATTATCTGCTCTGAAAATTTCCGTAAGGAGTGGGGAAAAAAAAAAGCAGTTTCTATCGTAGGCAAATACAGTCTTTTGATAGTCATACTGGAATTTGAAGTGATTGATATGTCAGAATTGAACATACATCAGCTTGAAGAGCTATTGAATTAGTCCGAGTGCCTGCAGATATATGGTTGTAGCACTCTGCTTGTTTCAGTATTTGCATGAGTGGAAGTCTGGGGGTGTTAAGCAACGGAAAACTCCCCTTGAACTGGGATAACTGAGAGCATACACTGGCAGAGATCCCCTGGAGCAAAGAGCAATTAGAAGAAAGGATGATTGTGTTACTTGTAGGCTGAGAAGGTGGAGTAGCCTGAGTTGGTCCTGGGCAGCTGTTGCAGGAGGCTTGGCTACCGGTTACTGTGTGATTTGAGGAGAACGTGAACTGAGGGCAGGATCTAGCCTGTTTGTGTGATTTACCTTTTCCCCAAGAAGTACAAGGTGTTTGTAGAACAGATTTTCTAGGCAAGGCTCTAGACAAACCACAGCAATTTCACAAACCAGGGTGAAACCTTTTTATTGCTCTTTGGTTTGCTGAAGAGGAAAAAGAGCACAGAACAATTTGCTGCCTTTGGTTACCTCCATATAACATCGACCTCCTTAGCCTTGTAAGATTTTTTTGTGGAGAGCATTGTAACAGGTGATCCAAAGACTGAGTTTTAGTTTGACTGATATTAACTGCTTCACCTGAGGTAACAGCACCTGAAGTCTAATAAAATTTCAGGTCCCATCTGGGATGTAATGATGTACTGAGCTGCTGGGATCTATTTGGAGAAGATGCTGAGGAGAGTGGTGCTGCAAAGGCACAGATCCAGACTGGAAGCATTTTACCTTTCCCCACTGTCTATAGCTCTTGAGTTTATTTCTTAGTGTTGATGCATGGCCTGAGTTGCATTTTATGAATTGTTGCTCTTATTTCTTACTTTACATACCACTGGGGAGGTCGGGGGCAGCGCAGATGTGGGAAATAACCAAGCGTTTGCTGCCAGAAAGGGCTTGTGTGAGTGAGAATCGGAAAACTCTAAGCAGATGGTGCCACTTTTCCCTTCCTTTCACTCCCCAAGGGCTGCAATAAAGCATAAGCACAAAGCTCAGGTTGGAACAAAATATTCGCAAAACAAAACTCCACCTGAGAAAAATGTGTATCTTAAACTCGTTGTGAACTCCTTTAAGAACTTGACTATATGTCTTCCTGAGGCTTTTCATCTAAGCCTTCTGAGAGGTGATAGGATCACAGTGCAAGATGGACCTGTTATCAGCCCTTTTGCTTTTCCATCCTCCCTTACTTTAATTGACGAATTTAAAGTACTTTATCCCCATGGCTCTCCAATACAATTTTCATTAGACATTTTATTAAAGGCCACCTTTCTTAGGTGATTAATTTTTATTTTTCATCTCTTTTTTTTTTTTTTTTCCCCTACACTTTCCCCTTGTCTTTTCCAAGATGGATTAAAGCAGATTTTCACTGTATATTAACCAAGGGATAAATTCAATTTAAATAAGGCCAAATGGTTCCATATAGAATCATAGAATCACCAGGTTGGAAGAGACCCACCAGATCATCAAGTCCAACTATTCTTATCAATCACTAACCCATATCCCTCAGCACCTCGTCCACCTGTCCCTTAAACCCCTCTAGGGAAGGAGAGTCAACCACCTCCCTGGGCAGCCTGTTCCAGTGCCCAGTGACCCTTTCTGTGAAAAAATTTTTCCTAATATCCAGCCTAAACCTCCACCTGGTGGAGCTTGAGGCCATTCCCTCTCGTCCTGTCTCCTGTCCCTTGGGAGAAGATCTCTCTCTCTCTCTCTCTCTCTATATATATATATCTATATACACACACACATGTATATATATTCATGAATATCAATATTGGGAGAAGCTCTTGTAGCTTCTGAGATGGGTTATTCTTTTTAGGCTACAAATTAGAAATCTGATGTTCTGCTGATCTACTGGGGCTTTTAATGACTTGACTATACATATAGAACGGTTAGTCCAGCACAGATCTGGATGCAGAACACTGCTCCTTGCAGTAAACGTGAAATGTCACCCAGAGCAGAGACAGTTCAGCTTCCTTGGACCAGCAACATGGGTTTTTGTAGGTTTTGCAGAACAGCTAGATGGGATGTGCTGTAAAAGTGATATTATTTCGAGACTGTGCCTATACTTAAAGGCAGAATTGCTTGTGGGCAGACTAAAACATCAATATGGAAACAGTCTGTGGGGGAGTCGGAGCTCACCTTTCCTTGATTCATCGAAGAAACACCTCAAAGCTTGGGAATGTATAAGACAGGACCAAAAGACCCATGGAGGTTGCACTGAATTTTCATGAGTTTGACACTTAGCAGGAAGCAGCATATAAACACCTTCCCTGGAGGTGTTTAAGGGACAGGTAGATGAGGTGCTGAGGGACATGGTTTAGTGTTTGATAGGAATGGTTGGACTGGATGATCTGACAGGTCTCTTCCAACCTGATGATTCTATGATAGAACAACAAAGACAAGAAATGACTGTGGGACAGGGATGAAGCATGTCCTGAAGGTATGTCTTCCTCATTCCCTAAACAGAGGTGAAATCCCTCAGTTGAATTTCCTGCCACTGACCCATTTGGAGCTCCGTCTGTCTCGTTTCATTCTCAATATGGAGCAAGTTCCTGAAACTGAGAGCACAGTGAATATTGCCAAACCTAATTCTGAAAGGAAATTCTTTCCTGAGTTTAAGAAAGGTCTTAGACATCTATTTATGTTGGGTCTTTAACTAATGGATCCTTGTTCTGAAAATGTAGTTTATTTTTGTTGGGAAATATTAAGAACCTAACGAGCAAAGGATTATATTCTGCTAAATCTGTCAGAATTTAGGAGGAGAGTGACAAGGAGAAATAGACCCTTTTAACCTAAATATCTCACTAGGATGATTTGTTAATAACTAGATTCCTGGGAGGGGGGGAAAAAAAAAAAGTTAGGTCAGATCTGATATATCAGCAGATGGATGCTTGTTGAGGTTTTTCCTTGGTTCTCAGACCTTGTTTTGATTAGAACATAATGAAGGGTTTGTACGTTGAATGTTCCAGCTAATTAATGTAAAATTCACGGAGACCCTGGATTCTCGGTTAAACAGGCATGAAATCGGTGTTGCGTCCTCTAAATTGAGCTTCGTACTTTTCGCTTAGCAGGTATTAACTAATGTTATCTAATAAACCTCAAGTATAATGAAATGAGTCTTGTTCTCAGCATTTCATAACCTTAGCAGCCCAGTTCTTGCTAGATATGTGTCTCTTTCGCAAGACACGAGGGCACAAGATGAGATTGTGAGCCTGCGAACAGGAGGATGCATAGTTTTCTCCAAAATAGATGACAGCGATAAGTGGTCTGGTAATCTTCATTTCTTTGCAAGGTTAATTGGACTATCTTGTTAATAAGCAAAGATGATAATCTTCAGTAGTTCTTATCACTGTGGATCATTTAAATTACTGTAACTAAAGGCATAGAACATTATTATTTCAGTAACAAACTGAAATACTTCCGTATCAATCGCCTTTATTCTATTTCAATCCATTTTGTAGCAAAACGTTTACAGTTTTACCTCAGTGCAACAAAGAATTACTGGTTAAATTCAGGTTTAAGTATTGTTTTGAAATCAAGTATTGTTCCATACATTCAGGACGTATACTGCATGTTTCTGTGGTAGCAGAACACATGAGGGTTTTGTATTAAATGCTTATGAAAATCTTCCCATAGCAGCTACTTCAAAGGCAAACTACCTCTATTTAGGTAAATCAAATTGCAACCACTTAATTAATTTTGACTGACAGCAATGCTCAGCATGGAATGTTTCTTCCACGTAAAAATCTTACGTTTATTTGAAGAATTCACTTTATTGTGTTTTATAATTAGCAAGTTTGCAGATGACGCTAAGCTGGGTGGAAGTGTGGATCTGCTGGAAAGTAGGGAGGCTCTGCAAAGGGATCTGAACAGGCTGGATCCATGGGCTGAGACCAATGGGATGAGGTTTAACAAGGCTTAATGTCAGGTCCTGCACTTGGGGCACAACAACCCTGAGCAGCTATAGACTAGGAGAAGTCTGGCTGGAAAGCTACCAGGAGGAGAAGGACCTGGGGGTGTTGGTTGACAGTGACTGAACATGAGCCAGCAGTGTGCCCAGGTGGCCAAGAAGGCCAATCGCATCATGGCTTGGATCATAAACGGTGTGACCAGCAGGTCCAGGGAGGTTCTTCTCCCTCTGTACTCAGCACTGGTGAGGCCGCTCCTTGAATCCTGTGTTCAGTTGTGGACCCCTCAGCACAAGAAGGATGTTGAGGCTCTGGAGAGAGTCCAGAGAAGAGCAGTGAAGCTGGTGAAGGGGCTGGAGAACAGGTCTGATGAGGAGTGACTGAGAGAGCTGGGGGTGTTTATCCTGGAGAAGAAGAGGCTGAGGGGAGACCTCATTGCTCTCTACAACTACCTGTTGTGGAGAGGAGGGAGCTGGGCTCTTCTCCCAAGTGACAGGGGACAGGACAAGAGGGAATGGTCTCAAGCTCCACCAGGGGAGATTCAGGCTAGAGATTAGGAGAAAGATTTTCACAGAAAGGGTCATTGGGCATTGGAATAGGCTGCCCAGGGAGGTGCTTGATTCACCTTCCCTGGAGGTGTTTAAGGGATGTGTGGACAAGGTGCTGAGGGACATGGTTTAGTGTTTGATAGTAATGGTTGGACTAGATGATCCAGTGGGTCTCTTCCAACCGGGTTGTTCTATGATTGTATCCCAGCAGAAGTCTTTATTGGTGCTGAGTACCGGAAAGCTTACCTGTGTTTTGCAGACTGTGTTGTTCTTCATAACCTCCCAGTGGGGAATTTGTTTTTATTGCAACAGCTGATGTTGTTATCTTGTGTCAGTTTGCAAGCTGCATCAGCTTCTGGGTCTTTTTCTGAAGAGGATACGTTCCTCATCCAGTCCTTGTGGAGCTGGTAATTCCTGCTGAACTTTTTCGAGGTTCATTTTTTTTCCCCCCCTATTGTTGAATTTTGTATTATTACTTCTCTCCTTTGTCAAGCTTGTTTTGAATTCGAATTCCCCTAGCAACCCACTGGCAGTTCCTTCCACCTTTGCGGCAAAGTCTGCAGATTTATTGAACACAATCACTAGTCCATCAGCAGGTCATTAATGAAAACATGGAACAGTACAAAATGAAGTCAGACTCCCGCGCAACACACCTCAATTTGCCCATTGAGTTTTTGCGGTGAAACCCTGATAATTACTTTCCGAGTGTCATTTCCTGACAAGTTCCAAGTGCTGTTAGAGCAGGAGGGTCCTGCTGAGAACATGTCAGTCTCTTAAGTGGTGATAGAGGGAAACTCTGAGTAATTGCTCCACGTGACACTTAGAAACTGCTGCTTTTTCAGGGACAACTTTAATAAATGTTGAGGTATTGAGATTCCTCAATAGAGAGATGCTTTCAAAACTGGGAGAACGTAGATTAGCTTGTGTTGTGGACTGTACTATATACATATCACTAGGCACCAGTTTATATTATAGGCTCCTAAATATTGTTGAGATCAGCTCTTTGAGACTTCTTTGTTGTTGTACTTAATCACTATATACCTTTATGCCAATAAAAAAAAATAAATGATAATAAAATATGTTTGGGCTTCTCTGGCTGCTACTGGAAGTGGCAGAATTTCCAGTGTTTTCAAGGAAATCAAGCTATTGTTTGATGAATGCCGCCTTCCCTTGAATAAATGTTGACAGATATTATTCAGCCAGATAGAGATCTGAACAAATAATGTGAAATGTTATTACAGATGGATAATTTATTTGATGAATAGCAACCCTCTTTGACAAATAATATTAGCCTGTCTCTATAACTGGCTACAAAAAGGTGGTCTCGACAGAAAAATTTCACATCAGTCATCTCTATTGATGTTTTATGTAAAGTACAAGTGAAGGTTTTTCAGATACTCCAATCACGGAAGACAACCACTCCCTTGTAAATATATGGGAGTGTTCAGTTTGCTTTGAGCCAAGTTCAGTCCTGGTAAAAGCGAACGTGTTAGGAGGTGAAAGTTGATAACAATAGACTGGAACTTTTAAAGCAGCCTGAATTGTGTCTTCTGTCTTTAAAAATCACTTGAAATGATATGTTCAACGTGCAGGCAGAGAGCAGTTCAGCATCATACTGGGAAAAAGATAAATATCCACAGTAAACTAAGCCAGTGCAATTGATTTAAAGAAAGAAAGCAGGGGGAAGAAAAGGAAAAAAATCCCCAAACCACTTTCTTTAAAAGCACAGCTTGGAAAAGGAAGTTGCTACTTGAGATTTCATCATAGGTCAATCACCACATTATATCCTGGCACTTATTTTTAAGCTTCTACACAGTCCTCGCTTTGCAGAAAGTGTTGTGCACTGTAGCTGGAAGGCACTGAATCAACAGAGAATCCCCAGAAGGCTTTACCTCAAAGTCACTTTATCCTAGTGTTGTGGATAGGAAACAAAATCTTCAGTTATTAAGAACCGGACTCCACATTGACTGAAAATATGACCCAATGCTGGATAAAAAATGCCGAACGTGTATGTTAAAATAGCATATTTTTTCGTGTGGACCACACTAGCATTCAGATTTATGCACAGAAATTAATGAGAACTCTAAAAAAATATGCAGTCACCACTTGAGTCTTCCCTCTTGGATTGAGTCTCTTTGTCCTGTGGAGCATTGATGCAGTATTAAAAGGGAGATGCTACTGTGGAGAGCAGAGGATGAGAAAGAAACCCTCTTGGTCTAATCTTCTCTTCTGGGTCTCGTGGCAGCCAGGAGCTGGTTTCTCTCTCATTCCTTGCAGCAAAGCAGATGAGAATGTTTACCTCAGTTAATGTTTAATAAGGACAAGTGTAAGGAATGCTTAACAATGAAAAGCTTCACCAGACTTGAATAAAAATTTCTCCTCATTTGTACAGGGGGCAGGATTTCTGCATGACTTGGTTCTGTTGTTACGGGAAATGAGAGTGCGTATGAGCTATGATCTTCATCTGAGTAAACCTGAAATAACGTCTCGCTGAATTGTGCCAGTGTTTATAAGAATTGAGATCATATTTCTAGCTGACTGACAGCCAGAGCTCTCAGTCTGCATCTCTATGGGTGTGTGCGCCCACATTCCAGGAGGCTTTTTGCATTACTTTGCTGTCATATTATTATGATTCAGCTTGGAATTCCACAGTATAACAATAAGCTGAGCAAATGCCATGTAGCTCAAATTCCTTTGTAGGTAATGGAGGGAAAGAGCTGTCAGATAACAAGACAGATCTTCCATGTGGTGAGTTGCCACCTAGAGAAGCCCAGATCATAGAATCATAGAACAACCTGGTTGGAAGAGACCCATCGGATCATCGAGTCCAACCATTCCTATCAAACACTAAACCATGTCCAGATATCTCTGTTGACCTCATAGGAGTAGCAGCAACCCTGTGATCAGTGGGGGAATAAGACCCAGGGTGTATTAGAGGAGGAGAGAGAGATGGAAGAGACACATGAAGATACTAGCCTGTCTTATCCTTGAATGGTTGCCCACGTTCTGTGTGTGTTGCTTTGCTCAACCAGCTGTAAAGCACTCAGATGATGTGGCTTTAACCTCTCTTGGTTGCTGCTCAGAAGGGCTGGGGACCTTCCTAAAGTAATTTATGGTAATATTTCCCGTGTGGAGACTACTTGCAAAACCTTCCATGTCTCTTATGGCCTGATGTGAGAATATATTGGGCAAACAGAGAGCGTCAGGGAGCCCTGGGTGGGATCATAGAACAACCAGGTTGGAAGAGACCCATTGGATCATTGAGTCCAACCATTCCTATCAAACACTAAACCATGTCCCTCAGGACCTCATCCACCTGTGCCTTAAACACCTCCAGGGAAGGTGAATCAACCACCTCCCTGGGCAGCCTATTCCAATGCCCAATGACCCTCTGTGTGAAAAACTTCCTTCTAATCTCCAGCCTAAATCTCCCCTGGTGGAGCTTGAGGCCATTCCCTCTTGTCCTGTCCCCTGTCCCTTGGGAGAAGAGCCCAGCTCCCTCCTCTCTACAACCTCCTTTCAGGCAGTTGTAGAGAGTAATGAGGCCTCCTCTAGGCTAAACAACCCCAGCTCTCTCATCATGTAGCACATTGAGTTGGTAGTTGCCCAAGAATAAGCCAGAAATCTCATATCTTGCCACTAAACACACTTCATACCCTGTCTAGGCCAAAAATATAAAACTCTCACCCTGCAGAGTAATGGACACACAGAGAATTCCAGCAGTCCCACCTTCTTCCTTCAATTGTCAGCGTCAGTTTTTCTTTCAACTCCTTTATCTGGTTATACTGAATTTTGGGTGGATGCTGAAAGTTTAATCTGTATTGAATGGTTAGACTTGATGATCCGATGGGTCTTTTCCAACCTGGTTATTCTGTGATTCTGTGAAACAAGCTGCTTTAGCCTAGCAGGTAAGTAAACACATTATTAACACAATCTCATGTATTTCTTTAATGTGCATTGAAATTGAGTAATTTATTTTTTTTTCTAAGTCACCCAACTAATTTATTTTTTTTTTTCTAAGTTACCCAGCCTTGCATAAAAAAACATTCTGTTTGATTGCACCAGTCGTCTTCTATTAGCCAATATAACATGATCTGACTTAGTGGCATTTTGGCGGATAATATGACAAAAAATTGCTGTGTTTTTTTTTTTTTTTTAGGAAAAAAACATAACCAAAACAAACACGAGAATGAGCATTGCAAAAAACGGTGATGTGCTGAGAGAAAAGCCCCACAGACACAATACGATAAAGGTCAAGATCTGTTACTCGAGTCTTGCTTGCTAGGAAAAATACCACATTAACGTGTGGCTGTCAGAAAACAAAGTCAGCCAGACAGACTTCTGACAAATAGTTTTGACAGTTCTCATAAGCTGAAAGTGCCTTTTTTTTTGCCTCTCTTGTCTTTTGAAATGTTTCCCTGCCTGTTTGCAGCTGTGCAGAGAGGAAGAGAGCTAACAGAGGCGTTAAAAAAACGGGGTGCGGGTAAAAATAACCCGTATCGAGCAGTGTCTTTTGTGTGCTCTCTGGGGAATGCATCAACTGTTAGTAGTTCAACTTACTAACTATCCTTCTTCAATTTGTAATACACCAAATGTTTTGCTTCTCTTCTACAGGCTTTTTTTTTCATATAGCATTAAGCAAATTAAGTGATGTTCCCCATTGTTTTCATGTGTTGGACAGAATCATAGAATCCTAGAACAACCAGGTTGGAAGGGACCCATCGGATCTTCTAGTCCAACCATTCCTATCAAAATTTGATAATTCCTATCAGAATTCCTATCAGTCTAAAAAGAGACTTTGGTGAAAGTAAGCAGAATCCAGAGCTTCATAGAGCCAAAAATGCATTCTTTTCTGCTTTTTCTTTTTTTTTTTTTTTTTTTTTTTGTATTGAAGTTAAAAGAAACAAACAAAAATGCTTTGAAAATTTTCAGCAGTGCCAAAGAGAAACACAGTGAATTGAAAGAAAATGTCTTGCTCTTGGTAGAGCTGTTGTCATAAGGTTTCTTAGTCCTAGACAGAGTATTTGACCAGAACGGGGATGGTGATCTAAATTGCATGTATCCTAGGAACAAAAATATTCAAAGCCTCATAATTTTAAAGTTTAAACTTTTTGTTTTCTTGTCGAATCTTAGGAAGTACCCATGCAGGTATGTGTGACTCATCATATAACTGGACAACACAACGAGATTGAAGTGACAACTGACTTGGCTCATTGAGTTACTTGTGTACTGAAGCAAAGGAAATACTTTTCTTGTTTGTGTTAATCAGACTGTGCATTTGACATAAGGCTGTGATGGTACTTTTGTGTTACTATTCTCATTTTGCTACAAAATTTGTGCCCAGGTGGCCAAGAAGGCCAGTGGCATCTTGGATTGGATCAGACACAGTGTGACCAGCAGGGCCAGGGAGGTTATTCTCCCTCTGTACACGGCACTGGTGAGAGCAAACCTTGAATCCTGTGTTCAGTTGTGGGCCCTTCAGTACAAGAAGGATGTTGAGGCTCTGGAGCGAGTCCAGAGAAGAGCAACAAAACTGGTGAAGGGACTGGAGAAGAAGAGGAGAGGCTGAGAGAGCTGGGGGTGTTTATCCTAGAGAAGAGGAGGCTGAGAGGAGACCTCATTGCTCTCTCCAACTACCTGAAAGGAGGTTGTGGAGAGGAGGGAGCTGGGCTCTTCTCCCAAGTGACAGGGGACAAGACAAGAGGGAATGGCCTTAAGCTCCACCAGGGGAGATTTAAGTTGGATATTAGGAAGAATTTTTTCACGGAAAGTGTCATTGGGCATTGGAACAGGCTGCCCAGGGAGGTGGTTGATTCAACTTTCCTGGAGGTGTTTAAGGCATGAATGGACGAGGTCCTGAGGGACATGGTTTAGTGTTTGATAGGAATGATTGGACTCAATGATCCGATGGGTCTCTTCCAACCTGGTTGTTCTACAATTCTATGAAAATTATTGAAACCTTCTCTGTACAAAAGGTCCTAACAGTTACAAAAGACTATCCAGCTTCCTATTAAGAATTGTTATTCTGTATAAATAGGATCTTGCACTTTCAAGCTGGCACAGCTTAGCCTTAAGGAAACTATATTTTTCAATCCAACTATATCCATATTCTTGTTTGCTTACACAGAGCCTGTTCAGTGGGGAATTATCTTGTTAAGATCTGTTCCTAGACGGTGTATGTGTGGTGTAAATATATGGCCGTTTAAAATTCAAATACAGAATGCGGAGGTCATTGTAGGAGCCTTCAGTGCCTCAGCAAGTGTGAATGAATTATCAGGCTGCTTTCATTCTTCCCTTGCTGTTCACATTACTATTTGCAGCTGGGAGCTATGCCATAAGTTACCTTTATATTAGCATTGAAAATCCCAGGGTTTTAAAAACAAAATATTTCTTCTTCTTTTGCTCCCAGTTTTATTTGTAGGCTGTAAAAACATACGATGCGTCTGTTGATCAGAAACTGGTTGAGTTGTTGGGAATTCATAGAATCATAGAACAACCAGGTTGGAAGAGACCCATTGGATCATCTAGTCCAAACCATTCCTATCAAACACTAAACCATGTCCCTCAGCACCTCGTCTGCCCACACCTTAAACACCTCCAGGGAAGGGGAATCAACCACCTCCCTGGGCAGCCTATTCCAATGCCCAATGACCCTTTCTGTGAAAATCTTTCTCCTAATCTAATCTCTAGCCTAAATCTCCCCTGGCAGAGCTTGAGGCCATTCCCTCTCGTCCTGTCCCCTGTCCCTTGGGAGAAGAGCCCAGCTTCCTCCTACCCAAAACCTCCTTTCAGGTAGTTGTAGAGAGTAATGAGGTCTCCTTTCATCTTCCTCTTCTTTAGGCTAAACACCCACAGCTCTCTCAGCTGCTCCTCATAGGGCCTGTTCTCCAGCCCCTTCTCCAGCCTCATGGCTCTTCTCTGGACTCACTCCAGAGCCTCAACATCCTTCTTGTGCTGAGGGGCCCAGAACTGAACACAGGATTCAAGGAGCGGCCTCACCAGTGCTGAGTACAGAGGGAGAATAACCTCTAACTTAAAAGTGACACTAACTTCTGCCTAAGCCTAAAAAGTGATATAAATTTGACGGTGCAACCTCCTTTTTTGGTAAAAGAAAAGGGAAGTGTACTGCTGGCTTGTTAACGTGTTTAGATAAGTGCTTGTGACAGCTGTACCTGCTGGAACCAACATCAATTTCCCACCTCCCCCTTTCACCCTGATAATTTTGATTGGTCCTGATTTTCTTTTCATGTTTTCTGTATGCAGTCCCCTGACTAAGACACTAAGATTAAGACACAGGCAAGCATGCAAAATTGATATTTTCACTTCTTACCAGATTTTCTAACTAAAAAAGATTTCCTCCTGGCACTTCTGTTGTGAGATATTGCCTCCCTGTCTCCTAAAATTGTAAGAGCCCCTGTCTGTTTGATATCTGGTGTACCCTCATCAGCTTGCAAAGGGAGATTATATTTGCAGGGCATGTTGTCTATAGAACGTAAAATATGAATGAAATTGTAATTTTATGGCAGATACTGTAGCTGTAACTGTCACAATCACACCGTGTCCTCGATAGCCAGATAAAAAATGATCTCTAAAAAATATTTGATTGACTTTATTTTTTTTTTTCCCAGTTAAGCCAGGAAAAAATCCTGAAAATTATGAACATGGTGAAAAATAAAGAAGTGAGCATCGACGGAGCTTTGCGTTTGGCACAGGAGGAGGTGTGTGCTGAAAAGGTAACATCGCTCCTTTGATCTATTTTGCAAGACGTTCAAAAGCGTGAGCATGTTCTGGAAAGCCTGGTTGAGCTGTGTTGCTCTCAAAGATAGAGTCCCAACTTGTGCAAATGTGTATGTTCTCTGTAGACAAATATATCAGTTAATAATGGCTAATTGTGCCTATTCCAATGTAAGGGGATGTTCCATGTTGATGCTGCAGCTACATTGGTGTTATTACCTGGATTAAGTAGTTAAAAAATCTAGATCAGATGTATCCACATGAGTTTTGTTATTCTGCCACAACATCCACTGTAGTAATAAACGTAGAGCAAAATAATTATTTGGAGAAAATTTCACTATCTATTTCCCTTTCTGCTCTGCTTTTTTGAACTGGCTTCCCTATGGGACCATCTCCAGGAAACTGAAATCGTATGATGTGCTGATGACACAATCTGAAATTTCTTTGCTCTGCAAGAGCCGATAGTGATTTTGAGATAAACCTGGTGCTTTTGAGAAGTTTTAAAAATAACTTTCTGAACTGCTTATTAACTTTGTGGTAGGGAGGAAGGAGAAGCCAAAAAAAAACAAAAAAACCACTAATAAAAAAGCAGCACAAGTTTTGCAGAAGGGCTGGTGCCAACAAAAATATTAAAATCAACCTTGTAGAGCTACATGGAAATATATTCTCTGAGTGAGAAGTCAAAAGGTTCCTTTCCTACTCCTGCTGCATTAAAGTTTTTATGACAGGTAATTATTAGAACCTATCCAAATTTTATGCAACTGAATCGTGACCTTCCCTTCTCTGTATTTTCCTGAGGATCATGAAATCATTTTCCATGCACACGGTAATTGCTGCTGTAGTGGACCAGAAAACAAATTGTATATCTTCTTCTAATGAGAAAGAACAAAGATCTCCCATCTTACTATACAGCATTCAAGGGGCTGTAAATACTTTTTTTTAAAGTCAGATGTGATTCTCGTTTGCTGTGTAGTTTGTTTAATAAACTACTTGTACTCACGTGTTCAAACACGTTTAGAATCATTGAATCATAGAACAACCAGGTTGGAAGGGACCCATGGGATCTTCTAGTCCAACCATTCTTATCGAACACTAAACCAAGTCCCTCAAGACCTCATCCACCTGTCCCTTAAACACCTCCAGGGAAGGTGACTCAACCACCTCCCTGGGCAGCCTATTCCGATAGTACAGTTCTATGGGCTCTGCTCTTCCTCTTCTTACCTTCCAGCTTTCTGTTTTCTCGCCTTCCATCCTAAGCTGTGATTCCTTCGTTAGTTCAGCAGGAATTGCGGATATTTTGTGCTTGTGAAAATCAGACTTCCACGTCTCTCCGTGCTGGAGTTGTTCTGCAAAACCTCCAGTGCTGTTTGAACACTGTTCACTGAAGGAGATTTCATCAGTAAACGCGACTGGATTTGAGCAGATGATAAATAGCTGTGGCCATACTCCTGATTTCTGCTCTGTTTTTCAGGATTCGCACGATTTGCTAACTGGCTCACAGTTCAACTTCAGTATCTACAAATACAAGCACTACAGGTGGCAGAAACGAATTTTGCAGGTAACTTTAACAATTCCCACTTTTGAAGAAACATTTAGAATATATGGGATGCTTATGCTGCTCAGTAAATATTATGGGATACCTTAATACATTGTGGGGTTCCGTGACCTACCAGCGAGGTGCCGGGTATTGAATCATAGAACAACCAGGTGGGAAGAGACCCATTGGATCATCGAGTCCAACCATTCCTATCAAACATTAAACCATGTCCCTCAGGGGCCAACTTTCTACCAACTTTCTACCTTTTATAACAAATGTATTTTGCTTCTGCTGCGCCCCTGGCAGAGCTGTAGAATGGCCTTGATTATCTAAGAGGCTATTTCACCTCTAAAAAACATTATTCGTCACAAAGATGATTGATTATAATAGGCTCTGCCTGGGAGTTGTTTTCACTGGTTGGCAATAGTGAATGCACACAGGTCATGTAGTTGTGCTTAAATATCTGTCCCTTTGACAGGACATCACTTTACCTGCAGCCTCTAAAACCTTGGGACGCAACGTTCCTGGGGATGCACAGAAGGTTCCTTTGGCAGGCCCTGCCTTTCATCTCTGGTTACTCTGTCCTGTGGCTTCTATTTTTGGCAATATGAACCCTTCAGGTTTATTGACTTGCTGTGTCATAACGGGACAACGTTTGAACAAGATTAAAGTGAACTGCTGTCAATGACACCTCATGGTGATTTCCTGGTTTCATAAAGCCAGCAACAAAGGTTTCATGTTGTTTTCGAGCACCTGGATTTCACTGTATTTTTCCTGCAGTTTGGACCAGATTTGATAACGTGCAAGTTCAAGTCATGTGTGCTAGAGGGTGTTTTTTTCTTGACTCCATCTCAATTGTAGAATGTATAATCTCCTTATTTCCTTCAATATCTGCCATTTTTCATATTAAAATTTATCTAGACTTAGAGCTGATGGAAAAATGGAGAAATCTATGTTTTTGATAGGAAAGGTTGGACTTGATGATCTGGTGGGTCTCTTCCAACCTGATGATTCTATGATTAGATGTGGAAGTGATCAGTCTGGGAATCTGGAATAGTTTAATTCCAGTTATTTAGTTATTTCAGTTATTTAGTGTTTTATTCAGTAACCTTCAAAAGTCAGAGATAATAATGACAGTGGTTCTGCTTTGGAAAGTTCCTCCTGTCTACAGAAGAGAGGGAAAGGCCACGGCGCTAGCGTGTGGTTGGTGTAGCCTGCACTATAGGCATGAAAAGTGCCAAGAATAATTTCTGATCAGAGGTAAATAGCTAACTCAGGCGAGATCTAAGACTCTTCTGACTTTGTCTTCTCAGTGGGCTGCGTTCATTGAAGCTGGACAGTCAGATAATATTTACATCTTATTGTATCAACAAAACTGTTTCTGCTCAGCAGGGACTGACACGCAGAACAGATGCTGGAATCTGTCTGTGCCAGTTTTTAACACTGCAAATGTAGTTTGTGCAGTGGAAGGAGAATAATCTTACTTAATTGTAGCTGCGAAACAGCAATAAAATAATTATTCTGGCTTTTATCATTTATCCCTTCGGCTATATGTACATATGCAAATGTATATATACATATATATAAATGTATATATACATTTATATATACACATATATGTATATATACTTATATATACATATATATGTATATATACTTATATATACACATATATGTATATATACTTATATATACTTTCTGGTTGGACTAGAAGATCCAATGGGTCCCTTCCAACCTGGTTGTTCTATGATTCTATGATATATAAGTGTATACATACATATACACAAAAAAAAAAATCTGTATTGGACAAGATCTAAACGTGGTTGTATTTATATCAGAAAGACATGGAAGTGCTCTTATAAGAATTACCACCTTCACTTCATTCTAGCACTGGGGCAGAGGTTGAACCAGTTGATAAGTGAATCTCTCCCGAGATGTTTGTGCCGTTAGTTTGTGTTCCCACTGTTGCTGAAAGGGAGGTTTTTGCGCTGGGTTGCGGAAGACGAGGGGAATTTAAAAAGAAATAATATTTCAGAGTGATGAATTGATACATATTCATCTAAGGAGATAGGGAAGCACAGTTACAATGAGTGTCTGTTTGTTTTGTAACCAAAACAAATATAATACAGTATCTTGATGATAGAATGTAATTTTTTATTCTGTTTATCAGCAAGATAGATGCATAGTCTAAGCTCACCCTTTATCTAAATACCCTCACATGGTGATATTGGGGATGCTCTCTTTCCTTTTCAACGACAAGAAGCAGTGGATCGAAGTAATGAAGAACTTTCTCTTCTAGATTGATTTCAACACAAAGACCATTTTTAACATTGAAAAAGGAATCATTAAGAAACAGTTCCCTTTCTCGCAAGTCAAAGCCTGTGAAGATACTGAAAGGAGGCGCTTCAGCATTGTGTTTCATGGGCGGCAAGATTATGAGCTGGAAGCCGTGTCTCTTGAGGATAAAAGGAAGGTAAGTTTTAATAATGTTATAGACAGATTGCTATAAATAACAGCTAATGTTATGGTAGCACCCGGCAGGCTCCAGTCAGAAATGGGAATTGTTCTGCTGTGCATTGTGCAAGTGAAGAAGATGATGTGTCTTTGTTCTGTGTGTGTTCACACAAGGAACAAAGGGAACAGGACTTCAGGATAATGTTTGGCCTTAGGATTTTGCCGTAGTTTGCTAGGACCGAAGGTGTAAAACCAGCTTAAGACATGATATGAAAATGGATGCATTTCTTCAACTACACCTTGAATGTAAATTGTCTGAGATTCTATTAGAACAAGCAAATTAAACTAATGACAATCTTAACTGACATTTTCTAAGCATTTTTTTTTATGTCAGATTTTTTAAAAATACACACTTTTAACAGCGAATGAGGCCATCCTGATGCTGTGGAAAGAAAAAAATAGACCTAGTAGTACAACTTTTACCATCAAAATACAGAGAAATTATAACAATATCAGAGGAAGACAGCCTAGGTACAACTAGAAAGTCAATTAATTAAACAATTCAGTGTTGCAAGAATTTCTATGAGCTGTTTCATTTTGAGGTCTTAGCTTCTTTCAACTTCTACATTCAATTAAATATTCCAAGTCGTCAGTATAAATAGACTTTAAACTGAAATTTGAGAAATCCTCCTTGAGACATTAGCACTAGCTTTTCAGCTGGATGCAGCTAACCGGTGTGTTCAGAGGAGATTGAGTGTCGGGGTTTGTGTCCTCCCACAGTTTAGGTCGAGATACAGACTCCCACAAAGCATGGGAAAGTTTGCATCCAAATTTCATCCAAAGTGGCCCACTTTTAAGGAACATTTTGCACAGGGTTTCATCCCTCGTGAAATGTGACAGTTCACTCCACATGTGGAAACTTATCATGGAATCACCAGGTTGGAAGAGACCCACCGGATCATCGAGTCCAACCATTCCCATCAAACGCTAAACCATGTCCCTCAGCACCTCATCTACCTGTGCCTTAAACACCTCCAGGAAAGGCGAAGCAACCACCAGAATGATTATTATTCCAGAAGAATAATGGTTGATTAGCTTAATTTTCGAAATAAATTACATTTAGCAGAAGAGCTCAGAAAGGTGCATACATTCTGTGCTAAGAACACTCAAATGTGGCCCCATGTAACAGATTTTGAACTCACCCCCGCTTTAATCCGTGGTATTTTCAACTGTAGGCAAGTCTTCATTATTCTGCTGCCTTTGTTTGAGATTTCAAGCTGAATCAATCAAGCACTGCTTGGGCTTGAACTGAGCTGAATGGAAACTTTGCCCTAGATTGCTTTGCATATGAAATGGAAAAAAAAAAAAAGTAAAATTACGTTTTACAGTAACCCCTCCAGAATAAAATTACCTTCTCCTTACAACGACAGGTTTAGAACTGTAGGCAAAAACCAAATTGCAGCTAAGTAGTTTAGCATCATAGAAAGACCCTATTTATTTCACATTAATTTTTTTTGACTATTTGGCTGCTGCTTATAGTGTTGTCTATTATTTTTATACTTGAAAAATCCGCCTACTAATCCCATATCGAAGGGGATTAACGTGGAAACTATATTCTCTATGTTGCTGCTTATTATATAGATAACGTACCTTCTGAGCAGAGTTATTCAGAGCAATTTGTACAAGAAACCAGCAGAGACCTGCTCTGGGAGACCTGCAGAGTGTGACGTGGTACATGAAGGACTCCTGGACCTGCAACAAAACACTTTTACCTCCACTGAATGGGTGAAGTACGAGCTGCACTTTCATAGACACCTGGGTTCTGGGTTTTTATGATAAATACTTTAAGATTTTAATTTGCCACTAACGAGTTAATTATTTAAGTGTTATTTCAAGAGAAAACTTAGATGCTAAGCCAGCCTGAGATGAAAATATTGGGATTATCTGTTAGTGGTACCCGACAAAACTGTGTTCAGTTGTGGGCCCTTCAGCACAAGAAGGATGTTGAGGCTCTGGAGCGAGTCCAGAGAAAAACCACGAAGCTGGGGAAGGGGCTGGAGAACAGACCCTATGAGGAGCGGCTGAGAGAGCTGGGGGTGTTTAGCCTAGAGAAGAGGAGGCTGAGAGGAGACCTCATTACTCTCTACAACTCCCTGAAAGGAGGTTGTAGAGAGGAGGTTGCTGGGCTCTTCTCCCAAGGGACAGGGGACAGGACAAGAGGGAATGGCCTCAAGATCTGCTAGGGGAGATTTAGGCAAGAGATTAGGAGGAAGTTTTTCATGGAACGGGTCATTGGGCACTGGAACAGGCTGCCCAGGGAGGTGGTTGATTCCCCTTCCCTGGAGGTGTTTAAGGCATGGGTAGACGAGGTCCTGAGGGACATGGTTTAGTGTTTGATAGGAATGGTTGGACTCGATGATCCGATGGGTCTCTTCCAACCTGGTTGTTCTATGACTCTATGAGAATTAAGTTCTGGTGTGTGCTAAACTGCTGTGTGCATTACTACCACAAATACACAGTGGTGATGGTGCTCAGAGTGATTTTAACGGTGAGAATTCTTTGTCTTTACCTCCTTGGTTGCTACTCTAGTTTAATCATAAGGAATAGGAAAAGGAGAAAAAGACTGGCAAAGTAGATAAGGAAAATATGAGTCCAGCCAGAGAACATTGACTCACGTTGGTCAATTGGCTGCCCCAAAATTCACATTTTGTTCTGATAATCATAGAATCATCATATTGGAAGAGATCCATTCGATCATCGAGTCCAACCATTTCTATCAAACACTAAACCATGTCCCTCAACACCTCATCCACTTGTGCCTTAAACACCTCCAGGGAAGGTGAATCAACCCCCTCCCTGGGCAGCCTATTCCAATGCCCAATGACCCTTTCTGTGAAAAACTTTTTCCTAATGTCCAGCCTGAACCTCCCCTGGTGGAGCTTGAGGCCATTCCCTCTTGTCCTGATATATATACATTCCCTCTTGTCCTACTATTCTGAACTTCTTTCCTGTGGGGATGACCAAGGATAGTGGCCTAATCAGGTGGTGGTTTCAGAGACAGGAATCACCATTCAGTAGGAAATAGATGGTCACCACCCTTTAATTCCCTAAACCATTACAGATAAGCTTGGCTTCTGCTTATTCTATCACTGAACCGGTGAACCAGCCACAATGATTTTACTTGCTTTGCTACCCATCCTACAGACAACCCACCCGTCCCCTGAGCCATCTCCTAAAATACCTGGATATTGTTTATTCTATCAAAGGAGAGGAAGAGAGAGAGACTAAAAAAAGTCTGTCTAGCAAAAACTAATAAAAAAATAACACTAAATATCTGCACAGGACAAGTATCTGAGAATTCGCAGTTCACAGAGAATAATTTTGTTTTTAAAAGACTACCACTGTATGTCTTGTAAACACTATCCTCAAGCGTATCCCAGGATTTGTTGCCTTGCAACGTTTAACAAGTTCGTTAACGAACAAAAATTGATTTTTATTTATCTTGCGAAGCAAAGCCCTTGTTGCTTTCTTCTTGATATTAATCCTCTCTTTTTTTGGCAAAGTAAATAATGGTGGAAACATCTGGAGATCCGATTAAACTATAAGTCCCTGCTTTAAAGAAAGGAGAGATCAATATAACTGCCAGCTCCATTAAACAATTCTTATCGCTTTGACTGTTTATGTGGGAATAGATGCAATTTATATTTTACGTTTAATTCTTCTGGAGCAGCTAAACTTATTTAAATTCCTCCTAGAACACCCTAATCAACAAGCCACACCTTGAAGAGAGTGTGGAGGGAAAGAAAGCTCTGATAGAACTGTCAGAATGATAAAGAAATGCAGTAACCCTTAAGAAAAACGAGAATGCAAATGCTTAAATAAGAATAAAACGCACATACAGTAAAGCCCTACTTGCTGTTAAATATGTGGTGACTTTGTTAGAAGCAACAGAGCTGAAGCTGAGAAGAGGGAACGTTTTGCTCTAATAGAAGCTGTGTATGGGCAGGTGATTTGTGCCAGGATTTAATTTATTATTTGAATAGGTAACACCCACATCGTGGCGCAGTCATTTCTGAGGGAAGCCCTTGAGAGCAGAATAACTTTGACCCCATCCTGCCAAGTGAATTGTGGGACTGAGGGGGATATCAGGATCAGTCCTCGTGGAGTAAAAGCTCGTGCGGAGGCATTTTCAAGAGAAGGAAAGTTATTGGACTATATAAAGTCGAGAACTAACATATTACGGTGACATATAGAGCTCGATAGCAATCTGGAAGATGCCAAAATTCTGAAACCTTGTTATATTTTGTGCTCTTGGGTCACATAGAGAATTCCTTGAAAAACTTGTAATCCAAAAGACAAAATCCATGGCAAACAAACCAGAGGAGTAAATAGTATAAGAGGGACAGAGTGCAGCTAAGGAATTAATACAACTTGTGTGATTTTTAGTTGACAGTCAGATTGTCTTTGTTTTACCTCTCTCATTAGGCACAGCAGGCAGAAAGTTCATAGTTTATGTCACAGTTTATTTATGTATCGGATAAGAATGAGAATCCCTCATTGCAAAGGTTTCATGCTTATTGACACGTTTTGCCTGTTCCGTGGAAGATGCTATAGAAACGTAGAAATTTATGACATTTATAAATTTATGAAATTTATAATTTATTTAGTTGGTGAAGGATGAACTGTATGTCCACTCCTTGTCCTTCAGGCACTTGGTACAACTACGGGAAGGAGAATTGACTTTATATTGCATCGGTTTGGGAGGAAAGAATGAGACTGCAGACCCTGTGACAAACAGAATCGATTTGTCAGGTGCTAATGTGAGTGTCAGCAAGGAGAATGGATGCAGCACCTTTTCAATCCAGACCAAAGAACACAATTATCTGTAAGTATAGTCGGTAATTAATGATTTTTTAAAGCAGAACTACTGTAAATAAGGTTGGACTCGATGATCTGGTGGGTCTCTCCCAACCTGGTTGTTCTATGATTTTATGAAGCAAGAGAGAATCTCAATGTCTCAGAAAGGAGACGTTTTCTCATGGAGAATAGAAGCCATCAGAATCACATGGACTACCCCTCCCATTGCTCTACAGTGACTTGATGAGCGTTTTAAGAAGGAATCAAAAGTACCACATTGAGAAACCGAGAAAATACATTAAAATATTGCCCATAAATACTTGTCTCATTGATATGTCAGGAGCCAGCAGAGATGTAATGTTCAGCTTGATAGCACAGATGTGTGAACAGGTTCTCTAACCAGCAACGAGCACATTGTTCACCTTCCCCCAAGGTGGAGAAGAAGAATTATGAGGTAACTGCACCACAAAGTCAATCTATGGCAAAATTTCAGCTCTCTAACCTTAGACCCATAAGCAATTAACTCTGTCTGAAAAGGTCAGAGTCAGCAGCACTGGGCTCCTTTGACAGGTAAAGCTGCTGAACATCATTCTGCTTAAATAAGAAATATCCGTGGCTGTATTAGTCAGCACGTTATTTACACTTCCTCGCATTTATATATGACGTTCTTAAATTTCAGGTTTCGAATACCCTTTACTGTCCAAAATAACAGGCCAGAGGATGTTAGCAAGCTCCAGAGTGAATGGGTGTCGCTCATAGAAAGGTATTGTCAGCTATGCAAGGATGCTTCACTGCCTCAGGAGGGATCTCAAGGATGCTCCTCCTCTGAAGCAGATTATGAGGATTTCACTGTACCTCTGAATGAACAGGAAGAGGAGGCCCTCTACCTTGATTTGAGTTCTACAACAGCTAGTCTGAATGAGTCTTCAAGCCCCTGTACAAAGCCCGCAGAAGGGGAAGAAGCCCTAGCATTGCCAGCTCTTCCGCTCTCCATAAGTAAGGCAGAGGTACCGCTGGCCCCACCTGCCCTACTGCAGGGCTACAGCCTTTCTCCGTTGGCAAAGAGAACCAAAGCCTTTCACTGGGATGTTGTTCCTTGCGATAAGGTGAGGATGAAACTGGTGGTACCTGTTGAAGGAAAAAAAAAATTAATTAAATAAATAATACAGTAACCTGCATTATATGTATAGTTATAAAAGTGCCACAAAGCAATCTGGATGCCATTCTCTGTTTGGTTGGAACAAAATGCTTCTGTTCTTTTGGCTTTTTTGTTTACTTTGTCACTCCTGTATTTTTAGATTCCCAAATCTGTTTGGGGATCGTGTGACCCGAGCAAGAGAAAAGTAGATGTATCTAGACTCTGCCATCAGTTCCAGATTCAGGACACGGCGGTAGTTTTGGGCAATGAACCTTCAGTGAATCAGCATCTCATGTTGGATCAAAAAGTTGCACATAACTTCAGTAAGTATATTAATGAGAACTGTGTACTCTAATCTGGAAGATGGGTGTGAGCACTGCTTGCATTTGTTATTAATCATAGAATCATAGAATCATCAGGTTGGAAGAGACCCATCAGATCATCTAGTCCAACCATTCCTATCAAACACTAAACCATGTCCCTCAGCACCTCATCTACCTGTGCCTTAAACACCTCCAGGGAAGGTGAAGCAACCACCTCCCTGGGCAACGTATTCCAATGCCCAATGACCCTTTCCGTGAAAAACTTCCTCCTAATCTCTAGCCTAAATCTCTCCTGGCGGAGCTTGAGGCCAATCATTTAATTCAGTGCCCCTCTTCTCATTTATAAAAATAGACCTCACGTCTCAGTGACCCTTAATGAGGTAAAATAGAAATGAGATACTTTACTGGGACGAAATATGTGCATCTGCTGTTAAGCTGTAGCTCTGTTGTCTTAGAACAGAAGTGTAAAATTATGTATGAAACCTGAGAAATCCATCTTAAGACTCTGAACTTAAATACTTTTCTGATTCAGATAGAACAAGTCAACAGAAACAGCTTAGTAGTACTTTGTACAACAAATTGTAGTACGAAGTACAACCTTGAGCGCTGTGCTCAGACTCTCTCCTACGCTGAGTCCAAGAATATTCGTTTAGCCATAGATGGGTTGATGTAAGAAGTATCTGAGGTCATAGGATCCTCTTGGCCTTTCTCCTGTTGATAGCTTAGAATATGAATGGAATATAGAATAGAATATGAATTTTGAATAATCATGAACAGGATCCTTTCCTCTCGTATCCCACGTATGATTCTGTCAAAGGCCTGACCTGGAACAGCCTTTCGCAGATAATGAGATAGCTCAACACATAATTCTGCTCTTACAAGTAAAACGATGTAAAGGTCTTTCAGTTACTTTGATGACAAGTGGCAGATGTTAAAGGAGTGAGAATAATTGTTCTTCAAAGGCAACTCTGATTTCTATTACATAGATGACTTTCCAAAAAACTTCTATAATCTATCTGTGTTAAACAACGTTACATCTTTTGATAGCAATGGTTGAACTCGATGATCCGATGGGTCCCTTCCAACCTGGTTGTTCTATGATTCTATGATCTGTAAAGAATTTGGGGCAGTTAATTTTGAAGATTCAATGATTCTGTCTTTGTGAATATTGATAAGGAGTATATTTTGGAGATTGTGTGAATTTTTAGTTGGGAACTGTAAATGGAGATAACTTGCCAGAATTATTGAATTCATTGACCAACAATTTGAAGGGTTAGAAGGAAGTAAGTGATACAGAAGTGCTGTAACAGATAAAAAGAATCATGTAATAGCACTTTCATCTACTAAATTATTGCAGTTTCTTTGAGGAAGTTTCTTTCTTTTGGTTTGCAAGTAGCACCAATGTTCCTTTTGATCTGATTCCTCTAAAAACTTTTTTTTTATTGAGACATTATACGTCTGATTCTTAATCTTATTTTTCAAGTCCCAGAAGTGAGATTTTTTGGCACATGCTTATTATAATGGACATTACTTAGATCAAAAGTTAATTTGATTCTGAGAATTCTGATTAAACTCCCTGCAAGTGCTGCAAATCGCAGCTCTTAAATTAATGAATGAAAAGGTGAAATTCCAAATTGTCAGCAGGTTAAAATTTCTTGAGAATTTGAGCGGATATCTGAGCACAAGGGGAAAATGAGTGTTCTAAGAGAAGAGCTACACACTAAATTCTAACCCAAATGTATGAGAAAACACAAATAAAAGTTATCTAGTGACTTCTTGTAGATAAAATATGTTTCTACCATATAAAGAATAAGTATCAGAAAGAGAGACAAGAAAAGCAACCTCAACTCTTTGGGAAAGAGAAATCTTATTTTGATTTTCCTTTCATAAGCCACACCCTAAACTTATTTAAATCACATTTTGGAATATCAGGAAGAAGTGAGGACTTCTGTTTCCCGGTTGCCTTTACTTTGGGAGTAATTTTGCTTGCATGGACTCTAACTACTTTCTTTTGAACCCTGGAAATCAAAGAAAGTAAATAAACTAAAAACAAATGGTAAATTTAATTTCTTTAGCCTTCAAAATATTATAAAATGCTGAATACAAGAGAAATGTGTAAGCAAGTACTCAAGTGTCTTCTGTTAATGATACCTTGAGAGTTTTATCTTAAGCTTTGCCTATGTCCTGACAGAAATATATTGTTTTTCTTGACTCTTGCAGTGTATATTTAGAGAAAGTATGAAGAGAGTGTTGTTGGTTTAGCATTAGCAGCTACTAAGCATTTGAGGTTTTCCCTGGGTATATTTTTCCTTGTTCTTTTTTTTTTCTTGTTATTCTTTTTTTTCCCTTTTCTTATTTTTTTTTTAAATCAGGAAAGAAAATATGAAATGTTTTTGTAATTTTTTCCATCCCCTGAGCGTTTTCTTCTCAGTAATCTTAATAATAATTTTCCTCCAGACATTTTTCTGAAAAGTTTCCGTATCAAACCGAGCGAGCTGAAAGAAAAACTCCACATTATACATGAAGAGAGCGGTGGGCTTACGGATGAGCAGATTACGGCACTAAGAAGGTAAACTTTGGAGTTCCATTTTTTGTTTATAATATATGTCGCCTTTTGGAGAAGGCAGAATCCTCTGGGCATACTGTAAAGTTCAGGAAAGATGCATCTGAGAGAGCTGGGGTTGTTTAGCCTAGAGAAGAGGAGGCTGAGAGGAGACCTCATTACTCTCTACAGCTACCTGAAAGGAGGTTGTGGAGAGGAGGGAGCTGGGCTCTTCTCCCAAGGGACAGGGGACAGGACAAGAGGGAATGGCCTCAAACTCCACCAGGGGAGATTTAGGCTAGAGATTAGGAGGAGGTTTCTCACGGAAAGGGTCATTGAGCATTGGAATAGGCTGCCCAGGGAGGTGGTTGATTCACCTTCCCTGGAGGTGTTTAAGGCACAGGTAGATGAGGTGCTGAGGGACATGGTTTAGTGTTTGATAGGAATGGTTGGACTCGATGATCCGGTGGGTCCCTTCCAACCTGGTGATTTTATGAAACAGGTGTTAAATGAACTTCATGGAATGGTCACTTATAAAGAATATCAGTAGTTCTGATTGATAGAAATTTGCAGGTGGCAGTCAACTCCAGAGCGAAAGTAAATATCAGAAAAGCTGATCTTAAAGGCTTTGTTGACAAAAAAGAAAGATTTTACTGCAGTACTGCAGTTTCTAATTGCAGTGCTGGAATTGATCAGGAGATGATTGCAGTGAGATGTCTTGGACACTGAGTACTCTCTGGTGACACACATGGCTGTCTCTGGGGAAACTAACATGCTAGAAGCTGCTAGAAGTGAGGGAATCCCTTCAATCCTGCAGCACAGCAGCCTCTACTCACATCTCTGAAGGAAAACACCGAACATACTCTGTTATTCAATCTCTAATACAGCACTAGAGATTCAGCCCAGGATTTCTATGCTGTTGAAATTAGTGTAACACCACTGAGATCGCTGATTCACAGCATCTGGGCTCTTTGCCATCTGACAATAATAGTAGTAATAATGATGGCAATGAGGCTTGAAAGGCTTTATTTTTTCCTTGAAGATTTCGGAGTCCTCCTTTGATAGTTATATCGCCGGGAAAATTTTTCTGGCAACAGAATGTTAGAGATATTGGATGCTACAGTGCTACATGCTACGTAGGATCAAGGATTCGTAGAATCACAGAATAGTTTGGGTTGGAAGGGGCCTTAAAGATCATCTAGTTCCAACATCCCAAGGCTGCTCATCAGGGTTTTCATAGAATCACCAGGTTGGAAGAGACCCACTGGATCATTGAGTCCAACCATTCCCATCAAACACTAAGCCATGTCCCTCAGCACCTTCTCCACCCGTCCCTTAAACACCTCCAGGGAAGGTGATTCAACTACCTTTTTGTTCCTGGGGTTCTTATTTCTTGCCATAATTTATGAACACATGAATGAAACTTGTAGCAAAAGGAAGCTCATTTTCCCCATCCCAACATTTTATTTTTTATAATGTTACTGAAATAAATGAGCTGTGTTTTGGAATTGAGGATTGGATTTCCAAGGCAGTTCTTGCAGCTCCCATTCAGACCAGAGGGGCTGATGCGTATCCTGAAACGTCAGAAGTTTCCCTTTGTACTTTAGTGGAGTTTCTGTCGCACAAGTAGCAGGACACTTTGTACCTTTGAAGACATCTCCACTTGATTTAGGTGCCGTGGTAGAAAATTTTATCATTGAAAACTGTGACCTCCTGTTAATTGAGAATCTGAGGTTATGACAGGACTTTAAACAGGGTAGTCGGAGGACTGGAAAATTCATCTCCATGCAAATTATACCTGTCATATTGTCTAAGCCTGAGCAGGAGGTCGAAATTCTACTATCATAAAATGAAAAATATTTAAAGTCAAATCTGAGATTAAGTTTTCAAGACTGCGACCACTGAGCAAAATGTTCTGCTCGTGTATCCAGTGAAGGTTCGTGGAGGTGGTGGAATATTATTATAATAAAACTTCAGGACTTATTTTGATATGGAAATCTTTCCATAGTTCTTGGAGTGATTCTTTATCCTGACATCTTAAAATCAATAGCAAAGAACTCTTTGTCTCTATAAACTTAATGTTTCAGAACAGTGTGAGGTTTTTTCATTGCAAAAAATCCTTCAGAGCTGCATTCATGTAAAAATATATTTATGGAATACATTCACATAGTCTTGTGTTTCCTTTTCCAGGGCTTCTGTTGTTTAGTGATTTAAACCTTCTAGATAATCTGATAGTTTTGTTTCTTATACATAATTCATTAAAACAATTTGATGGAATATGAGACTTCAGATTAAATGAAGATATTTTTTGTCAGCTTTAACAAAAATGGTCTTTGAATTAGCTTTAAAAGGTAAACTATTTCTGATGATAAATAAAAAAATCCTTCACTTGCCAACAGATAACTTTTATTTTTAAATAAGAATTTTTTTCCTTAGTGATGAAAGATGATGAATGAAATATTTTCTATTTGCTTTAAAACAGATTTCATAATTCAAACCCCAGCAATTACTCAACTGCAGTGTCATATTAAATGATTGACAACAGGAAAAAATACCTTATTGTTTTTCTTCTGCTTAACTGAAGAGCAATGAAGCTGGTGAAGGGGCTGGAAAACAAGTCTTATGAGGAACGGCTGAGAGAGCTGGGGGTGTTTATCCTGGAGAAGAGGAGGCTGAGGGGAGACCTCATTGCTCTCTGTAACTACCTGAAAGGAGGTTGTGGAGAGGAGGGAGCTGGGCTCTTCTCCCAAGTGACAGGGGACAGGACAAGAGGGAATGGCTTCAAGCTCCACCAGGGGAGGGTCAGACTGGACATCAGGAAAAAAAAAATTTTCAGAGAAAGAAGAGAAGATTGTAGACTCGAGTACTTAAGATTCTGAACACTCCTTCTCATATGTTAGCCCTAACATCGATTTCATTTTTCTTCCTTAAGATATGCTCTGAATTCCCCTAGCGCATCAGGCAGACAGGCAGGAAGATCTCCAAAGGAAGGGAACTGTGGTGGTGTGAGTTTGTTTTTCCAAGTCAAGGCATGTTTTAAAGATGTCAGTCTTCTGAAACTCTGCAGCTCTGGAGTACTGAGGGAAAATATTCCTTCACTTTTATCCAGAAGCCTGAAAGTTGCAGGTCTGTGTTATGTACTATCACAACAAAAACAATGAATGGATTTTGGATGTGATGCAGTGTGTAGAGAGACAGAACCACCATTGCCTATTTCTGTTTCTTCAGCAATTAAGAAAGTTTTAGAGGTTCCAGGATTCAGTCAGTCTATGGAGTCCACTGGCTGATCACACACCTAGCATTTCACCTTCCCTGGAGGTGTTTAAGGGAGGTCTCCCCTCAGCCTCCTCTTCTCCAGGATAAACACCCCCAGCTCTCTCAGCCGTTCCTCATAGGGCCTGTTCTCCAGCCCCTTCACCAGCTTCATCACACTTCTCTGGACTCAATCCAGACCCTCAACATCTTTCTTGTGCTGAGGGGCCCACAACTGAACACAGGATTCAAGGTTTGGTCTCACCAGTGCCAAGTGGAGAGGGAGAAGAACCTCCCTGGACCTTCTGGTCACACTGTTTCTGATCCAAGCCAGGATGCCATTGACCTTCTTGGCCTCCTGGGCACACTGCTGGCTCATGGTCAGTCGGCTGTCGACCAACACCCCCAGGTCCCTCTCCTCCTGGCAGCTTTCTAGACAGACTTCTCCCAGTCTGTAGCTCTGCATAGGGTTGTTGTGCCCCAAGTGATATGTCGGTAAGTGATATGTCGGTAAGTGATATGTCGGTAAGTGATATGTCGATAAGTGATATGTCGATAAGTGATATGTCGATAAGTGATATGTCGAGCTTACTAAACAGTAGGAAATTCCAACGCATGGAATGAAGAGGAAAACAACATCTGATTTTCTTTTATGTTTTACAGATACATGCCGACGCCAAAAGATGCAGAAAGGTACCAGGCATTCAAGGGGTCTCCTTCAGAGCTGCATGTGGTTGATCAGTTTATGCTAGAGGTAAGAAGTCGTAGCATTAAAAGGCACCACATGCTATTTCTCGCATGCTCTCTTCTTGATAAAACCACTACAAGAAACCGTTGTTTGAAACTTAAAGGTACAATCTCAGCCAGAGTCAGTATAAGAGGATTTATCTGATAAAGGCTTGAGACTGATAGAAAATAAACTATATGGATCTCTTTGCTTTTTCAAGTCACACGGTGTTTGCTTTCTCCGAAGCAGGAGCTGATTTATTCTGAGTTAGATTTCTACGATTTTTTTAGTGTAAAATTATATCCATTTAGCTATTTTCTTCACAAGGAATGGGTGCAATTGATTTTAATAATATCTGGCTCTACAACTCCCTGAAAGGAGGTTGTAGAGAGGAGGGAGCTGGGCTCTTCTCCCAAGGGACAGGGGACAGGACAAGAGGGAATGGCCTCCAGCTCCACCAGGGGAGATTTAGGCTAGAGATTAGGAGGAAGTTTTTCACACAGAGGGTCATTGGGCATTGGAATGGGCTGCCCAGGGAGGTGGTTGATTCCCCTTCCCTGGAGGTGTTTAAGGCACAGGTAGATGAGGTGCTGAGGGACATGGGTTTAGTGTTTGATAGGAATGGTTGGACTTGATGATCCGATGGGTCTCTTCCAACCTGGTGATTCTACGATTCTACTAGCACAGTGTTTTCTTGAATTGCAGGTGCAAAAGACACTTACTCAGGCGTGGGATTTTAATATTTGCCATATTGCACCTACAGACTTAAAGCCTAGAATGAAAAATGAGCACAGAAATTAGGAAAACTGTAGTGCAGCTCAATTACTCAATAAATTATGAAAGATATGTATGTGTGTTTTGGTGTAAACATGAGGTTTGCTTCCTTTTCTGTTCAATTCTGTGCAGATGTGTAAAATCCCCTACTTAGGCCAGAGGCTGGATCTCCTCCTCAGCTTACGTGAGCTCCCCCAGAGTATGAGAGATTTGGAGCCTGTAAGTAACTTTACTCCTTTATGTAGTGTGTTCGTAATCAAAATCTAGCAGCTAGATAGTAAAGGACTTTGGGGAATCCAGTTAATTTGACTGTGTTTTGTTAATTAAAGTATTCCACAGTACTGGTTCAACCCAAAACACAGTAAAAAAAAAAAAATTAAGACAAATGACGGTTCTGATATACATGTGTATACCTATATGTTCATTTAATGTTTTCCTTATTCCCCTAAAGTTCAAGAAGCAATTATTAGTGGACCTGGCAGTGGAACAGACAGCAACAAAGGAGGGAGAAAAAGATCAGGAAAGGATTTTCAAATTTTTATTGGGCTTGTTAAACTTTCCTCTTTCTTTGGGCAGTGATAACATGGAAGCAAATCTTGCTAATAAAATTCAGTTCCTTTCGCGAGGTGGTTCTTGCCCCACAGGCTGGAAAAAAAATAAAATCAATCTAAAGCCTTACAAGAAGTTTATTCAGCCAGCATCCAATAGGCATTTACTATTTTGAGGAGGCTGAAGGAGTGCAGCACGGAATTGAAATGTTGGAAACTGGAGTTCAAGTCCCTTTCTGCCTTTTTCAGGATGACCTAAGGGTGGGGTGATGCAAATCAGCAGTGTTCCAGTCTCATGGAGCGCATTTTCCTTTTCCAAACTGTTGCCTTCCCTGTGTATGTTTTGATTCATAACAAATCATTTCGACACAATTCTCTTTCAAAGATTTTTTTTTTTCCTTTTATTATGCGTGGGAACGAAAACAAAATTTGAATGCTCTGCGAGTCCAAGTTGTTATCCTTTGTCTGGCTGTGATTAAAACCATAGTAACAGGAGCAAAACTCAGAAAAGGAACAGATGGAAAACACTGGGGAGATGTGCAGATTTCTGACCCTGCCTGGTAAAATGCTGCACCTTTACTGTCCTCCACTGAAACCAGATATTTGAAAGCTATTATATATATATGTGTGTGTGTGTATATATATATATAATATGTGTGTGTGTATATATATGTGTGTGTGTATATATGTATATATATGTGTGTGTGTGTATATATATATATAATATGTGTGTGTGTATATATATGTGTGTGTGTATATATGTATATATATGTGTGTGTGTGTATATATATATGTATATAGTTGTCTTTGACGGATATTTAATGTTCATGGAAGAGATGATTAGTTATCTAGGTATTTTCTTCCTTATGCCTGCTAACACGTGTTTGTAAACCATAGATTATACCTTTGAAATTCAATGGGGACAACCTGAATATTGGCTTTCAGAAGCCTCTGGCCCTGTGATGTGCTAGGAATGTTTTAACAGCTCTCAGCTCTCTCGCGTATTTCATCCTTCCCCTGGTTTTAAAATTGAGCGTCGGTGGCTGATGAAGAGAGGTGTGGTGCTGAGAAACCACATTTCCCAATCCAAACCAAACCCACCTCTTGTGTTTGTAGCCCTCGAAGGGAGGTGTCTTCCCCAGGAAAACAGAAATTGATACTGGGCTTGATTACAGAATATTATTATTCTCGCTTGTGGGGAAACTGTGCTAAGAATTTTGATAAGATAAGAGTCTTCGGTGGGTATAAACAGAAGGGAGGGAGGTGAAGGATGGAGAACCTTCCACCGCGCTGCAGGCTATTGGCTTCCCCTGGTGCCTGACATTTGGTGCAATCTGGTGCATTCAAACAACAAAATACTTCTTCTTCGGAAACATCGTTAAAAAAAGAGGTTGAAGTCGTTTTGACAGGGCTGGTTTGGCAAACAGAAAGGCTGTGACCTTCATCAGGGGCACGGTAACGGTGCCAACACCAGCTTTATCTTGATGGGTGACTTTTAACTGGTCCTTCCTGAAAATCCCAGCCTGATCCTTCAGAGAAATTGAACTCGGGTATCCGGTAGTTAAGGTGTGACCTCCTTCAGGTGGAGGAAGGTGCAGGCACCAGGGTTTTACTCGCACTTCCCAACTTGAACTGAAGGAAGATTTATGTGTTGCAGCTAATAAACCAGAAAATCCAAGCGAGTAAGCAGCTGCAATCCAGCCAGAAATTTGTTGCTGTCTTGGAATACGTTTTAGCCATTGGGAACCACTTAAATGAACAGGCTGGAAAACAGAAGGTTAAAGGATTTAGATTGTCGTCTTTGACCAAAGTGAGTAAATACGCTTCTTCTCATTAAATATATCATATTATAAGCTACGTAAGCCATTAATATTAACTCAGTTTTACCCCAAATGTGGGGAAAGGCAATCATTTTTAATGAGCAGCTAACATTTTAGCATCTGCTCTTGCTCACACTAGAGATAAAATCCTCTTCAACAATGCATTCTTTAATGTGTGTTATAACGAGAAGCACTTCCCCACTATAGGCTGCAGCACTGGCTAGGTGGGAGCACTCTGGTGTTGAACACAACGACTTCCTAATGAGGTAGAGCATCAAAATGCTGACTGCCCTGATTAGAATCATAGAACAACCAGGTTGGAAGAGACCCACTGGATCATCGAGTCCAACCATTCCTATCAAAATGTTAGATGCAGGTTCAGATAGGTAATATGTTGTGGTTGTGTGTAGAACACTGTTGTACGGACTCTTTTCACTTCACTGTGGTCAGATGCTGTTTCTGTACTCAGCACTGGTGAGGCTGCTCCTTGAATCCTATGTTCAGTTCTGGGCCCCTCAGCACAAGAAGGATGTTGAGGCTCTGGAGCGAGTCCAGAGAAGAGCAACGAGGCTGGTGAAGGGACTGGAGAACAGGCCTTGTGAGGAGGGGCTGAGGGAGCTGGGGATGTTTATCCTGGAGAAGAGGAGGCTGAGAGGAGACCTCATTGCTCTCTCCAACTACCTGAAAGGAGGTTGTGGAGAGGAGGGAGCTGGGCTCTTCTCCCAAGGGACAGGGGACAGGACAAGAGGGAATGGCCTCAAGCTCCACCAGGGGAGATTTAGGCTGGAGATTAGGAGGAAGTTTTTCATGGAAAGGGTCATTGGGCATTGGAATAGGCTGCCCAGGGAGGTGGTTGATTCTCCTTCCCTGGAGGTGTTTAAGGGACGGGTGGATGAGGTGCTGAGGGACTTGGGTTAGTGTTTGATAGGAATGATTGGACTCGATGATCCAGTGGGTCTCTTCCAACCTGGTTGTTCTGTGATTCTATTCTTGTCAAACTTACCTGGGAACTATCAGAATCCCTGCTGTTCCTTTTTTATGTTTTTCTTTCTTTTATTTTTCCCTTAAAGTACAATAGCTTGATCTGACAATTATTGCTCTATTCTCTCTGCAGTTACCTCTGTTGCGGGGGAAGGAGAGGACATTCACCTTGCTTCACGCCCTTGTGGAACAGATCTTCTTACATGAGCCAGATTTGGCTAAATTTTCTCATGAGTTGACAGAATTTGAAGCTGTTTCTGATGGTAAGAGGAAGGAGGGGGGAAAAAAATGTAATCAACGAATAGAAGAAATGAAGTCCTTCAACTTTTGCCAAAGCTCCTATCATCATGATGTGAATGATACTTATATTAATATTTTTTCCCCTCTGTCTGCTTTTCCAGCTTCCGTCAAGGGCCTCAGTGCTGAAGTTGATGGTATGTAAATGTGGTTCCTAAAGTCAGAGAAAGGTTTATATGCATCGTGCAGCCATTTAGAACAGGTTTTTATTGTGCTTCTGTAGTTTGAAACGAGAGGTGAAGGTTCCAGACGTTGAGGTAAAGTGTTGCTACGGTGATACTTAATCTGTCGTGTTACTGTGAAGAATTTTTTAAAAAAAGAAATATTAATGTGTGTCCAGGTAGTTTAGAAATATAAAACCTGCACTGCCCGTGTTATGTAGAGTTTATCATAAGCTACAAATTTGCAAGTGGTACAAGTGCAGAGTCTCTGGGAGCAGGAAAGCAGCAGGAGAAAACTTCCTATAGCTCAGTCCTGGAGCTCAAGAATTTCTTTGAGCCAAATTGTTGGGTCCAACGCTAGTGAAGCTGACAGGAGGAAATAGAATAAAGTTTTTCAAATGTAAGGTAGACATTTACAACTTTACAACAGCATCACAAAGTGACCAGTGAGGTCAATAGATTTTAGATTGACCCCACTGAGAGCTGGCGGAGGAGGTGTCTGGGTTGGTGAAAATTGCTTGTATTGTATTGAAGGTTTATAAAAAAAAAAATAGAAATCTTTCATCTGAAAATGTGGCATGGGCGTTGAGTCCAGCTACAGACCAATGAATCCTATTTCAGCCTTTGATAACACAGCTGAATGACAGTCACTCTCAGCTTTTGGTCTGAGAAACCCTTGCTCCTATTCTGCTGGGCTTTGGGAGTCAGCCAGGCATGTAGCTTCAAGCTACCAAAGTGTGTTTGTATTCTGTTCCAAGAAATTCCAATTAACTTCTTGGGAGACACACATAACTACAAATAGCACTATTTACCTGCAGTCACTCGCGTTCTTTGGGAACAATGTTGGTAGCAGTGAAAAATCACTAAATATTTTCAGGACAGTTTTGGAAAGTCATGGATGAAATGTGCTACAATAGAATCATAGAATTACAAGGTTAGAAGAGACCCACCGGATCATCGAGTCCAACCATTCCTATCAAACACTAAACCATGTCCCTCAGGACCTCATCCACCTGCACCTTAAACACCTCCAGGGAAGGTGACTCAACTCCCTCCCTGGGCAGTCTCTGCCAGTGCCTAGTGACCCTTTCTGTGAAGAATTTTTTTCTTATGTCGAGCCTGAACCTCGCTTGGCAGAGTTTGAGGCCATTCCCTCTTGTCCTGTCCCCTGTCCCTTGGGAGAAGAGCCCAGCTCCCTCTTCAACACAACCTCCTTTCAGAGACTTGTAGAGAGCAATGAGGTCTCCTCTCAGCCTCCTCTTCTCCAGGATAAACACCCCCAGCTCTCTCAGTCACTCCTCTTGTTCTCCAGCCCCTTCACCAGCTTCATTGTTCTTCTCATGCTCCAGAACCTCACACAGATATGGTACCAGAAACTGTTGGGGCTATTGAAGGAGTCAAATTATGGGAAGTGGAAGAGATTGACTGACCTGTTTCCCCCATGGAGATTCCTGATAGACCCAGTGTAGATCACTCCTGTCTTCTGAGTCCTGTTCTCCAGGGCAGAGAGAGAAAGAGATGGTGCAAGTGCCACTGAACCAGCTTTTCTTACCATGTAGTTTAAGGCACATTCTGGGGCTGCGAGTATTGGATGAGCACAAGGGTGGGAAGATACTGCAGCCTGGATCGGTTCAGGAATGAGTCCCTGGAGCCAAGTCTGTACCCTCCTCTCACCCAATTTGATAGGTCCCACCACACAAGTCTGATGTAGCACTTCATGCCAGTGAACAAGATATTTTACTGTTATATTGAGTAGAGTTTTTATTCTTTTATCTTTAAAGGAACTTCCTGAACTTCCCCCACAAAAACGTAGGATTGAAGAATGTTATTTTCATTGCTAATCCCCAGTGCTCAAAGCCAGGAAAGGTCAGATTTACAGCTGCTGCATAACCAACCCATTGACCTCTTCGTTATTCTGCAGTTTATTGCGAACTGCTCATGTGCTACTTCTTTTTTCCATAAGACCCACACCTCTTTTAGGATTTCTGTTTCAAAAGAGGGAGTTAATATTGCTAGATGAACACATTTTAGAGTGATAACTTAAATTTTCCATGTGTGCTAAATTCAACATTTGCTGTTCTTGGGATGCAACTTCATGCTGGTGAAACATTCTCATTTTCTTTGTCTTTTGTTAGTATTAAAAAAAGAATTGGAAAACATTATTCAGTGCAGGCGACTTATTAAACCCAAGACAGTCAAGGCAGCGCCCCAGGAGTCACAGTTCTGCAGAGAACTAAAGGTAAAGTCTTTGCAACCATATTGTGGGCTGGATGTAAAAGATGAATAATCTTAGTTTTTGCGGAGTCCTGCCCTGGCAAGGTGGTCTCAGAAGTTTTTGAGGGAAAGTCAACTTTTGTTCATCTTCTAATGGTTTCTCATACTGGAATAAGAAGAGGTTTTCAACTTTTTCTTCACTCTTAGAGCACAGCTCAATGCTAAGTCTCTTCAATACATATTAAGCTGTCTGGTATATGTATATATGGATTAATACATTACAAAGAATCTGTGATCAAGAAATTTTATTTTTAAAAAATTGATTTTCTAAGGTCTTCCTTCTCACTCCTTATCAACTAACAACTAGGAGTCTTTACATCACATGCAAAAACCTTAGACTATGCCAATTTAATGAAAATTAAGACCTTACGATGCTTATCTCATTCAGTAAAATTTAATAGATTTATGTAGTGGCATTGGATGATACAGTAAAAAATTAACATTGATATTTCTTTTTTTTTTTGTCTTTGATGTCTTAATACTTGGAAGGAAATGTGTGCGCTTGATGTCTGCTTATCTTCTGTGAAATGTGAAATTTTTGTGACGTGAAAATTTTGACTTGAGTTATCTTGTTTTCACTGTGGTTTAATTTCTGCTTTAATATTATGCTCCTGTGCCAAATTAGGAAGTTTTATTTTATTACAGGATTTGATTCAAAAGTACGAAGGGGATCTCTCCCAGCTGTCAAAAAGATGTGATGAAATGAAGAAGCTTTATAGCAACCTACTGGTATGTATCCTATTAAAATGCAATGAAAAGAAATCTGCATTTCTTTATTAAAAAGAAAGAAAGAGTCATAGAATCATGGAACAACCAGGTTGGAAGAGACCCACCGGATCATCGAGTCCAACCATTCCTATCAAACACTAAACCATGTCCCTCGGCACATCATCCACCCGTCCCTTAAACACCTCCAGGGAAGGTGAAGAGCAAGATGTTCCCATAATTCCACATGCTTCATGTCCATAGAAACTGATAAAACACCGACCCCTCTAACAGTGGTGGAATATTTTGAATGAAAATCTGACTTTTAGTTTTCTTGAGGACTTCCAGCTCACTTTTTAGAGAATATTTAAAAGAAAATTAAGCGTTCACTGACTTCATAAATTCGATGAGTTTAACTGTTGAATGTTTTGATCATGTAACAAAAAACATGTTATAGAAAACAAAATTATTTCTGGCGCCAACCAGCAACTGTGTTATTGGCTGTTAGGCCATGTAGCTAAAAGTTTTAATCCATCTGCTTTTTTTGCCCTCCCTTCCCTGTTATTCTCTAAAGTTAGGGAATTTGATAGACTTCTCTCTCTTAGAATGGATTTTTTTAAATTCTTTTCAATAATGTTATTTCTAGGCAGATCTTTTTGCATATTTATAAAGCAGGAAAAATGTAAAGCAAATATTAAAATAGGACGAGCGATCAAAGACCAGGCTGTAATCTCAGCAGCACTAGGAAGGAGTAGTCCAGATTTCCTGGGGAAATGTCTGATCTGGAAATATGTGTGTAGGTAGCCATGGAAATCGCTTTGCACGTAAAACAAAAAAATCCACATTATGATTTTATATTCTCCTTACAAAATCAATGATGACCTTGGCGTGTGACGCTTCTATAGGACAAACAATAAATTGGGGAGAACCGCCTGTGGAATAGCTGTGGGCTAGCAGCTTCTCACAGATGGTCACTGCCTCCAGGAAATTCACCTCTCGTTGCTGTTTAACCGATGGTTAACCATGGGTGAGCGGCGAGACGTGCCAAAGATCAGAGGCTAGGAGCACCCAGGAGGTGCAATTAGGAGCACAACAGGTAAAACTATTAATCAGGTGTCATTGGTTAATGTTGAAGTTTTTGTGACTGGATTATATCCAAGTGGTTTCTTTGACTATATTTCCCAGGTAGAGGGTTTGCTCCTAAGAACGTGTTAGATTATCCAGGTGAACACGTGTAGGTGATGACAGATCCACTCCAAATCATATATTTCAACTATAATCTGAAATAATGAATTGTAGAATCATAGAACAACCAGGTTGGAAGAGACCCAGCGGATCATGGAGTCCAACTGTTCCTATCTAAGTACTATGAAGTACAACTCCAGTGCTGTCCAGCCTTGGGAGAGCTGTATCCCCCAATTACAGAGCAGCTTCACTTACAACCAAGTTAAGAACTTGTAGTGACACCGGATGCCTTTTTACACTTTTTGATGAAGCCTTTGGAGCATGTTCTCTCAATTTGTTCTGCTCAATTAGAAAACCATGATAGGAAGAGCTGTGTTCTTTCACTCCTTGATCTCTTTAAGGAGGAATCTTTGAAAATTATGACAAACCTCTTGACTTAAACCTTAGCAAGGGATTTACTATCAAAACCCCCTTTCCTATCTGAGAACTGGAGAATATAAATGGTAGTGATTTCAATTAACTCAGGAATCTCTCTCCTAGTACTGAGCTTTTTAATGTGACTGCTCATCACCTCTTGTTTTATAGCAGACCAGGCACGAGGACAATATTACTCATGTCTTTTGTAAAATACTTTCTATCTGTTCACCTTGTTCAGGTGAAGGAAAGGAAAGACTAGGGAAAGGTGTCTCTCTGATGAATTACTTTTTCTCCTCAAAATGTCTGCTTCCTCATGAAGATTTTTGCTTGTTTGCAAAGCAAAATGACACTAAAGGAAAACTACTTGGCTTGAAAATGTTGCTCCAACACCCACCATGGAATATTAACCTTTCCCTTAATGGACACATTTTCTTTTATGAACGGGTTCATCTAACAAACTAGAGAGCCAGGAAGCTTCATCATTTATTGATTTTTCTCCTCTTCAGCTGGAAACCTATAGTCTGGATTATAGAGAAACCAGACTACTGAGATAATTCAATGATAACTCATGGGGCCAGTTTATTTGGGATGCTTTGGATCTCAGTTTATGGGAGACTTTAGCCAGCTCTAAGTTTTCAAATAGTGGTAATGAAGATATTTAACTTTTCTGTTGCTCTTTTAAAGGGTTGGAACTAGATGACCTAGTTTACAATGCAAACCATTCTGTGATTTTATGATATCGGGACATGGTTTAGTGTTTGATAGGAATGGTTGGACTCGATGATCGGGTGGGTCTCTTCCAACCTGGTGATTCTATAATTCTATATACAAATGTTAAATATTTTTTTCTTCCCAATTTACAGGTAAAGTTTGGGGAGCCGCAAGACCTGGACTCCGAGGAACTGTTTGGATGGATCTCTTCATTCATTAGTGAGTTTAGAAAGGCCTGTGCTGAAGTCATGCCCTAAGGACAACACAAATCTGATAAAGAGGTGAGGGGAAAAAAGAAGTCCAGGAAATATTTCAGTTAATTGGGTTGAAAGCTTCTGTACCAATAAGTATCACATAGACAACACACAGTCTGTGCAGCAATATACCTTCATTTTATTCAATATATAACATGCAATTTATAACTGGTATTTGACTTGTAGGATCACAGATCACCTACAAGTCTCTCCTTCATTTTTTCTAACACATGTGCTCTCAGCTCTTGAGGTGACCCTTCATTTAGAAAGGAGACATCTTTGACATTTTATATTTTCTCTTTTTAATATTTTTCCTTTGATTCCCAGTCTTCTGACTCAGTTTTAACTGTTGCTTTCCATGAATAAAGTTTCTGTGTGGGAATCTAATTTTTAATTATTTTTATTGTGGCTTTATAAATAATACTTTACAGGTTTTCAGGTGAAATGGGGAGCTGCTGCTCACAAAGGAGAATATTTAGGAAAAATTCTTGTCTTTCTGCTTTTAAAGCATTGCAGCTTTAGTCTGTAATGGAAAAAGTGTCTGGCTGGGTGGCTTGGGGTTTTTTTTTTTCCCCTCCAGAGTAGTGCAATAAAATAGTACTTTTTATGGCTAATGTCATGTATTCAAATAAAATACTATAGAAGCGAATCAATACGTGAGATTTGCAATGGGAAGAAGAGAAAAACACCAGAGAAGCAAAATAAAAACATGTCATGAGGTATCTAAGTAATGGTTACTGGAGGTAATTATCCATGGCTCTCAAAAGAGAAAATACTCCTATTGCATTTGCTGGCTTTTACATATTTTTTTTAATTAGAATAATTATCCGGAGCTCAAATATGCAAGAAGAAAAGGAGGCCTACGAATGCAAAGATAAAATGGATGTATTTAACAGCGAAGGCAGAAAATAGTTCTAAAAGGTCGTCAATAAAATTTGGCATTTTCTCTACCAGTTCTTGCAAACAGTGTTGCCTGAGAAAAAATGTTTTACCTGACTTCGTTTAGGACCGACTGCCCGGGTCCCACAGTGTTTGGGCTTTGATAGAAGTGCTGTCTGCTCCCCCTGACTTCAGCGCTAAAAGGAGCTCGAGCTAACTGTCTGAAAGTCTTTGATGCACTAATATCTAAAAATTATGTTATCCCAACCCTCCTTCAGCTGGCAAACAGAACTACTTTATGTCCAGCATCTAGTTTGCTGTTCTGAATGTGACCAATGCTGAAGGTGTGGATGTTTAGAGTCCAGATTATAGAGCCATGAAGCTGGTGAAGGGGCTGGAGAACAGACCTTATGAGGAGTGGCTGAGAGAGCTGGGGATGTTTAGCCTAGAGAAGAGGAGACCTCATTACTCTCTACAACTACCTGAAAGGAGGTTGTGGAGAGGAGAGAGCTGGGCTCTTCCCCCAAGTGACAGGGGACAGGATGAGAGGGAATGGCTTCAAACTCTGCCAGGGGAGATTTAGGCTAGAGATTAGGAGGAAGTTTTTCACGGAAAGTGTCATTGGCCATTGGAATAGGCTGCCCAGGGAGGTGGTTGATTCCCCTTCCCTGGAGGTGTTTAAGGCATGGGTAGGTGAGGTCCTGAGGGACATGGTTTAGTGTTTGATAGGAATGGTTGGAGTATATGACCTGGTGGGTCTCTTCCAACCTGGTTGTTCTATGATTCTATGAAAATCCAGCAAAGACTCCAAGCACCACCAGGCAGGTGCTGCAGTACCTAGAGATTTCGTGCTGCTCGTGTCAGGCAGCAAAGGGCTGTTGCCAGGAATACAGAAACACTCGGACACTGTATGGAAAGCAGAGATAAAAGAAGTCCAAGGTTTCATTGTTTTTCTTGTCTTGGCCTCAGAACTTTAAAGGGCAGCTGCAGTCTGCTGTTCTGGGGAGCTTACAGGGTTTGCTTCTGATGTGCCATGACTGCAGCCTTATGTGAACAGGCAGAAAAGAATTCCTGCAACAGGCTGCCCAGGGAGGGGCTTGACTCGCCTTCCCTGGAGGTGTTTAAGGTGCAGGTGGATGAGGTGCTGAGGGACACGGTTTAGAGATTGGTGGGAATTGTTGGACTCGATGATCTGATGGGTCTCTTCCAACCTGGTGATTCTATGATTCTATGAACTAATGTGTCCATCACAAAAGGCAAAGGTGTCACTTCACACCTCTTCTCCTAAGTGACAGGGGACAGGACAAGAGGGAATGGCCTCAAGCTCCATCAGGGGAGATTTAGGCTAGAGATTAGGAGGAAGTTTTTCACGGAAAGGGTCATTGGGCGTTGGAACAGGCTGCCCAGGGAGGTAGTTCCCTAGTTTTATCAGTGAACGATAAAACTAGGGAATTGTCTTCAATGGTAGGAATCACATTTGCAGCAAAAGTGGTAATGAGCAAAGAAGGTCCACTCCTCCAGCTTTGTGAGGAGTAAACCTGGCACCAGCTCTGATTGCCAATGGGACTCGCTACTTAACTTCTCTGCCTTAAATACAAGCCTTATCTTAGGGGATATCTTAAAAAACTCATTGAGGAAGAGACTCATCATACTCTTTATTTCATATGCTCAATATCATCTTTTAGGGACCTGCCTACCATGTATAGGCACTTGTGTGAGGTAGAGGATGCCTGAGCTAGAGATCTGCTTTGCAGCAGCAGCAAAGGAACCAGTGTGTTGCCTCAGATTTCTATCACTGGTGTTGCTGCCATCCATAAGTTCCCAAAGTTCATGATTTTGAGCTTTTCAACCGTCTCCTTAAGAATACGCTACTAGTTAAGAACATGTGGTCACGTTTCCCAGAGCCATAAGGAAAAAAAAAAATAAAAACCAAATAGAAAAATTTGTACCCTTGATACTTACTTTACAGAAAATTATTTACAGAAGCCAATAAAGGGATTTAATTTCACAGCAAACATATTTGTTGTGTTTGCCTCAGGTCAGCATCGGAATAGAGACATCTGGTTGCCACTGAAGTCAGTGGCACCTACTTGTGTAGCGGGAGCTGTGGCTTACATCACACATCGAAAGAGGAAAATTAAATTCTTTTTAGTTTCTTGCATCTCTGTATCACAATTCCTTATACAGTGTATGCACACGCACTGTAAATAACACTCACGGTTTTTGATGTGCTGTTAGTGCTTTAGAACCTGAACCATCTTCATTTATATGTGACTGAACCATCTTCATTTATATGTGAATCATGTAAGATAGACCTGAATACAAGTGCCATTTCCATGGTATCAAGATCCCTGCATCCCCGAACAGCATTCGTGATGGTCATGATAAGTTTCATGTTTTTCTACTACCACCTTAGCTCGGGAGTCCTGGGAAGTCTTTTTTTAACTAAACAGGTTTTTTAAATTTTTTTTTTCCATGACTCACTTTTTTCCCCTAGTCTTTTTTTCTCTATTATTATATCTAACAGCTTGTTCTTGTTTTATAACTCCGCCGGCATGGCCTTTTCCAATTAAAAATATATTCTACACAGTAGTCGATAGCTGTGGCTTTGTGTGAATATCCCGGAGCATTAATTTAAAAAATTAATGTCCAAATATCCTTCTTGGCAAGAAGTTCTAGCCTCTTCGGAGAGCACGAAGCTTTCCTATGGAGTGGAAGCTCACTGAGGAGACCGTGTTTCGGTTTTCTTGAACAAGCTGTTTCTTCAGTGCCTGTGAGTTTCAGAGACCTCCTCATTCACGTGTAAAAATAAATAAATAGAGCTTTTTGCTACCTCATTCTTTTCCCCCAAGCGCTCTTTTGCATAAGACCGGGGTTTTCAGGTCTTTTAGAGTCAACGTATTGCTAAGTTTTAGTGATATAAACAGTAACAGTTGCTGCATCTTTTCATTTATTTGTAGTTATATAGACGAGCCCTAAGTCTCCATGTGGATAATGTCTATAAAGTCTCTGGAATTCTTCCTCAGTGCTGACAGTTTTTTTCTGGCAGACCTGCAGACATGAAAGCCAAAACATTGAATGAGCCTTCTGCTTGTGAAAAATAATACAGTCGGGAGCTCTCTGACAAGTAGCAACCTATAAAACCTATAGTATTTCTACCTCTGGATTATTTGTTTCCCTGTGAAACCCACAAAGCCGACGTTTGGCATAAGATGAAATACGAAAGGTTAATAGTGATGTTGTATCAGTCGTTCTGCCCAGTGAAATCCATCACAATATCCAGTTGCTGTGGGTCAAATGCTTCATGGCAACTCAGCTCTGTAAGAACCGCTTGCTCCTGAAGGAAATCTAGATCTCTTTTGATAGTTTATTTCCTTAAAATGCACGCTGTGGGTAGAATGTCCAGTGCTTTAGCAAAAGCAGGAAAGAGAACTTCTGGATCTCGTATTAGACATCAGTTCTCTTCAGCAAAATCATAGAACAACCAGATTGGAAGAGACCCACCGGATCATGGAGTACAACCATTCCATCATGCACTTGGGGCACAACAACCCTATGCAGAGCTATGGACTGGGAGAAGTCTGACTGGAAAACTGCCAGGAGGAGAGGGACCTGGGGGTGTTGGTCAACAGCCGACTGAACATGAGGCAGCAGTGTGCCCAGGTGGCCAAGAAGGCCAATGGCATCTTGGCTTGGATCAGAAATGGTGTGACCAGCAGGGCCAGGGAGGTTATTCTCCCTCTGGACTCGGCACTGGTGAGGCTGCTCCTTGAATCCTGTGTTCAGTTGTGGGCCCCTCAGCACAAGAAGGATGTTGAGGCTCTGGAGTGAGTGAAGCTGGTGAAGGGGCTGGAGAACAGACCCTATGAGGAGTGGCTGAGAGAGCTGGGGGTGTTTATCCTGGAGAAGAGGAGGCTGAGAGGAGACCTCATTACTCTCTACAACTACCTGAAAGGAGGTTGTAGAGAGGAGGGAGCTGGGCTCTTCTCCCAAGGGACAGGGGACAGGACAAGAGGGAATGGCCTCAAGCTCCACCAGGGGAGATTTAGGCTAGAGATTAGGAGGAGGTTTTTCACAGAAAGGGTCATTGGGCATTGGAATATGCTGCCCAGGGAGGTGCTTGATTCACCTTCTCTGGAGGTGTTTAACATATGGGTAGATGAGGTGCTGAGGGACATGGTTTAGTGTTTGATGGGAATGGTTGGGCTCGGTGATCCGATGGGTCTCTTCCAATCTGGTTATTCTATGATTCTATCTTTCCCCAGGGAAATTTCTCAGAGTTTCCTCAAATCAAAAATGTAAAGAGCTGAGATTATTCAACACTAAACGCATGGGAAAAAAAAATAAATTCCACAAATGAACAATTCTATCCCAGGATAGTGGCTGAACTTTGCTTTCCAGTTTTCCTCTTTTCTATTGGAGCTGCCAGGCACCTGCCAATTTGTGTAATTGAACGGTAAAACAAAAATAAAATTTGTGGTCACTTATGTGTTTTGTGCAAAAAAGCTTTGTAGTCACTTATGTGCACCAGTCTTTTAATTTGAATTTATGCTTTTCAAATACAAACACCAATTGCTAGAGAAGAAAAAAAGTTGTCTTAGACAAAGAGAATGAAAACATGAGGTCTCTAAAAGGGAACCTGGTGGGGACTCAGTGTACAACAACTAAAGCCTGAAAGTGTTCTTAGAAAATACTCACTCCTGTGCTTAAGAAGTAGCTGCTAACGATGACTCAGAAGAAGCACAAACAAATTTCAAGCTGCTTTGCCTTAAAGAAGAATACATTAAAAAAATTCAAACGGAGGGTTTGCTTTGCCGAAGTGCTGAGGTGCTCTGACTCAAACAGGGACTCAGAAAGCCCTTGATGAGATCCGATCCCGCGTTGCTCACAGAGGTTTTGCTGTGGATATTCGCAAACTCAAGATTTCATTCCCTGATACGAAAGACGTTTTCAGACTGGTAAAATGCTCAATTATTATACCAGGAAGAGAAGGACCTGGGAGTGTTGGTTGACAGCGACTGACCATGAGCCAGCAGTGTGCCCAGGTGGCCAAGAAGGCCAATGACGTCTTGGCTTGGATCATAAACAGTGTGACCAGCAGATCCAGGGAGGTTCTTCTCCCTCTGTACTCAGCACTGGTGAGACCAAACCTTGACTCCTGTGTTCAGTTCTGGGCCCCTCAGCACAAGAAGGATGTTGAGGCTCTGGAGCGAGTCCAGAGAAGAGCTACGAAGCTGGTGAACAGGAGCTTATGAACAGCTTTTTTTTTGAATTTCATTTTATCAATGAAAACTCTAACTCGGGTTCATGCAGGTATAAATACTTGGTGTAAACAAGTTTTTATTTAGCATTAACTTGAGTATTTCATGTCACAGCATATTACTACATCTGACGTGATACGTCTAAGAAGCAGACTGTGCTTTTTTTGGTTGAAATGATTGCAGGGATTGCTAAATATCCTTAAGCCTTACACTTGTTGCCTGTGTACCCAGGGATGGATTCTACCCCTTGAGAATATTTTAGTCAAGGACAGTCACCAGTAATTACACCACAGAAAGCTACGAAGAAGGTAAATATCTCTTAAAGGTCATTTTACAAATAAGACATTTGAAACAAAAGGCTTCAGATGTGGATTTTAAGTCTCTGGATGCAATTTGAAAAATGCTGTAATGTGTTTGGAAACAAATAACTGACACCCTTTTTCTTGCGCAAGGATGAAGAGCTGGTGATATAGACTTTAGTGACATCATTTGCTCATGAGCATTGAACTAAAAAAAGGAAATAACCCCAAAGGTTGTTGTCTGTAAAGTACCGATCAGCATATTTATACTAAAATTCTTCTTGTAGCTCCTAGAAATTTTCCTGAACACCCTCTGTAGGACTTGGCCAGAAACGATGTCATTAAAAATAGAAATTTGCTTGACTCAGTTTCAAAACAGTAACTTTTCTCAGCCAGAAAATAATTCCCAGATAATATCCCAACTCGCTGTCACTAATGATTACATTGAAGTCTGTTATTTGGAATCCTGCCACTTAAAACAATCTGATGTCTCACTTTGTTGTCAAGAATTAAGCTGATTAGGAAAATTAAAAACAACCCAAATCCTTTTGGCTATGGATTTAGCGAACTTGCCCTGCAAAAGGACAGCGCAGCTGCGATGACTCTGCTTTCCAAACTACAGCTCTGGCTGCATTTTAGGAACCAGCTCTGCACAACCAGCCAAGGTGACGGGCACTGCTCTTGCTCTCTTAGCTTCTCATTTAAAGGCACTGATTGTCCCATATCCGTGTGAAAAACAGATGTTTCATGCAATGAAATTTAGAAAAGAGTCGTGATTAATTTGATTCGCTCCCACATCTTCTCTTGCAGCTGCACAAAATCCGCCAAGTGTTATTGAGGTGCATGTAGAAAATGACCTTCTAGGGATTTGGACACTCAGAGGGAAGGAGGGAACCTAAGTGCCAATCACTATTTCAATTTATGTTTGAATATTTTTATGTTGAAATTTCACTGGTTAAAATAAGGACCCACCTTACAGAGTTCAGAGCTCATATTTATCTCTTCAGGGCAAGGCTGTTCTCTATGACCATAGTCTCTATGACCTGGTCCTTATGAACATGGTGACTACACTTGGCTTTCTGAATCCATCTCTTGGGACCAAATGCACAGAAATTATGCAGAACCTGTGTTTTAGGTGTTTAAATACTTTCTATCAATATGTTTCTCCCTTTCTGCAAGCTAGGAAGGCTGCTCTGATCCCTCCCTCAAAGGGTTGGAATACATGCAGGAAAAAAAAAAGCTTTTGTGTGAAAGCTTTTTTATCTGACTCCTTTAAGACTCAGATAATTGCTTATTAGCAATCATCTTGATGAAGTCAACCTGTGGGAGAACTTTGAGCAGCCACAGAGAAAGCTTAAAGGTTTGGCTGCTGCAAGAATGCCAGTGATTCAAGCTCCAAATCCCATAGACTGGGATTGCTCCGAAGCTGGGAAGCAGGATACTGCATATGAAGAAATTACTTTGGAATGGGAGTAGCAGGTAAGGACATCTATGTTTAGTTTTTTGACATTGGAGTGATTATTGAATATTGTCATCTCTTCAGAAATATTCAGTGTTTGGACATTTGTTCCATTTTCTTTTTGTTTTGCCTAGAATTCTTTTATGTGTTTTGGTAGCTTAATTTGATTTTTTTTTTTTTAAAAAAAGGAGTTTTAGCAGCATCACAGAATGATGGAGGTTGAAAAGTACCTCTGGAAATAATCTACTCCAGGGCAGGGTGGCCAAGACCATGTCCAGTGCATTTCTTACTCTGCTGATAGAGAAGAGACATTTCACAGTTTGTTGGTGAATTTAATGTTTCTGTAGGTTATTAGCTGAGGACAAAATTTTGATAGGAATGGTTGGACTCGATGATCCGATGGGTCTCTTCCAACCTGGTTGTTCTATGATTCTAAAAGCAAAGCAAAACGTCAGCTCAGGAGCCTCATTTCCTTAAGAAAGTGCATTTAAGACATGACAACAGATTATCCCTTGAGAAAGACATCTACCAGCTGAAAAGGTGCAGTAAAAGACTCACTATCAAGGTGCCTCAAGAGCTGGATAATCTAATCTTTCTCTGATTACAAGACTCATTTAATCATTTTCTAACCCAACTGCCAATTGTCACCTGCAAATATTAGAACTGAATAGATACTTGATATTAAATATTTTAAAAGATTTGAGTTACACAAATTATACCCTTTCCATAAGTTAACCCCACGTGTCATAGAAGGAAATATATATGGAGATTATAAAATTGGTTTTCCAAATCTGTTAAAGCAAATATTAAGTTGAGGAGATGACATGTTGGTTTTAAGAGATATGCGCTTCGGGGAAAGCAGCAGAAGTAAGGTTTGAGATACCGTGTTCTCCCTCTGGAAGACTGGAGTAAAATATAGATGCTTTGAGGCAATTTCCCCACATTCACAGTCACAAATAATTTCTGGAAATGTCAAGTTTTTAGAGGAAATTTCTAGAACTAGGGTGAAATTTTCTTCTTTTCCCTCCAGTGCTGCTGGTGCCTAGCAGAACAAATAAAAAAGCAAGGAGAAAAAAAATAAAAGGAAATGGAAGGAAAGTGGAAATGTTAAACATTCCATAACAAAATGAATGTCAAAACTTTTCTTTGGAATCATAGAATCATAGAACAACCAGGTTGGAAGAGACCCAGCAGATCACCGAGTCCAACCATTCCCACCAAACACTAAAACATGTCCCTCAGGACCTCATTCTTCAGGCATTAGCCACTATTTAATTGTGAAGTCTGTGACAGAACAAACCTCCCTACTTTTCTCAAAGAAGGGGTTAAACCAAATTAAAACCAAAATCTTGTAGATGGAATGAAGAGAGGCACAAGGGAGGCAAACAGAGAGAAAAAAGCTTATTTAAAAAAGCTGAGCAAGGTGCCAGAGATGAGGAACACACAAATCTATATATACACGCAATGGATTAAAATAAAGCAAGGAATACGTAGGTCTGATTCTGCATCGGTCTGAACAAAATAGCAAAAACTCTTCTTCCTTTTCGTCCTTCCAGCCTTATGTATGTGTGTTGCTCAAGGTTGGATCATAGAACCATAGAACAACCAGGTTGGAAGAGACCCATTGGATCATTGAGTCCAACCATTCCTATCAAACACTAATTATATTCCTATAGTATTTGTCCTATAGTATAGTACCTATAAAATCTCATACATTTTATGATTAAATAAATGAAATTTACTTTATAAAACATTTGCAGAATCTTCTAAAGAAGCACTAAGCTCGTTAGGCAAGTGAATTAATTTTGGATTTGGCCAACAAACTGTGTGAGTAGCTAAGAGCTACAGGGCCAGCTGTCTGGAAGACAAGTTAGCCTGTACGGGAGCCAACAGCCAGATGGGGACGATAGCCAACTTAGGAAATACAATATTTAGCCTGAAAGAATGTCAAAAGGCAGTAAAAAAGTCTGACCACCGAGTTCCACCAGTGCAGGTTTGAATTGTTTTCAGTATTCTGCCTTTGATTGCAGCCTTTCTGCCCCCTCCTTCTCCTCCTCCTGTGCCGGGTGACCTCGTGCATCCTCATTGGGATGAGTTCAGCGAAAAGCCAAGTAGAGCAGCACCAGAGCTGGGGGTTCAGTCCTAAGAGGAGGTTGATGGGTGCTCAGCCAGCTCGCTACGAAACTGTGATACGAATTCAGCAAACAGAAAGCTCGGCTTGACAGAAGGGAAATATAATTAGGATAAAGGAAATAGAAAAGGAGAAGGAGGATAGAATCATAGAACAACCAGGTTGGAAGAGACCCATCGGATCATCAAGTCCAACCATTCCTATCAAACACTAAACCATGTCCCTCAGCACCTTGTCTACCTGTGCCTTAAACACCTCCAGGGAAGGTGAATCAACCACCTCCCTGGGCAGCCTATTCCAATGCCCAATGACCCTCTGTGTGAAAAACTTCCTCCTAATCTCCAGCCTAAATCTCCCCTGGTAGAGCTTGAGGCCATTCCCTCTTGTCCTGTCCCCTGTCCCTTGGGAGAAGAGCCCAGCTCCCTCCTCTTCACAACCTCCTTTCAGGTAGTTGTAGAGAGTAATGAGGTCTCCTCTCAGCCTCCTCTTCTCTAGGCTTAAAATTCCTGTTATTGAGGGGCTGAGAGAATTTGTAAGGCCTCTAGACAAGAGGAAGAAGCTCAAAAGCAGGAGAGGAAGTCTGAGGCAGGTTATTTCTTCCCTTTTGTAAGGCAAATAACTCATTATCCAAAGCAAGATTTGTCTTTTCTAAAGAGATTCAAAACGTGTTATGAAACATTGCTACAGAAATTGTATTTAATGCATGTTTACAAGCCAAGAGGTAAAAGAAAATGTAGATATAAACATGGTGTTTCCCCCTTATTCTCCCTGTTTCCTTATTCTCCCTTTCTTCCCTTTGTCAGAAAGATGCCAACCTGCAGAAATTTCCCTGTGAAAGGGCAAAATATTTCTAGCTGGAAACAGTTTTAAGCTTCCAAGATACGTGTCTAGAAAGGGAAGGAAACAGTGAGCTTAATCTAACTGAATTTCCATTTTGAGCATTGTTGATATTTATTTACTCATTTTTCTTCCAAAGGAATTAAAAAAAAAAAAAATCCCTGTTAGAGGGAGCTGGATCAATACTAAGAAATTCTTTGTCAGAATAAATAAGAGTGATCATTAACCTTGCTGCTTATATATTAAAGGCAAACTTCAGGTTTTCAACTCCGCTTTCCCACAGCATCCCCAGCAAACTCCCTTCGTTTTGTTCGGCAATTAAAACCCAACCAACCACCTAAGCAAACGCTGTTGCTAATAAACTTTAAGCTCTCCTCCTGCTGTGTGAGTGGGAAAAAAAAGGAGTTTTAGGTATTTTGCTTATGGGGACTCTTTGGTTTGTTTACTTAGGCGTGGATTTGAGGCTGAATTATGTGGATTATTTATAGATCCAATGCCTCTGGAAGTGTCATAGAAACAAAGTTCGCGGCTTCTCTGGTCGATGCGTGGGTTCCCTCCGGCCATGGCCGATCTCTGCCTTCCTCGTGGCCCTGACTACAGAATCAGCCCTAACAACCCTGTTATTGGTTTGGAAATTATTGATTGCAAGCTCTGGCCTCCATTTAAGGGCCTGATCTGTTGCCACCATGAATTTGTTCTAATCGCTATGCGACTCTGAGTTGTGATTTGGTGCCATGGTGGCAAAAAAAAGACTTTGTCTAGGATCATTGAATCATTAAGGTTGGAAAAGAGCGAGTCCAGGGCCTCGACATCCTTCTTGTGGTGAGGGGTCCACAACTGAACACAGGATTCAAGGAGCAGCCTCACCAGTGCTGAGTACAGAGGGAGAATCACCTCCCTGGCCCTGCTGGTCACACCGTTTCTGATCCAAGCCAGGATGCCATTGGCCTTCTTGACCACCTGGGCACACTGCTGGCTCACGGTCAGTCACTGTCAACCAACATCCCCAATTCCTTCCCCTCCAGGCATTTGACTTTCACTTGGAGCATTTCTTCCCATTTACAACAGAACACGGACAAACCCTTTTCACCATTTCCTTATTTTCTTTCCCACCTCTAAAACATATTCTAGACTAACGCTGACTCTGATGTGTTTCTGGCTTGGTTATATCTCAGCAAAATTAGTAATTCGATTGCGTGATCATGATTTAACTGCCAACTGCTACAAGCACAGTGGAAATCTCTGGGAAAAGGAAAGCAAAATAGAGGCCATCAGGGAAAGTGTATTTTAGGGAGAAGAGCTGAACTGAAAATAAAAATTGATTTCTTCCTGCAAATAAAGTGAATGCAAGCTTCAATAAAGTTAGCATTCTCAGACAATCAAAGGCAAAGTGTTGCAATCAACCGTAGTGTAGATGCCTCCTCCCAAGTGCGAAGTAACAGGGCAAGAGGAATGGCCTCAAGTTGTGCCATTCAAGTGGATATTAGTTTAAAATTCTTTACTGAAAGAGTAGTGAAGCATTAGAACAGGCTGCCCAGGGCAGTGGTGGAGTCACCGTCCCTGGAGGTGTTTAAGGCACATGTGGATGAGGTGCTGAGGGACATGGTTTAGTGTTTGATAGGAATGGTTGGACTCCATGATCCGATGGGTCTCTTCGAACCTGGTGATTCTATGATTCTATGAATGTGAGCAAGATACAGGGGAAAAATCTGCTCCTTTCTTCATGTTATGTTAGCAGCCTCAGTTAATTGGACTTCCTTCAAATGAGGTACCCTGATACAAAAATTAAATGCCATCTGCCAAAACATTTTTGGGAATTGTTGACATTTCTGAAAATGTGATCCACTCGGCAGGACCGAGTCCACTTCATTCTCCTTTCATAGGTGATTAGAATTATGATGTAAATCATTAGTGTATGTGTGTATCATTAGTCTTGAGTTATCTGTGCAGATTGACAAATGCTTCTAATAGAATTGTTGTTATATTTACTTTGCCAGGATAGATCTCCCTCTGTACTCAGCACTGGTGAGGCCGCTCCTTGAATCCTGTGTTCAGTTCTGGGCCCCTCACCACAGGAAGGATGTTGAGGCTCTGGAGCGAGTCCAGAGAAGAGCAACGAAGCTGGTGAAGGGTCTGGAGAACAGGCCCTATGAGGAGCGTCCGAGAGAGCTGGGGGTGTTTAGCCTGGAGAAGAGGAGGCTGAGAGGAGACCTCATTACTCTCTACAACTACCTGAAAGGAGGTTGTGGAGAGGAGGGAGCTGGGCTCTTCTCCCAAGGGACAGGGGACAGGACAAGATGGAATGGCCTCAAGCTCTGCCAGGAGAGATTTAGGCTGGAGATTAGGAGGAGGTTTGTCATGGAAGGGGTCATTGGGCGTTGGAACAGGCTGCCCAGGGAGGTGGTTGATTCCCCTTCCCTGGAGGTGTTTAAGGTGTGGGTAGACGAGGTGCTGAGGGACAGGGTTTAGTGTTTGATAGGAATGGTTGGACTCGATGATCCGATGGGTCTCTTCCAACCTGATTGTTCTATGATTCTATGACTCTACGATCATAGGAGATGAGGAGCACTTCACTTTTTCAGCCTGGGATCTCAAAAGGTTTATAACTGCATGCGAAATATGTGTGCAGATTTGCTCCTAGCTTGCACTGAACTTAATCTCAGCTGAGCTCTGAAATTAAGTAGCTGTGTTCACAAATGGCTGTAATTAGTTAGCTGCGTACTTGCTTCCTAATTTGTTCACACAGCTACAGTACTGTGCATAGAGAGAGGTGTGCACAGCTCTGGGAGACAAGCACACGAGTGAGAGCTGCTTCTCATGGCTTTGACTGCACTTCTAAGTCTGCTCTCTGCAAAGCGAGTCCTTAAGCATTCAAGTGATAGAAGTGGGAAAATGCTGTTTCCAGGCCAGACTTAGCAGGTGCCTGACCTGCAGGCAGGGAAAGTCAACTTCTGAAAAATCTGATTCAGCTTATGCCTTGTCTTGCTCACCATTTTGGTTTCTGATGTTACTTTCCTTTTTTTTTTTTTTTTTTTTTTTCCCCCCCAGTTTCTTAATCTGAGTTTTGGTTATTTTCTTGATTTTTTTTTCCACCAACCACAGAGACAGCTGGTGTCATTGTCCATAAAAAAAATGCAATTAAAACAACTTGTTTGAAATTAGCTGGGGTTGTTTATCCTGGAGAAGAGGAGGCTGAAGGGAGACCTCATTACTCTCTACAACTACTTGAAAGGAGGTTGTAGAGAGGAGGGAGCTGGGCTCTTCTCCCAAGGGACAGGGGACAGGACAAGAGGGAATGGCCTCAAGCTCCACCAGGGGAGATTTAGGCTAGAGATTAGGAGGAAGTTTTTCACACAGAGGGTCATTGGGCATTGGAACAGGCTGCCCAGGGAGGTGGTTGATTCACCTTCCCTGGAGGGGTTTAAGGGATGGGTGGATGAGGTCTTGAGGGACTTGGTTTAGTGTTTGATAGGAATGGTTGGACTAGAAGATCCTATGGGTCCCTTCCAACCTGGCTGTTCTATGATTCTATGATCATGAGGTGGCACCTGGCAACGTTAATCCTCAAAGAGCAGCGAGTAAAGCCCTAGCAGTGATCTAAGGGGCTGAGCGAGAGGCTTTGGAGAGGGTTGCTCCCCTCCTGGCTGCGTGACGGGGAGTCCATGGCAGCACACGCAGGGCTGGGGTGTTGTGCCCCAACGCAAGATGCAAAACGCATGAATGATTCACGCGCAGGGAGACTTCTCCAGGTTTAGACGCTGCCTTTCCACCAGGCTGCAGTTCTCTCCCCTCCCTTCCTCTAACACGGAACATTGGGATGATGATTTGTTGCTTTCCCGTTGGCTTTGTCGCTGCTTCAAAAGTTGTCTGGGGAGACGAGCGTGTTGTGCGTGTGGGGCAATTCCAAGAGGAGGGTCCCTAGGAACGAGGCGTCTTCTCTGCCCAGCTAGGTGAGAGCTGGGCACGTTTGTTATGACATAACTCTTTGGGGGTGGGGGGTTGTGGCAGAGAGACGGGGGGGACGAGAGAGAGCAAGAGAGCCAAGTGGAGCCTGCGGAAGCCTGGCAGTGATATCAGCCACAGGATCTGGCAGCTTTGGGCTAAGCTACCACCTCATCGCTCCAGCGCTCAGAGCATCCCGGATCTGCGCTGCGAAGGGGAGAAGGAGCCAGCAGCAGCAGCAGCAATCATGGCAACATCAACATCGACTGGTTTTATTTCTTCACGACCTCTCTCTTCTCCTCTCTCTCATCAATAACCCACCTGAGGGCTTTTTTTTCCTTTTTTCTTTTTTTTTTTTTTTAAATTCCAATCCAACCTTCCTCCCTCCTCATCTTTCTCACTCTTTTTTTTTTTTTGATGTGTAGAATTTTTTTTTTATCCCAATCCAACCTTCTCCCTCCTCGTCTTTCTCCCTCTTTTTTTTCTTTTTTTTTTTGGCTGTGGAGAATTTTTTTTTTTATCCCAATCCAGCCTTCCTCCCTCCTCGTCTTTTTCTCACTCTTTTTTTTTGATGTGGAGAATTTTTTTTTTATCCAACCTTCCTCCCTCCTTGTCTTTCTCACTCTCTCTTTTATTTGATGTGGAGAATTTTTTTTTTTGATGAGGAGAATTTTTTTTTTTAATCCCAATCCGACCTTCCTCCCTCCTCGTCTTTCTCACTCTTTTTTTTTTTTTTTTTTGATGTGGAGAATTTTATTTTTTATCCCAATCCGACATTCCTCCCTCCTCGTCTTTCTCACTCTTTTTTTTTTTTTTTTTTTTTTTTTGATGAGGAGAATTTTTTTTTTTATCCCAACCCAACCTTCCTCCCTCCTCGCTCTGTATTGATGTGGAGGAAAGGGGGCACTGGAAACTGCTTGTTTTGTCCGGCGGCTGTTTGCGGCGCGTATTGAAAGCACTCGGGGAAAAAAAAAAAAAAAAAAGAGAGAAAAAAAGATAAAAGCTGCAGGCGGCGGCGGAGGGGCAGGAAGGGAAGAGACGAAGGAGAGGAGAGGAGAGGCGGTGGGAAGAAGGCGGAGGAGAAGCGGCGGAGGCGCCGCGGGGCGGGCGCGGAGCATGGGCCGGGGGCTGGTGCTGGCCGTGCTGCTCGCCCTGGCGCTGGGCGGCCCCGCGGCTCGGGCGCAGAACGAGACGGAGCCCATCGTGCTGGAGGGCAAGTGCCTGGTGGTGTGCGACTCCAACCCGGCCCCCGACGCCAAGGGCTCGTCCTCCTCCCCCCTGGGCATCTCGGTGCGGGCGGCCAACTCCAAGGTCGCCTTCTCGGCCGTCAGGAGCACCAACCACGAGCCCTCCGAGATGAGCAACAAGACGCGCATCATCTACTTCGACCAGGTGAGAGCCCGAGGGGGGTTTTTTGGTCTATCTCATTCCTTCTGCACCATCTGAAGCTGGTGAAGGGACTGGAGAACAGACCCTATGAGGAGAGGCTGAGAGAGCTGGGGGTGTTTATCCTGGAGAAGAGGAGGCTGAGGGGAGACCTCATTGCTCTCTACAACTATCTGAAAGGAGGTTGTAGAGAGGAGGGAGCTGGGCTGTTCTCCCAAGTGCCAGGGGACAGGACAAGAGGGAATGACCTCAAGCTCCACCAGGGGAGATTTAGGCTAGAGATTAGGAGGAAGTTTTTCACAGAAAGGGTCATTGGGCATTGGAATAGGCTGCCCAGGGAGGTGGTTGATTCACCTTCCCTGGAGGTGCTTAAGGCACAGGTGGATGAGGTCTTGAGGGACATGGTTTAGTGTTAGATAGGAATGGTTGGACTAGAAGATCCGATGGGTCCCTTCCGACCTGGTTGTTCTATGATTCTATGACAGGACGACAGGGAATGGCCTCAAGCTCCACCAGGGGAGGCTCAGACTGGACATCAGGAAAAAAAAAAATTCAAAGAAAATGTTTCCTGGCGCTGGAACAGGCTGCCCAGGCAGCTAGTGGAGTCCTCATCTCTGGAGACATTTAAAAGAGGGTCATGGAGCCCTGGAACAGCTCCCCAGGGAAGCAGTGGTGGCACCAAAGCTAACAATACTCCAGAAGCACTTGGCCAATGCCCTCAGACCCATGGTGTGGGGGTTGGGATTGTCCTGTGCAGGGACAGGAGTTGGACTCAATCATAGAATCATAGAACAAGCAGGTTGGAAGAGACCCATCGGCTCTTCTAGTCCAGGTGCTGAGGGACACGGTTTAGTGGCAGATGGGAATGGTTGGACTCGACGCTCCAAGCCTCAGGTTGGACGTCGGCGAAAAAATATCACAGAAAGGATCATTGGGCACTGGAATAGGCTGCCCAGGGAGGGGGTTGATTCACCTTCCCTGGAGGTGTTTAAGGTGCAGGTGGATGAGGTGCTGAGGGACATGGGTTAGTGTTTGATAGGAATGGTTGGAGTCGATGATCCGATGGGTCTCTTCCAACCTGGTGATTCTATGACTCTACGATTCTGTGATGGGTACTTGGCATGCGACAGGTGTCCCCCCAACCCCGCTTTGCCCAGTTCCTTAATTCCAGCAAATGTTGGGGTGTCCCCGCACCCCGAAGCTGGAGAAAGGGAAGAGTCTTGCGGAGGGACCCGGGGGGGACCTGGTCAGCCGCCCCCGCGGGGAGGTTCTCAGGCCCCCCAGCAGGTTCCCACGCTCCTGCTTCTCCCAGCTCCTTAAGAAAAGTTGGGGCGGGGGGGGGGGGGGAGGGGGGAGAAGCCCCGGACCCCAGGGAGAGGAGGCGGAGAGGGCCCAGCTGACAGCATCATTCTCCTCGCCCCTGGGGTCCCGCTTGCCCCCCCCTCGGTGCGGAGAGCAGGTTCTGCTGGGGATGAGTCTGAGTGAAGGATGCGGAGCGCAGGTTCCACAGGGGATTGGTCTGAGTGAGGGATGCAGAGGGCAGGATCCGCTGGGAATGGGTCTGAGTGAGGGATGAGAAGCTCAGGATCCGCGGGGAATGGGTCTGAGAAGGGATGCAGAGAGCAGGTTCCACTGTCGATGGGTCCGAGTGAGGGATGTGGAGCACACGTTCCACAGGGGATTGGTCTGAGTGAGGGATGCGGAGGGCAGGATCCGCGGGGAATGGGTCTGAGTGAGGGATGCAGAGGGCAGGATCCGCTGGGAATGGGTCTGAGAAGGGATGCAGAGAGCAGGTTCCACTGTCGATGGGTCCGAGTGAGGGATGTGGAGCACACGTTCCACAGGGGATTGGTCTGAGTGAGGGTTGCGGAGCTCAGGATCCGCGGGGAATGGGTCTGAGTGAGGGATGCAGAGGGCAGGATCCGCTGGGAATGGGTCTGAGAAGGGATGCAGAGAGCAGGTTCCACTGTCCATGGGTCCGAGTGAGGGATGTGGAGCACGGGTTCCTCGGGGGATGAGTCTGAGTGAGGGATGAGGAGCTGAGGATCCGTGGGGGATGAGTCTGAGCGAGGGATGGGTCCGAGTGAGGGATGCCGAGTGCAGGTTCCGCTGTTGATGGGTCCAAGTGAGGGATGTGGAGCTCAGGATCCGCAGGGAATGGGTCTGAGTTGAGGGATGCAGAGAGCAGGTTCTGCAGGTGATGAGTCCCAATGATGGATGCAGAGCACAGGATCCGCAGGGGATGACTCCTAGTAAGGGACCAGAGGGAGGCTTGGGGACCCAAGAAGCTTGGGGATGGGGGTTCTCAAGCACAATAAGGTTTTTTAGACCCAAGGTGCAGCCTTTGAGGTGGGGAAAGGGAAGGAATCTTCAGGAAAAAAATGATGTAACTTTTCTCTGAGCCCCCCCAGGTCCATGGCAGAGCCCCTCTGACCTCAGTCAGAGATAAAACCCCAGCGCCTGCACTCATGGTTGGACTCGATGAGCTGATGGGTCTCTTCCAACCTGGTTGTTCTATGATTCTGAGATTCTATGATTCTATGATTCATGGCACAAGCCACCTCCTCTCCCAGGACAACCCCAAAGTAATTGAGACTGATGGTTTATTTCCCTTTTCACGTTATATCGTAGTGAATTGTGACAACCGAAGCCAGACGCGTCACGCGGCTTCGCACCAGTGGTCCAAATGACTCTTAAATTTGTGGGATTTCCTTGTGGCTTCCTAGGGCTGCGTCTGGCATAAAGGAACCTTAAAAATAGCAATTAAAAATAAGATGTGACTAAGTGGAAAGAAAGCAAAATGTAATCATTAAAGGAGAGGCTTGGCGTATGGATGATGCTCTCCTTTAATTTTTCCTTCTGTTAATTGTCTCAAACCTAGATTGTTATTAGTGTTTAAAAAAAATAAAGCAGCCCAGGCTCCCAGTCAGGGATTTTGTAACCTAATGTGGCTATAAATCAATGGATTATATCATTTGTCTGCATCCTTCATGCTTTCAGGAAGACAGTGTTGACTTGGCCATTGCTTTTCAGCCAAAAAAAGTCTGCCACTCCCTGAGCTGGTGCTTCCGATGTCATTTTTGGGGGGAATTATCATCAAAAACGCCTTATCTCAATCACCTCTGAACGTGTATAGAAGAAAGGGCTTGAAGTTATGATTTAGTAGCAAAGTAAGAAGTATTTTTCACCGAAGTTTCTTGTATAGCTTCACTATATCTATATATCTATATATCTATATCTATTTATCTATATCTATAGATATATAGATATCTCTATCTCTCTATCATCTCTCTATCTCTCTAGATAGAGAGATAGAGAGATAGAGAGATAGAGATATCTCTATAGATAGAGATATACTATATATCACTATATCTATATATCACTATATCTATATATCACTATATCTATATATCTCTATATCTATATATCTCTATATCTATATATCACTATATCATCTATATATCACTATATCATCTATATATCACTATATCATCTATATATCACTATATCTGTATCTATATCACTATATCTGTATCTATATCACTATATCTGTATCTATATCTATATATTTATATCTATATCTATATATTTATATCTATATCTATATATTTATATCTATATCTATATATTTATATCTATATCTATATATTTATATCTATATCTATATATTTATATCTATATATCCATATCTATATCTATAGATATATAGATATCGCTATCTCTATATCTATATCTCTATCTCTCTATCTCTATCTCTCTATCTCTCTATCTCTATCTCTCTATCTCTCTATCTCTATCTCTATCTCTATCTCTATCTCTCTATCTCTCTATCTCTCTATCTCTCTATCTCTCTATCTCTCTCTCTATCTCTCTATCTCTCTATCTCTCTATCTCTCTCTATCTCTCTCTATCTCTCTGTCTCTCTATCATCTCTAACTCTCTCTCTATCTCTAACTCTCTATCTCTATAGATAGAGAGATAGAGATAGAGGTATCTCTATAGATAGGTAGAGAGAGAGAGAGAGAGAGATGTAGAGAGAGATGTAGAGATAGAGATATAACTATAATCAACTAAATATCCACTTATTGAGTAACACTCCAAATAAATCGAGAGAACATCGAATAAAATAGCATCGATGTAGATTAAAAAAATTTCTATGGTTGAATGGTTTCTAAAGTCTTTAATTTTTATTTATCACTCAATACCTCTACTAATTCCCATGCTGTATTTTTTTGTTTGTAGATCCTAGTGAACGTGGGCAATTTTTTCACGTTGGAGTCTGTCTTTGTAGCGCCAAGAAAAGGAATTTACAGTTTCAGCTTTCACGTGATTAAAGTCTACCAGAGTCAAACGATTCAGGTACGTGGATCGAGCGCGATTATCGTATCTTTTACTGAAAATGTGTATTTAGAATAGGGGTTTGACTGAACATAGGAGGATTTAACACACTTTTAAGGAAAAATATCTTAGCTTAAAACAAGCTATGGTGTAGAGATCCTAGCAGTAGAGTGAATATTGCAGCTGAAGAGCAGTAATAAGGATGCTCACCCAGGAGCTTCCACACCATAGGAACTGAATATCTGGTATATCTGATATAAAGAATATAAATAATATCTGACATAAAGAATTAAATAGAATTAATCACCCAAGAGTAGAACAGAGTTCTAAATTCTGCTTTATTGCATAAATACCATTGAAGAGTTATATTTTGCTACAAGTTAAACTCTCTCAAACACAGGAGTTCTGGGGATATGTGCCAAATTTGACTATTTTTGTCACCTTCTGTGACCTGGCTGACAGCTCATGGTGCCAGGCATCTGTTTATGGCATCAGTCTGCTGTGCCTCAAGGTTAGTTAAGGTGATCTGCTTGTTCTGTAACTACACTGAAATGTTATACCTCTATAGGGATGTCTTCTAGGGAACCTTTATAGCACTTTAAACCTTTTTTTCCCCATCATATAATACACAAAGGAGTGTCATCTATTAAAAAAAAAAAAGAGTGATTCTGCATTTTCGTCTGTAGCTTAATAGCAGCTGAACTACCTAATTAAATACAAGTAGGTACTAGCTTAGGGGAAAAGCTTCTAAGTTCCTGAACATCCATGTGCTGGGAGAAGAGCTCAGCTCCCTCCTCTCCATAACCTCCTTTCAGGTAGTTGGAGAGAGCAATGAGGTCTCCCCTCAGCCTCCTCTTCTCTAGGCTAAACACCCCCAGCTCTCTCAGCCGCTCCTCATAGGGCCTGTTCTCCAGCCCCTTCAGCAGCTTCAGATGGTGCAGAAGGAATGAGATGGACAAAAAAAAACCCCAAGCAAACTCCTCATGCCCCTTTTTCATGTGTGCTGACTCAGGGGGAGGACCGAAAGCCACTGCAGTGGAGCAAACCAGCTTGAGTGGCAGCTCCATGCAGACTTAAACACCACTAAATCACCCGAAGGCTTCCTACGTAAGTGATATTACTGTGCCCCAGGAACATCTGTTATTGCCATTAAATATCATTAAACTGAAATTGGTTCCCTGGGGACCATATGATTTAGTGGATTTCCTAGATAGGCAAATCCCAACTCAGGGCCAGATTCTGCTGCCCTTGACTTATGCTGAGCACAAATTTATTCCATGGCGACTCCCATTATAATTAATGGGAGCATATGCAAGGCCAACTTACTTGATATGAATAAGCATTTCATAATTCTCTCCTCTGTGACTGCATTATAGCCACTTGAAAAGGAAAAGAAAACCAAAGAAAGCTAATAGTTTGCCATCGGGGACAAGAAAAATGCCTGGATCTGTCCATCCCCCAGCCCCTGTCTGTCTTTATTTAGAGTGTGATGTTGCTTTCGGAGCAGAGGCTGTACTGACTTTTAGAAGTGTTTTAGGGAAGAGATGGATTCAGTACCAGTGTAGAGGTTCATGAAGCTAAAGGAGTAGTCTAGACTATAAACTTAAGCTGCTGTCAGTAATGGAAGGGACGTGTTTTGGGGTGTAAGATCCCACCCTACTGTGCACCTCACCAGGTACCTATATTGCATCTCTGGATGCCCGAGTTTGTTGACTATGTCTTCTTGCTAGTGTGTGTTTAAATAACCTATGAGGTAGGCAAAGTGTTAAAAAACAAGGTAACAACTCAAGGTTCCATATTACCAGAGAATTATAACAATGTGCCAAAGCAGCAGATGAAAGGTCAAGCAAGGTCACATCACCCTTGATACTGACTGAGCCTTGACCCTGGGAGTTAGTGGCCAATGTCCCACAAACTTCATTCAGCTGCAGGTCAAGCCCGTGAAACATGAATGTGCTTGTACGCTCCGAATAAATAGTTTAAAATGGTTGGACTCGATGATCCGATGGGTCTCTTCCAACCTGGTTGTTCTATGATTCTATGAAAACAAACAAACAAAGCAGTGAAGCTGAGACCCAGCAGACCTTTTACACTGCAGTTAATATTCAGTGACAGTTTTTGATGTTTTGTTCCTGTTAATTAGAGCTTTTCAGTGTTTTTTTTTTTACTTTTCTCTTTTAGGTTAATTTGATGTTAAACGGGAAGCCAGTGATTTCTGCGTTTGCTGGGGACAAGGATGTCACACGTGAAGCTGCCACTAATGGAGTCCTGCTGTATCTAGACAAGGAGGATAAGGTTTACCTGAAACTGGAGAAAGGTAATCTGGTCGGTGGATGGCAGTATTCTACGTTTTCTGGCTTTCTGGTCTTTCCCCTGTAAAGTCAATTTTCCTGTGACATTCATCCAGGTGTGGACTCATCATTACATGAAGATCATTTTAGCATCATGGGATTGATGTTTCTTTATTGGTTTTTTCTCATGGGTGGATATGGATTCTCTTTATGGATTTTGGCACCATCTGAACTCCTCAGAGGTCTCACAGAATTTTGTGTGTTTAAATACAATATACTTGGATTGAGACTAAAGGAGACAATAAATATCTATGCTTAATGTCACGGTCTAAAAGCTGCCTGCAAGATTTATTCAGATTTCATTTACTGGACTTATTGGATTCATGGGAGAAGTGGATTTTCTTTAATTATGAAAAGACTGGCAACCGGGTCTGTAATTTAGGAGAGTTTGAGTTCAGACTTCAATCAAGAGTTAGTGTGTTGCTGCCAAAGAACTGTATATTGATATATTGGTCATAAATGTTTTTGTCGTTGGGACTTAACTGACATGATCTATTCCATTGTCTTGAGAAAGGTAATTATTATTGATAAGTGGCTGACGTTAATTCTCCTCTGCGTGTAGTGTTTTGGATGGTTCACCCGTATATTTATGCTCTTTCACTGGTCACAATCAAGTCTAACCTACGTAAAGCTAAGAGGTTATGGTTGTATTTTAGTTGGATGTGCAAGATATTCCTCTTTTCCACGTGCTCTAAAAAGGAGAGCAGATCATAACCATTGAGAAAAATATTCTTAACCAGGGTTAAATGTGACCGTTCAGACACAACTTTGAAATCCAGCTTTGCCCTGGAGGAAATCTCACGCTTGTTCCTCAGTTTTAATTAACCTGATTGATAATAACTGCTTCATTAAAAACCTATGGGATTCCTTCCTTAGACACAACCACTTCACTAGCTGGAGATGAGATCCCCTTGTTTGCAATTATGTCTATTTTTCAAACCTTCCATTGTGTTAAAGGTATCATCTAGTTTTGCCTTAACTCCAGAACTGTATATAATTTTAGATCACGTTTAACAAATATTAAATCCAAAAAATAGCCTGTACCTAACTCGGTGCAATATCTTTCTGGCTTTTTGTACAGGTCATATGAATTCATAAACTTATTTATTATATCATTGTTACATAATAAAGATGAATATATGTTAGCTGAATTTTTGACCTTTGGATTTTGGGAGTTGCTTCATACTATTTTTTTATTGGATATAATTATTATATGCAATGAGTAAGATTTTGGGCCTCGCAGAAACTGTCCCGGGAGGCAGGCGAAGGGTCATAATTTAGTCTCGCAGAATCCTCGAGGCAATCAGAATGATCTAGAAATAGCCTATGCATTTTGTTTAAAAAAACACTGAGGAGGAAATCCTGTTTTCCCTGAAGTTAATGTTAAGAACCAAATTGATTCCAAAGGATTTTGGATGAGTTAAGTTTTGCCATTCGCATTCAACTCCAGTGCCATCAAATTGGGTATCAATTAAAAATGGGTTTCACATGTATTGCTAATTGAACCTTCATCCCTTATGCCCAAAATATATACTGAATCGTATGGATATTTGTGCCTTCCATATCATGAAGGATATGGTTCTAAATTAAAAATTACTCGAGAATGTTTCTGGATCTCCAGCAATCTGGGACCTTCTCTAAAGGCCGGTTGAGGCTTGGATTTTCTGTTTTAGGTAATCTCTTTCTAATTTCTTCACTTGTTAGCCAAGTGTAGTGTGTCGTCTTACTTTAACTGCTCTAAATGAGTATTTCATTGATTTAAACTCTAACGCATGGCTGGTTGATGCTCCCGATAAATACATCAGGGAATTGGTGGCACAGAGTTGTAGACAAATTCCTTACCATACTGGACCCAACATACAGTATTTTTCAGGAATTCCAGGATAGTTGGATACATTTGCACTCCTGTGAGATAAATCAGATGAGGAGGTGACTGATTCGTGTCATTGAAAAATATAAAAAAAGTTTTCCATAATGACTAATCAAACTGTATCCCCACTGTACCCTAAAATATGTGTATGTATGTATATATAGATATATATATATGTATATCCAACCCCCCCCGGACTGCAGCACATAGTATGCATGAGATTTAAAAAAAAAAAAAAAAATATTTGTCATAAGAGTTTATTTTAGAGAGGAACATCAGTATTTTGTATAAAGTTAGTAAAAATCTGAAAGCTGACGTTACCCATGGAATGATGTGTAATGTAAAGGAAATATTGTCCCTAAACGGAAGAAAAAAAATAACATTAAAGTTGTCAGTATAATTTTCAGAATGATCTAAGGTATCTAATGTGTTTAATTTGTAAACATATGATCGTTAAAAGCTGCCTTTAGCATTCAGCAATAATAATGAACTATCTTAATATACTGTTGATTTCCCTTTGGCAAAACATTTCTGATTCCTTCAGAGTCATTAACAGTTATTTACACTTTATCGAGAGAGTCTAGGAAGTTACTCAATTAAGTAGATATGTTTTGATGGTGATATCCTAAATTTTCCTCCTCCGCGTCTAAAATCAGAATTACTAATTATTTTGCTAGTTAAAAGAAAAAAAAAAAATTCAGAGAAGTCAGTGTAAAGCGGCTTGTGTTACCTTCAGACAGTGTTGGGACTGACTCCACTCTGAGGTGGCCTCTGGAGAAGTAACTGAAGTTTTTAAACGTCAATTTGAGCTGTTTCCTAGATCTTGAGCTCGTTTTCATGGTGTTGTCCCGCACTTCAGTTCCGTCTGTAGGAGTTTCTCCCAGAAGGGGTAGGATGATAGGAATTTTGATAGGAATGATTGGACTTGATGATCCATCGGGTCTCTTCCAACCTGGTGATTCTATGATTCTATGAGCTGGTCTAGATGGAGCTGGGTCTGGAAACTACAGGTTTTCTTCTCTCTCTTGCCTCATTCCTTTACCTCCTGTCTTCCCACGTTACTACTACAGCAGTTTACTTCTTCAGAAGCAACAGCTCAGAATCCACTACAAATTTCAAAGAGTTTTTAAGATTAGAGGTTTGATTTTTTTTTTTTTTAAGAACTTAAACTTCCACTGAGCTGAACTGTAAAGCCGAATTTCTGATCTTGTTGAATTCGATGACGCTAGTCTTATTGATTTTGGTGAGAGCAGAATTTCCCAGTCTGTGCACATCTCTTGCTGCAGAACCAGCTGAGGATCCATAGACGCATCCTTCAGCCTATACCCACTTGGCAGTCAACTTTATAGCTCACAAAGATTGATTTTGTAAGGAAACTTTCCGGCCGTGTGTGGTAAAGATAAAAGAAAAAATGTCACTTTCTGCCAATAACACCATATTATTATTATTATCTACGATCTCTTTACAAAGGAGATCAGTATTTTTACCTTCTTATCTGTGATTTATTTATAGTTTGCCCATGGTTTATTATAAAACCGTGGTTTGGAGGTTGGTGGGAACGGTTGGACATGGTTTAGAGGTTGGTGGGAATGGTTGGACCATGGATCCGGTGGGTCTCTTCCAACCGGGTGATTCTATGATTCTATGAAAACCAAGGGGAAAAAAGATAACTATATTGTCCTCCTCAGGTGATATAAGTGGTTTTGGTAGAGCCAGGAATACTCTGGCCTCGTAGATTCACCCAGTGTAGAAGGCTTCCCTTCCCTTCCCTTCCCTTCCCTTCCCTTCCCTTCCCTTCCCTTCCCTTCCCTTCCCTTCCCTTCCCTTCCCTTCCCTTCCCTTCCCTTCCCTTCCCTTCCCTTCCCTTCCCTTCCCTTCCCTTCCCTTCCCTTCCCTTCCCTTCCCTTCCCTTCCCTTCCCTTCCCTTCCCTTCCCTTCCCTTCCCTTCCCTTCCCTTCCCTTCCCTTCCCTTCCCTTCCCTTCCCTTCCCTTCCCTTCCCTTCCCTTCCCTTCCCTTCCCTTCCCTTCCCTTCCCTTCCCTTCCCTTCCCTTCCCTTCCCTTCCCTTCCCTTCCCTTCCCTTCCCTTCCCTTCCCTTCCCTTCCCTTCCCTTCCCTTCCCTTCCCTTCCCTTCCCTTCCCTTCCCTTCCCTTCCCTTCCCTTCCCTTCCCTTCCCTTCCCTTCCCTTCCCTTCCCTTCCCTTCCCTTCCCTTCCCTTCCCTTCCCTTCCCTTCCCTTCCCTTCCCTTCCCTTCCCTTCCCTTCCCTTCCCTTCCCTTCCCTTCCCTTCCCTTCCCTTCCCTTCCCTTCCCTTCCCTTCCCTTCAATGTTTGATAGGAATAGTTGGACTCGATAATCCGATGGGTCTTTTCCAACCTAGTGATTATATGATTCTATGACTCCATGATCCAGTGGGTCTCTTCCAACCTGGTGATTCTATGATTCTATGTTTCTATGATTCTAAGATAACCAGAAGCCTCTATAGGGACTGAAGAAAGACTAACCAGCTGCTTAATAAGGCTTTCAACTCCAGGCCTGGCAATTGCCTGTTCTAGTCATCAGTGGACAGGTGGAACTACCCAATGCAATGCAGATTTCTAGCTAGATAGGGAGAAGATAAGCTCATGTACATGTAGACTGTTTAAAGACACCTCATCTCTTTTTTTTTAATCTCTTTTTTTTTTTTTTTAATTTTAGAGGCATGGGTAAATGAGGTCCTGAGGGACATGGTTTAGTGTTTGATGGGAATGGTTGGACTCGATGATCTGATGAGTCTCTTCCAACCTGGTTGTTCTATGATTCTATGATTCTTGTGTTTATGGGAGAAATAAGCTCTGGTTCATGTCTAGAATGCAAAAAAAAAATATGATCGAAATATTGGTAAGACTTGAAGGACGAATATCTCAACCATAGATGTGTTAAGGCAGTCCCAGCTGTATAAGAGACTTAAATTCCGCAGTGGCATCCTGCTCTAGCATTTGGGGACTGATTAAATGGATTCCTGCAACAAAAAATAAAGCTGGGCTCTTCTCCCAAGTGACAGGGGACAGGACAAGAGGGAATGGCCTCAAGCTCTGCCAGGGGAGATTTAGGCTAGAGATTAGGAGGAAGTTTTTCACAGGAAGGGTCATTGGGCATTGGAACAGGCTGCCCAGGGAGGTGGTTGAGTCACCTTCCCTGGAGGTGTTTAAGGCACAGGTGGATGAGGTCCTGAGGGACTTGGTTTAGTGTTTGATAGGAATGGTTGGACTAGAAGATCCGATGGGTCTCTTCCGACCTGGTTGTTCTATGATTCTATGATTCTAAGGTAACTCCAAGACCATCTATCTTAGCTGACTTGAACTCAATACAGGTTAAGTAAGACAGTCTAGGTTTAGTCTGTTGTAAACAGTGATTCACCGGGTATGATTCAGCTGCCAAGTACTTTTTGTACAGGAATTACTGAACTGAGTGAGCTGCGAAGATACTTTTCTTTAGATCTCTGACGGACAAGCTGAGTGTATAGAACTTTGATAGAGTAACAGCATTAGAAACAGAAAATATGTTGCATTTAAAATTCTGACGTGCAGGCTGCAATCCAAGACCTCAATTCGTGTAAGTTGCATTGAATATTATGCACATAAAACTGGTGGAAAAGGCTGTGCAGGTTTTGAGGTTTTTTTTTTTTTTTTTGGTGCTTGTCAGTGTCAGTTCTGCCTAAGACATAGAGTTGGCTTAAATGGGGTTTCCAGTAATGATAACATGCGAGATAAGGATTGTAAGCATTTCTCAACTCTGATGATTTGTCAAAAACTCACCTTGAGATGAGAAATTTTACTGAGCACGTAGTCTAATAGTCTTAAAATGAAAGACTACTCAGCAGTTGCAAGAACCTTTCATAGAGTAAAAAAAAAAAAGAAAGAAGGTTCAGAGTATTGTTCTCCTTCTGATGCGAGAAAGAAACCCCTGAAAAAAAATCCCGAAGTAACAACCAAAAAACCTTTTACGAAACACCTCTGTGCTTAGAACATCATCATAGGTCCTGAAGTTAGGACCATCCAACTGATACATGGAAGAGGCAGGTTAATGTTTGTGCCAGTTGCAGCTTAATGTTTGTGCCAGTTTTCTTCCAGACCTCAACTATATCCTTAAAGCTGCTTTTTTTTTTTGGTGGTAACAAGGGGAAAGTCTTCAAAGAAGTGATGTTTGCCCAAATCAGCAGAGCATTCACCTCAGTGTGGGGTGAAATACAGTTACAGCCTTTCCTGGTGCTTCTCTCTGCTGTGAGAGCATATGATTTGCTGGAGGTTTCCACTGAAGGAGAGAGAGAGAGAACTCTCTGCCTTCCCCTGTTACGGTGATTGTCAATAGAAACATCCTCATCTCATACGTTGCTAGTGACAATGGGAACATTTTATTTAAGCAGTAAATAAATCAGTAACCGTTTAAGCACCGTAGAGTTGTGCAACATTAGGGGCAAGTTAGGGACACCTATAAGCTTAGTCTTTTCCTCTACAGTAAATCTGAGTTAAAGGTGTTCAAAAGCATCGTTAGATTTTTTTTTTTTTTCCTTCCTGTTTTCTTCTGGAAAGCTCAGCTAAGGAATTTGGTTTTCATGATGCCCCTCAGGGTCCCCGGAAAGTAATAAGTCAGCATCATTTTCTAGCTGCAGTTGATAACATTTATTGCTAATTCTTTAAACCCTTCTTTAAAAGAAAACAAGTCTGCAGCCTGCATTGCACCCACAGGAATAATCTTTCTTCTCCTCAGTTTGGTAATTCAATTGTGACTTGTAAACTTGTGCAGTTGTAGCAAAAAAAAGTATACAGTCAACTCTAATCTGTCTTGAGGAAAGTAAAAAGTGCTTACCACTACTGGGGTAGTAAATCCTACCTGCTTTATTAAATAATTGTAGAATTTCACTCAGAAGCCCTAAGAGTTCTGGAATATCTGAGCAATTTAGCGCATTTTGAAACTGGCTAAAGATTGATTCAATTTTGGAGAGAGAGTTAGGCTCATGACACACCAAATGCAACTCAAATGGGCTTGAAAAGTAGAGGCATTATTTCTGCCTTCTGGATTGAGAAAGGCAGAGTGATCTGCTGGAGAAATTTTTGAGTAGCATAGTTTTTCTGGTACTGGAAAAATAAAGACTCTAAAAAGGATCCCATAGCTATTAGAATTCATAGAATCACAGAACAACCAGATTGGAAGAGACCCACCGGATCATCGAGTCCAACCATTCCCATCAAACACTAAACCAAGTCCCTCAAGACCTCATCCACCTGTGCCTTAAACACCTCCAGGGAAGATGAATCAACCACCTCCCTGGGCAGCCTATTCCAATGCCCAATGACCCTTTCTGTGAAAAACTTCCTCCTCATCTCCAGCCTAAATCTCCCCTGGTGGAGCTTGAGGCCATTCCCTCTTGTCCTGTCCCCTGTCCCTTGGGAGAAGAGCCCAGCTCCCTCCTCTCTACAACCTCCTTTCAGGTAGTTGGAGAGAGTAATGGCAAAGCACTGGAAAATAGGGCCCTACAATTTATAAAAGCCAAACTATTCTGTTGAAAGGAAGAAAGGGCAGAAGCAAAGCTCCAGAAAGATTTTTCTACCAGCAAAATTTACTATTATTTTTTCCTTCGTATCACAGCAAAGAGATGGACAAGTTTAACAAAAGATTCTTCCTATTCTTTGAATGAGTCATGGTAATAATAATGACATTTTATGCCACTTTCTCCGTCTGTGGAACGTCTCTTATCTGAAAATAATCTTAACACCCCAGAGCTGTCCTTATTGCAGCTGTAGAGAAAAAGAAAGCGAGTCTTAGACAATTTATTTGCTTGGTTTAACCCCAATCACTCAGAGAAGGATTATCAGAAAGGGACATAGAACTCAGGTTCCCCAAATTTCCCCTCCCCCCCTCCAGCTCTAATAAATTCTTTTAATCTTTAGTAATTGGAACTATTTTAAACTATTTAAACTATCTTCACTGTGATCTCGGGAGTAAAGAAAGGAAAGTTCAGCTTACAGTGAGAGTTATGGAGGAGCAAAAATGCAGTTGAGAGATGAGCAGGATCATAGAATCCTAGAACAACCAGGTTGGAAGGGACCCATCGGATCTTCTAGTCCAACCATTCCTATCATGACTTGGAGGGGGAAAAAAAGTATTTATATCGCACAGAGTCATGCCAGAAAACATCTAGAGGGACAGAGCACAAAATCTGCCTGGTCAGTCAAATCTGGCCTCCTGCAAATTCTCCGGGATGGGTTTTTAATATCTTTTGTGTATGGAGCATCATTCAGGGGATGAAGCAGGATATTGTTATATCCTGCAAGAGTGGGAGTCTACAATTTAATCCTTCCCATGCAGTCTAAGCCTGTATTTTATAGAGAGAAACGCTAGATTTGATACATCTGAGTCACTATATAGGTTTTGGAAATCTATCTCTGAATATTTCAAACTTTATATTTTTTTTTCCCCCCCTAAATAACCAAGATCATTGGCAGTGCAGATACACAGATTCCCTTTGGCCTTCTGTCTGATGTGGTCTACGCGGATTGAGGCAAATGGTTGGCATTTATCTTTGAAATGGCTGGAAACTGGATTATTTATGTATTTATGCATCGTGGTTTCTAGATGCTTAAGTCCCATTTTAGGCTTATAGATATAAGCCTGGGTGATGTTGTAATACCGCAGAGTATGACTCCTGCTGCTAGGAACTGTTTTGTAAGCAAGATTGATTTATGTGGCAATGAGCTGCCAGGTCACTGGCCTTGAATTGTGGTTAAAATGCTGTTAAAGCAGTACTTCAGAGACAATTATGAATGGCTTTCAGTATCGGTCATATGGCTGCGTTTAATTCACCTGCAACATGAGTTTCTGATGGGAGAAAGCTGGATATCCTTGTTAGCTACCTAGGCAAAAACCAGAACTGAGGACCTGAAATGAAAAAAGATTAATTCATGGCCAGACTCTAAATGAAAATCTCCACAACCGTAAGAGTTGGTTGGACTCGATGATCCGATGGGTCTCTTCCAACCTGGTTGTTCTATGATTCTATTCTATGAGTTGTAGTAAAACAATTCTTGCTTTTTAAACACTGAGTAATGTATTCAAAGGCAGTGCAAAAGGTAGTACATAAACAATATGGTTTGGGGTTTTTTTTTCTCTTTGAAGCTTGAGAATTTTGGAATTGGTCACAGAGAAATGGAGAACGAGAGAGCCCAGGGATGTTTCTTTGCTGCCAGCTTTGTTCCTGGCTATTTTTTTACAAAAACATTACAGAATTAAACAGTGCAGTTCAGCAAAGTTTTCCTTATCTCTGTGCTCATTACTCTTGTTCTTTAGGCTGCAGAAATGCCTATAAGCTGCATAAACAGATTAATGCACTAAGGATCAGCCCTCAAAGTCCTTAAAACTTGCTTCTACTTCAGTCCAGCTCAGCTCTTAGTTAGGGGAGTGATGGCTACAAGAGCCGTCAGTGTGAGAGGAGCTGGAGAAGGGACATTCAGCCTGAGTCCAAAGGGATACACTCAGACTCACCTTGGCTACTTACTTAATTTGCAAGCCTTGGAGTGTTTACAGCTATAAAAGGAACACAACTGACTTCTGAGTTCAGGATTGGAGACAAAACAGGCTAAAGAAGTTCATGAATGAGTTGACATGAGTCCTAGATAGTGATGTTTGATTGTTTTTGGTTTTTTTTTTTTTTTCGTAATGTGGCCTCAAGCACACAAAAATAGGGAATCGTGTGATTTCTCACAGTGGTCGCTGCAGAACTGATCTCAGCAAATGATCTCTGTGCTCAACGAATCCGTAAAACGCTCTGTTCTTTCTTGATACAGGAAACTCCCTCCAGAAAGAGGTATGTATTGCAGAGTGATGTGTGAAGACTTCCAAGCTGCAATCTTGACTTTCAGATTTCTAGGGACGGGAGAGCTGAATTAAATGCGTAGAGTCCTAATTCACCCTTGAGGTTTTTAGTAAAAGTCATATCCAAATCAAAACGAAATTACTTCCGCAGAAATTGTTGGAGGGAAAACGATACATATTTCATACTGGGACTTCAACTTGACTCTTTCTTATTCCTGTTTCTGTGTATTTACAGCTTTGCAAAGCTCTCGGGGTAGAACGAATGATTTGTCTTGAAATATATAGCATTTGTCAGCAACTGCGTGTATTTGAGATGCTAGTATGTATGTTCACTTGCACTACCTTGTGCAATCAGTGCATTTATTGTGAAGCAGCGTGTTGAAGTCTTGGTGTGAATTCTCTGGTCAGGGGTAAAACAACCTTAGGTGAATGTAGATTAATTTCAGAGAAGGGTCTAGGAGGTTTGTGCTATCCCACACTTACGTAACTTTTCTCCTGAGCATTTTTAGTGTAATTCAGACTTGAATACTTTGTCTTTGGTTGAATTTCTTGGAGTCTTTGGAAAGGGAAAAAAAAAAAAAAAAAAAGGCCATAAGCAAGCAGCTGCAATGCAACTGGGCAGCTTAGTGTGTTTGGCATCAATGGGTTGTGCAGTAGGGTGGTCCCTTGGGTGCAGAGCTGAGGGTTGAGCTCGTTTTACCCTGGGGAGTAAAACGAGTCTAGAGAAGAGCCACGAAGCTGGTGAAGGGGCTGAAGAACAGGCCCTGTGAGGAGCGGCTGGGAGAGCTGGAGGTGTTTAGCCTGGAGAAGAGGAGGCTGAGGGGAGACCTCATTGCTCTCTACAACTACCTGAAAGGAGGTTGTGGAGAGGAGGGAGCTGGGCTCTTCTCCCAAGTGCCAGGGGACAGGACAAGAGGGAATGGCCTCAAGCTCCACCAGGGGAGATTTAGGCTGGAGATTAGGATGAAGTTTTTCACACAGAGGGTCATTGGGCATTGGAATAGGCTGCCCAGGGAGGTGGTTGATTCACCTTCCCTGGAGGTGTTTAAGGGATGGGTGGACAAGGTCCTGAGGGCCATGGTTTAGTGTTTGATAGGAATGGTTGGACTCGATGATCCGATGGGTTTCTTCCAACCTGGTGATTCTATGATTTTATGATTAAGTTTATTTACTGAGGTCACCTTGTTTGGAATTGCACACTGAAGAAAGGAGTGGGGATAAACAGTAGAAGAAGACAAAGAACATGGTGTACAGGACAGAAAATAAGGTCCAGCTAGGAATCCACCTTGTTTCCTTCAGCTCATTGCTCACTGTCTTCAATATCTAAAGTAAAACCACAGGTAAACACACAGGTGCATGTTTGAGTTCAGTCAACAGGGCTGTACCACATGCCTGACAGTGAGTAATTGAGCCTAAGGTAGTTTATAAATGACTCTACTTGCTTGTGTGAGTAGATGTTTTCTTATTAGAACGAGATTGTAAGTGTTACAAGGACTATAAACAGAGAGAGAGAGAGATCTCGTGTTACAAGGAAAAAATTGGTACTGATATATTATTAGGAAAAAAAAATCCTACTGTTAACAGAAACTATAGTGTTTGATCACAACCTGTGCATAGCCTGGATCTAAACAGAGAGATTAAAGGTCAAAATAGAAGATTGAATGTAGAAGAATAACATTTCAGGCTAAGCAGCTAAACCCCTTTATTAAGAACAGTTCAGAGGTGTAGGCAGTTTCTATAAAATCCAGACCATGGGAAATCTTCAAATCAGTGTTTGAAAAAACACCGTTGAGCATGAACCTGGAAATGTGAGTCCTTTGGAAGTCATTTGTTCAGTTAAATGCTTAAGTTCTCACTCATTTTCCTCCTGTCCTCACCAGCACATATGGATCTATGATTCTGTGATTATTGCTATGTAAGGTCTTTATGGTTTGAAGCCTCAGTCTGTGTCGATTCAGGTAAAAATAAACCACATCTTACTGTCTTTTCTAAAGCAGAGAAGCAGCAGCAACATCTGGCAAAGCAGACACTGGTGTGTGTTGTGTTGCAGCCTTTCTTTTTGCCCCTCTGTAAGATCATAGAATTGTAGAGTCACCAGGTTGGAAGAGACCCACTCGATCACTGAGTCCAACCATTCCCACCAAGCACTAAACCATGTCCCTCAGTACCTTGTCTACCTGCACCTTAAACACCTCCAGGGAAGGCGAGTCAACCATCTCCCTGGGCAGCCTCTGCCACTGCCCAATGACCCTTTTTGTGAAGAATTTTTCCTAATGATCAGCCTAAATCTCCGCTGGTGGAGCTTGAGGCCATTCCCCCTTGTCCTGTCCCTTGGGAGAAGAGCCCAGCTCCCTCCTCTCCACAACCTCCTTTCAGGTAGTTGTAGAGAGCAATGAGGTCTCCCCTCAGCCTCCTCTTCTCCAGGTTAAACACCCCCAGCTCTCTCAGCCTTGCCTCTTCTTCTCCAGCCCCTTCCCCAGTTTTGTCGCTCTTCTCCAGACATGCTCCAGAGCCTCAACATCCTTCATGTCAGCTCTCACTTCACCTACATCTCTCAGATGCAGAGAGATGTTTGCTAATACATAAACCCTCCCGTGAAAACCTGGTGATTGTCATCTTAGCCTTGTAGTGCCAAAAACTAGGCCATAACCAAGTTCAACATTTAATTGTGTTGATTTAACTGTGTTATAAAAGGCGACTTTGATACTGTTTTCTGCAACGTGCAAAACCTCCACTTGCTTTTTTGAGTTTTTATTGTCTTTTTAAAATTTCAAGTTAATAGCTTTTCTGACAAATATAAATTAATGTATTAATGACATTATCATCTCTGCTCTTATATACCTCAATCGTGGAATGTGTCATCACTTTTATTCAAGCGTCAGCATTCGGTGGAAGTTTTCCTTATTCTCGTTTTAATGAAAGTTTTAAGAATGTAATGAAAATATAATCCTGGCGTTTAATTACAGCGTAAGCCCTAGTAGAGTTCACGCATAACAAAAATGTCAAGGCCTGTGTGTTCTGCTAGAAGGTCTCACTTTGAAGCGATGCAATTAATTATACTCCAGCATTCTGGAGCTTTATTGCTTCAGATAAAAGCATTCAGAACACCTTCTTTCTATTATTTCTGGAAGAAAAACAATGTGAAATAAATGATATTTGAAGTAATTTCGACAGACGGGTTTTTTTTTTTTTTTTTTTTTTAAGGGACTATGTTATTTTAATGATGCTTTAAACAAATTTATGAGAAACTACTTTCCATATAAAATTTTCCTTTGTGTCAGCTTGGGTCATAATTTGCTTTATTCTGGTCCTTTAAATATACCATTGTACATTCACACGGGTGATCTGGATGCCAGTTTAATTATCTGGTGTCAGCTTTAATAAGACTGATAAAACTATTAAAAGAGAAATTCAGCAGCAGAGTGGAAATGTGCTACTAAAATTGAAAAATAGCCCTTTAGTTCTGTCAGCAATCCTGGCGCCGCTGAATTTCCTTCTAACAGAAAAGGTGTTTGGGGTAAGTATTGCTGGATGGAAGCCTGTGACCGTATTATGAAGACGTAAAGATAAATATGAGAGCTGAGCCTTCAAGAATGGTACTAAGCTGCTGCTTTATTGCTGTTAGGTTTTGACACTAATTTGATTGACTGCTCTATGCATCTTCTAGAAGAGAGGAAAAAAAACCCATTAAAATATTACACTTAAATAAAAGCCCCCAGCAAATTGCTTGCTGCAGAGAGCTGTTTGCATGAGAAAGAAGCAAGGACATAAGAAGATTTTTTTTCAATCGAGTGGCACATATTTTCATGATAAAATGCGTAATTCTCTGCTTCTCATTGTCCATTTTAGTCATCATGTTTATCTATAACAGACTCACACTGATTTTTATCCGTTTGATTTAAAAATAATACATTTTTTTTCTTTTCCAGGAGCCAGATTTAGTAATAGTTTCTCATGGAGCAGCTTTTATTTTATTTAATCAATGATATCGATTTCCCTTTAAATATAAAGATTGCACAGTTCAACGCTGGGTGCAACAACAGTATTTTAAGCAGGAATTGACTGCCTGGATTGTTAAGGCCTCTTCACAATATATTTAACAGTTTTGTTTAGAATGAATCCTCATGAACTACTGGCTTTTCATCCTTAGCAGTGAAAGCTTTTCATATTTTAAAATCAAGGTTTTATCAGTTTACAAAGCCTGTTCTATACACTCTGGATGATTTTTTTCTAATTATCTTTGAAGTAAATTACCACAGAGGCAAACTAGTTTTATGCACATATCACCAAGCCCCAGTCTTCACCTCTTTATCCTGAGTTGGATTTGTCGTTATCTTGGGCTTGTTGGCTCCTCATCGCTTTTCTGCTTTTCATCAAGTTTTTCCTACAGTAAAAGAAGACAAAAAAAAAGAGAAAAATATCTTTACATTCTTCCTTTTTCACTTTGCTACAACTTTCTTAAAAAGAATTTAAGAGATGTTACAGTGATCGTAGTGAGGGGGGAATCTGTTCCCCAAATAAATCCCATTTTCCTGTGCAAGAAATCAAAATGATCCAAGTCTTTAATTCAAATTATTAGACTGGAATCCAGCTGAATGAAGAATGACTGTTTCATTCTGGGTTGAAACTTTTGAGAAACCTTTAAGTGGAAACTTTCTGCATGGGTTTTGAACGCCAAGAAGAACTCTAGGAAAAAAGAAAGCGAAACATTCGACCATTCGTGGCATGAAATGTTGAAGTCTGCTCTTTTTATCCTTTCTGTAAGGAAAGGCTGATGTATCCTTTGGAGAGGTATTTCTCACTTTCAGCCGTTCACTGCTTCTTTGTGCTGCTTTTACCTGTGTGTAGAAATCTGGAAAGTTAGTGAGGATCATTCTTAAAACCATCAATATTTATTAAATGTGATTAATGCTTTTGCACACAGTCTATGCCTAATAAGAAATAACAGTAAGATATGAAATGCATTTATTTATAGTACCAAAAAGACACTAATTTCTTTCTTACCTGCTCCACATAGTCAGCCCCAGGAAAAAAAAAAAAAGCTATAAGAATACAATAAGGTCTTTCTAGAACTCCTGAATGAGGTTCAGCCCTGGAGTGAACAGTAGGGTAAGTGAGGATTCAGAGTCTCAGAAAAAAAAGACCAAGATCCTGTAGTAAGGAGTTTCTCTGACTTTCAAAATTCATGCTGAGGTCTTGATGTCCTTCCACTTCGTCCCGAGACCCTCAAAATTGTCTTTGCGACGCTGTCAAAACCTATTAGCATTGCTTCTGTAGCATAACATGTTTGATATCCTATAATGCAATAAAAGTCAGCTGGTTGATAGTTGACATCTGAAAGGAAAATCATTATAAAATGAATAGGGTGAGATTCCAGCACTCTGGATGATGTCCTGCTGAAGGCTGCTCGTTGGCCACTGAAGACAAGGGGAAAGAAAGGACATCAGAAATGCCATAAAGGGTTTGGGTATTATTTTATTTTTTTTTTCATAGTCGCATCGCTAGAATATGAGCAAATTCTTCTTTACTTTGTTCAGTGCCACAATTAGTGAAAATCAAAGTGCCTGCAGATGTATTTTATACGGTAAATTATTAGGTAATTAACCTTAATGCACCCTGCTCAGAACCTCCAGCTTTCCAACATAGCCGAGAGAATCTTTCAAATGCAACAATACATGTGACTGCATCACAGCTTAGTTATCAATAAAATGAGCCTCTAGTGCAATGTGAGGGATTTCGATAGTGCTAATGGAGATTGTCCCTTTTCTTTGCTTGAGATGAGATGTGGCTAAAAATGCTCATGTCGACGAACGGCAGAAATGTATAACGTTTTATAGAAACACTAGATTACGAATCAATATAAGAGGTAGCATCTTCCATGCAAAACAAGGAGCAAAGTAACCTTCACCCAGACGAGTCACACAGGAAAAAGCAGCTACAGAACTTTGAAAGCAGAGCACACAAATTTCTAACAATAATCACCATTTCATGTTTGCTTATAATTATAATTTAATTACGAACCCAATTTTGCAACAATTTTTTTCAAGTAGGTAGTTAGCGTTAAAGTACTTTGTATGCAATTATCTACTATTGAGCCTCCTCATTATATAGCAATTGCTGCATAAATTTTCCTGTTGTTTAAGCTTATTTTTTTTGCCATTTGTAGATTTCACTTGTAATCTAATAATACAAACCATTTGATCCAAGAACAACTGTCCTGGTTACATAGTAGTCTCCAAGAAATAGTGGTTAAATGTTTGATATAATATATCTTGGCAGAGAAGATAATTTTTTTCTTTCCTCTTGCAGGCAAATTGATAAAGAGCAAAATTTTGGATACTGTTATAGTCTTATCCCCCCTCATAATAGTCCATCTTAAAAAAAGAAAAATCTGTTTAATGAATCGGAGATTCACCCCGTGTGACATCTCCTACTCATGAGTTAAATTTCTGTCCTGGTCGAGCACTGGGGAATCCTGGATTAAGGATGGAGACGGATTGGAATAAATTTCATGCACTTCACAGCTGGTGCAAAATGTTGAATTGTTCATCAGAACCAGGGCAGTTTATGTCATTTGAGGATCTGTCACCTAACTTCTAGACAGGAAATAAACAAACTTCTGCCCCTCTCAGTGGACAGAAATAGCCTAGAACACACGCTGAGCACCAACACCTCTGAAGTCAGCAGCAGATACCCCTTTGTGAGAAACGTTGCCTCTTTGAGATGCGGATGATGTTCTGGTAGGTAATGTAGTGGATTCAATATGTAGAAAAGGACTTTACATGTCGTGCGAGCTCTGTAAGAATAATATTGCATTAGGACTTTCCTATGATTACATATTGACTCTTTCACAATATGACAGAAGAAACTATTTCATTTGAGCTCACCCAGAGAAAGGGGAGGAGGCAGAACATATATTTTTTCTTATCAAGCTTTCCTGAGAAGCCTCTGATTTTTTATTGTGTATATGGTAATTGCTTTTCACAGTTGTAGAAAGTAGCAGGAGGTGCATCTTCTGGGGAAGGGGAAGAAGACGTGCTTTCACTGAGAAAATCAGAATATAGCAAGGTGTAAGTATTTATGGATAGTTGCGAACACATTTTAGCGTGTGATAGGAATGGTTGGACTCGATGATCCGGTGGGTCTCTTCCAATGTGGTTGTTCTACGATTCTATGATTTTAATTTTGCCTAAAATCGCCACTTTGTGATCTACAATTGTAAAAGCCACAGTGGCCTCTGTAGGAGCCTGAGCTGTGCCAGCCAGCACAGAGATTTCGGGAGGTTCCTGAGCTGCACTAGACCACAGGGGAATTCTTTACACCTTTCCAGATGTTCGGCTGTGCTGGGAGAGGCGTTTGGTGAAGCTCCCAGACGTCTTCAGTGCTGTGGGAAGACCCAGGTAACCAGTGACAACAAACACTGCCACATCAATTATATTTACCAGCAGAGAGCAGCAGGGAGAAGAGGAAAAACTGGGTTGCCATGTGGCATATGCTCTTCAGGTTTCCTTCTCTCAACTGTCATGTGGAGTGAGCTAACAGCATTGCAAAGACTAAAGAAATTGATTTAGCCAGTAGAAAAATAAGAAGAGCTCTCAGCTGCATCAGCTGTAGCTGGAAGGAGGGTTCAGGCTGGCACTAGAAAATGTATTAAACTGTAAGAATCTACAGCGAAGATGAACTTATACAAACTCGGTAGCTGATCTATTTTAGTGGGTTTGGAGAGCGATGGAGTGTGCGTGTCCCGAAGTACCAGCTAAGGATTCAGAGAGGTTTTTATACAACTATAGCTCTGTTTTGGCAAGATTATTAATACTGATGATCCAGTTCTATAATTTGCTTTAATGCAGCCTATGAAAGGCATGATTACCCTGTCCCCAGACTGAGCTGCAGTTTTTGACTTCCTAGAGCAGAGCTGGAATTGCTCCTCACACAGAGGGTCATTGGGCATTGGAATAGGCTGCCCAGGGAGGTGGTTGAGTCACCTTCCCTGGAGGTGTTTAAGACACGGGTGGATGAGGTATTGAGGGACTTGGTTTAGTGTTAGATAGGAATGGTTGGACTAGAAGATCCGATGGGTCCCTTCCAACCTGATTGTTCTGTGATTCTGTGATGTTTTGAATGAAAACGCTCTCCCTTCATTATGTTTCCACTTAATAACAGAAATAAAATGAACTCACAAAAGCCTTAAGATAAGTTAAATTGGCCTCGGTAAATAATATCTTTGAAGTGAGCATCACATTCAGTTTTCTACCTATTTATACTGATGTATTAATTAATACTAAGTTATTTATAATCATATTGGACTAGATGATCCGGTGGGTCTCTTCCAACCTGGTGATTCTGTGATTCTATATTAATTTGATGGCAATACTTTTAAGTATTAGAAAAAGATGATATTACTAAAGAAATGAAGATGAACATTTTCCAGTAGCCTGAACTATTTTGTATTAATGGTTTCATTTGAGTGTAAAACACTGCACAAACCTATCTAGCCAAGGAATTAGCATCTGGTAAATAAACATAGGTTCCTTTTACACCAGGAAAAAAATTGTAGTGGTTACGTAGCATCTATATTCAGCAAGCCATAGCAACCCCCAAATATACTTCATTGCCATATTAATAAACATGGAAACGTTATCCTAACAATATTATAAAATATTCCTGCATGAAATTTAAACAGGTAGGTAGCCAGGAGATATGAGTCAGTGGGTCCCTAACTTCTCATATACTTGAATCACATTTGAAAATGAAACATGAGCGGAGATTTCTTCCGCTGCTGCATCTTCAGATGCTTTAAATGCTTTCCACTCTAAAATGCCCCAAAGAAAAAAACCTGGTTTTTTATATTTCCCATTGTGAACAGAACTGGTCTTCCTTCATATTAGTAACTTACTGGCACTATTGCCCTGCTCTCTCATGAAGCTTTGCCAACCGAGTTCATTTAAACAATTCTGTTCGCTAAACCCTTCTAATTTCAGAGAGAAAATGGGGCTTGAAAGAATCAGAAAGCAGCAAACCCACCCAAATCAGAGAGAGCTGCTGATCTGTGGATAACAACTGTTTACTCCTCCAGGTCCTGCTGGATCCACCTCGAGCGATGCAAAACGTAGACATGACTTAGATTTTTTTTCTGAATAAATGACTGCGATGGGGCTTTTGCTTCACAAATAGCTCCAGCCATTTTATAGAATCATAGAACAACCAGGTTGGAAGAGACCCATTGGATCATCGAGTTCAACCATTCCTCTCAAACACATTATATTACAGATTTCAGAGAGGGAATAAGGTGGTTGGTCTAATCATCTTCCCATAGCTTTGTTCTTTCTTATTTAAAAGTGTAGCCAGAAAATTTCTGGGGATGAAAGAAATAAATTATATAGAAAAGAAATACAAGAATCTTAAAAGTCTGAACTAATAATGCACGTATCACAGAACAGTCACTGGGCCCAGATCTGATAATTTAAGAGACTGATCTCTGTGAAGTTAAGCATTGCACTTCTAAAAAAAATCGTATGTAATTGCTTTCCTAAACTGATTAAGCGATTCCCATGGCTGTGCATCCCAATCAGGTAATTGCAGTCTTAAATATTCATTTGCATATCCTCTGCCATCCAGTTACCATATACAATTACGGTGCCTGAAAACCAAGAGCACTATTTTACATCTTACAAATCTGAGAATCACACCCCTAGGTCTTTATTTTATCTGACTTTTATAATACATTTCACGTTGTTGTATTTCAAGTGGATACTGACCATTCCTCATTTGGAATGAATAATGTAAACTTTTTCACTTTAAACTGAGATAATTAATCAAACAGTTTCTGTAGGGGTTTTAGATAAATATCTCGTGTCATTAATAAAGCTAAAAGAACACACGCTGATCCAGTTGCTTCTTGGCTACTACTGATAAGAATAAAATATAAAGTTTGTGAGGAAAATTGAGTATTTATGTAGGAAATAAATTAATAGTCAGGTTCCCACCCTTTCCATCATCAGCCTAAAGCACAAGACTCTGAACTAACATCAATCAAAGATCCAGGAGACTTTTCCACATTTCTAATTTTACCAAATCAGACTTGAGGACGATAAAAACCAAAGAGCACCTTGTTTAAAGGGGTCTGTATATCCAACATAGGAAATGCATCAGCCACAACAGCATTAATGGAAGTAGAATCATAGAATCACCAGGTTGGAAGAGACCCATTGGATCATCAAGTCCAATCATTCCTATCAAACACTAACCCATGTCCCTCAGCACCTCGTCTACCGGTGCCTTAAACACCTCCAGGGAAGGTGAATCAACCCCCTCCCTGGGCATTAATGCATAGCGGAAGAAACACATTAAGTGCTGTTAATTATCGCTTAAATGTAGAAATCTCTTTGAATAAGGACAGTGTTGGCAGCCTCCCTATGTAGAACTGTTTGGGACGCGGAGCCAGAAACACCTTCCACTTTTAATGATTTCTGAAATGATGTTATATTTTCATGGATTAAACTCTTAGAAGGCACGAAGTGGAAAAAATCTGCATTAACTTTTCTGGAATAGTGCCATTTCATTCCTTAAGGCAATCTGTCCCTATGTAAGAACAAGAGGTAAGATTAAATATAGTTAATACAAGAGTGGAACTTTTTTCTAGATTTGTTAAAAATACACATTTTCTCACCATTTTCACAAGAAAGTAGCCTTCTGTAATAAAAGAACTTGGAATTTTTTGCAAGAAGTTGGTAATGTATCGTAATTGTATAGAGTTTAGTATTTGATAGGAATGGTTGGACTTGATGATCCGCTGGGTCTTTTCCAAGCTGGTGATTCTATGAATTAAGACTGCTTAAAAATAACTTTTTCATCTTTGAAAGTAGCTGCTATGTTGAGTGTTCTTTGGCCAGAACAGTTCTTGTGGACATCATTTACTGCTTGAAATGTTCAGTTTCATCGAAAGTAGCCAACTTAATCCAAAATTAACCTCACGAACCACAAAACAAGGAGCATCACAGACAGCAGGTATAGTATCTGGGATCCACATGCAGAGAGGAAAGTTCTCAAGCCAGCGGAAGAGGAGCAGAGTCTTTATAACCATTGGTAGCCTTGAATTATCTCCAAAGCCACATCCCACTATAGAATCATAGACTCAATAGGTTGGAAGAGACATTTGCTTCTTATCAATCCTTTTGCTCCACAGAGAATGTTTATGTGAATAAGTGACAGACCTAACACTGCGCTTCAATACAGCCTTAATGAGCTCTTGGTTTATTTTTTTTCTCAAATAGAAGCTTAGCTATAAGATTTTATATGGAGAGATAGTTAATTGTTATATTCCTTTTCTTCCAATGCCTTGGGTGATCCTCGTGAGCAGAGTCCAACCAGGGCTATTCACAGAATCATAGAATCACCAGGTTGGAAGAGACCCACAGGATCATCGAGTGGCTATTGTTGTGGTTCTGTCTCTCCAGCAATATAAGATGAACATAAGCGATAAATTCAGTTATAACAAAGTTAGAACAAGTTATAACACAACTGGAAGTACCAGATTGACTGCTTTTATGAGCAACCAGAATTCAAACCTCGTCCTGTTTTGTTGGGCTACCAAGGAAAGAAAGAAAACTAAATACCTGCTGGAGCGGAGAGCTAGCATTTCTTATCTTGCACAACCCATTTATTTCTGTATCATTTGCAAGGAGGTATTTTAAAAGGACAAATATTTTTGAAGCCACAGTCAGGCTTTTATTGCATTCTCATAACATATTTAGTGCCCCCAATAAAATGTTTTAGCATACTCCTTTACAAAAAAATACGCAGAACGCAGCTATACATCATCTGTAAAAATGTCACCCGCTATTAGTTTCTTCTACTAAAATACGTCTTTATTACCTACTGTAATTATGAGAAATTTAGGCTGCTTCATATATTTCTCGAGGTATGGAGATTAACAACATCTTATTTTTCCAGCAGACAGCAATGCAATGTGCCTTTCTCATGGCAAAGTCTATCATTATGTGCTAACGTTAACCGCTGGTGTCATATACAGGACTTAATGGTAATGAGATTCTTCTAATTTTGTTATTAATGGCTTGGGCAATCACAGCAAATTCTGGATGATGAGTGGCAGTAACTGCGTTTCTGGTTCAGATATGAACCATCACTTAGCCTAAGAATTCCTTGCAGCCCAATTGTGAATATATATGTACAGAAGCAGAGAAAATATTGCTTCCACTAGAATTAGAATCATAGAATCACAGAATCATAGAACAACCAGTTTGGAAGAGACCCATTGGATCATCAAGTCCAACCATTCCTATCAAACACTAAACCATGTCCCTCAGGACCTCATCTACCTGTCCCTTAAACACCTCCAGGGAAGGTGAATCAACCACCTCCCTGGGCAGCCTATTCCAATACCCAATGACCCTTTCCATGAAAAACATCCTCCTAATCTCTAGCCTAAATCTCCCCTGGCGGAGCTTGAGGCCATTCCCTCTTGTCCTGTCACCTGGGAGAAGAGCCCAGCTCCCTCCTCTCCACAACCTTTCAGGTAGTTGTAGAGAGCAATGAGGTCTCCTCTCAGCCTCCTCTTCTCTAGGCTAAAACTCATAGCATTCCATTTAACAGAAAGATGCAAAAGTTGTGTTAAAGTAAAGCAGCTACAACCCTAAGTTTCTTTTTCACTTTTCCAGCTACAGAAAAAAAAACGTTGCTAATCAACAGGAAATACAATTTTGACTGTGTGAAAACTGCCTTGTGCAACTCCAGGCAATTATTACAAGCCTATTGAAACATTTGCACACTTGCAGCACTGTTGAAACGCTGATATTTTTCGAATTACACAGGGGATACAAATACCGTATTGAGCAGCCTTTTCCCAATACCTTGAGACGGGTTCTTATACCCTTATCCTTGCTGAATAGGTGTTTTCTCCAAGAGCAATGCTATTGACTGCAGAGGTGCTATTTGCAGTATCAAGTTTTAAGAAACTGAAAGAAATCACCCTGAAACTGTTTTCTCCCCTTGCTTTCAGCTGCTTGTTAGGCAGAACGGAGAAGAGGCCCAAGGTCATAACACCCAGAAAAGTATCTAGAGCTCCCTCAGCTATTACCTTAGCTAATTCAGAAAGTATTTCACTCAGCAAAACTCAATTTTTTTTCCCCCCCTTTTCTAAAGTAAGTGTGGAAGTTTTCGCCTTGGCCTAGAGATTAAACTTTCTCAGCTACGTTTCAGTAGGTACCAGAAAATGGTTGGACTCGATGATCCGATGGGTCTCTTCCAACCTGGTTGTTCTATGATTCTATGAAAAGGGAGCCTGGGAGGTTTTTAGCTCTGGGATGCTGCACGAGTGATGCTGCAGGCAGTGAGAACCTTGGGGAAGCCTGAGATCACTGTGCTCTGAGACACCAGCACTGGAAGAGAAAGCAAATGAACTTCCTCCTGCTTTGCTCTCTCTAGATCCAAAACAGAAGGAGCAAAAGCCACTCTATTCTTCGCCCTGTGAATAAACATCCTGATTTTAAAAAAAAATTCTGATGTGATTAATTTAAAGATGCACAACACTCATTGTATTCAGTGGGTGCTAAGTGCACGTTCATGAGTTTCTCCATACAGTTCATAGAATCATAGAACAACCAGGTTGGAAGAGACCCATGGGATCATCGAGTCCAACCATTCCCATCAAACACTAAACCATGTTCTCAGTTGGACTTTACTAGTGCCTTAGAGCTGCAACTCACGGTTTTACTAAATTAGAGGATTTCCTACAATCTCACTGTCTCACTCCACGTTCAACAAGCACCAAATTCAGCAATGCTTTTGCACGCAATGTGCACACACTGCTCAGTGAATGCACATCAGGTACTGCTATGTTTCCCAGCTATGAATCACCTATGGCAAAGTGGATGTTTGGTTCATCATATTGCTTGTTCTTATAGGTTATCGGTGTTGAAAGAGGATAGTATTTCTTAAAAGATGTTTAAAATGATGCGATTAGGCTGTGAATGAGAGACAGGAACAGGACCCGGTGCTGAAGTCATAGAATCACCAGGTCAGAAGAGACCCACTGGATCATCGAGTCCAACCATTCCTATCAAAATTCCTGTACTCAAAGCCTGCAGCATTAAGTTAATGGGATATGTCTCATAGAAGGCAGAGGATTTTTGTAGTATTCCAGGGAAAGCAGAGGTGTGAAGGTCCATGAACAGGTAACAAATGACTAGCAGAACCATTAGTGAACAAACAGGCACCAGGTGACATGCATCAGGTGACGTGACGCACAGGTAGGTGTCTGTCCCTGACATTCTCAGTCAAAAAATATAATTTTCATTTCACTGCTCAACTTTTTTTATTCACTGAAAAGTGGGCACAAGACATACCGATTCCTAATTCAGAGACTCAGAAGTGCAATACAGGTGTGGCTTGGGTAGCAAAGCTGTGGTTGTTTTGTGTAAAGTGTGGTATTTAATTTCAATATAACCTTTTAATTAAAGGAATACTTGGATATAACACAGAATCTTATAATACAGTCCAGAAGTCCTTAATTCCCCTCAAGTTCTATTTTCCTGGCTTCTTCCAGAAATTGTTTTAGTCTCTTTTCTTATATTTTTCCTTTAATTTTCAGTCTTGCTCATTTTTATTCTGATTAAGCTCTGAAAAACCTTTCTTCATATCATATTCAGATTGATAATTAGTTTGAAGTATTCGTCAGCCTACAATAGCTTTTGTTATTGTACAGATTTTACAAAAAATAATTAAAATATTCCTACCTCCTCACTCCTGAGGAGCCTGTAACCCAACTTCCACAGATAACAGGGAATTATTTTATATCTTATGCACCGTATGCACCACTTATATTATTTTATATCTTTTGCACCATAGACTCTAGAATAAAAAGATATATATGTTTAAATATGAATATCTTTTCAGTCAAATGCTGATACGTTTATAGAAAACAAGGGTAATTCTAAATGCATTCTCTTAATCTGCAGTAGTTAATATTACCTTCCTTTCTTCTATTTTTTTTTCCTTATTTCCTTTCTTATTGCTATTTCCAGGATCCTAAATGGATAAGAAAGATACAGAATTTTTTTCTCCCAGTGTGTTAGTGTTAATATCAGGTTATTTTACCTTCCATCAGTCTCTGGGCAGAGGTTTCCGCTAAGTTATATGGACAGGAGTGAACCCTTGACCTAATTATTAAATTAGTTAACCCACCAAGCTCCAATATTCTTCTGTATGTATTTCCTACCTTTCCAAAGCTTTTCCAGAAGACTCTTACTCAGGGAGATACTAAAGCTGTTCAGGTCAGCGTGAGGAGGCCAAGAGGAGCACTGGTTGAGTAGGGTTGGATGAAGCCCTGGGTAGCATCAACCAATGCCAACCACCTTGTAAATCCCTTTATATGCTGCAGTTCCAGTTGAATCTCTCATAATTGAAACTCCTCTCAGGCACAGGATGTGGATTTGGTATTTCCATGATAAGAAGTACTAATACTGAAGCAGATGGTGGAGAGGGGGGAATGTATCAGGAGAAATTATTGAGGTTTTATCTTGCAATCTGCCAATAATCATGGATGGTGCCCTGGGATGAAGACAATGAAAGTCAGAAAATCAGGTGAAGTCAAAAAGCAGGAGGGATAAAAGAAAATAGAAAGGTTTCCCTTCCTCTACTCGAGACTTTCGGAATAGATTTTTTACTCTCTTTCATTAGGGAAAAGGCAGCAAAACCCAATTTGCAATTAATTTTCTTCCTAATAAACTTCTAAAAAGCTCACAACAGTCATTCATTTTGTCAGCTCTATGAATAAACAGTCAGGAGTTGCTAATTGCCCTTGTTTCACACGGCTCCTGTGGTTAACGCTGAAGTCTCAGCTCTGCTCCCGAGAAGTTGCCTACATTACACACCAAGTGCTCTCTGCTCCAGCTCTACCAAGTCATCCAAGAACCAGTGGACATGGAAACTCTCTCCTTGCACTTTGATTTTGTCCCAAGGGTAGAAAGGACCATACAAACCTCATCTCTCTCTCCTCATGTGGGAGGCCACAAGGCAAGATAGCTAAATAGAGCCCAGAGGGCTGCAGTTTAGATACCAAGTGGATCTACTTGTAGGTATTAATGAAAGGATGTGACTCATACCAAGCTAAGAAATAAAAAAACCCTGTAGATTCCAACCTTCCTGATACTGGCACAGGAACTCAGAGCCTGCTATGATCATGTTAGCAAGGAAACTTGTTTGAAAACAGTTATAGTCTGGCCTCTTGAAAGATCAGGGAGTTAGAGAGAGAAATATGTTGTGGCTCTGAACATACATTTTCATAGAATCATAGAACAACCAGGTTGGAAGAGACTCATCAGATCATCGAGTCCAACCATTCCTATCAAATTTTATAAGAGCCAAGCAAGCTTCTAACTTCAAAGGATTAGGGATATGCTCTAAAGCCAGAACAGGAGGTTTGTGTTCTTCCCTTCATAAAAAGCAGCTTCTTAAATCCAGACTGAATAAGAGAAAATGAGAAAAATGGGCAGGCTGCTGAGCACGAGAACTAACAAATTCTCATTCTTATGGATTTGTGTTGTTTGATCAACTAATTCCACCTGAATTCTGGTGTCATCTACACCTACTGGTTTCTGCATACAGTTCCCATCTCCCGGGTTAGCTATATTGATAGATGTCAATTCCATGTAGTATTTTCTAGCATAGACAAACCCCTGGAGCCTGGAGTTGCTCTGCTTACAGAAGAGTCTTGAGCAGCCTGGCTTTACCCGGCCTCTCCTAAGTCCCTAAAAATAGTGATTTCTGAATGCTAAGGACTAAAGCAACCCACTAGCTCTTCCTTCCTTCCAGTCCCACCAGCTCCAAGCACTGAGCAGTCCCCAGACTCACTGGTCAAGGACCTTACATAGCCTTAAGCTTACCTCTTGATTGAAAACCTGGTGTGCTTGGAGTTTGAAAGCTGTTTCCCCCCCAGGTCACAAATTCCCTCATGTTGATTTCTGAAGCTTGAGATGTTGGATGGTAAAGCGTTTCCCATATTTTGAATCTTTAAGTGTTTATAACGCTGGTGGGTGGTGTAGGTTCTTTGGTGCCCAATAAGGAGCCAACTCCCCACTGCAGCTTTTTCTCTCTTGTTTGTTTGCCTGAGAAAACTGAAATCACACGATGAGAATTTTCAGAAGAGAGCACAGAAGAACAGATGCATAAACCTCCCACCCACCCCCAAAACATGAGGATTCCCTCAGGGAACCAGGCTAAAAAAGGAGAGAAAATATACCTAAGAAACCTCCCAGTGTTTGTACATCTCTGCAAGAAGCTGCCCTGCCTTGAATACAAAATGGATGTCTACCTCGAAAGCCAGAGGATTCCTTAGAGATTTAAAGGTATAACATACAGCGAAGGAATTTGTAGTAGTTATCCGGCTCAATACAACATTCAAGCATTTTTTGGCAGAATGAGTTTTTCTATTTCTGCTATAAGAGGCATTGGAGAGCAGAACAATCCTTTAGCAAATGTCAGCAGCAAAGAAAAAAACCCAAACTCCAAATATATATATATTCCAGATATTAAGCCACCTTGTGCTAATCTGTTTTAGACACTGGTTTCAAACTGTGTAGCCAGAGTCTTTTTTTTCGTGTTGAGAACGGGTTGATTAGCTATGGCAGGTGCAGAAATGCCTTTTGCATACTCAGACACAGCCTGAATGTCTGCCAGCACTTAAAGAAGGTCCTGCTGAGACTGTACGGCTGCTGCAAACTGCTTCTGAAGCTGGAGAGTTTCTCTTCCACAGCTCATGCAGATGGTTAGGGCTCATCTACTTGACTCGTCAGCACCAGCAACTGTCAGTTGTGCACTCACCAGGAGTTTCCCAAGGATCAGTAAAGGTTGATTGACTACCTGGCTCACAATTGACTAGACAAGGAAAATTCTTAACAATATTACCCCACTATAGCATCTCTTTCCCTCTTTTGATGCATATGCATTTTTTTTTTTTCAGGGAAAGGGTTTTTTTCTGCCAACAGACACAGTTGGCAGCAGGTGAGAAGCCTCTCTACAGCACTGGCAGCAAATTAGCCTCCACCAAGCCAAACAGTTGGTTCAAAGAGCCCAGGACTGCACTCCCTGGGAAGTAAAATTCCATATTTGCCATAGGTAAAAATGGCAAGGGGTCCCCACTTTTGAATAGATGAATAACTAAATCTACAAAGCCTTGATTGAAAACGTTTGTGATGCTTCCTTTTCCCATCGGGGAGGATGACGATGGGAGGGGGGGACTCAAAGGCTGGATGGATGCGCCAGACACTCCTCCCTAATTGGCCCATTTGCTCCGTAGGTGGCTTTGGGCAAACCAAGAGGGACAAGGGCTTTTTGTAGCTCTGAGGCTTAACATTTGTGTCTCTTCATATATCATAGAATCACAGAAACATAGAACAACCAGGTTGGAAGAGACCCATTGGATCATCGAGTCCGACCATAAAAACCCATATAGATCAGAGAACCTGGCACTTTGCCATACCTGTTGGTCCAAGAAATCTCACCTGTTGAGCATATGTTAGACTTTATTAAAAGTTTCAAAGAAACTGTGGTTTCACAGCTCAATACATGAAACTTTTTTTTTCCTGGAAAAATATTGTCTGGAAAATTGGAGTGATTATAGTTTGGGAAAGGGTTACTGTGTGTTTTGTTTTTCGTGGTTGGTTGTTTTCAATCCATATTAAAAATGAGATGAAAGTTATGTTTTCTGGCCATCAGTAGTGGCTTATTTCCTTATGTATCTTATTTATTTTTTTCTGATTCTGCATTCTTTCTTTTATTGCCAACACAGACACTTCCATTACTGCTGAATACAAACTAAATGAAAATCTGTGGCCCATTGTACGGTACCTTTTCATTGCCTAGGAAACCATGAAAGATTAGGAAGGCAAACTTATGAAGGCACATAATATCCATCACCTGTATGGTTGTAGGAAAATGTGTCTCAGGTATTAATACTGCTATGACAGCGAGACAGTAGATTTTTATATCCAAGACACAAAACTGTCAGCAAATCCCTTCTGAAACTGTGAAAGTGAATGGTTCAGGGCGCAGGGCCTTGGATCCGGTCTTTATTCCTAGCTGTGCTCCTACTGCTGTAGCCACTGCATCATCTTATATGTGATCATCTTCCGCTAGGTTTGTTTTTATTGGAACTTTAAGTGTCAGGGCTGCCTGTTATCATAGAATCATAGAACAACCAGGTTGGAAGGGACCCATCGGATCGTTGAGTCCAACCATTCCTATCAAACACTAAACCAAGTCCCTCAAGACCTCATCCACCCGTCCCTTAAACACCTCCAGGGAAGGGGAATCAACCACCTGTGCCTCTTTGTCCCTGCTGTGTGTGGTCCCTGATTACAGTTATTTGAAATATCAGAGTGTAACGTTAGGCCACGCAAACACTTTTTTTTTTTTTTTACCCCTACTGATTTCCTTAAAATTCTTTCCCTCATCCCATAGAAATCATTTGACCTAAATCACTGTCTCTCTGTCACGGCTCAGCCTCCCAGTCTTAGAATCATAGAACAACCAGGATGGAAGAGACCCACCGGATCATAGACGACAGAATTAATTTTGCTGCTTTATGTTTAGATGTGCAGTGGAGCACAGATGTATCCTTATTTTCATTTGCTTTGCTACTTAATTGCATCCCTTCAACTTAGGAGAAATTTAGCCTTGCTATGTACTTAGAACTTTTTCTTAAATTTATTCTCATTGTTAATTTTAAAGACTGCCTCTGTCTGAGAATCCCATATGTTCACTGTAAATAGACCTTCGTTTGCAAAGAAAGGGATAACATAAAACCCCAAACACTGATGAATCATAGAAACACCAGGTTGGAAGAGAACCACTGGATCGTCGAGTCCAACCATTCCTATCAAACACAACTATGGCCCTCAGCACCTTGTCCACCCGTCCCTTAAACACCTCCAGGGAAGGTGAATCAACCACTTCCCTGGGCAACCTATTCCAATGCCCAATGACCCATTGTGTGAAAAACTTTTTCCTAATGTCCAGCCTAAGCCTCCCTTGGTGGAGCTTGAGGCCATTCCCTCTTGTCCTGTCCCCTGTCACTTGGGAGAAGAGCCCAGCTCCCTCATCTCCACAACCTCCTTTCAGGTAGTTGTAGAGAGCAATGAGGTCTCCCCTCAGCCTCCTCTTCTCCAGGATAAACACCCCCAGCTCTCTCAGCTGTTCCTCATAAGGCCTGGTCTCCAGCCTCTTCACCATCTTTGCTGAAATGTTGTTGTGCAGAGGATCGGACTGACCATGGGTCTGTCCCAAAACACTATTACATAGACCTTCCTACACCAAAACATACCATGGGAGCTGTTAAATTCTCCTAAATTGCAATATCTCCTTTTCTTAAGTATAGGAACGTGTTACAGTTCCTGCAAGTGCCTAAGGCAATGACGTCTGAGCTGTTAGCAGTACCCCTTGTAGTCACTTCTTATAGTTCTTTTTTCACAAGCCAAATATTTGATGGAATTAGCATTCGAGCATTATGAAAAAGAATGGTTATCTGTTACTTTTTCAGTGTTTCCCAGCCTGGGGCTTCTGTCTTTGCAGATGACGGCAATAACACAAAGCGTTCACATCCTACTAGCCCCAAGTGCTCTGGATCTCAGACACGTTACAGATTTACATTTACACGTTGTTGGCAACTGGAGATGAAAAGAACTGCCTACTCATCATGATGAGGAGAAACGCAAATCCCTCTTTTGTTTTCAAAGAGACGGTTTAATTGTCTATTTTTCATTCTCAGATTTTTCCCAGCATCTTCATTAGCTGACATGACAAAACGCTGGCTCATTTCATATTTAAATATAGGACCAATTTGAAATAATATATCTTTACTTTGGGAGCAAATTCATCTGTTATTATCTTATTAATAATATTCGAAGGAAAGAACTTAAGCCCCTTTCTCCTATTTGCAAGGCTGAGGAAAAAATTGTATTTTTTGTAATATAATAAGGTGCTTTTGGTTGTGGATTTTTTTTTTTTTTTTACTTTCTGAAACTTTTGATTTGAATAACTGTTCAGATCAGCTGCCAGTTCAGCCTTTGACCCACACTCCTGGAAAAAGACCTCACTTTATAACGTCTGAAATAAACTGGTCATCGCTCTGACGCTGACTAGAACTGCAAAAATGTCTCTATACAGTGGGATCGAAAACAGATTGTTGGGTACTGTGTTCCCACCAGTGTGGGAGAGCAAGAGAACAGAGTCAATCAGGAGAATCTGCAAGTCACCTTCAAGTCAATCTCCTTCAAGCCACCTGCTTTTCCCCAGCCCCTTCCCCAACGTGTTCTCCTTCCAGGCTCACAAAAAATGAGTGGGAATTCTGTTGTGGTTTGGAAAGATTTTGGATTCTCATTGTTGGGAATGTTTAATCATAGAATCATAGAACAACCAGGTTGGAAGAGACCCATCGGATCTTCTAGTCCAACCATTCCTATCAAACACTAAACCATGTCCCTCGGGACCTCATCTACCTGTGCCTTAAACACCTCTAAAGAAGGTGAATCTACCACCTCCCTGGGCAGCCTGTTCCAATGCCCAATGACCCTTTCTGTGAAAAACTTCCTCCTAATCTCTAGCCTAAATCTCCCCTGGTGGAGCTTGAGGCCATTCCCTCTCGTCCTGTCCCCTGTCACCTGGGAGAAGAGCCCAGCTCCCTCCTCTCCACAACCTCCTTTCAGGTAGTTGGAGAGAGCAATGAGGTCTCCTCTCAGTCTCCTGTTCTCCAGGCTTAACACCCCCAGCTCTCTCAGCCGCTCCTCATCAGGCCTGTTCTCCAGCCCCTTCACCAGCTTCATTGCTCTTCTCTGGACTCACTCCAGAGCCTCAACATCCTTCTTGTGCTGAGGGGCCCACAACTGAACAGAGGATTCAAGGAGCGGCCTCACCAGTGCTGAGTCCAGAGGGAGAATCACCTCCCTGGCCCTGCTGGTCACACCATTTCTGATACAAGAAAGGACTCATCCTCTCCACTTTAAATGTTTATTCCCTTCAATAGTTCCTATAAATATAGGGGGTGTGAATCCTTGGGCTTCTCCCAGCAGATCACTTTACCTTCCTGTGTGCAGATTTTACTGCCTTTTAGTATAAGTGTTCCCCTTTCCCGCACGCGAAAAAAAGGAGAAAAGAAATGTAATTACATATAGCGCTCCTGATATTTCTGTTGAAGTAATGGATTTTTTGCTAATAATAGACAATAAATGAACACCGTGACAATGGAGCCCATCAGAATTCTCACTTACACTTAACTGATGAAAGCAAATTCCAATTCCTTTACTATTTTTATCGGAGACAGTCACTGTGACTGACTCATGTGGTGGACAATGGTTTCTCATCTTCACTGAAAGATTAATGCCTTAGCACTGTCCATGGGTTTATAGAGAATGTATTTGTAATGTTTGAAGCCTGGTTTTATTCTTTAGAGCAGGCGCAGGGAGGTGGTACTTCTAGGCTCATTCACGGGTCTAGTATTACACAAGAACTTAATGATTTATGGCAAAAGAGATAAAAAGGAGACTGGGAAACAAACAGGCAGCATAGGTTCTCTCTGACTACAAAACTCACCCTGAGATAGAAGATCTGCAAAATGGTCCTGGGATTTGCTTAAACTCTTCTTTAAGAACTTAGAATGATGGGAATGAGTGTGGCAGCATTGCCATTCTTTTCAAAAAACAGGGTTTCCAGCCCTGGATTACATCCTCTCTAAGTTCTTGGAAGTCTCATTAAGTGATTTCTATGAGAGGAGAAGTGCAAGCATCATCCTTTTACATTCCTTTCTAAGCTAAGCAGGATTTTCCAGGGAAACAGGTCAAACAGACACATAGCAAGTAGAACAAACATGGAAATCTGCTCCCTTGGTTCTGAAAAATCATAAGCTCTGTGCCACTAGACTAATTTACCCAGGAGTTAAAGATGAGAATTTAGTGTGGAAAGAGAAGCAGTCCCTTTTCCCCTCCATTAGAACTTGTTGACTCATCGAACATTTTTCAAGTTCAAAGTAAAACTTCTAATCAAAACATGAGAAGAACTTCCATAAGACACACAAAAGCAATTAACCATTCTAACTGGTTAGGACCATTAACCCATTCTAACTGGTTATGTCCAGATAAATGTACTAAGTGCAGAGCTCTGGGTACCTGGGGCTGATCTCAAAGTCTTTCCTGAACAATTTCAAGAGACTGGAGTTTCACTCCGTCTCGTAACAAAAAAGTCTACTTCAGAACTCCCACTGTTTTACAAAATATGAATTCCTAGACATAGATGATTTCTGAAATCAGAGAGCTTAAATTTATCTTTCTTTGAGGAGGATGTCTAAATACCAACAACTGCATCCAGTCCTCTCAGCTGCGAAGTTTGATAGGAATGGTTGGACTCGGTGATCCGACGGGTCTCTTCAACGGGTGATTCTATGATTCTAAATGGGACAGAGCAAGTGCAATATAATAAAAATACAGTGGCTGTAGTAACATGGCAACAAATCATGGCAAATCCCTGGAAGGATGCAAGGGAAAGCCCTGTCTGTGGGAGAGGCAGGTAAATAGCATGTGGTTTGCACAGCTGAACATCAGTCTTTCCTGCTCTACTGTGCATCAGGTCTTGCTTTAGCGATTCACTGAAGAACACGCTTCAGGCAAACCATATGACCACACACTTCCTTGAATAACAGCCAGACCTTCTCTGACCTAGTAGCTTTGTTCCTGAAGGGCTTTTTTATTTTTTCTACTCAGAAATGATGTTTGTTTGTAATGCAGTCTCAAACATTTTAATTGTTCTCTTTGGGTTTTGTTCTGCCTTTAATCCCAAAGCTGCCTTTCCCATTGTCGTTACTTCAAGTGCCTTTCACGATGCCCTTAACCTTGAGCATATATCATGTCAAAAAAAAAAAAGGTATTTCTGTAAAACTGCTCTGTCAGTGGAAAAGAAAAAAAGTGCAGCTGTTTTCATAAATATCTGCATCGTGTCACTCCTGACAAGGACTGACAAGAATTCTTCTCACTGAGTCTTCAGCAGGGAAATACCATTTTGCATTAATTCTGGGGAGTAATCTAATTCCATAGTTTGACCCAGATTACTTGGTGTTTAACCAAATATCTTTCTGAAGTAGAGCCTGTATTTTTTTTTAGGGAAAGAGAGGATTGTCATGCATTGGAATTCACAGTTTATCACTGGTAATGTAATAACAGCATTGCATTAATTGATCTCATCCAGGACAACCATTGCATGTACATACAATCATAGAACAACCAGGTTGGAAGGGACCCATCGGATCATCGAGTCCAACCATTCCTATCAAACTCTAAACCATGTCCCTCAGGACCTTGTCCACCCATGCCTTAAACACCTCCAGGGAAGGTGTCCCAAAGCTAAAACACTGTAGGATGTTCCCTTATTTAGGGCAGGAAAATTCACTTTTGACAATCATAGAATCACCAGATTGGAAGAGACCCACCGGATCGTCGAGTCCAACCATTCCTATCAAAATACAATACAAAATACAATATGGAAATACAATCCAAGTTGTGATTCTACCCAAGTTTCAGAAGCTCTTGTTTGGGAAACATCCAACAATAAGGCAAAGCTCTGATCTCTCTTCTCATGAATGATGGAAGAATTCTCAGATTTATTGCCTAAAATTTCTACTTTATTAAGCTGTCAGGTTTTGCTCGGTGGCCCACTACAGACTGAAATAGTGAATTTGATTTAAAGGTCAGAGGAGACGTGTGGCACCTACAATCTGCCTTTGAATTGTTTTCGTAACACTAAATGGAGTTTACAAGGAGAGAAAATTGGAACTGGTCAGCATAAGTCGTTCCAATCACAGTGTCTTTGAAAAGACAGCTCTACCTTTAACTACACTAAAAGATAAAGGAAATGGATACATTAGAGTCTTGCTCTGGGATTTATGAAATCCCAAACATGCTTCTAGGACTGTAACTGCAACAGATGAATGAGGGAAAATCATCAGGAAAATATCTCTGCTTCTAACGTTCATGCAATAGTGACAATTACAAGAAACCTTAATTTGCGGAGGCATTTTAATCTGAATTTACTAGAAGTCTAAATAAACTCTCGGCAACAGGCTCTGACCACTCTCCCAACAGACCTTGTTATTATTTCCGCATCTCTACATCTTTTAATTCACAACCCAAATAAAGCCCCGGAAGAAATTGCTTTCTTTTAAAATAATTTTACGACTGCAGCCAAATATATTATCATTTTAATTAAATATATGAAGCATGACAAGGGCCAAGACATAAATTTCTAGGAGACTGAAGCCTAATTTAATTTCCACATGTAATATATAAAACTCGTGACATAGAAAAACTCCTAATATCCTCATTTGCCTCTTAGTACAGTCCTTGATCATGTACATTTCATTAATCACACAGATAAAAGAAAACAATTACAAAGTAACTGTTAGATCCGTATGAGGCACTGCTCGGTAAGGAAATTTGGTATTATACTACGTGGAAATTTCTAACTTGGAGAAAAAGAGAAGCAATTTCCCTTTGTCTCATTAAAGAAAACAGAAGTTCCCTTATAATCACCACCTAATTCTCTAAAGGTGTCAGACTGGTTTCTGATTTTTGTGCTTGGAAAGTTAGAAGACTCTCTTCCCTTAAGAACCCTGAAAAAACCCTAAAGCTTAAAAAAACCCTAGAGCTTAAAACACCCTGTTCTGAGACATTGTCCATCCCTATATAGAAAAGGAACTTAAACAACCCCGGACAAGACTGAAAATGAATGAAAACGTTGGTATTCAGTTGAGAAAATAGCTGGGAAGGGAACTTATCCCGAACTTAACTCTAGAGAGAGGTAGCAAAACAACTGGGATTGACTGCCTGGTAGCACATTGCTTGGATTCAGCATAATCCAAGGGTAGAGGAGGCAGAAATTCACAGAGGCTGTTCTCTATTTTTCAGCCTGACAGTTCCCATTTGGGACTGTGTATATCATACTTCATTTTGGAAAGCTCTCTCATACCTTCTCCCCAACTGTTTCCCAGAGCTTTCAATAAAAAACCGCCTGTATCTCAATTTTTTTTTTGGCCTTTCCTCTTATTTTAAGGGTCATTGTGAATTAAAGGTACAGTTTGAAGGGAGAAAATGGCCGTGGGTTTCAAGTTGGAGCTTCTGACTTTCTCTTTGAGGTTTCACATAAAGCCCTTATGCTGAAAGCAAACCTGAGAGCTTTGATCCAAAAAAGATCCGAGTATAGTTCTACTTCAGGTCTGTTAAAGCTACATGACATTTCAGAGAAAGTCAGATAAAATTTATGTATTCCTTAAATTAAAGAGATTTTGCATTTTTTTTCCCCCCTGTCTGGCAGGATGAGAAGTAAAATATCTGAAGTAGTTCAGAAATTAAATTGAATGGCTCGGCCTGGGAAAACAGTTTTTACATTGACTCTTGTTTCTAGGTTTGTCCTGCCTCTAGGTTTGTCCTAACCATGGGTTGGGACACAGGTAAGAGACTGAAATCCTTTCTGATGCGACTTTCTGCAGACACATTGACCACAGATCTGGTTCTACTGATTTTCAACATAGAATCATAGAATCACCAGGTTGGAAGACACACAGCAGATCAAGTCCAACCATTCCCATCAAACACTAAACCATGTCCCTCAGCACCTCAACCACCCATCCCTTAAACACCTCCAGGGAAGGTGAATCAACCCCCTACCCGGGCAGCCTGTTCCAGTGACCAATGACCCTTTCAGTGAAGAATTTTTTCCTACTGTCCAGCTTAAACCTCTCCTGGTGGAGCTTGAGGCCATTCCCTCTTGTCCTGTCCCCTGTCACTTGGCAGAAGAGCCCAGCTCCCTCCTCTCCACAACCTCCTTTCAGGTAGTTGGAGAGAGCAATGAGGTCTCCCCTCAGCCTCCTCTTCTCCAGGCTAAACACCCCCAGCTCTCTCAGTCTCTCCTCTTAAGGTCTGTTCTCCATCCCCTTCACCAGCTTTGTCGCTTTTAAATTACTGAGAAAGAGAAACGATGCAAATATATCCTGTTGGGAACTTCCTCTGAAGCAGCAAATTCCATATTCAGTTCCTAGAGACCATACAAGCATTTGAAGGATACCGAGTGCCCTCAGTTTCTATCGATCACAGCTCTGCGTCTTTGTAGAATATAAACGATGAATTACCCGATTCAGTAGCTTTAAATAAAAGAAGAGCCTAGATGGGAAATATTTAGAAGGCCCCATTTAATAAGGCAGCACAGAAAAGACAGGCAGAGCTTTCTTCCTACAAATACTTTCAGCTGTAATCATAGAAGCATAACCATGGATTTACAAACTCTCATTGTTTTGATGTATTGCTGCATTTCTGCCTAAAAATAAAAGGAAAGGCGTTAAGTTTGGCCTGAGATGAAATAGTGAGTTTCCATTCCTGAAGTGTTCCAATTATTCATATGGAAAGATCAGGAAACTAGCAAGGAGATAATCATTGTTGTTCGTATACTGAGTGTTCGTGCCAAGTGTTAGAAACGTGTGCTTCTATTTCAGAATAATCTAATTAACATTAGGGTGTTGAGACATTAACATATTCCCCTCAACAAAGTTATTAGGCTCTGATTTAAAAGTCGCTTTTGCTCCATTAAATTTGTAGCCACTTTTCTCATCATTCAAGTAATAATTTCTTTAAAAAAAAACGATAAAAAGAAAATAAAGATACAGCGATAGTCACCTGGCAACTGACAACTTCAGCTATCTCTGTGATTAATCTGTTTGGATAAGTAGGAAAACATGCAGTGTGTAGATTACAAGACAAAGCAGATGAATTGCAGTTTACTGCACAAAAGTTAGTTTTAAGAAATTGGAGAGTGTTTAATAAAATTGGATTTATCAAAAAACCCCAAACCAACAACAAAATGGGTAGAGACTTCCCGACTGCAATTTTCTTAGGGCTTAAAGCACAGATTTGAGAGTTGATCCTGTTCTTGAAGAGAAGGGAAATCATATACCTGTGACTGAAGATTTCAAACTTCTGTGTTTTCTCAACAGTTTTTACCTGAAGTTTTGGTTTGTAACCATCTCTGCATCACAGTGAGTGTGTTAAAACAACCCTGTGAACCCACTCCAGGCACACACTTCAAAAATATCTCCACAGGGAATAGCTGAATAACTAAGATTAAATACGTTGGGGTCTTGTTTAAAGCAGCTTTGAGTCTGTCAGGTTCTTGGAACCTGCCTGGGTATTTTTACCTTCTCATTAAAGTCAGCGCGAAGAGTCCTTCATTTAGGCAGAACCACAGAAATTTGAGAAGCTGGATGCCGTCATTACTGGTAAATTTAAACTAAAGCAAAAGAAGATCTGGCTAGATGTCAAACGAGCACTGTTTGTACTAGAAGCCAATATTTTCAAAACTTTTGAGGACTGATATTCCCACAGCATGAAGGTATAAAATAAGGTTGTGAGGTAGCTGCAGCTAATGCTTAGTAAGCAGAGCTCCGTGATCAACAATCCAAACTTGTTGAAAAACCATTTACCTGTCTCTTTATTTATTATTGATTATCATTAATTGTAAACATTCTGACTGCTGCAATATCTTACTGATAATTTTTCCAGAAAGTCACTAACTTCTTCATCCAGATATTGCAAACACTTTCAAGTGTCATAACTCAGCTGCCTCACGGGTTATCTAATTATACAGTATTCGCTTATAAAGAAAAATACCTCAGACATGAGAACCGAAGCAATAAAGCAATGACTCACAGTTTGATATGAACTTTATAATTTGCAGAGACGGAGCTTAAAACACAAGCTCAAACAGCTGGAAATTCAGGAGCCAAGTCCCTTTCAAGCAGCAGCTGCAATTCAGTGTAGTTATGCCCTGTCACTCCTACTTCAATATGGGTAATAAGGGGACTGTGATTTTCCTTGGATACTGAATATTGATGCTTCTTTAAGAAAAGGGGTTGTACAGAACTTTTATGGCAATGTCTCGAGAAAGTATAAATTGTGGGGATATAGGAGTTTTTTAAATATCTCATAACTTCTATTGATAAGTCCTAGTCGTGACTGAGAAGTGACTAGAACTGTGAGGAAATTCCTGCGCAGAGGTTGGAGGTGGAGACTTAGCAGCGTGAGACACAGACTCTCAGCAATTGCACTTAAAGGTGTTTGAATCCTCCAGATGCTGTGGTTATGTGGACAGAGCCACAGCTGTTGTGTTTTTCCTTGACATCATCTATGACACTGAAGTATCTCAATTCATCCTGTAACTGTACTTTCCGCAACCAGAAAGCTGGTGGCATCACTGACCTGCTGCAATCTCTTTGTTTCACCCAATCTGGAGGCTGAAAAGCAGCTCCTCATTGGCCCTCACACTCAACAAGATGCTCAGGTAACTTTTTTTTATGATGTGTATTGCTTGGCTTTCCGATGAGACCTCCTGAAACCATGCAGTGGCTTCAGGATCCAAATTAAAATTCTCCTGCATGAAAGGCATACATCAAACTCAAACAGATGTTAGCTGAGCAAGACTCAAAAGAGAGGATTGGCTTATTCCACTGATGTAGTGCAGCCCCTCTACCCTCACTAGCTTATTTCAGCTAAAAAGTCTATTATGTATAATACTCTACACTTCTACTTGCAGTTTAATAATACATGACTGCTATGAAGCTCAGCCAGAATAGCAACTGTAAACCAGCGAGATCCCTATCAAACTACTGAAGCGCTGAAATAATAGATATCAGATTCCCAAATGACCTCCATAAACCCTTGTTCACCAACAGTGATATTTGTTAACAACAAAATTAACTTTCATTACTTTCTTTCCGTGACTGTATTCACCGACACTCATTTTTTTTTTTTTTTTGAAGCTCCTCCGATCAACTAGAACAGATAAATTAGATTAAATTGGCTTTACTGGCCAAGACGTGAAGACACAAACGTAACTCTGAGGACTATATTAAGCCATGATTTGAAGGACTTCATATAATGCACTGCACACTGGAGGCTAATAGAGAAAAACAAAAGGAAAAGAGCTGTTCTGTCTGATGCTCACAGAATGTCCTCTGGATATTTCATACATACAGGGTTACCTCCCAGCCTGACATGCAGTATATACTACTCTGTGTGGAAGAATCATAGAATCGTCAGGTTGGAAGAGACCCACCGGATCATCGAGTCATAGAATCATAGAATCACCAGGTTGGAAGAGACCCACCGGATCATCGAGTCATAGAATCATAGAATCACCAGGTTGGAAGAGACCCACCGGATCATCGAGTCCAACCATTCCTACCAATCTCTAAACCATGCCCCTCAGTACCTCAAGAAATACAAGTCCAAATAAAATCTGGTCTTTCACTCAAGGGCTGGCAATAAGACTGTGCTCCAAGCAAATGCTGTGACTGGTTTCTAAATTGGAGACAGAGATGGGGCTTTGAGATGCCAAAACAGCAGCAGGAATAGCATTCCCTTGGCTCAGGTGAGCATCACAAATGCCTCAGGTGCACAAAAGCGCTTACTGTTTCAAATAGGAGGGCAAATAAGGGCAAAGAGGTGATTCGGATATGGGAGTGGAAATCTTAATCTTTAATTATGGAAAAGAATTCTGTAAAATGCTTTTATTTTGTGTGACAGTCATGCAGATGGCAGTAGCAACAAATAACTCCTTTTGGAAGCTTATATTATGCTGAACAGTGACATTTGTCCCATCAGCCACAAATATCAAACCCTGAGAGTCCCTGCGATGCTACCACACCCCTGAGTGAAATTCATAGCATCTTCCCAGTCTTGCAGCAGTCACCATAGGGGGGGAGTCTCCTGAATTTCACTGACCTTAATTGTTTTATACTTTTCACTCTGGTTTCTCTGTGTGTCTCAGTGCCAATGAGATAGACTTTAATATAGGACCAGCAAACCCTAACCTTGGCTCTAACTGTGAAAAATTTGCTACGTAAGATATAACAGGGAGAGATGATTCATTTTTATCCCATCAAGATTGTCTATTGGCAGCAGGTAATATGTCTTTTAACATCCTGCCTTTATTTTTGAATTTGCCTTGACACGGTTGTGCTGTTTATGAAAAGGGAAGGTTAGATCCTTGGCAGAAGTGTAAATTAATATTTTCTTAACAATCCTTTGGCTTGAATTTATGTGAGAAACCAGACATGAGGATTTATGAAGGACACTCGTGACAGGTCTGCTCTGCAAAAACTCAGGAGGGGAAGAAAAAAAAAATCAATAAACAGCATTAAAATAAATAAATATGTGCAAAATTAAAATTTGAAAGCATCCCAAAGCACCTCTGATCCATCTCTAAGCAAGTTCCTAACAAAGCATGAATATCTTCCAGTGCTCTGCCTGGTGCATTAACCAAATGATCTGGAATGAGGCAAGAGACCAATTTAAAGTGCAAAAGTAACCAAAGAGATGAAATTAAGCTCATTCCAAATTCACGTCCTCTGACTTTGCAGCTGCTCCAGCATTTTGTAAGATTTCTAAAGTATGCCTAGTGAGAGTAATTGTGAAATACTGACGGGTGTCATCTCTGGCAAACATCAGCATGAAGCCTTATCCTGCTTCCCCTCTGAAGATGTAAATGCTACACGGGGTCTTGTTTTGGTCCAGTGAAGGGGAAAATCACTACGGTCTGACCTGGAAATACGTTTGACAGCTGAGAATGTGAGTGTGCAAAGCTTCTTGAAGAAGTTTATTCCAAAAGCAAAGCTTCTCAGTGCACAAAGGCAAATCGTCATCAAGGCCTTAATTTTACTGATGGATGATTTTTGGCATGAAACGTGACCTTTTAAGAGGAAGAGGCTAAACTTCAAAGAGTCTGTGACTAGACAACATGCGAGTATCTCAATCTCATTTGATATTTCTCATACAGAGAGGAGGAATAAATAAAATAGTGCCTCATGGAGTAAGTGTGAAAGGCGGAACTGGGAGAAACTCTGCTTAGTTTACATCAGAAAACTTCATCTAAAATGACATCTTCGTCTAAAATGGCCTCAAGCTCACCAGGGGAGATTTAAGCTAGAGATTAGGAGGAAGTTTTTCACACAGAGGGTCATTGGGCATTGGAATAGGCTGCCCAGGGAGGTGGTTGATTCACCTGCCCTGGAGGTGTTTAGGGGATGGGTAGATGAGGTCCTGAGGGACATGGTTTAGTGTTTGATAGGAATGATTGGACTTGATGATCCGATGAGTCTCTTCCAACCTGGTGATTCTATGATAGATGCTTGCAAATATTTTTGACTGTGGCAGTGCAGGTTGCACACAGGACTGGGTCAAGACCCTCTGTGGGCTTCCCCCAAACCAATGAGGTAGTTACTTCTATTAAGAGTCAGTTCAAGGAACCAGCTCTATTTCTGTTAAATACTGAATTAGTGAGTTTATACGACTCTGTAGTTTTTCATTAGCTTAATGTTTAGGACTTTCATGCCTCAACTGGAGAAAAAAAATCCTCAAAACCTCCAGATTAAAAATCTTTGTGTCCCATTGTGATATTCTTCGACAACATCAGACCCAGAGGCATCTGGGTGAAATTCTAGAGCTAGACAACCGTTGTTCAGAAGAAAGAAGCGTGTGCTCCTCGCTGAGACTGCAAAGTAACAGCTATACTTTTAATAAAAAATTATGTCCTGTTTATCTTTGTGTGTTTGAGTGTTTCTTTGTTTTTAATGAAATTCTCAGATAAAGAGAGCTTTTTTAATTATACTTCTGCCTCCCGGTGCTCTCCTTCCTTATTCATTTTTGCTATCACGACTTTTTTCAATTTACATTAACAGATTTGGCCATATCAGAGCTTCTGAGTATATTAAAAGTGACGGCACAAAAACGCAGCTCGGTTTTTTGATCTGTTCTGTAATGGTCTCTTTAGACACCCTTCTTTATCCCCCTCCTCGCCGTACACGCTTTGATTACTGTGACACGTATGGATCTTAAGCAAATTTGACAAAGTGAAATGAATGAAGCCTCAACATTGATCAAGCAAATGATTCAGTGTTTGCATTAGTTAACGTTACTGTAGTTCTGTGGATCTGCAGGTTAAAATTAAGGATTTTTGACTGGGGGACTTTGGCAGAGTAGTTCTTAAAGAGTTACTGGGCCAATGGGTTTCCTCACATGGAGCAATCTGAATTTTGGATGCACGCTCAGGTCCAACAGGAGTGAGGGAAGGGGTTTTAGCTGATAGGCATGAAAACCTTAGTTTCTTGTGAATGTGCAAATATAGAATCATAGAACAACCAGGTGGGAAGAGACCCACCGGATCATTGAGTCCAACCATTCCTATCAAACACTAAACCATGTCCCTCAGTACCTCATCCACCTGTCCCTTAAACCCCTCCAGGGAAAATGAATCAACCCCCTCCCCAGGTAGCCTGCTCCAGTGCCCAATGACCCTTTCTGTGGAAAAAATATGAGCAAAAAGGGAGCTAAAGGGATACTCTACTGGGCTCTGAAGACAAAAGATGAAGCCCAAAGGTGTAAAATAAAAGTAAACAATTAACTAGAGGAATGAAAGGTTTAATTTAACTAGACACTACAAAATTAAGAGGCTAATCACACTAGAACTGAAAAAGACGACATTAAACACTATGCACACATCACGGCCAAGTTTTGAGATACACGCTCTTGTGTTCCTTATTTGTATGACACATGAAGGAGAGTTCCTTGCCATTAGCTTGATAACACAACAAGTAGCAACAGGAATCTGCCTACTTGACAATTAATAAAAAGATACAGGGAAACAACTGAACTGTGCTAAAACGCTGGCAGTTAATTTTCCTGCTGTTGTCTTGCTGCTTTGCTTCTCCTTTAGTTTTCTTTTTCTGCACTAAGACATGGGGCAATTTTTCCTTTATGTGCAGAAGGCAGAAAAAATTAGTAATACTAGCCCTTTAAAAGCGAGAAAATTTGGTTTAAATTTGGTTCCAAGAAATCAGGCAGGAAAAAGGACAATTTGGATGAAGGAGAATTACTTCTGTGCTCCCAGTCTTGCTATAGATTTTTATCTTCTGATCTCCTTTCATGTCAAGACTCAGTATCTCACAAGCTGCTTGCTACGGTTTAATCTTAATGCAAAATTGCTGCTGAGCATAAAGTGTGTTTACATCAATCATTCTAGGAACGAAAACAAAATAGAAGCTGTAGAATTATGAATGAAGAGTTGATTAAGAAGTGACGGCGAAGATTTGGGGTAATAAAGGGATGAATAGTGCTTGTTTGGAAATACGCCAGTTACTCGCAATTAATTTTGTGAACTAGTCAGCACGATATCTATTTGGCTTACAAACTGTGGGCATTTGCTATTCAGGTATGTGTGAGCCTTACATGTTTTCTCTGCTGAAATACTTGTAATATTTTATGACTATGGACTAATAAAACCACAGTAGACCTAACAGCATTGATGTTAAATTTAGATGGTCTAAGTGTAGACTCGTTGATGGTTCTTAGAGCCTTGGCTTTTACCAGAACTGCTTCTACCTGCCTGGTGAACGTGTGCCCAGAGCCACCTCTTTGAAGGACCAACAAAGCAAGGCCTCGCTTCACAAAATAGATGGAGGGTATTCACTCAGTTAAACAAATAAGACACCCTAGATTGATCAATGTTACAGCACAGGATATTTTCTTGAGAAGTGGGAGACGTGGCTCCCAGATGCCACTCCACGGAATAGCTAGTCAGGATAAGAAGCCACTTTTCTGAAACTGTGTTCACTTCTGGGCCCCTCAGTACAAGAAGGATATCGAGGCACTGGAGCAAGTCCAGAGAAGAGCAATGAAGCTAGTGAAGGGGCTGGAGAACAGGCCTGATGAGGAACGGCTGAGAGAGCTGGGGGTGTTTAGCCTGGAAAAGAGAAGGCTGAGAGGAGACCTCATTACTCTCTACAACTACCTGAAAGGAGGTTGTAGAGAGGAGGGAGCTGGGCTCTTCTCCCAAGTGACATGGGACAGGACAAGAGGGAATGGCCTCAAGCTCCACCAGGGGAGGTTTAGGCTAGAGATTAGGAGGAGGTTTTTCACGGAAAGGGTCATTGGGCATTGGAATAGGCTGCCCAGGGAGGTGGTTGATTCACCTTCCCTGGAGGTGCTTAAGGGATGGGTAGATGAGGTCCTGAGGGCCATGGTTTAGTGTTTGATAGGAATGGTTGGACTCGATGATCCGATGGGTCTCTTTCAACCTGGTTGTTCTATGATTCTATGATTCTTCCCATATTTGCATACAGAAGGAATTTTCTATGGTGCATTCATCAGTTCCCCTTTATAGAGATGGATTAACTGAAATGGAGTGGAGACAACGCCAGATGCAGTTTGTTTTCTGAAATCACAGACTCGGACAGCACGGCCTTGATTTAATGACACTCCAGTCTCTTATTCTGATCAGAAGCCCATCTAGCAGACTGCTTAAATAAAACCAAACAACACTAGAATAAGAAAAAAACCTCAAACCCACACTAGAAAACATCCTCTTCAAACCTCTAGGAAAAAACATACAACAATGTATTCACAGGGTCAATGAAACTATTCCCTTATGCTCCTTAAACTCTACAATATGCACATTTTTATCTACCAGATGAAGTATTTAACTATTCCCATGTGTAGACTGATGACTTAGCCAATCAATCCTTATAGCCAATCAATCTGTTGAATTCAGGAATAACCAGCATCGCGTAGACTTTGTAATAGCTACAGTATGAGAAAAAATTGAATATAACATGCAAGTCTGAACGGGTCAAACGTTTCTCTCTATTACAGATAAATTACATCAGCACATTAGAAAAGGAGTCTGAAGGTAGGATTATTAAAATGCAAAGTTTTCTGGTTGTATGAGTAAGAGTGTGAAGAAAAAAACAGGAGGTGAGAGTGTGAAGGTAAAGTAATAAAAGGAAACCAAATGAATCATTTAATTAAAAGGTTGATTAAATTTGAAAACTTGTTATACCTCACATTTTTCATTAGCAAATATTTCTACTTATGGATTTTTTTTTTTTACTTTTTATTGAAGCTCTTCCAGACATTGTGTGCCATTTACTACACTTGTTTTGAAATCCACAGGAATCTCTGATTCAATTAGAAAAGTCAGTCATCATCCAAGCAAAGCCCTTATTTTTTTTGGTGAATACTCACTTCAGCAATAGTTTTGCAAATCCCAATCTTCCAGAGACTTGATTCTGATCCAGTTTTCCTTTCACAGAATCATAGAATCACCAGGTTGGAAGAGACCCACCGGATCATTGAGTCCAACCATTCCTATCAAACACTAAACCATGTCCCTCAAAGAAAGGTGTTGTCAAATCATATGTACCACACACTATTAAAGAACTAAGATACTGAAAAATCAATCAGATGTGGCATTTCCGTACTTCTCTAATTGGGAGCAATAATATCTTGGTATAACACTAGTGAAGAGCAACAGTGTAAGTCAGATTCATTTCAAGTTGCCTTTGGACTTCTCTGGCTTTGACACTTTTAAAAATGACATTTGATATTGATGTGAATATGAAAGGGTGGAAATAGCTCTGACCCTTTGGCCTTTGATGACAATATGGCCCCACTTATCGATCTGTATATTGATAACGACTATCTTGAGCTTTGAGGTCTACAGATCAAAGAGACATTCTGAAATCATCCCTAAGAAGAGTTCCCTGCTAGTTCTCAAAGTTAAGGCTTACGGAGCCCAAACCAACTTCACATTAAATGTGATATTTTTATGATTCATTCAATGCTGATATATTAAAGAATTTCCTGGAAGGGACCTACATGTGCCATGTGTGAGTCCTCTACCTCCATAACCACAAGAAGTATCCAAGTGCATCCTCATTCCATATGATATATATGCTCTGCTACATTATTCCATAGAATCATAGAATCATAGAACAACCAGGTCGGAAGAGACCCACTGGATCATTGAGTCCAACCATTCCCATCAATCTCTAAACCATGTCCCTCAGCACCTCATCTACCCATCCCTTAAACACCTCCAGGGAACGTGACTCAACCACCTTCCTGGGCAGCCTATTCCAATGCCCAATGACCCTCTGTGTGAAAAACTTCCTCCTAATCTCCAGCCTAAATCTCCGCTGGTGGAGCTTGAGGCCATTCCCTCTTGTCCTGTCCCCTGGCACTTGGGAGTAGAGCCCAGCTCCCTCCTCTCCACGATGCATCTCCAAGATGCATCAGACTAACTTGTGTTATTCACAGACGTGACCTGCCCATAGAATAAACCAGGGCAAGGTGACCACCTCACATCAGGGAACATTCATGCAGGAGCTGGGATACACAAACCTCTGAAACACCTCCAGAAATCATTATTTCTTGTTAAAATGCCATTGAAAAAGATATCTTTGCTTTTCGTGTGGATCTTTGTGCTTCCAGAAAAGCTGCATCTTCAGATGCTGCAGCTCTTCAAGGTTCTTCATTGTTTATTCTAATGTTAATAAGGAACAATCCAGGAATAGTGTGAACTACTTAATTTTTTCTGAGTATTTTCGGCAGCGTATTTACCTCGGTGACAAACCCCCATAGACTACTGCAGACTTGTTTTCCTTTCTGTTGCTTTGTTTACTGTTGGAGCATTTAAAAATATTTTTTTTTATTGCAGACTCTGTGCTCAGTTTAGGGCTTAAAGTAAATATTCTGCTCTACACTGCTACTAAAACAAAGCTTGTGGTGTAGAACGTACTGGAAACAGCGCGTGACTTGTAGTTCATATTTCACAAAAGTTATCATAGAATTATAGAACAACCAGATTGGAAGAGACCCACCAGATCATCAAGTCCAACCATTCCTATCAAAATGATGACATCTTACTTAACAGAAAATGTTTTACAACCTAAAGGTTTTTACTTAAAATCAACATTTTTTTCGGTAAAACAAGCTCAGCTCTACATAGTAATAAAAGTTTTACCTCCAGTGCCTCCGTAATTCCCTACAGTTGCCGTGTTCTCCATATTCTGAATAACAAACTACTATTGAAATACCACCCAGCTTTACCAAAGAGGATGAAAATGATGCCAAAAGCACTCTTCTTTCCTAGTTTCACAGACAGTCTGTTTTCCCTCCCGCCTTGAGAAGAAGCCTACGCTATGAGCTGAGCTCTAGAGTTGCCTACAGGCAACTCGGAGTAGTCTGAACCCTCTCACCTGTAACCTGCATGGGACCATTTGCACCTTCCTCTCTTTAGTCACCTGAAGGGACCTCATTTAACTACAGTTGTAATAAGTCAGTGACAAAAGCAATAACAATTCACTTCATCAAATGATCACCAAGAACTACAGGCAAGTATTTACGGCTCCTAGAATCCCTTGCACCAGGAAGGTGAAGCAAAGCACTTAACACAGAAAATCCTTGGGCAGAAGTTTAAACCTGGTCACTGCAGGGGGGTAGTCACTGACCTTGAGTGAGGTGGCTTGGTACCCATTCAGAAAAATATTAAGTGAGACAATAAACCTAATGGCTTTTTTGAAAAATGCAGTGTGGCTCATACTATAATCTGGTTTGTTTAACAGTGAAAATCATTTTCCCTCATAAGCTTCATGTTTTTTTTTCCCTTACGTGGACTTAGTTCAATTGCAAACTTCTCACTCTGCTCTGGTGAAATAAAATGACTTAATGTGTACCTTTAAACCGAGTCATTAATCTTCCATCACTCACCTCCTGTATTACGCCTTAGCTTACAGTTAATGGAATATTTAACTGCCTTAAGAGGAACAATAAATTGAAGTCAATGCTTCCCTTCAAGTTTTTAGCCATAACTTCACCCAAATAAAAGAAAAACTGTTGACTGGGAAGCATTCAGATGTTTTCTTAACAGCATTTTATTTGAGAGTATACGGTGAAATTTCATTTCAAAATGCGCCAGTGAAAATAGGATGGTGAGACCCTCTACTCAAACAGAATTTGCTTGATGGAGATGTAGGATTAGGTCATTACCCAAAGAAGCTAATTCCCTTCCATAACCTGTTAGAGACCCTGTTAGAGACAAGGAACATCTTTGACACTGGATCTGCCCTGAAGACCTACTCATTCTGCAGCTGTCCTGACACTAACCACGGAACAAAACCCAAGTGCACAGCATTTCTGTCTCATTACATTTGACAAAATCACGTACGTGCAGTTTTTATGGCTTTGGTCGACTCTGCCTGACCTGTCATTATGCCAGAGCTTGTAGAAAAGTGAAACCGAGAAAAACTCAAGAATATTCCGAAATTCTGAGGTAAATACACGAGCAGCTTTGAGGATAGATTTGTAATATGCTGGGTAAGGGCAGTCCAAGAGTTTTTGGAAATACTCAGACATGCTGCCTGCCACTGGATTCTCTGCTGTTTTGCAGAGGAAAATTTTTTAAGGCAATGTGCCTGCAAATGTTAAGAAATATGTTATTGTGCATAGAATCATAGATGGACTTTCGCGAGTTTCAAATACTTTCCACGCTCTTCCAGCAAGTACAATTTCTGGTGGCACATAAGTGCCAAGAGTAGGATCAAACTGATAGGTACATACGGCACCACACGGCTCCCAGATCTCACAAGGGCAGACTTGCTATGGAGAGCCAGGGCAGTTGCACTGCTGTGCAGGCTTCACAGATAAATCACAATTACTGCTATTTATCCTCTGAGGAGGGAATCTGGCAAAGTTAAGAGTGGGCCCAGTGCCTCTGAACCAGATGGCCTTTGAAGAAGTCGTCCAGGAAACCATATATTTGTATCAAGTATGTTTGAGAGGATAAATACAAGCCAGAAATCTCAAGTGCCTCTCATCCTTTGCTTGCTCATCCACCTCATGGGACAGCTCTCCTTTCAGTCTCATTCAAGAACAAATTAAATGTCAAAATTACATTAACATCAACTGGATGTAAACAACAAGTTTTCTGTTTGCATTAACCAAATGGAAGCTGCATTACAAGTAGGGCTTTCCATTTGTTTTATTTTTCCTTTTTTTTTTTTTCTCTTGTGAAATAGATACCTCCAAAATTTTAGGTTTCTTGAGGAAATGATGGACCTTCCAGCAGTAGCATTCCCAGTTCCCCAACCACTGGTTGCTAACACAGCATTTAGTGTTTGATAGGAATGGTTGGACTCGATGATCCAGTGGGTCTCTTCCAACCTGGTGATTCTATGAAAAGATATCTTTTCTGCACACAACACACATGATTAGTCCTTAGTATAGAAACTGTGCAATGCAGAATGCAGCACAACCTTCGGTTTGTGGTAAGTACTGGGTTGCTTGGTGCTCAAGTGGCATAAAGTCCTGGTTCCAGCTGGTGGCTGGAACACAGGGTATTAGTGATCATTGTCTTGTAATTAGTGTCGGGTAGCTGCAGTGCCAGAAGCCTCAGCCAGCACTGGCGATGCCACCACAATTTGTGCAGATGCGTGCAAAGACACAGAAAACCTCATCGCCTCTGCTGGCAGCCTCCAAGATGGAGCACGGTGGGAGACTATCAGGATTCAGAAAACAGGCCAAGACAGAATCATAGAATCACCAGGTTGGAAGAGACCCGCCGCCTCAATGAGTCCAACCATTCCTACCAATCTCTAAACCATGTCCCTCAGCACCTCATCCACCCACACCTTAAACACCTCCAGGGAAGGTGAGGCAACCACCTCCCTGGGCAGCCTGTTCCAATGCCCAATGACCCTTTCTGTGAAGAATTTTTTTCCTTATGTTGAGCCTAAACCTCCCCTGGGGGAGCTTGAGGCCATTCCCTCTCATCCTATCCCCTGTCCCGTGGGAGAAGAGCCCAGCTCCCTCCTCTCTCAGCCGTTCCTCATAAGGCCTGTTCTCCAGCTCCTCACCAGCCTCGTTGCTCTTCTCTGGACTCGCTCCAGAGCCTCAACATCCTTCTTGTGGTGAGGGGCCCACAACTGAACACAGGATTCAAGGAGCGGCCTCACCAGTACTGAGTCCAGAGGGAGAAGAACATCCCTGGCCCTGCTGGTCACACCCTTTCTGATCCAAGCCAAGATGCCATTGGCCTTCTTGACCACCTGGGTCACTGCTGGCTCAGGTTCGGATAGATTACTAGAAATTGCTTTCCTCTGTCTCTAGTTTCTGTACATAAAAACACTTCATCTTTCAACACTGCTGTCAGGGAGTCTCTGGCCTCCTTAAGCACTTTGGAGTGAAAGATTTCCAGGATAAGGTCTGGCTATTATACCCATTTAGATGCAGAAAACCATAAATAAATGCTACAAGCATGTAACCAGATTCACTCCTCATATGTCGCACTCCTGTGGAAGTACACATATACCCTGAACAGAAACAGTTAGAGGGTAAAATGCACTCAATATACATACAGCTTGGTGACACTGTCTGAAAAACTGCCTTTTGTCCACTAATATGAATAGATACTACCACGATACAACCCAAGTCAGAGAGGAGAAGGGAAAAGTACAAATTGCTTTTTCTTTAAGGGTTAAAATAGCTTTACTTCTCCTGCACAGATTATACAGCAATTTCACTGTCTCAGGTTTTTACAGTGAACGGAAAATTCTGTTTCAAGCGATTGAGTTTAGATTTCCAAGTACCTGTTAAAATGGAGACTAAGTATAATAGAACATTGCTGTCATCTGAGGCCTCTTTGGTGTTCTTCATGAAAGGAGCTCAGTTCAAAAAGGAATGAGAACCTACAACCTAAAATATCTCGGTACATGCGACAACCTCATTGAAAACCTCAGCAGAGAGGCCTGTTCTAGATATTACAGGTGACAATGGAGGCAGAAAGTGTAGGGTTGGGAGGATGCTTCTTCCACTGATGTTCACAACTTTCTTTGAAGAAGTCTTCACCCAACAGTTCTGCTCATGCCTCATATCAGCAAAGCATTTGAGCATATGCTGAACATTAGCAGTGTGAGCTTTCCTGATCAATTTTTTTTTCCCACTTCTCCATAGGACCCTCTATTGTAAAAGTCTTTGAAGATTCAGGGCTTGGATTCACACAGAACATGGCACGAGGGAGAAAGAAAAAGGACATCATGTTTTCCTATTTATTCTTGTTTCTCTTTTGGTGGTATTTTTCTATGACTTCATTAAAGTGCTCATTAGCACAGTCTTGTCTGCCTTGTCATCTGCTGAGATAAATCAGATAAATATCTGTAGGTATCATCAAAAAGGTAAATAAAGCATTTCGCTCAAGGATCTTCATAGAAAAATCCAGAGCTTTGCTGCTATTGTTGCCCCAAAAAGCCAAATAAATCATTTCGCTCGAGGATCTTCATAGAAAAATCCAGAGTTTTGCTGCTATTGTTGCCCCAAAAAGCCAAATAAATAATTTCACTCGAGGATCTTCATAGAGAAATCCAGAGCTTTGCTGCTATTGTCACCCGTCTGGTTGTTCTATGCAAAGACTCAGCCAAACATATCAGAAATGGTGTGTGGAATATGAGGAATTGATCAAGAAGAAGCTGCCTGAAACAGTATAATATACACAATACTTGAATATTGTAAATAGAGATGTCTCATTAAAAACCTGTATATTGAATCTTTTGTATCAACAACCTCCTCTTCTACTTTCCTCTTCCCTCCCCTCCCCATTGTGTTTTGGTTTGTGATCTCCTTCCAAAAAAGCTCTGATTCTTTAGCTGGGAAAGTACAAAATCAAATTTCAGAGTTAATACTTGATCTCACCTTCTTGTATATTTTATTTTGCCGTTTTCATTTGTAGCTGCAGTGTAATTTTTTCCTTCTCCCAGGAGAAATTTTGCTTGGAAACAGACCTGAAACTTCACAGCTTTTATTCCCTTTTCTCCAACTGTCCTAATCCTTATAATACATAATTTTGAATTATTTGTGGTTATTGAACTGCTTCTCTCTTCATCTTTGAAACAGCTTATTGGATGAGAAATAGATTGCAATACTGATATTGAATAACAGTAAGAAAGGTAGTAAAATTGTTATAAACTGAAAACTCGTCAAAAGAAATCTCCATATGGTTAACAGATTTTTTTTTTCTTTCGTGGTGGAATGCGGCGTTATGAAGGTGAAGAACAAGCACAAGGAGAACGATTTCATTTCTGAGACAAACACACGACAACACCAAACGTTTAAATTAAATTTCTGGAAGAGTAAGAAAGGGCTTTTCTACACATCCTGTGTGCCTGTTGCTAGGGCTGCTTGATTTGGTGCTGCTGAAACCACATCAGGCCAGGGACTGAGTCTCTGTCTGCAAGCTGCTCCCCAAGCATTCAGCTGCTCCTGCCCCGACTCATGGCTCCCATCTCATTAATGGGCTAAGCATCCCTAAAGAAAGGGATTTCAGAAACCACACGCAGCCTAAACCCCATACGGCCTAGCTCACACTTTTAATATTTGAGAAATAACCACACTGAGTGCACCAGAGAAGAGCAGCGTTCACCAAGTCTCTTGCTTTTCTGCCCTGATTGCACTGACTTGTTCAGTGATCCACCTGCCAGTTGGATCAGTATTCACAGAATCATAGAATCACCAGGTTGGAAGAGACCCATTGGATCATCGACTCCAACCATTCCTATCAAACCCTTCCACGAGCCGCCACGACCGGGCACTCACCGCTCAGCAGTCTCCTTCTCAGTGCCCTTCGTGCCTCCCTGGGAGTGAGGAGAGGCCTGTTGGTGGCTCTGGGACCGCAGTTGGGGGGCTGGAGGCCGGGCAGTGCCTCCTCTGTGCCATCTCGATGAGCTGCTGTGCTGAGAAAGCACCAGGACCAACTGGAGCTCCTTCAGCGGGATCAGGGGCTTTTGTCACTGCTAGAAAACACGTTTGGCCTCGCTCCTCGCAGCTGTAGCCCCAGGAACCAGTCCCATCCTCCTGCCACAACCACTGTCCTGCTTCCACTCAGGGGCAAAACCAAACAACAAAACAGAAGGTAAAAACTCACAGGGATGAGAACTCTGTGCTCTTGGTAGGGTTGGTCTGAACCCACGGCCTGTGCCCCCAACCTGCTCCTGTACTTGCTGTCCCTTACATGACCAACACTGTCCAGTTGCTCCCAGCACAGTGCAAATTAAGTTTTCATCCAATTTCTGTCTTTTACCAACTCTCTTGCATCACAGCTCCAAGAAAACTGTGGTTAGGGACACCTTGCAGAGGTCTGGCCTGCCCCCACGGTGACAATAATAATATTACCTTGTTATAATAATAATATTACCTTGTTCTCTCACAAAGACCAGCTTGTGTTATATTTTGTTTAGAGAATTCATCCTGGTATTAGCTGAGGTTGTATAGAGGAGGGAGCTGGGCTCTTCTCCCGAGTGACAGGGGACAGGATGAGAAGGAATGACCTCAAGTTCCGCCAGGGGAGATTTAGGCAAGAGATTAGGAGGAAGTTTTTCACGGAAAGGGTCATTGGGCATTGGAATAGGCTGCCCAGGGAGGTGGTTGATTCACCTTCCCTGGAGGTGTTTAAGGTGTGGGTAGACGAGGTGCTGAGGGACATGGTTTAGTGTTTGATAGGAATGGTTGGACTCGATGATCCGAACGGTCTCTTCCAACTTGGTGATTCTATGATTTAGTACTCACAGGAGATCCAAAGGACTGAAGAACTCATTTGCTTAGGATGAAAGGCTGAGATTTGAGAACTTCACTGAATCAGTGAGTGGGGACCTGCCCTCCTTGCAGTACCAACCCTGTGGTTTCACCAATAGTCAGAATTTCGTGTTTGGCCTCACATTTCCCTGACATTTCCTGATAGTGAAGGTTTTTCATCTTGTGCAACGGTTCCTCAGATGCACGATTCCTGACTGGTGATATTTCCAAGTAGTCTTTAACAGCATTCTGTAAGTATAACTCAAAACTGCATTCGCATTCTTCCTTTTCTAATCAATAGCTAAAGCAATTGGCAGTAAAAGTCAAATAGGGAATTATGAGAGCATAAAAGGTAAAATTGCCCCAGAATGCCACTCTCAAAAGTCAGTAAGAGACCGATTTCATTAGAAGTTATTTCCCTAGGTTTGGGCTTTTCTCAGTTGCTGATGATTGATGTGGCAAATTTTATTTTCTACATTTAACAGATTTTAATCCGCAAAACGCTTCTGTATCAAAATGAATCTGGAGATGCTTCTTACAAGGTTTACTTCCCAATAAACTTGCGTAGACTTCTCCCAAGCTGGCAATGAGCCTGTCATTTCAAGTTTAGCAGCAGATTCTCCGTAACAGTTAGAAAAGCTGCACCCATGCGACAGCTTTACTGCGCAATAATTTCCCTTTGTCCGTAACCTTGAAGAAGCTGCAAGACAGGTTACTACTCTCACATTGGTATATGTGGGTTTTCTTTTCTATATTAAATCTGTAGAACTAAAAATAAGAATAATTAAAACCAAAGTTAAAGTTTGGGGCTACAGCACAACACCTACAATAACTATCTCAATAATATATAATATAAATAATATATATAATATATACCTGATATATCTCACCTGCCAAAGTTGTTGCCCTTAATACATAGAAAACCATCCAAAGTCTACAAATTATTGAGATGTCTGCACCTTTCGACACTTATTGCACTGTTTGTGCAAGTGGGCTCGGGCTAACTCAGGCCACTCCACTTCATACCAATAGTCCTTCCAGTCTCATATCTAAAATCACAGAATCATAGAACAACCAGGTCGGAAGGGACCCATCAGATCATTGAGTCCAACCATTCCTATCAAACACTAAACCAAGTCCCTCAAGACCTCATTCATCTGTCCCTTAAACACCTCCAGGGAAGGTGAATCAACCCCCTCCCTGGGCAGCCTATTCCAATGCCCAATGACCCTCTGTGTGAAAAACTTCCTCCTAATCTCCAGCCTAAATCCTCCCATTTCAGTTACATTTAAGTCAATTTAATGTCTAGTTAGGTCAATATCAAAAATTCTGCAAAGAGAGGAGGCAGGACTTCACTCTTTTTGATGCTGGTGCTACTGTGCAGCCTTCTTTTTGCCAGTGTTTAAGTTGTATTTGCACAATAAGGAATTTCCTCCCACCCCAGAGATTATTATCGCAAATAGATTTTGAATATAACATTAATCTACAGTGAGAGCCTTGTGGCATTTTCTATAAGCAATCAGACTCTGAATTACTTTAATTCACGCTGGGAATTCATTCCACTGTAAAACCTTCATTACTGAAAAATCCTTAAAGATTATTACTTTTTCTCCATTGATTTTATGGATGATGGAATCCTGGAAATTTTCTGGCTGAAATGGACTTCTTCTATCCTTTGATTATCATTAGCTACAAATTTTATAATTCACGTCTGAGCAGTGAATAAATACGATTGTGTTGAACAGTAAATCTCAGTTAAGAATCAATGCATTATACCCAAAAGTATTTATGGAGAATGTTTCCATTCCCTCTGAAGTGATGTAATATGGCTGCATTTCTCCCGTTCTCAGATTTACTGTTGTTTGCTGGCAGCTTGTTTTGTGCAATCAATCTGCTGGAATTTGCCGAGGAAAATCATCGGGACCTTCCTTTCTCTCTCTGCTGCTGTTGTACTGAGCTGTTCTCAGTGAAATCCCAACAAATCGAATGCGTCATCTCTGTCTAGAGACTACTGACCTGCCTCCTATTAAGTCACAATACTCATACAATTAATCCAACCTCCCTCCTATTAAGTCACAATACTCATACAATTAATAAGTTAAAGAGAAAAAAAAATATCAGCCTTGCAGTTCACTCAGTCTAGCTTTTCTGATAAGTACTCACTCAGAGTTAAAACAGAAGGAAGTAATTTCCTAGTTAAAAATTTTCCCTTCCCAATGTGTTAGTCTGTCAGCTATTATAAGGATATCAGTAACTCCTTTAAAAAAATAAATGAAACCTCAACACATTAAAAATTTGGTGAAAATCAGCATCACAGGATAAATATAGGTCGTAAATAGCTATGGGATGAAAATGAATTAAAAATGCTTTGTCATATCACTTGATCTTAAAGAGTATTTAGAAGATGCGTTAAAAAGATGCTAAACTCTCATATTAACTAACGAGATAGAATTATCTCATAGAAGAAAGGAAAAGAATCTCGAAAGAGAAGACAAATATGAAAAGCTGAGCTGCTGAAATAGCTGTGAATTCTCCAGTTTGAGTAAAACCAGGAGGAGCAGTGCTTATCCCAAGTGTGAGCCAGAAAAACTCATCCCTGCTCATTTCAGTTCAACCAAATTGCTCGCTTTTCTAGAAGGAGAGTAATCCAGTTTTGAAAGGTCTCAAAAAGACTTCAGAAAAGATTTTGACAAATAATGATAGTGAGTTGGGAAAGAGATGATGAATGCAGGGCTTTTATATCTAATTGTATGCCTGGAGTACAAAATCTTTTTTTGTTTTCGGGAATAAAATGCTAGAGTAGCTGCCAAGTACAAAAATCTATCTGTGCAGAGCATCCCCCAGAAACTTCCATTTTCAGTCATCCAAACCTTCTGAAGTAACTGTCAGGTTAAACAAATTATTTGCCCTAAGACAAGAAAGTTCTTTGCCTTTATTAATCAAAAGAACTAGTTCGTCTCATTTAAAGTTACGTTTGTATTATGTAGCGAGTGGATGGTTACTTTACTCTGCTACACAATTAACTTAAAATCTAAACACTTCCCTTTGGTTATTGTAATTTTTCCATCTGAGATTTTTTTTCAGCCAAAATCGTTTTCAGTCACATTTTGAATTCAAACAGCTTAAGTGAAATAGGAACAAGATTAAATATTAGTTCTTCTATTTCTTTTTTAATTATAAGCTTTACACTTGTAATGCTAATACACTAACGGTGTTGGTTGCTTCTTGTCACAGCAGTCTCCGCTTCAGGTCAGTAATTAATTGCCATATCTCCGTTGACTTGCAGAACAAAACACAACTTGAAATCCTTGGGGCAAAACCAGCGCAGGGGATAGCGTTTCAGATTGCTGAGGAATTTGATTATTTGAAATGGCTCCCCAGGAACTAATGTGCTGCAGCACGGGTGGTGTTAAAGAGGCAAACAGTCAGAGCAATAAATTAATTGAATGCCGATCACAGAGGCTCTGCAGGACTTGACACCTGAGATCACTCCAAAACTAGGCAGGACTTCTAGACTTCTCACACAGGCAGCAGAAGATAAGTGCTTCCAAAGGGCACTTCAAACCTCCTGCTTGCAGAGCCGAGAGCGGCTACAAATGATCAATAGAAAACACTAAACTAAAACCAGGTAGATTAATTAGTCGAATAGATCTATAACTCATGCCTGTCAGAGGTAAAAGTCATAAAGACAGACAGGGGTTTCTGATAAACCTGTCCTTAAAAAAAAGTGTCTCAACAAAACCCTGTGCTGGGCAGGTTTTTTGTTAATCTGTACTTATTTAGAATTGTAGAATGAGGTTGGAAGAGACGCATCAGATCGAGTCCAACCATTCCCATCAGTCACTAAACCATGTCCCTTAGTACCTCGTCCACCCGTCCTTAAACACCTCTAGGGAAGGTGAAACAACCACCTCCCTGGGCAGCCTGTTCCAGTGCCCAATGACCCTTTCTGTGAAAATTTTCAGCCTAAACCTCCCCTGGCAGAGCTTGAGGCCATTCCCTCTTGTCCTGTCACTTGGGAGAAGAGTCCAGCTCCCTCCTCTCCACAACCTCCTTTCAGGTAGCTGTAGAGAGCAATGAGGTTGAATAGCATCAACGTGGACTTTACATCCCCAAGGACAAAAAGTATTAAGTGTGGAACCATTGTTTATTTAGTGTGACTTTTACATGTGTTCCCACTCCTGATATTCACTACAAAGTAAAAGGCTGTGTAGAAGTTGCTGTGCACATTAAAAAGCTGTTGGAGCAGCATGGAGTCTGCTCCTGGACAACTCTTGGTGACAACCCCCTGGCAGTTTCTTTCTTTTTGTTTTCAAATTCAAACTTCATCTCTCTCCCTTTCTACTAAGCTTGCAAGCCTTTCAAACAATACCATTTTCAATAATTCACCAAATAATATCTAATGTCTTAAAACTTTTATAGCACTTCAGGTTTGCAAAGCTGGAAGAGTTTTTACGGCCTCCGAGGCTGCCACAAATCAGAGAATTCATTATACAGCAAAATACACTCTCAAATTGAGACTGTTCTTGAAAACAAGCCTATTTTTTCTGCAATGATAGTTGCAAAATAACTGGATTTTTTTTAAGCCAAATGGACTCCTTCACCTATGAAATAAGAAATGTCTGTATTAAATAATTTTCCAGGCATAGTAGTGGAGAAGGAGTTCCCCCTGCCCTCCTTCATCAACATGACCTAGTCAAAGACTCATTTTTAACCAGATATAGTGTGTTTGGAAAGGTTCAGGTTACTGCAGATGAGCTGGTTCTAACATTGCTGCAGCTTATTCCTGGGGGACCCTTTCTACTCCTTCAGTAAAATGTAGGATAGAAAAAAAGGGTTTTTTTCCCCCCATATCTTTAGTGTGGGGTGGAGGAGAGGCACTCATGCCCTGAAATATCAAAAGCGGAGTTTAATCACAAAAAAAAAAAAAAGCTGAAGAAATATAAACGGAAATGAAAAATAATCCTGGGCTGTTTGTTGCTCCATTTTATCTTCTGCAGGATCAGGAAGAGCGCGATTGCATTTCTGTGATTCAGCCACAGCGCTTGTAGGGAAAAAAAAAGCAACCAAAGGAAGGTATGGACTTGCCAATCAGCTTGGGCAAAGGCAGGATGATGAATGGGTGTAATGTGGCAAAGCAAATCAATCATATTATACTATAAAGTAGAGTAAAATAATGAAAACTGAAATAAGCTTTGGCTGTCTAGAAAGCAAACTCAGTAAATACGGCAGCTTTGTTCAGGATATTCTCTGGACTTTTTTGGTTGTTGATGTTTTCCTTGGCAATACATAGAATCATAGAATCACCAGGTTGGAAGAGACCCATCGGATCGAGTCCAACCATTCCTATCAAACACTAAACCATGTCCCTCAGGACCTCATCTACCCGTGCCTTAAGCACCTCCAGGGAAGGTGAATCAACCCCCTCCCTGGGCAGGCTATTCCGATGCCCACTGACCCTTTCCGTGAAAAACTTCCTCCTAATCTCTAGCCTAAATCTCCCCTGGCGGAGCTTGAGGCCATTTCCTCTTGTCCTGACCCCTGTCACTTGGGCCATCCCTGTGCTGTCCACCACAACTCTCACATTTTGTTAATATTCGTCGTCTTTTATGATTTCCTTTAACATAGAAATGAGCATCTATTACTTTTGTAATGAAGGATAAGTTTTTCCTTCCTGATTTTGCAGCTGTTATAAAGAAAATATTTGCATCATCTTCTTTATAACATACCTAACATTCTGATTGATTTTGGCAAAATCACATTAGCAGAATCCCACTACATTACTTTGCTGTGCATCTTGATATTAGCAGATCTACTTCCATTAAGAGAGAGAAAATAAAACAAAACAGCCACTTGGTTTGAAATAGGGTGGGAGATGAAAACAGTTCATGTCACTCTTACAGAGTTAATCTAGTTCCTTGAGAACTTGTCCTTTCTCTTCTGCTGAAGATGGATTGGGCTTTCTTACTCTTTTAGGAAGCCCTCAGCAGTTAAAAGTCTAAATAACAGAACAGCTAAGTAACACATGATGAACTAAATAATTCACTTACTGGAGGGCTTGCTAAGCAGAGCTTTTTCTGTCCGAAGATTAAGGACTGGCAGTGGAGAACTTCAAAATCTGTAGCTTTTCCCTTGCCAGGAATACATCTGGTTCGTCTAACAGACTGTAAATGTTGAGCTTTAATTGCCTGCTGGAAAGTCTGCATGACAAACCAGCAGCTTAGATTCCTTATTTAAAGAAGTTCGTGAATGTTTTTATTAAGGGAAAGAAAAACTACTTGAAGTTCACTTGAAGTCATGGCTTCAGTGGATTTTTTGTATTTTTTTTTTCTATTTTATATACTGCATCTAAAGAACAATTAAAAAAATCAGTTGTCCTTATTGTCTTCCTTTCTTCTTACTTATTCAACACTTCAGCTCTCATAAAAATTAGATGTATAGTCATAATGTTAAACATATAAGTATATTCAAGAATATTACTTTGTCATTATGACACAGCTATTCAGTACTATTCCCAGAAAAGGGAGAAGGAATTGAAATATAAAACTTTTCATGGAGCAGGAAGTGCAAAATATTTTCTAACAGATGCAGAAGCTGCAGAAGAATTGTTTGAATTTGCCCTCATCTTGACCAGATATCTTCAGAGACTTAACTCATTCATTTTAGCACAAGATGGATTACAGCAATATGCTTTTGGCTGATCTCCGAGGTAGGTGTTGGTAGACTATAAGCAAAGCTGTGCTGTCAAACTCTTGACACACAAAGCACCAGGAGCCCAAATTTGTCAGGTTAAAGAATGAAAAGTAGAAAATCAGCCCAGAACAACCAATGTCACAAAAAACAGATTCAGGAAATAGAAGGCACAAGGATCAAGTAGGTCACATCCCTCTTTTCTGCTCACCCATCTTCCCTTGTACAGTTATGGCCTGTACCTAAGGCTGCACCATGTACCATCTCTGCAGTCATGGGGAAATCATCCTCCTGCCTGCCTCAGTGACAAAACTTGGCCAAGGACAATCTGCCATTTCATAGAATCACCAGGTTGGAAGAGACCCACCGGATCATCGAGTCCAACCATTCCCATCAGTCACTAACCCATGGCCCTCAGCACCTCATCCACCCACACCTTAAACACCTCCAGGGAAGGCGACTCAACCCCCTCCCTCCTCTCCTTTGGAGACATTGAATTTGATTCTCCTCAGTTACACAGGTAATTCCTTTACATACTACAAAATAACACAGAAGCCCATGAGAATTATCATATTTTCTATTATTCTCTCATTAAAATTCACAACTGTTAAATTTCCTGTGACAAGCTATTGGTTCCTACCATCCTCTCCTTAAAGGTGTTTTCTGTCAGAAAACACCAACCTTTAAGCGACTTCTTGTATAGAAGATGCTTACGAGGGTTTACAGACTAGGGAACTCGTTATTTGCCAAATTAGTTGTTTCTCAACCCAGAGAGAAGTAAAACAATACTACTGTGTAAATCAGTAAATGGAGACCGGCATAAAATACTTTAATTCAGACTGGAAAAAAAAATGATTGCAGGAATATGCATTATTTATTCCAAATAATTGCCTGATTGTGATGCTAATATGAAAGACCAGGACTTACGTATCTTTCTTCCTCTTTTGTGTGCAAGTGTATGAGTTTCAAGACCTTTTCTGAAAGCACTTCCAGTTTCTAATCATCTTTAATTTACTGGTAATTCAGAAGCACAAGGAGGAAGGAAAGGGAGAATAAGAAAGGTGTATTTAAGCTTAAAAAAACTCACCAGAAAAAAGATGAATGCCCAATTTAACTCCGAAGCGCAATACCACTTGATGTCAGATAAAAGGTTGGATTTTCATTTACTTTGTTAGTCATAAATACAATGAAGAGAGGAGAATATACTTTTAAATTATTTCGTTTAATCACCAGGACGATTTCAGGGATGCAGATCATAAAAACGCATTCAACTGAGGTGAATTAAAACCCTTTTACTTACACACTCCAATAAAATCACCAGAGCAAATTGTTTTATTGCATTCTTGGTCGGCTACTCATCCCCTCCTGGAGGCAGTGATCTGTGTTTGTGGCAGACACTGGTCTCCAAGTGCAGTTTGAAGTATCAAGGACAGTTGGAAAAGGAACTTATAACTGATAACATGTAGCATAGAATCATAGAAGAGTAGTAACAAACTGTATTTTCAAATAGTGTTTTTCCACTTTCTGCCACTGTTTAGATCATTAGATGCTGGTCTGTAAATGAGCTACGCAGGTAAAACCCAACGTTAATTATCTAGGACTTCCTTATAGAGGTAGAAACTCAGGAAGGGTCTGTGTCTCCTTGCTTCGGACCATAAGACAGATTTTGACTTCCAAGCCCTAGGAAGAAACCTTCCAAAGCACTTTTCTCTTGCCATCCTCAGGAACAAGAGGCTGAGTTTGAAGTGCAGTTGATCCTGGTCTGATTCAACCCTTGCTATGATTCCACAACATAAGGAAAGTGGTCCAAGCTGAGGAGCAAAATTGCTCCAGAGGGATAAAGCATTTAGATGGAAACAGAAGTAAATTCCAGGTTCCTTCCTAGCATTTCATCAAAGGATTCAGAATGTTTGACAGGAATGGTTGGACTCGATGATCCAGTGGGTCTCTTCCAACCTGATGATTCTATGATTCTATAAATTAGCAGTATTTTATTAGCATATATTTAAATTAGTAGTTATTAGCAGTAACAAACATAAATGAATACTCATACATGATCTCAGATGATCATGAACAGTGGGATCTGGAGTTGAATTAGACTTGTAGGAGAACATCACCAGGTGACGGATGCTGATCCACATCCCTGTTACCTTAACATCAGATGCTGCTGTCAGCAGCATGGAACAGAATCATAGAATCACTAGGTTGGAAAAGACTCACTGGATCATTGACTCCAAACATTGAATAGTTGCTATTAGTGCAAATCTGTCGTCAGATAGTGGAATTTCTAAAATTTGGGGACTCTCATCCTCAAGTACCTACAAGGATTTACAAGGATTGAGCGCGAGAAATGGAATAAATGATAGGAATGGTTGGACTAGAAGGGTTGGGTCCCTTCCAACCTGGTTGTTCTATGATTATATATTTTAGCAGAGATGAAATATAAAGAAAATATAGAAAACTAAATGAACTGGACAAATACAGCTCAGCTAAGTATCATCATCTCCACGGGTCTTTCTCCCTTCCCATGCTCTGAACTCCACTTGCACTGAGCTGGCAGTGGGGAATGCAAACCTGAGGCAGCTTTGGACTGCTCTGCCTCAAATCCTTTGTGAAATGTTGTCTCCTCCAATTCAAGGATCCCGTATTCTAAAGAATTCTCTCCTCTCTGCTGCAGCCTCTGCACCTGCAGGGGAAGGCTCCTTACTGACACATCTCCCTTAAGGAGCCCTGGTATCTGTGCCACACGATCGCTTCTATTTCTCATCAGAGTGCCAGAACATCATTTGAAGTAACACAGAAGCATCACCGCGTCCTCACTGGATGAGTTGCCCTCCTAACCAGAGACCACATCATTTCCTTCTCCTAAACCTAACATGCTTTCTCTGTTTAAATCACTTGCTTCATTTGCTTCACAACATTTATACAGATGTGTTGGCTCACAAAGCATCACTGGAGGAATTTAGAGTTTAAGAGAAAGACACTGCTTCAGTCCGACTCCCACTGCCTGAAGCACAGTAAAAAGGCTCCTCCACCCGCTCGCCTGCTAGTTCTGGGCAGCGGCAGCAGTTCAGCTGCTAATGCAGATGAACAGATCTTGAGATCATTTCTCCCTGATCACCAGTGCAGGGGGGAAAGGCCTTCCCCACTGCAGCTTTGGTCCACAGGGCTTATAGGTATTGCCGAAATGGAAGCAAAGCACCACAGAAGGATCAATGGATGGAAATAAAACTAAAAAAATAATATATATATATTTAAAAAAATCAATCTGTGAGACATCCGAGGGAATCTGCTTCACTCTATGCTTGTTTATACTCTTTCACTCTATGCTTGTTTTCTAATATTCATATAGAGAATGAGGAAAAAGGATGTTTAGACACATAATCCCCATGGAAAGGCCAATTAAATTCTGTTTGCATCCAAATGTCTGAATCATTGAATGAATAAACAACTAGCAGTTTTTCCACCTGTAACACTCTCACTGTAGCCACATCACGTTGCTAATGCTGACACCGAGTTTAATCCTACTAAAGCCTTGCTTAAGCGTTTAAATTTTTACTTATGCCATTAGCGACACCACGTAATCAAATAAGCGGTTTGATGACAGATATCTTAAAGCCACTAAAAGTTTTCTTCAACCACGAGTGGGGTTTTTGTCTTTTAGCTCTGTCAGGGTTGTCCAACCCCAGGACACATCACAAACATTACTCCCATCCCCAGATTTTAGTAATTTACTTAAATCAGAAATTGGATAAGCCAATTAAGTTTTCCTCTCCCTAACATACAGATGGATAGAGATGTGCAAAATCACCGTGAAAAGAATTCCTGGTCCAACCATGGGTGGATGAGATCTTGAGGGACTTGGTTTAGCGTTTGATAGCAATGGTTGGACTAGAAGATCCGATGGGTCCCTTCCAACCTAGTTGTTCTATGATTCTATGAACTACTTGTTTTTATGAATCTGGGCTGAACGTGAGCTGAAGAGGCAGCTGTGAAAGGTGTTCGAGTGCCTGCTGAGCTGCCTGCTGGAAGATTTTCGGGGGTGGTGCACTGGAGAGGACATGCTGCACAACAAAGCCTGCTCACACATCAGCTGCAGTTCACAGCTATGTTTTTATTTACCTCTGTGCAGGCAACAGGGATGATGTGTTTCATGGATCACTTGCTGTGGGATGATGCTCTTCCACAAAGAAGCTTATCTCTGCGTTGCCAAGGAAGAAATGCAACTGGAGATTCCCCCTTTTTGTGAAGCACAGATCCAGACACACCGAGCGGAGGTTTTGTTCCAGTGTGTTACACCAGAGTATAAAATCACAGCTCTCTCATGCAAAGTCAGGATGATGTACTAGGGATCGTTTTAATGCGTTGATTCAGCTCCCTGAACACTGGGTTCATAACAAGCTTGACTAATACTGAAGAGACATATCCTGAAATTATCGCCGAACAAATACAAATGGAAAAAACGCACACGTGCTGCTCTCGGAAGACCCAAAATAAGGCACATTTTGAATGCCTAACGTAGCAGGCAGAATTACAAATAAGAAAGGCAGGCAAAAAGAAATGAAACATAACTTTCTGCTGCTGGAGGTAGGAACGAAAAGTGCCAGGGATACTTGCTGCAAAAGGACCAGGCAGTGATGCCTGGGGAAAGAAAGCAATTTGCAGGAGAGGTGATAAAAAGAAAACTCAAGAAACCACAAACCCACAAGCTGTGAATTTGCTGATAATCAATGACAGCCTATCAGGACCTGCTCCTGGGAACTGTCAAGGTGTTGTGCTGGCTGCACCATAAGTGTAGTGGAGCTGAGCTGGGGCTTTCCAGAATGAAGCAGAGTTTGGGTGGGCTAACAGGTCCCCTGGAGAGGCTCCTTTTTCTATATTGTTATTATCTGGGCTGCCTTAGTTAGGAACAAAATTTGTAAGAGTTGGAACTCAGACTAAAGGATGAAGGTCATGGCTCTGAGCACGGGTGTCACACATTGAGGAGCTGTGATTGAGAACTCATTGTTCCACAAGAAGGATGCTGAGGCTCTGGAGTGAGTCCAGAGAAGAGCAAGGAAGCTGGGGAAGGGGCTGGAGAACAGGCCTGATGAGGAACGGCTGAGAGAGCTGGGGGTGATTAGCCTGGAGAAGAGGAGGAGGTTGAAGGGAGACCTCATTGCTCTCTACAACTACCTGAGAGGAGGTTGTGGAGAGGAGGGTGATGGCCTCTTCTCCCGTTTCAGATATTTACAAACACACTTGGGGGTGAGGTTTCTAATTAACTTGTTCACTAAAAATTATTTTCTAGGCACTTCTGGCTATCATAGTTCAGCCTGTGAATTTGCCAGGGCTGCTGCTGCTTTAGGCGCTCGTTAGTTGATGTGCGAGATGGGTAACCTGTAACGAGCCATCCCCAAGGCTCCCCAGGAGCCCTCAGGGTTGGCGATTGGCTCTTGCCAGGGGAATGCTGTCCAAGAAACCGGCTTCTAGTTCCAGCAAACCCTCAGAAAGAAAAAGGATTCTTGTATAAATATTTACAGGAGACAAGCAAGAGGGATGACAACTCATGAATGCGAAGCGAATTCTCCGTTTTCATCAAATAGTATCCGCAAATATTTTCTTTTCATCTCTCCCACAGAGATTACTTTAACCAAGAAAATGCTTTTCTGTTTGTTATCAGAGGAAAGATACTACAAAGACTAATAGGAAAATTATCAGGAGATTTGAAGAAAAGTAAATAACTAAATTGCCTTCATATTTTCTTGTTCCTTCTCTATCCATTAATAATATAAAATAGTGATGGAAAGAGCCTCTGTGAACATTTAGGACATCCCCAACCAGACCAAGATTGTCCTGTCAAGTGTTTTTGGTTTTTTTTAATTTTGACTTTCCCAGATAATTGAAAGTTCTCAACAAGAAAATAGACCTCTTGCTACTTTCCCTTATCTTCATAAATTAAGAAATTCACCCGATACAGGTAAATTTTGGGTTGCTTATCCTAGAGAAGAGGAGGCTGAGGGGAGACCTCATTGCTCTCTATAACTACCTGAAAGGAGGTTGTGGAGAGGAGGGAGCTGGGCTCTTCTCCCAAGGGACAGGACAAGAGGGAATGGCCTCAAGCACCATCAGGGGAGATTTAGGCTGAACATTAGGAAAAACATTTTCACAGAAAGAGTCATTAGGCATTGGAACAGGTTGTCCAGGGAGGGGATTGATTCACCTTCCCTGGAGGTTTTTAAGGGATGGGTGGACGAGGTGCTGAGGGACATGCTTTAGTGTTTGATAGGAATGGTTGGACTCAATGATCCGATGGGTCTCTTCCAACCTGATGATTCTATGATAAATCTTAACGCCCCTTTGTCTTTCTCGGCAAGAATCACCACTTTGCTCACCGCTCTCTCTCTCTCTGGTTTCACCTGCTACCTTCGCAGCAAACTTTCAGGTGACTCCTTTAAATTCTTTTTTTTTCCCCCCTCTCTTGCTAATTTTTAGTCACAAGTTCAGCTAAGCGAACCATTAAAACTGAAACAAGCCGAGTGGAGCGACAAATTAAGCTGCGCCTCAGGCAGCCAACACGTTTCTTTTTTAACTTCCATCTGTCAAGTGCTGACTTCTGAGGTATGTGACAAAAAAGTGCTTTTGCTTAGGAACAGATTTTTCTCTGCTGCTGCTGGGCAGCCTCACTGAGGAAAAAGAAGGGGAGACTACATCCTATGGGTCTGGAATCTAATACTGAGACCTTTTGAATCCACTGGCTGATTTGCAGAATATGTGGAAAGGAGGAAAAATATCAATATTTAGATAACATATTTGGAAAATTAATTTAAAGGTATTTGATTTTCCCTTGAAAGAACATTTACAAGGGGTTGAGACAGAATACTTGAGGTTAACTTTCATCTTTAGGCAGGAAACAGTCTCCAAAATGCAATGTGAAACTCTAATACGGATTTTAAACCATTAGAAAGGTGAACGTTCTCCTAACACCTATTAAAAAAGCAAAGACATTTGTGGCACTATTACTATTTACAGAGTACTCACAGTTAGAAAAAGAATAGATATATAGTCCCTTCTCTGAAGGGCTTATAATTAAATGGGGTTTTTTTCATTTTTTTCAGCAGTATGGAAATCAATGCATCCCTCCATTTGCTCAGGGCAAACTTAGATGCATTAAAAAAATTGAAAGTGTTTCACTGGCAGCGTGAGAGAAATATCGTTGTGTATTTTACAGAGAGTCAGGTAGAGCTCGATTTGGTTCTTTTTTGTTTTGCTTTCCTGAAGCTGGGGAAACTAGAAGCCTGTAAAGAGTAACAAAGGAAGAACTTATAGGAGCGGAGGAGGTCAAGCTAATTAATTCTCTGAATAAAAAGGTTGAGATCTTACCAGAAGAGGCATTTTTTTAAAAATAAGTATATGCATGGTAAATCTGGTCAATCTGGGGTGTTTCTCACCAAGAACACTATTCACAAGACAATGTGACTCCTGTGGACAACCTTGATCTGCAGGATGCTTTCCAGAGCTCATCACACCATGAGATTAGTCTTTGGAGGAGAAAAACAGTAGCAACTCCAATCTGATTTTGATATATCATTAACGACCACCACTACCTTTTTTTTTCTACTCCATAAGCAGAATTTAGAATCATAGAACAAGAAGGTTGGAAGAGACCTACCAGATCATCAAGTCCAACCATTCCCATCAATCACTAACCTATGTCCCTCAGCACCTCATCCACCCATCCCTTAAACCCCTCCAGAGAAGGTGACTCAACCCCTTCCCTGTTCAGCCTGTTCCAATGCCCAATTTTGCTCTTTTGCGTCCCTGAGATGTCCTGCAGATTCGCCAGCCAAGAAATATAAGTTAAACCTCTGAGGCCCACGGATTTTTCTGAATTCAGATAACCTTCCTTTTGCATTACTTTCTACAGTCGTGTTCTGAAAAAAATATTTTTATTCCTTTAGTTATAAATTGAAAGTCAAATACCTGGCCGCAGCCTCTCCTGACAGCTAGGGCAGAAGGCCAAAGTACCCAAAAGGATATAAACGCACCTGAGAGATGCAAAGTAAGCACAATTCACTAAAAAAAATAAAAATACCAGCCTGCGACACCACCCACACAATACCAAATGCTATAAAATACGTGGACATTCACGAGGGAAATAGGTTCTTTCGACTTACAAGTTTCTTAATGCATTGTCAACTTTTTCCTCTCTAGCTTGTAGCACAGTTATTCACTGAGTAGGCAAAAAAACCACTCCGATAGAAATTTTGCATGAGATCTCATTTAAGGGTAGCATTAGGTAGTGATATTTTTTTTATTGGTTTCACCATAACCTTGCGTTATAAACAAATATTAAAACCCTTTCCATATGTTGAATTGAGGTTTATGCTCTTGCTTGGATAAGGTAAATAAGAAAAAAAATCATTCAGAGCAACATCAGCTTCACTGGTTGTTCTGAAATATTAAAAAGTATAAATAATTTATGTACAAACTGAGACACAGAAATGAAACTAGTTCTTCAGAACATTACATATATAAATTATATACAATACTTAGAACTATGATTCTATATACAATACTTGTTTCGAGATGTTTAATTTGCTAGAAAATTTCTACCTGAGCATACTTACATCTCATTTTTGCTTTTTTAAAATCAATGTTAGCCGTTGTTTAGAAGAGCTATATTGGAATTCTAACGCAACACTTTGAAAATAGAAAAAAAAATTCCCACCAACTATAAATATCAGCGCTCGCTCGCTAGAGCAAAAACAATTACATTTATTGAAGATGAAAATGCGCCTTGAACTAAAGGGAACTCCAGATTTTTATTGTAACAATAAAGACCTTGATCAAATAATTTCGAAGATATTGTTTGGATGTTTGAGTTCTCGGCATACTCAGCAGGACAGCTGCAGAGTAAAATGTCACCACGAGAAAGTCACGGTTTTGCGTGGCTTTTAGTAGAGTTTTTATTTAATTATGTCATAGTAGACCAGGCACTGATTTAACAGCAAAATTGCTTTATATAGATGTGTGTGTGTGTGTATATATATATATTATTCAGGTTTTCTGTTGAGACTTGGATCAAAGCTACAGTTAGTTTTTATTTTGCATTGGGCAGTATAACTTATCACATATAAAACTTGCAGCAAGGAAATAAATATCCCCTCACTTTAAGTGCTCATTTATTAATCAGGCTTGATTAAACTACAGAACCTGCCTCCCAGGCTGAAATTAGCTTCTCATTTTAAGTGACTCGCGTTCAGGTCTGAAAAATAACAGCCCATTTGTTTCAATATTTACCATGTCCATTTAGAAGGGCCTTATATGATGGCAAATTAGTAGTTAATTATGATCCATAATTCAAACATTCGCTTGCTATTTTGAAATGCAGAAATTGGATCACACGGCCCTCTCCCTACGTGGCTTTGGGCTTTTCATTGAGATACACACCAGGACAGGGGCTTGGGATGATGCTGCAACAAGAACTGTCAAAACTTGACACACACTAAGCTTGGAAAGAAAGGGAAAGAAAAACAGTATATAGTGTGTTTAGGAATACAAGACTGTTTGGAAAAAATAACCAAACCTGCTTTGAGTGCATGCTCTGGGGTCATGAAGGTGTCCAACCTAGCATTCAGGTCCAAGAAAATGCCCACATATTCCTGCTCTCAATTTTTTTGATGCAAATCCCTCAAGGCTGTATCTATACAAGCCATTTACACACTGTTGCTTGCTTGCTTTTCTGTCTCCAAGTATGTGTATGGGAAGGAGAAAGAAAAAAATTCATTGTAGAAATATGTCCAAGAGCTACAAGCATGGATTGTAAATTGTAGAAGGAATCTGTGTCTCAGCCATATAGACTCATAGAACAACCAGGTTGGAAGAGACCCATCGGATCATCGAGTCCAACCATTCCCATCAAATACTAAATCATGTCCCTCGTACAGTAGCAAAGCAGTTTAATATCTACTCATGGTGAATAGAAATCCAGAAACTCAGTCCATCCCATATTAATTCAATTGTCTGAACTGGAGAGCTAGTGAGTATTCACAGATCCCCCTGAGTGATGTGCATGACAGGTACATTTCATGTTTAAACCTGGAAACCTGCTTACAGGGGGATGCCAGACTTTCTTAGAAGACACACACCTAGTACTTGGTGGGGGAGGAATATTTAAAACTTTTGCTTTCAATTGCTTTTCAGAGGTATTGCTCTTGGCAAGGCTGTTCTGCACTGTCCATAAAGGGTACAAGTATCCAGCAAACCAGAAAACGACAGTCCTTCCAGTCTCAAAACCAGTTCAGAAAACACGTTTGTATAGGCAAATAGAATGCAGCAGGACCTAGGAAGTGGCTTTCTCTATAGCAGTGGGGCCAACTTTGCCTCTGAAGGGAAGAAATCATAGAATCATAGAACAATCAGGTTGGAAGAGACCTACTGGATCATCAAGTCCAACTGTAAACATTTCTGACTATTCCAAATATAAACAGAAAATTGTATATGTTAGAAGAGACTCTTAAGATCATGGAGTCAAACCCTTAACCTAATGCTACCAGATCCACAAGCAGTTCTCCAAAGAAGTCTTTTCTCCTGAGCTCCATGTCTGACTCCACTGTCTGTCAGCCACGTACGGCAGCGCAAAGCCCACAGGGCTCTCTCTCATCAGAACTTAAATCTCATGCTGACAGTTTACTGCTTTCCATTTAAAAACACGCTTCTCTCGGATTATTGTGATTGCTATGGGCAGCGCTTTGTGCTGGAAGGCAAGGGGAATAACTTTCAGAAAACTTTATTTTAATGGCTCTTCTAGTGGACTGTAGCTCTGAAGACGACTTTGATAAAGAAGCTGGTAACAGGATTGAATTCTCACAGCAATCAGTCTCCTAAATGGAAGACAATATGAATAATGAGAGATTGAAGTACACCCGAGTTGGTTTTTCCTTGCTGTCTTACTCATCTCCTAGTGTCTGTTCTTTTCTCTTCCCCCTACCTGTCTCTGTTTATTATTTTCAGCGCTGTTTTATATGAAAAAAGGTCTTCCAGACACGTGCCCTCAGTACCAGGCTCTCAACAATTTTAGCAAGGATTGCCGCTAATCCACATCATAATTGGTGCTCAAAATTTTCCAAGGTTCTCTTAATAAAGGCCTGTTGCAAACAACTCGTGGCCGAGTCATAAAGTAGCGTAAGTGCTAAAAAATATATAACAAACAACATCAGCTGGCGATGCAGCCACTGAAAGTTCATAATTCATAATTTTAATTGCACGTTTGAAGAAGCAATGCTGAGAAACCGCTTTTTTTTTTCACACAGCTTTGTACGTAAAGGTGAGTAGTATTAAGAAGTGATGATTTCACCCTTAAATAGTGAAGCGATTTATTGAGATATACTGTGATGACTACAAAATTACAGCTGTGGAAGCATTTGTGTGACACATCCAACCAGAGAGGCCTTTTTAATCAGCAGTATCTCTTCTCTTTTATTAGCAATGCAGCTGTGATGCCTATGAAATAACAGCATTAGTGTCTGTAATATAGCACTTTAAAATGTGTTTAATCTGTGGGATCTCAAAGTGCTTTGCAATAAAATAGTATTTTAATAGGCTCTCCTGCCACCCCCCCCCCCTTCTTTGGGTGGTCAGCTGCAGGCTGGTTGATGCGTGAAAAAAATTAATTTAAAACAAAACTGCTTTTAATATATATAAAAAAATAATAAGTTGTCTAGTATTAGGTCTTTGCAAAGCAAATATTGGTATGTTAATCATAGAATCACCAGGCTGGTGATTCAGAACATCATATATGAAGCTCCAAAACATACTACCACACTTGTAACCCACTATTTGTTTCCAACAGCTTATTTCACAGGTGAGGGTTGGGGGATGTACAAACAATTAATTCATAGAATCACATAAAGCCACATTTCATCCTTCTTTCCACGAACACTGTCCCAAAAAGAACACAAGTGGTTCATGCTATCCTGAGAAATGTTTATTTTATAGAACTTGCCTCTTGCCTTACTCAGTAAAAGCAGCTCCTGGGTTTCACACTAGCTCTGCCCATGTTACAGGAGAAAATATACCTTTTCTCACCACTTTCATCCCTACACTCAGATTATCTTTCAACATAAAGCCAGAAATACAGGGAAATGCTGCTCAGACTCTACCCAACCAGCCAGGGAGCACAGGGTGAATCACAGTGTGCTGCACCATAATATTGAGGAAAAACACTATCAGCCAACAAGGTAGATCTAAAACAAATAGGAAATTCCACAACAAAACCCTAGCAGCACTGGAAACAAACCAGGATAAAGCTGCAGCAGCCTTCAGACCTACACCAAAGCAGGAAAGAGGAAAGAGAAGGTTTCCTTTCTTCTTTGAAATACATAATTCATTTGAACACCCCTGTGAACAAGTAAGAGAAACCACCTACCAGCATAACCAGGTCCTCCAAGGGTAAGAGACGTTGGCTTTCATCTGGGCTCTGCAGCTCTGCCTCCACACACCAGTTTGTGGCTGTTAGAGGAGAAAGAAGGCCAATTCACTCTTCTCCAAGCACTTAGAAATGATGCTGTAAATACAAGAAGTTTTCTAACTAAAAGTACTTTTAAAACTGATACACATCCCTAAGAACTAACTTTTTTTTTTTTTCAACAGCATTTTATAACAAAATGAAAATGTTCCTTGAATAGAGGAACGAGCTGGACCCATGACCCATCAACTTGTAGCTTGCAGCAAACTAGCTTCAACAGCTCTGTAGATTCAAACTTTTAACTGAAGATTCCCAAGCAGCTGAGCAATTAGAAGGAATTTCTCCCAGGTGGTTTCTATGACTTCTAAAAAGGTGTTAATTGATCCTGCAGTTGGGATCAGTTAATGAATTGATTCCCCAGCTGGACATTGCGAGGGCTCTTTGCTTAGTAGACTTACCAGTGAATGTGGTCACATTGAGTTCATAGTTCCCTCTGCAAAAAAAAAAAAAAAAAAAAAAACCCACACATTTTATCAAAAGTTTTCCAAACAATTTCTTAAGAAAAGAGCATGAATCTTAGTCAGTCTCTGCAGAAAGACTAATATTTAAAGACAATTAAATTCCAACCCCTTCACCAAGTCATTTTATGGCATTTCTCTAGAGTTAATTTAGTGCATATTAGCAGGACAATAGTGATAATTCTGAGTCATCTTTCCTCTGGCTGCTCTGTGGAGCTCTGACCCTGAAATGTATAACAACTGAGTGGAAATTAATATATTTTAAAAAAAAAATAAGAAACAAGCACAAGCAGAAATACCAGAAATTGTGTAAAACAAATCCATCCATGTGAAATCATTAAATCATTAATCATACATTAAAAACCTTGAGATGTACAATTCATGAAAAGGTTAGAATCAGCAAACAAGAGGCAATAAAGCACGGAAATGATATGTCATACCTCCTTAGGAAAGATTTGTCAGGCTTTTGATAACAGGGGCTTTAATTTAATTAAGGATATATGCAGGATCAAAGATTTTGGAATTCTACTAGTCTTGTAGACTAGTTTTACTAGTGTAAAACATGGTCTTTCAAAAGAAAACCAACACACATGGAGATAAGTAAAGGCATTTTTGAACAAACAAAAGGTTTGTAAAGCAAGATAAGCACCACCACAAGAGATAATTTGTGTGTCCTAAACACTGATAGTTGTGTAAATGGAATATATAACACATGTTGTCTCTGCAAGTCCATTTTCTCCACTACTCTTATTTTTCTTATTTTGTCTATTGCTTCCTTTTCAGTTTTAGGAAACTAGGAGGGATCAATGAATCTGCTGCTAAATGGCCAAAATCTTGACTTAATGCCATTTGCTTTGCAGAAGAGAATTAATCTGCGCTACATAGAAATAATTTAATTTAACAACATAATAAACACTTAGAAACACATTAATATTTGATTAGTAAGCAGTGTTCTTATACTAGTGCCACTTCTTTTTTAAAATATTTGCTGTAGGAAAAAAGTATAGATTAAACATCTAGAGGATAAAATTTAAGCACTAGGTGAAACTCCTTAGAAAGGCTTGCAGAGAGGGATATCTTATTGGTTTTTAAATTAATCCACATCCTAGATTTTAAGAGGTCACAAAAAAAGCTTTACAATTAATTAGATGGATGACTGTTAACTATTCATCCTTGATATATGAAGAGGAATGATCAGGATGTGCAGAAACAAAACCGAATGACAAATGAAAAACATGAAGTGGAACAGTTCCAGAAAGAAACAGAGAGACATGGTTTGCTGGGAAAGCCAACAACACGTAGAGAGGAGGAGCTGGCCTCTTCTCCCAAGGGACAGGGGGCAGGACAAGAGGGAATGGCCTCAAGCTCCACCAGGGGAGATTTAGGCTAGAGATTAGGAGGAAGTTTTTCACAGAAAGGGTCATTGGGCATTGGAATAGGCTGCCCAGGGAGGTGATTTATTCACCTTCCCTGGAGGTGTTTAAGGGATGAGTAGACGAGGGAAGCTGCAGGAAAGTGGTGCTCTGTCCCTCTAAAGCAGCAGATTGCTGCTCTGCACCTGCAGTCAGTGTTTCTCGGGTAGCTGGAGGGTGACTGCCACTCCATCAGTGGCAGGGAGGCACACAGACCTCTAAAAAAGTGTCTTAGCCACTAAAGTTCTGTCTCTGGTGCGCCTGAAGTCATGGTTATTTATTTTTCTCACATTCTCTCGCTCTCTCTCATTTCTTTTTCCATTAGCTCTGGACACGTTTCCAAATAGACAATGGAGGAAAATATATTTTCAGTACCTTTATTGTGAAGCACTCGGCATTCTTTGTTCCCCTCATTTTAAGGTCGATGTGCCTTTGTATATTGGAGGGGGGTCTTATGAGTCTCCTGAAATGATAAAATCAGATCATTTACATGTGGGAATTGCCAGCTGGAGAGAAGACATGCGCTCGTGTTCAAGAAAAGTTTCCCATGATGTTAAAAGCAACCATCTGCCTTTTTTTTTTTTTTTTTTTTTGTTCTTGTTTAAGAACAGCTTGTGTTTGCAGCTCACAATTTAACACATGGTAATAACCTACAGTACTTTGTGAAGCATGGATCTTGTTTTCCTCCATGCATAAAACCCCATAAAAGAGAGTGAAGAAGACATTTACTTCCGATCACTGTCTTTTTGCGCTTGGTTATGTTCTCACAATGGCTGTAACGTTGCAGTAAAATCCAACTGATGGGTATAAAACGTAATGTAAGGCATAGATAGTAATTTATACCGTACACTCAAGTTGAAATAAGCTTTTCTTTCTTTGGTGCGTATGCAGCCGGTTTCTGAGTATGATAGGCAAACAAATTATTCGTCTGCTCATAGCGCAGGCTAAGACTTCAACAGCGTTAGGAACTCCAATTGTACTAGTGATAAAAATATCCCTATGTAGCACAGGACTGCTTCGAGGAATTCCCTCCAGCCCTGTCTAAAGACCATTTCATTAGCTGTCTCTTCTGGTGAGTGATTTTCTCCGCATGCTGGCAGTAACTAGAGGTAAGGTATATAGGATATTGCATGAGTGATCGCTGGCCCCCACGGGGCAGTTCGGCGGAACCCGCACACACACCAGCCCATTCATTTTTCAGCTCATCTGCTCCGCGGCGTTTCTTTCCGAGCCCAGGCAGATAGATGATTGTAAACAAAACACCAGCTTTTTTCCAGGCGGATTTTAATTTGCTTGTCTGCGAAGAATCCACTTTTGTTTCATGTTTTAGCAGAGCTTTGGGGCTCGGTCTTATCTTCGCTTAAGCCTCTTACGATTCTTCAAGTCAGTGAAGAGTTCAAAGCGCATAGCGTAAGACCAGGGCTGCTGTGTGCCGTTTATCTGAGATTTTCAGCAGAATACTCTGCAGTAATATATGAATGTCCGATTTAGGGGTCATGTCTTTGGCTCCCTGCGTAGCTTGGTTGGGAGTCTACCTCTTCTAGGGTTTTACATTTATATATCTTTTTCGATGCTTTAGTCCCTGTGACTTCCTGCTAAAAAAAATAAGAGAATAAAGTGCTAGCAGAAGTTAGTGAGCTTGAACAATGGATTTTCCTCTGGATTGCACATCAGTCTGGATCTCTGGTTGCAATAACACACTTTAATGAGCCTTAACAAAGGTAGGAAATTGCTGAGGGTATTTTCTTTCCCTGTGCTGCTCCTTGTCTCTTTCCTGTGCTGCCTAGAACATCTGATGATTTGGTCTGGCACATGAATGATCCCATATGCACCATTATGATATCAGACATCTGCTACCCATCGAGATGTCAGCTTAATTTGAAAAGAAAACATCTATAAACACATGTACAAGTACCAGCCAGAATGCTTGGTGACCTTTGGATGTTTACTTTAGGAAATTAAATGCACATCAGATAACAATCGGTGTTATGATAAGTGTGAAAAGACATGGTATGAGTATGTTCCCTTAAGTGAAACTGTGAGTTCAGGAACATACTTTTTAGTCTTTTACCTCAAAAGATGAAGTGAACTTCTACTTACATTAAGAATGACCATGGAATCCTTGATCTGCATATTAAGAGTGACCACAGAATCCTAGATCTGCACATTTACCCCACATTGCTCTGGTAGAGGGACAAAGTCCAGTAGATCTAATATATATAATCAGTCATCCACTAGATTTCTAGTAGAGATGAATGTAGAAAATTGTGGATTAGATGACAACACTTCCATCTCATCACTTTCACCTCAACACTTCTGAGACCTCATTGCTCTCTCCAACTACCTGAAAGGAGGTTGTGGAGAGGAGGGAGCTGGGCTCTTCTCCCAAGTGACAGGGGACAAGACAAGAGGGAATGGCCTCAAGCTCCACCAGGGGAGATTTAGGCTAGAGATTAGGAGGAAGTTTTTCATGGAAAGGGTCATTGGGCATTGGAATAGGCTGCCCAGGGAGGTGGTTGATTCACCTTCCCTGGAGGTGTTTAAGGCACAGGTAGATGAGGTCCCGAGGGACATAGTTTAGTGTTTGATAGGAATGGTTGGACTCGATGATCCGATGGGTCTCTTCCAACCTGGTTGTTCTATGATCTCCTCTCTCTGGCCTCCTCCACTTCCCTAGAAACTGGAAGAATTCTACACCTTCACTCCAGTGTGAGAGAAACCCAGTGGTGGATCATCAAGTGAGCATAAATTCTAATGAAAGCAAAAAGCATCACGAAAACTATAGTTTTAAGTAGGTGGGGGAAAGCAGGCAAAAAAATCAGTGTAGGGCAGGATGGTGGGAAAGACCCTATTTCAGGAGGAGTAAGAATACCGAGGGGTCTCCTAAGTTAAAGTTAGATAGTGATTTAGAATCATAGAATCATAGAACAACCAGGTTGGAAGAGACCCATCGGATCATCGAGTCCAACCATTCCTATCAAACACTAAACCATTTAGATAATTATTTTGACAGAAAAAAAAGAAAAAAGCATGGCCAGAAATTGCATTGGTGTTTGGAGTCATCATGTAATAGAGACCAAGATATTTTTCAGTGGATTTTGATTGCTGGTGAGGAGGTGGTAATGGGAAATAAGACCGGTCAAAACACCGGTGACATTTAAATAGAAAGAGAAAAAAAGGGTGAAGACGTTAGAGTTTTTAATCTAAGAGAGCTCAGCCTGAGAAGAGAGGGAACCGATCAGTGTAATCAAGTTTGAATGACAACCTCTGGGATGTGAACACAGTACAGAATTAACTGCTTTAAATAAAAGGTGTCAAACCAACCTGAAATCTGTAGCCGAGACCAGGGCGATGAGGGAAGAGTTCTTACCTAAAGGGTTGAAAAAAGAATATTGCAAGTGAGTAGAAAACTGCTCAAAAGTCAAGCTGAGTTGGGATTTGCCAAAGGGTATTAAGGAGTAATAGGCTTTTTAACAATACCAATAAAAGGAGAGCAGGAATAAAAGTGGCCTGCTATGCAGTGAGAATGGGGTCAGGAGAAAAGATAATCTAGATATTACCCCAAAACTTGTGCTGACATGGATTTTAGTACAGGGAGAACCGCAGAATGGATGCTGGGGATGAATGTTCTGCAATTCATTATCACATCCCAGGTGGCAGCAAAACCCTGTGTGTTTCATGGACTTTAGACGAGCATGGCCATCAATCTCCATCCCAGATATCTGAAAGACAGGGAAGCAGCAAGTCTAGTAGTGAGCACTGGTGAAAACTCACCTGGACCAGGCATGAATCTGGTTAATGGAAAGGTGAATTCATACGTGTGCAGGTACAGAACTGGGCTGTGCCAGTGATCAAGTGGATGGAAAGCTAAAAGAGGATCAGTACATTCAGGCAAGCAACAAGAAGGTTGAGAGGCTATAAAAATGCTCTCTGTAATTTTTTCATGGAGCAAACATGGTGGAGGGACAGTTGATATTAAGCCATAGAAAAATAGGACCAAATAATGCAAGTCTGGGTGTAAACTTCGGTGGAGAGTTGGGAGCCTTCAGCACTACCCAGGGAGTGCTCCCAGACTGAAAATTGGGAAAGTCAGACTACAAAGCCAGGCAGAAATCTGCAGACTTTATGGTTAAACCGATGTGGTTTATGAGTGCATTTCCAGACTGCTGGAACTTCTAGGCATGAGTGAGTGTAGAGCTTTTCCCGTGCTCAGTTGTGAGGTGGGATCTTATTCCCAGGAAGGGTTAAGTAGGCAGTGCAGACAGACCTGTTGTCATGAGCTGAGACCTGCAGGACATGCATCTTAAAACTAACTAAACATTGGTGTGAATATGCTAATGATTGGAACAGAAAATTCAAGCAAGCTTAGAATCTGAATTACCTTTTCATAGATGCTTCTGGCTTTCAAGGCCTCTTAAAATCACACTGCTATGCAAATATTTAATTTTAAGAAGTCTGCAAGCGTCAGACCCATGCAGGTGAATCTGACCAGATCAACCAGCAGCATAGAAGAGTTCAGAAGTAGTTAAGTACCCACAGAAACTGGAGGTAACTAATCCTTTCTAACTCAGGGATACCTGAAGGTGTTTAATGCGTCTCCCCTCCCCACTGACCTATGAAAACAGATAAGCTCTCAGCTTTTCTCAGAAAAAAATCTCAGCTTTTAATGGATCAAATGTAAGCTAATTTCACAGGGTGATTAAGACCCTGAAGGTTTGTCACAATAAATAACATTCTCTGGCTAACTAACCCCCAGCCTCCCATTGCTCTGAGCAGCAGTGACAACACTGACCTCCCCATGGTCGCTTTCTTCACAAATCTGAGAGTTTAGAGGGGTTTGTTCTTGTTGAGTTTGAGAGGTCGGCTAATTTCTTTCCCATATGTTATGTTGCCCGGCAAATAACATGAATTAATTTAGCTTGATGACCTTTTACAACTGTCAGACTGCGGTAATTTCTGCTTTTTTTGATCATCTCTGGGTTCACTGAAAAGTGACAGAAAGGGAGGCTCGGTGTGGCTGATGCTTCGCATTGTGTCACGGATCTGCTTGAGCCTGAGAGGTTACCTGATGAACTGCAGTGCCAAGAAAAAGGACAATCTACAGCAAAATGACATATTTTCATTTTGAGATGTTTCTTAGGCCCTTTCAAAATGAACAGTTATGACTCTGAAGTGCCTTCCACATAAATTTCTATTAGAAACCTACCGGGTTGTGCATAATAGGAAAATACACTTAGAATATGAAAGATACTATTTCCACAGTTTCCTTTTTTTTCTGCATAAATTATGCTATTAAAAACTGACAATTCAGCAATCAAAACACAACACTGGCTCTGTTCAAAAGTAATAAAATTTCGAACTCTAACTGTGCTAAACACATCCAGGAGAAAAGGAAAATCTTTAAGCATTTTTTTTTCCTTGTTACTACAGTTTCTGTGGTCACTCTAGGCATATATCATAGTAAGGATGCTCTGATTTCTGTTTTGAGTATATGAAGGTGTTAGGCACAGACCATCTCGGTGCTGGTGTGTAGCTATTTCCACTATTTAAGTCGCTGCTCACAAGAAATTTTGGGTAACGTTACTTGTAAAACTGAGATCGCGCTATAAACCAGAAGTGTGGAAGTTAAAGCCTCATTTTAAACTATTTGTTGGAAAATACACTACTGCAGTGACAAGTGTCAACTGATCTATTGCCACTATTGCTTGACTCCCCTGGTCCTGGGGAACGGTTACAGAACAGGTTTGCTCCCTCGTGTTCACAAGGAGGTGAGATTTCTCCTATGATTCTATGATTATATTACACAACAAAAGGAGCAGTTACTTGACCTGAGAACATACACAGTCACATACACAGATACACTCATGGGATAATGATCTCAAGGTAAGGGTGAGCCAGGAATGGCACATCTCTTAAAAGAACAAGCACTCCCAAGTAACAATTATATTTGCTGCAGTGAGAAGGAGGTTTAGATAAACTGTCACATAGAATCATAGAATCACCAGGTTGGAAGAGACCCACCGGATCATCGAGTCCGACCATTCCCATCAAACACTAAACCATGTCCCTCAGCACCTCGTCCACCTGTCCCTTAGACACCTCCAAGGAAGGTGAGTCAATCATCTCCCTGGGCAGCCTGTTAAAGTGCCCAATGACCCTTTCTGTGAAAAATTTTTTCCTTATGTCAAGCCTGACCCTCCCCTGGTGGAGCTTGAGGCCATTCCCTCTCGTCCTCTCCCCTGTCCCTAGGGAGAAGAGCCCAGCTCCCTCCTCTCCACAACCTCCTTTCAGGTAGTTGTAGAGAGCAATGAGGTCTGCCCTCAGCCTCCTCTTCTCCAGGATAAACACCCCCAGCTCTCTCAGCTGCTCCTTGTAAGACTTTTTTCCAGCCCCTTCCTTTCTCTTACGCCTATGAATAAAAGGGGGAGAGTTAAAACCAGACATCTTCCTTTACTTGAGAATAAAAAGAAAGTTCCAAATTTTGCCATGTGTCTTCTGCCAATGAGCCTTCCAACAATGTGTTTCAAGCACACTATTAAAGCCGAGTTTTGCCAGCAGGTTGAAGCTGAGATCTGAGTATAATTGTGGCCAAAATTACTTCCACTTAGAAAACTGCAAACATAGAATTTGTTCTCTCTACCAGCTGGAGAGCAGATTTATAATGCATTTAAATAAAGCCTATGAAAGCACCTGTATATCTCTTTTTTTTCATGCACTGAGGAGTTCTCGTTCACTGCAGAGAAGCTTTCCTTACCTTGACATCTGCGGAAATGATGACAAGGACCAGCACATGACCCCATGCTCTGAGACTCTCTGGCACTAACCAGAACTTATAACCATCCAAAACACATTTACGGTTTCCATGAAAATACCTGGAGCAGTAATAAAGGTATAATTCACATGCCAAAAGCTAAACGACACTAGTCTTAAAAACAGACAACTCAATCAAACCAAGAGCGATGTTGCTTTAAAACGATAAATATGAATTTTTGTCACTCCTTAACAGTTTTGGAGTGCTCTGCCATGTCTGGCTGTCACCTCAGAAAATCTTGAAAGTAAACACTAACACAAAACAAACTGGTATTTCCAGCTGCTTTTTCAACTTTAGAACAATTTCCTTTAGAAATGTGATTCTGTCTTCCTGTAGTAGTGACAGACGGTGCCTTACACTTTTTAATTGAATTTAATCTTTTACTTACCTAGAGAAGTAAAGAGAATTTCTAAGTGTGTCATCATGCGAAACAAAGATAAAATGGCATAAGAGGAAAGATTCGAGGAAGGAATTTAAGGGGCTTTTATTCTTGTATGTGACACGAGGAATGCTGTAACTTGCAGTGCCCTTTGCTTGACATTCTCTCGCAGAATTTTCCATTTTGCTCTATGCTGGTAAAGAAAAAGAAGAAAATACAAATTAAACCCCATAATGTTGATTTTTTTTTGGAAGCAGCAAGGTGTGATTTGGCAAGCATATGCCTACTTTTCTTTTATTTTTGTTTGTTTGTTTGTTTGAGCACTTCTCAGTTTGCAAAGATTGGTTTCCCTGGATTACAGATTGTTTACTTGCAACCTTATTATTCGTATACACTTGATAAAGTTACTTATAATCAAGAAAAGTCTAGCAGGTAAATACTATAACACATTTAAAAACCTGAGAGGCAGTCCAAGAAATTACTACGCATAATGTCTTTTACACAATTAGCAGAACACAATGGGTAGAACAGTCTTACTGAAAAAATATAAATAAAAAATTGCCCCAAATCGATAAACAATCAAACCCAGGAATAATCACCAAGGTTGGGAAACCAACATTATGAGCTATACCACAGGCTCATTTTCTTGTCACTAGTGTTAGAAGGAAGGTTGGAAGAGAAGCTCATGCATCTAAACCACATAGAAAGTGATGCTCTGGAAGGATCCTGAACACTGTACATCTCACCATCGAGTCATAAACACTCTTACTCTGGGGTAATAGAGGAAACTCTCTCCACTCCCACAAGATGCAGATATGAAAGTAAACTGGACTTGGTGTTATTGTGTAGAAGTTAAAAGTAAATGAAGAATCATCTTTCAACACATCTGAGTGAAAAGAGTATTGTTTCTGTGCTGGTCTGCTCGAAGGGTCACACTGTTAAGTGCTCACCTTTCAGGAGGGTAACCTGGAAATGAATTGTACACAGAAATGACCAAAACATACACACACACAGAATCACTAGGTTGAAAAAGACCTCCAGGATCATTGAGTCCAACCATTTCTATCAACCACTAAACCATGCCCCTCAGCACCTTGTCCATCCATATTTTAAATACCTCCAGGGATGATGTTTGATAGGAATGGTTGGACTCGATGATCCAGTGGGTCTCTTCCAACCTGGTTGTTCTATGATTCTATTGCTGAGCAGTGTGCGTGGCTGATGCTTGATCAGGAGCTGGGGACTGGTGATTTCTTCTGTCCCCACCCAAGAGTTCATGCCATAGCTGCTCCTGAGGAGCAAATAGAATTTTCTTCCCTAAGTCACATTCTGTTCTTCCCCCCATGGTTTGTTACCCTCACTATTGCTTTGGAAATTCCCCTTTTCAGCTGTAAAGCCTTCATTCAAGCGGGAAGATATCAGCCAAGAATTCATAATCCACTCAGTCAGCTGTCTGCAGAATAGAGTGATTGATGTGCTGAACTTTCTGAAAAATCACAACAAAGCTGTCTGTCACTGCTGATTTGCTACTACAGGTGTTCTTGACCCAGGCAGTTTGCTTCTTCACACGTAGGTGCTTTTATTGTACTTCATTTTTTTCCTGTAAAACAAAGGCATCTGCACTGTGCTCATTTAAGAGCATTTCAGATGCCACTTCTGCCAGGTCAGAATGCAGAACCTGGGTTACAATCAGAGTATGTTCATTTGCTTGCAATAAATGAATTTTAAAAGAAAGTGTAAATGAATTACAGATTTGAATTTTAGTTCCTATGCACAAAGTAAACTTCAGGGACTCATATTTTACAGTTGGCATCATGCACATGAGGCATCAGAGGAATAGTACTTCAATTTAAGAGAGAGAGTCCCCAAGAGGAACACAATCCTCTGGAATAAATTCCTGAAAATTTAGAAGTAAGGAATCAAGGAAGACAGAAACACAAAAAAATATCTGTGGAAGACACTTGAATAAAATTGCTGACAAGAGTTAACAAGACAAGTGTCTAAAGATTAAATTAACTTTGGGTGTAAGAAGAAATATCTCCCTCCTTTCAAACCTAGTATCATTTTAAGAGATAGAGGTGGGTTTTGTTTTTTTTTTTTTTTTTTGATAGGTTTTCCTCTTCTTAGTCATCATTACTAGACAGGGAAAGCGGTTGCACTGGGAAAAAACTGGGACAATAAATCTTTCCCCTTTCAGTAACTGTAATTCAGAAAGATTTGTAGCAGATCATCGCTATAAACTTCCGAGTTCAAATCCAACAATACAGTAGTAATAGAAACTGGAAGTGTCTGTTGAGTGGAAAGGTGCTGGAGAATACTGACCAGGGAAGAGATTTATAAGTGATTACAGAAAAAATCCCTAAAGCTGTCTGCTCATTGTAGAGGCTCAGTGGAGGAAAGCAAACAAGATTCTCAGATACAGTGAACTGCTTGAAGAATATAAATGAGTAGCTAGCACCACTGCACTCCGTACCGAGCAACCCTCCCCAGAAAGCTGCAACCAGCAACCATCAAGTGGTCACCAAGCTTTTAAGAGTCCATGAAACAAGGAATGGATAACGCAGCCTGATAAAGAGCCTGAAGGAGCAAAGCTTGGAAAAGGAACAGGAAAAAGTATGTCTCTTTCCACTTAGAAAGAAGTGAAGATGAGAGCAATGAGAGCACACGAAACAATAAAGGCGACAGGAGGTAAGACAAAGGTGTAGGTGCTTTTTTAAAATGTGGTAGTTTGGATGGATCAGTCTATGAAGACATTTGCTGCCACATTGACTGCTACTATAAAGGAAGGCAAAAAATAGACATCACAAGCTACAGGCTCAAAATTAACAATACAAGTAACAATTTAGTTGGTTTCTGCTCCTCTTATGTAAGAATCTTGACCGGCTACGATTGCTCTTTTCTTTGCCTGTAAATCATATTGGATTTTCCAAGTAGCCAGAACATTTCAAAAGTCAAACAGTTGCTCTCACGACTAAGACAGCACAAGTTGAAAGGAAAATATTATATTTAATTTATACATCGATAAAAGTAATGCTTAAAAAGTCCCCACTAGGTAAGACAATATAGAGAGAAACTGGTTTGAGAGGGGAGTCAGCTCCAACGTGAGCTGATCATCATTTATAAATTTGAAGGAGTGCAGTCATAAATAACCCAAGCCTAGGCTAGATTTATCTTATGTTGCATTTTTTATGATAGGATTTACATCAGTCTCAACTTGTGGTTGGGGTTCTTGAGCCCTCAGGCTGTGAGCCCTGGGGCTGTTTCCTCAACTCAGCGTGGAAATAGCATTATTATTCACTCCCGATATTACATAACGGAAGATCTGCAAGCGCATTCAAAAACTAAATTAGTGTCAGTACCCAGTGTCTGTTCATGCTAGTAGAGGCAGACCTAGAGGTTGGCTCTCCAGGGCCTGAAGGCAAAATTATTTGTGTCAGTATGACAAGCACGGCTAAGCCTGGAGATGAATAATCAGGAATGACCTTAACCTACACGTTTTGCTTATGACCTCATTAAAGTTATTAGTCTTGAGAAGCGTGGAAAGAGCATGAAGTGAATATTTTGCCTTGGTTGTTTGCAAGGAGACTTGTGTATTTCTCCCTCGTTCTCTCCTCTCATGTATCTACCGTTTATGCATTCACATATACCTGCCGGAACACGCTCTCATTCATAGAATCATAGAATAACCAGGTTGGAAGAGACCCTCTGGATCATCGAGTCCAACCATCCTATCAATTATTCCTAAACCCTTTCCAACACAGGTAATCCCTCAGATTCTGCATGGACGGCTTAACCAGCCAGAGCAGACTCTTGCTGTAGCTTATTGGGGGTTGAGGCAGTAACAGACATTTGTTCCACTGAGCTAGGTCCCAAAAGATCCATCTGCAGCTGTAATACCCACTGAATTCCCTAAGAATGGAAGTAGATCAATGAGGTGTTTCTCAGTCTTCCTCCCACAGGGGAGAAGCCGTAGCACATTGAGATGCCTGAGATTCTCTGCAAGTTATCCAGATAAAATAATAAAACGCTAGCGAGTCTTTTAGAGAAAGAAAAGGGTCGTATTCATAAATACTGTCAGATCCCAAGGGAAGCAGATTACACTAGGCAATAAAAAAAGATGCGTTTACACAAACTTAGAGAGTGACAAAGGAAGCAGTGAAGATAGCTGGGACAATCCCTTCAGTGCCATGATGCTCCAAGACACGCGAGACACATGAGAGAGGGCTGCCCACAGCTCTGCTTGAAAGTTTTAGGACAGGTCTAAGAAGGTCTGTGGTCATGGCCTTCTCGGATGCAAGAAATCTGAGAAAAGAAGCTTCAAAGCAAGGTTCAAACCACTCATGTGAAACAGCTGTCCTTTTTTTTTTTTAAAAGTCATGATAATTATAAAAATAACTTAATGGTATTATTTTAATGAATTTGGCCGCTGAATTCATGGCATTGAATATCTGCATTTTTACAAGTTACTAGATACAACTGCTGCTCGATGGTTGGACTCGATGATCCGATGGGTCCCTTCCAACCTGGTTGTTCTGTGATTCTATGATTCAAGGTGCATATTACTCTGAAGTTAACGACATTTCTCACCTATAACTAAAACACATTTTCAAGGCAAGTAATAGCTACAGGCCAGTTTCTTTCCTACATCGCTGGTTACCATGGAGGACTAAACCCTCCTAAGAGGCACAGGTCCAGCACAACTGTTCTTAAAGTCCTGTCTCCTTTTTGTGAAGAGTAGTTGACAGATTGGGGAGCTCTGCATCAGGCAGAAAACTAGAAATCGTTCCTTCAGTACTTAGGGAACACTCCTCTTTCAGGATGTCGTTTTGGATATAAGATAGGAATGAGTGTTGCTAGTGGGCAAGTCACAAATTCCTACACCTCCTCTACTACAAAGCCAGTTTCTCCAAGAAATGGTCTTATCTTCCCACACTATCACTTTCTGTTACATGAAACCAAGCCAATTCCATCTGCTGCTATGTGTCTGAGTGGAATTGGGCATATGAAATATATTGTCACCTAAGCATCCCAGATGTACCAGAACAAGCTGGAATATAAATCAGAAAAGGCTTCTTCCTACGGAGAGCCCTGATTTCAGATTTATTACACCGCTTCTTAGAGTTTGGAAGGTCAGCGCATTACGCCAATTGATTTCAGAGAGAGCAGAAACAGGCTCTCATTATTCAGAAAGTGGTTTTTCCTGTAGGGTGAGAAGGAGAGTCTTCTACAGGAGGCAAATGTAATATAAACTAATTGGTAGAGCTAAACTAAAAAATTACAGACATGAAGAAGTCTAGTACTGCTGAATCCTTTAACACTAGTCAAATGCAGCATTTTGATAGGAATTGTTGGACTCGATGATCCGGTGGGTCTCTTCCAACCTGGTGATTCTATGATTAAAAATCGGCACATGTTCATATCTGGGCACTCAGTAGCCCAGGTTCTAGAAATGATAGATCGAGAGATAAATCAAAGCCTCTTGAAATTAAAAACAAAAAGGAAAAGCCTCATCTTACATTTTAGCTGTGGATCGGGCAAAGAAAAACTCTCCTTTAGCTGAAGAACCAAGCCAGGTCTTGCAAGGTCAATCTCGTCTAGATAAAGAGTTTTAATTTCTTTGCTTCCTTAGGATATAACCATTTTTTTGTAAGCCTGGAACTGTTAGCACAGAATCAGCTACAGGAATTTTACTCACACTGAGTGACGTGTTTGAAAGGAATTGTTTCCCAATAATCTCCGCTAAATCACTGCAAACTGTGAGATGGCAGCCTAAAGAAATATTTTATTTAGCGATGAATCTTCCATCTTTCATCTACACATTCGCGACAACAATAGCAATCAACACATGAAGGATTTTACTTTAAGCAATATCCTTCTTTTCCCGTGATTTCACAGCTTGTCTAAAACGTGTGCTGTAAAAAATGGCTTGTTAAGAAATAGGACCTGGGATAAGAAATACCAAAGATAATAACAAAATAACAGTTATCTTTGAAGGAAGATTAAAGAAATAAACAACAGCTGAGCTCAGGAGAGCCGAGTTGTCTGCATATTATTTAGTTTAACATATGAAATGACATTAGAAGTCAGAATAAAACTCTAATCCCTCAGCAGTTAGCAAGGAGACAGAGGTTTTGAAGGAAACATGGACATGGTTTAGTGTTTGATAGGAAGGGTTGGACATGATGATCCGACGGGTCTCTTCCAACCTGGTTGTTCTATGAAAACTCTGGAAACAATGCGCAGATTTGACGTCCAGCAACAGAACAAAGGACACTAACGTGTTATTCGCAATGGCAACTAAGGAAAACATGAAAAGAGAAGCTGTTGTGTTTAGGGTGATTAGGTGTCTCCTCCCTACTCTGTGTAAAACCATATTACTTTTTTGCAGATTGCCACCCCCGTCTCTCTAAATTACAGATTCTGCAAGTGAGGGACTCCTCCAACCCTTCTAATATGTTTCAGGTAGTATTCATAGGATACCAAAAATAATTTTTAGCTCCCAATACAACCTGCTTGTTTTCTGTCTGGATTCTTATATTAGCAACATCACACGTTTCATTCACACGGCTAAACAGACTCAGCAGGCAGTCAAGAGCAAAGGGCTTGTAGGATCACACCCTAAATCCCCTGCACGGAGCTAGAGCATCTGCATTTTGGAGACAAATTAGCATCCTAAACTGGCTTGGAATAAATTACCCAGGCCAGGGTCACCTTAGCTGAAGCGAACACCGAAATGTGAAATTCTTTAAAAACTGCCGGACAGAGAGTGAGCGGTGAAGGGTAAAGTAGTATATTTTGTGGTGCCTCACGAGAGAAATATATCTAATCTGGGTATCACTTCAGCCATGGTGAATAATTTAATCATACTTGTAAATGACATCGTAATGAAAGGTCACCAGATCTGTCAGACCCTCAGCTGCTGAGGTAAAATAAGATCTGCTTTATAGATCTTAAAAAAAATGACACTCATGGAGACATTGTCCTAAATTGCCATTAAAAACAAACCAACAAAAAATAATGAATCTTGGAAGGAAGGATTTGAGACCCTCCCTGAGAGCACTAGGGATAAGGATTATACATCCCAAATTAGCAGCACACAAGGGACTAGATTTCAAGCTTCAGCCAAACCCTTTTACTACAGTAAAACAACTTTAAAATCACTACAGAGGGTTTTGTTGTTTGTTTTTCTAGATCATGTTGACCTAGTGACAAAACTTCTCCATAAATTATTACAAATATGGTCTGAAGTAGCTTTAAATAATTCTTTTACCTGCATGAAGTACGTATTTTGTCCCTCAGCAGCCCTGGGGTGATGTTGTGGTAGATAAAAGAAGATTGACATTAGTGCACACGTATTAATCTACTATCCTGCTATTCCACTTCAAACTGTGTTTGTCTTGAATGCTGCTGCAGCTGGATGAGCCTTTGGTTTCATGTTCAGTGACAAAAGGAAAACAGATCTGTGAGATCTTGGTGCCTGTCATGGAGAAGAGACTAGGAGGGGAAGAGAGTTCAGGCACCAGAACTGGAAGTTCTACTTACTCTTGATGTAGATGTTTCCAAATAACGGAGCATGCCCAAAAGTTTATTTACCAGAGATAATTCTTAATAAAACCTTTTTGTCACTCACGGCTTGTTGTGTAGCCGTGTGATAAATTGGAGAACCTGTGATAAATGAATCCATCAATTTATCAAGCACCTTGGATAACTTCATCTGTTCTCTGACTGGGAATTCATCATTGCGAGGCTCACGCCCACAGTCCAAAGATCTTAACATCCAAACTGCGACAAAAAAACCCAAAACAGGTTGACGTGTGAGTAGCAGAACTGCCTTTGCCTGGTGCAAAGGATTTACCCTACATACTGCTACAATTTACCAGTGCAGTCATCCAAGAGGTTGGGAGGTGGTTGATTCACCTTCCCTGGAGGTGTTTAAGGGATGGGTAGACGAGGTCCTGAGGGACATGATTTAGAGTTTGATGGGAATGGTTAGACTCGATGATCTATGATTCGAAGTTCTTCCTTTCATAGTCTATGGAATCAGCCTCCATATACCTAAAAACTTCTAGTTCAGCCTCATGAGCTCTGGTTCCCCAAACATTGTTACCCTTGGCTTTCTCTTGAAACTCCTCACTAAGAACTGAACAAGGGCTGTGGGTGAGCGCAAGGTGCACACAGTTTTTTGCTATAATTAAAACTACTACAAGATTCGTACATGTTAAGGAGAAATAAAACAAAATCCAGTAGAAAACAACATCTTTGCATGCGTGTGGGTGGACCTGAGCAGGCAGATTCGAACACCTTGGCTTTCCTCACCGTAGATGAATTCTTTTATTTATTTAGATTCAGGGATTTTTTTTTGTATATTTTGAGTTGGAAACACTAGCAAAGGTGCTCGGCTTCACAGGTGAGATTGCAATTACTATTAATCACTTCTTTCCAAAGCGCTTGATTACAATTAACCTCTTAGCCTCATTTTAACTATTTCTGTAATATATACGATGCCTGGTACTTTAGATGCTGTTATAATGGAATTGCTGAAACACATTTGTATTGATCTGCATCACTGCTGTCACTTTCAACTAAAAGGGTCATGATAAACCCTTGCCTTCCACGCACACACACAGAGGCACATCCCACCAATAGTTATCACCATGAAGTTGACTAACTCCTAACCGAGTTGAGCTGTTTTACCCAAAATATGCAAAATTTAATTTAGAAGCTGCGAAACGTACCAGTGTTAAAGGAATAGAGCTATGGTCTCTTTCCTCCTAATCTCACCGAAAACCGCAAACCAGAGATGGAGAAGTGTCTCGTTTCCCTTTCAGCTCCTTGAATTATTGGCACAAAAAAGTCCACGCGCAGTTCTATTTGGATTCCTCAGCTGACAAAAATCTGCAAAATTACAATCTACATGTAATTTGATGTGTTGATCTATCACAATTAGCTGAACTGTCTGCTGCTGAAAAGAAGTTCTCAGGAAACTACCAAATACCTAGTGATGAAAATTATATGGATATAGACATATCTGTAAATCTATAACATATTTCATTTCAGATAACGGTCACAACATCCACAAAATATGTAAATTTTGTTTGTTTTCTACATTTTTTTTAAAAATACCCACACACCATCTGAACATGTAAAGATTGAGATTTGGCTGCCACGTTTGTCTGATCTTCCCTTTTGCTTTCAGCTACAAGAAAACAGAAGGAAAACATAAATGGGATGAGAAAGAAAGGAAACAGCTGTTCTCAAGCCCCTCAAAAATCCTCTGAATAAATTCAAAAGAAAGGCTGAAATAAGATGCAGAGGAAAAAAAACTAAGGAAACTGTTACATCTTTAAGACGCTTGATGTGAAGATTATTTTGAAAGCACTTTAGATTTTCTATCAAAATAATTTTCCATCTTTTAATCAACTATTTCAAATGACATAGTTCTCTACTTTTTGCTTTCTCTGCATTGAATCAGTGGAAATAAATAAAAAAAAATTTGGAAAGACATCAATACTGAAGAGTGGCCATGAATTTGGGGAGGGTGATGCATGGATTACTTGGTGTAGAAGTTTTAAAGATTCATAATGCTACTTTTTCTACGTGTCTTTTTTTACAAAATACTTGGGTATTCCCAACCTGGTGATTCTATGATTCCATGACTGGCACAAGTGCCAAATTGTAAAAGCTTCCAACACTGGTGCACAAAGAGTTAAGAAAAAAATTACACTGCTGTGAAAATCCCACCTCAAATCAGGTATCACTTACGTTACAGCACTGCCTTATTCTGTGGCCTAAGGGGGAACTAATGTCCTGCCTTTAGGTGAGTTTTACCTTATTCATTTATTTATTTTGTATTTATTTCATAACAAGGGAAGGGCTTTTACCCAAAGGTCCAGATAGACCTGATACGAGTTGCAAGAAGAGAAATGAAATGAAATTCAGTTCCCTCTGTGACAGGCAGCCAATAAACTTGACTCCCTCAATATGTATATGTACTCAAACATTTCACACCCTCAAAGCTTTCATTATTAAGCTGATAGAGACAGAATGTGACACAGCTATTCCTTTTATTTGTTAGTAGGCTCCTTCTTATTCCTGGGCCTCCAAGGACACTGCCTGATAGATGATGCTTCAGGAAACAAAACACGAGTTTTGTTAGTCTCAGCATCTTTTTGCATAATAATGAGACTGGGCAGAGGGAAGGTTATGTTCAAATATCAGTGCACAAGGTTTGCCTCCAGGCTGCTCTGCAGGAAACCCGAGCCCCTAACAATTAAAGCGTTTGTTACTGGAAAAATGAGAGAGAGTAATTAAAAACATGGTCTTAATATCGTTGGCTTTTTATAGCGTATGTTTTCTAATTTGGTTTGGCAAAAGTGGCTTGTAACGGTGTGAGCGCATATTAAAGAAGAACCAATTAGGCAACTGAACAACCACGATGACAGTTTTTTAGTAAGTGGTTTCGCTTTTAATTTTGAAACGTCAGGTCCCACTGAGAAAAATACTCTAGAACTGTAATTTGGTAGAACGTGACAATGGGTTGTTGGCAATTAATTAAAAATTTTCTGCCTTTCTTCCTGAGGAGACACGGGGTGGTGGTCACCTGTTGGCAGAGTTTGCTCTGTGATTAACACCATTGTCTCCCAAACAGTCTGCAACATGTGATGTACAAATTGGAAGTTCTGTTCAGCTTTTGTCTGCAGATGCTTTGCAAAGTAGGAGCTTGAAGTATCATAGAATCATAGAACAACCAAGTTGAAAGGGACCCATCGGATCTTCTAGTCCAACCTCCAGCTGCAATGGGAAAAACACCTGAGCTGAGCTTGACTGCCCTGGCAAGTGACTGTGCCAGCTTGTGCTCTTCAAAGCTATGACAGTTCCTTTTTATGTCCCCAAGATAACTTGAGGGCCCCAGAAAAAACTAATCAAATGACTTTTTTTTCATTTGGTGATGTCCTTAAGTGAAGGTGGATCTGGCGAGCCTGGCAGGACACCTGAAGGAAGAAATGATGGAATCTACTCTTCACCCCATCACACTCCTGGTTTTTGTCCTTGGCCACATCCTTTAATATCTCTCCTCCTTCAATTTGTCCTACTTCTTACTTTCTCTGATTCTATGATTCTCCACACAATATGCAGAATTTATTATTACAGTAGTTGGGTGTGTAAGTGTATTGGATAATTATTACCAATTTTTTTTTTAATGGGAGAATTTTAAACTCATTTTGGGTTTCTATCCATGGTCTCTCGGGGAAACGCGAATTTCAATTTCACCTCCAGGGACTTGACTGAAGATTAACTTATAGAATCAATGAGCAGTTGTTTTAAAAGGTTTCAACTCCCTTTTCTCCTCTTTCCAAACTATCAGTAAGGATTTTAACAATCCATTTAACATAAATCCATTAATACAATTTCATCACATCCAAAGAGAAATGCCAGAGGCATGGATACGCACCAGGTCATGGGGAATAAACATTCCTGTCCTTGTACCGTGGTTCTTGCAGAGGCACATTCAGAGCTGCTGCCTTCTCATTGGATACCAATGCAACTTATCACAGAATCACAGAACAACCAGGTTGGAAGGGACCCATCGGATCTTCTAGTCCAACCATCCCTATCTAACACTAAACCAAGTCCCTCAAGACCTCATCCACCCGTCCCTTAAACACCTCCAGGGAAGGTGAATCAACGACCTCCCTGGGCAGCCTATTCCAATGCCCAATGACCCTCTGTGTGAAAACCTAGAGAAAAAGCATTAAACCTTAGATGACCCTCCTGAAACTAGCCCTCCTCTACTTCATGATGCAACAGGATTTCCAGAAAATACCAACAACACTTTCCCCCTCTGTTTGCTTGCACTTTAGTAGCTTTTCCTGGCACAGAACCAACATAAACCTTAGGAAGATAAATTCAGACACGGAGTGGTTCCATTAAACTCAATGAGGATACTTACATGTCTCGAGGTACATGAGTAGGTAGAAATCATGCTGGATCAGGCCAACAGAAAGGAGGAGTGGGCCACCATGACATTTTGTCAGACAGGTTTAATAAGAAACTCCTTAACGTTTAGAAACTCCTCCAAAAGAGAGAGAGAGAGAGATCATTAAGTTAAAGAGGAAATGAGAGGGGGAAACTCAGCCAGATGTAGGGATAAAACCCAGCGTTTTCAGTCTTGCTGTTCTGAAACATGGACCAGGATGTAGTGAACTACAGAGCAGAGAAATCCATCCCAGGAACGACCAGGAAGCTTGTTTGCTAAAAATATGTATTAGTCAAATGTGGCTTTTATTACTCAGCTCTATCATCACTCATCGTTGATGGCAAATATATTTATCTCTAATGGTTTTTACCACCCAACTGAGCTAAACTGGCACTGCTGCTCTCACTCGGCTTCCTCAAGAAATGTAATGGAGCAGATCTTGTAATTGCTTTCTGATCCAACCCACTTAGAGATTATTTACCTTTCTTATTTTAAAACTCAAATGTTCAGATTATCTGAATTGCTGCCAATTATCAAAAATGTCATATCCCTACTATCTTTTTCAACAATTGCCTACAATCCCCCTTAATAAACTCTGAGGTACAGGAAAAATGAAGTCAAGACCCAGAGGCCAAGATAATTCAACTATTTCCCACACATATCAGGATGTTTGGAATTAATTTAGAAATGAAAGTTCAGCTTTAAATATAAAAACAAACCAGTGCTGGAGTTTCCAGCAACAATGCAGGAAATTCCATGAATGGCATTCATGCTGTAGCATTTCTCCTTTTCTTTCACATTTTACTGCATTGGACTAATAGGTATTCCTATATCCAGCCACCTAGAATTGCTGACACGATCTACGTCATCCACAGTGAAAATTATCCAAACCAGTTGTTAAACAGCACGTTGTAACATATATTGCACGTATTGTAACAGAAGGAGAAATAAAACTTTTAAAATATGATAAAATGAAAGCTGTTAAAATGAATAACAGCAATAAAATAAACAGAAATCCAAATGAGTAGCAGTAAAAGAACCTGAATCTGATGCAAACCTAGTTATAATCAGTAAGCACCTATTGATTCGCCTGTTACAGATTTAAATGTTAACTTGGAAGAAATTATCTCTACCTTGATGTGAGATTGAGCAGAATTTTCCCTATATATGAAAAAAAAGTAAGCAATAAAAACCCCAAAATATAACCGATTCCTAGAAAACTCTCCACATCTTCCGACCAATAAGACTCGCGCATGCGAAAGCTTCAACTACTTTAGAAGTAAATTGGAATTGAGTTTGACTTTTTGTTTTTAATATCTCCTCCAGGCACTGCTGGAGAAGTGCTTTGATCACGAACCGCCGCAAAACTTGTTTAAATTTTCCCAACTCGATAAACACTTAAACACCCGATTCAGAAGCAACACTTAAATATGGAAAAGGTAGCTGGCGCTGCTTACAGCCAAGAAAAGAGAAAGAATGGAGGAGATATGGTATTGTAGAAACTTTCTCTTCTATACCTCAATTTCTAAGCTGCATTATGTAAAAAGAAATCCATTCCACTATGTAATTTCCAGAGCGAGAACTACCTTGCAGCTGCTGTATTCATTTTTTTCTTGAAATAACTCAGCAGCATTCTAACTCCATTAACTGAAATCCAATACTTGATCTACTCTTTATATCAACAGCAGATAATCATCCCATGCCATGCATTGATCAGCATATATATGGATATCTGCATTTATTTAAATATTTTGCATTTTATTCCCTGTCTCTCAGTGTCTCACATCACACAAGTAGTGAGGAATACACGACTGAAAGACTGTAATTAGATCAGTTCATGAAGGTTGTCAACTCTGTTATGTGTCTTTTGTTGCTAACAGGAAAGGAACTAGAAACCCACTGAATCTTTAGGCGTGATCTCTTCAGAATAAATTGTTCTTGCAGCCTTTGTTCTCCAGTTCTGCTGAATAGGTTTATGATCAGAGTTTTCTCTCAGCGATGGAAGCGTTTATTCTAAAACCTCTCTTCTCTTCAAAGGAAAACAAATCAAGCAGAAATCAGAACATTCCGGGTGATCAGAATTTGATGTTTCCTGTGATAAAACAATTGTTATTCACTCTGGCAGCGCAATTCCAAGAGCAATTTCAAGAAACCAGCCAGCTCTCTTTTCATTAAGCGCAGTGGATTATGTGCAGCTAGTTCATGAGGTCCACTTCAGAAAATAGCTGAGCAGGAAAAATGTACCTGCAGATGACCAAAAACTGCACACGTGAGTTTGGAATTGAAGATTAGATTCTTCTTTCAGGATAGACTGAAGAAAAATCTCCTGTTGATCCTTGATTTGCCCCAGGTACAAATTCATAGAGATAAAGAATCGGTTACTGCAGCACTTAACCTCTGCCGGTTACAGCTCCAGCATCATGGGCTACTTGGCCTCAGAGCACATTCTCAGAAGAGCTAGGCTGATAATTCTTCTACTCTGGTTATAACTTTCAGGTGAAAAAGGCTTTAGGTAAGAGGTTAAGTCAGCCATTTCATAGAATCATAGAATCACCAGGTTGGAAAAGACCCATTGGATCATCGAGTCCAACCGTTCCTATCAAATACTAAACCATTTGCAGCAGGGAGCCTGAGCACATCCATACTCCTTTATGCTGCAGCAGTTCAGGTGTTCTTACCCATCTGGTGCTGCTTTTCATCAGCGAAGGCTGCAGCAAACAACTGAGACGCTGAATTCTTAACACACTGCAGCTCTTTTGCAAGTGAAAAATCTACCTCTATCCAAAAAAGCTTATATGGGAAAACAGAAGCTGTGTTGCATACCGTAAATATATGCCTTTAAAAAAAATAAACAAACCACAACCACCTTTTCCTTTCCCCAAGAAAAGCTTGAAAAGAAAAATAATAAGGATAGTTTTAATGCTAAAGCATCAGCTTTCAGTGTATGCAATACACATACAAGCCATGTCGGCAGAACAGCATCTCTCTCTATGATTCTGTGGTTGGACTTGATGATCTAGTGGGTCTCTTTCAACCTGGTGATTCTATGATTCTATATAGCAAAACCTAATGGGGTAAAATTAGGTTGATTGCACATATAGTTTTACATAAGCATATGAGACATGGCATTGTCCTTACCTCAGTGATGCCTCAAGTTCCACAATGGGACTGGAATAGGAGCACTTCTGCACTTTGAGGCCCAGAAAATGAGTTGGGAACTGAGAAACCGCAAAGCACAATTAGCGATGAGCTGCGTACGTGCAGGGAGTCTGGGACAGGAGAATAGACACATCCAAACATGGTTTAATCCATGGACATGGTTTAGTGTTTGATAGGAATGGTTGGACTCGATGATCCGATGGGTCTCTTCCAACCTGGTGATTCCATGATTCTATGAAACACAATAAAGGAGCTGAACTGGGCAAACCTGAAACCTTCCCCTCCCCCTCAGTTCTACTACTGCACTTGAGAACTTCAGTGCTAGAGTAACAACAGATCCAATGAGAAATGGATTTATTTGCGGCAAAATCTATAGGCTTGAACACAATTTCAATGCTGATGCTGAAAAAGGCAAACACCTTGTGAAAAAAGTAGCCCAGAGTCATATCATTAATTGTGGGATTTTTCTGCAAAAGGGAGAAAGACCAAAATGAGATTGAATTGGCATTTTTATGCTGGCATTTGCTAACTTTAGCAAAGTTAGTTTTGGCATTCTTCATCATTTTTTTTTCTAATATAAGATGCAAGCTTTCTCAAGCTTTCATGAAATGCCGAGAGGTTCATGTGACCTCTTATTAACCTGTTTTCTTGGCCTCTGCGCCTCCTCGCAGAAGTCTCATGGGACAATGCAGTTGCACAAAGTATTCAAAATAAGGTAGTTAGGCAGCTAAAGGCTACTGCTCAGTAATTAATGCAAAAACCTTGTACAAGCCTCTGACTCAAAAATCAGGCAATCAATAAAAATCCGCTCAGGAATTTTCTAACAAGTTGAAAGCTTGTACGTGGACTGACAAACATTTTAATTTTTGTCTTACTCTTTCATAATCTTATAACGGATAACAAGGCAGGACAACGGTCCTCTGGCCACTGATGCCTTGTCAAAGTCATGATTTGTTAGCTGCTGAAGTCAGTGGAGGATTTCACATCTGTTTCTATGTTCAATCTCCAGTATTAACCTGTGTTTGCTTATTGGTACAATTTATTTTTCCTCTTCCCCCAATACTACATATTCTATGTGTCTTATCTACCATCCACCAAATCTATACCCATGAAAAGTATGTATATATATACTCCAATGAAGCTGCATGGATTGGACATTCTTAAATGTACACGGTTTGATTTTGTTCAACAAGATGTTTTTAAGGAAGTTTGTTCCTCTGAAGTATTTGGAACAGGCTGCCCAAGGAGGTGGTTGATTCACCTTCCCTGGAGGTGTTTAAGGCACAGGTAGATGAGGTGCTGAGGGACATGGGTTAGTGTTCGATAGGAATGATTGGACTCGATGATCCAATGGGTCTCTTCCAACCTGGTTGTTCTATGATTCTATTTCACAGACCTCCAGTTTAATCCTCTGAAATATAATAATTCTGAGGTACAACAAAGACCTTTGATAGTGGTTAATGCCATTGGCAATAGCAGAGACCAGCGAGACCCAAACCGTTCATTCAGAACATTGGAAAGTATATTGAAATATTTGAAAACATCAGAAAAATAGGTTAACTCTGAGCCAAGGATCTTGTGATGGTTGCCAGTTACCTGTTGGAAGGATTTTCCTGGTGGCTTCACTAGGTCTATCATACCCCAGGCTCTAAAGAAATCTTCAGTTTCATATTTTAATGTAATTCTACTCTGGATCTCCATTGTAAGTTGCTAGGAAATCAGTGCCTAGAAAAAGAAAACCAGAAAAAAAAATTTCAGATGTTTTGCTACTGACATAGGTAGAAGAAGCAGCATTGCTTATTTTTCCTAAGCACAACAAAAGCTTAGGAAACTTCCAAAGCACCTGAAGAGCTTATATGAAATATTGAGTAATTCAAAGAAGCTCAATCTATTTGCCCTTTCCTTTACATCCTCTGTGACAAGCAGTGCTTAGTGATAGGGAAAGGCTAATAAACATGGGAAATAGAATATACAATCCATATTGCTCAAACTGTGACACTCACAACATGCAGGAACAGAGATTATCACTGTTCTCGAAAGCACCAGACGCACAAACAGATAACCTGAACTTCAAATATGAAAAGAATACCGAAAATGCAAATCACCAAGATTAAGAACATTAGTTAGTAGCTGGTTGCCAAAAGGAATGGACAATTTTTCTTAGCAGAGCGGTTGCATCTCTCTATGAAATATTATCATTAGCTTCTACTGAATAGAAAATCTTGAATTAAATGAGTGCCTGGTGGGATGCTGGCTTTCTCATCATCGTACCTGCGCATATGTTTGACCAAGGGATACTGGAAGCTGAAAATCAACCACTTGATAGGAAGCTCTTGCTGTGTGCATTCTGAATGCAGCGTAATTAATACCATCTATTCATTCTGACTAAGCTTTCCTTGTTTTGGCTCTAAGCATCACTACTGCCTATGAATAAAATCCAGACTATCTGCAAGAGAAACTAATCCAAGGACGGATGCTTGCTTGTAAACAAACCTAGATGCTACCACACTGAGAGGATACAGCTTGTTACAATATTTGTTATTTAAGAGACTACTAGGACTAAAAAAAAAAAAAAAGACTGTAAGTTTTGTTGTCTTTGATGTAAAAAAAATCACAAACAAATCCCACTGTGCCTGTTTTGCAAACACGCTGAATTTATGAGGATGAAAGGCAAGTCAGAAAAAGGTCATGCCTATTAATTTCAGTCCTTGTGCTATCCCAGCATGTTCTATCTAGCATATGCCTAGTAAGATTTGTGGCATCTGGGTAAATACATTTATATTCCTTTAACGCTTTTAATAGTGTCTATGCTCTGCATTGCTAAGTATATTTCAAATGCTTTCTTTGCAATTCTGATACACTTCAGTTAAATGCAAGCTCGATACTACAGGCCTATAATTTACTATTTTCATCACTTTGTGACTTGGTGAAATCTTTCTTACATAGAAAGGTCTGTTGATAGGATTGGACAGTTTAGTGCTTTCTGCTATGAATTTTTTACCTTGGCATTATAATAATCCTACAATGTCCTGTGATGTTTGTCAGTTCACAATTAGAACCGAATGAGCAAGATTCGAGAAGAATGAGACTCTCCCATCCCATTAACACTGCTCTGTGTGGCTCACATCCTCAGCCACATGACGGAAAGATGCTTTTCTAATCCCACTGACATCCCTCTTCACATCGTGTCTATATTCAGCCCTGCAATGAAAAACTTGTCCTTTTTGTACAGGAAGTCAAAAAATCTTCTTTCATCTTAGAATAAAACCAAGTCCCTTGTAAGCTTGTGAATGCAGAGAGGAGAGAAAGCCCAGCAGAGGACAGTCTGCAATCAGCATGATCACCCAAAGAGCGTGGAAACCAAGGTTCAACTTTTATGTCACTCACGAAGAGAGGAGAGTGTCTGGCTGCCAAATGCAGAATATTTTTTCTCGGCATTTCTTCACCGGTTTTGGCAAGAAATGAATACTGCATCTAAGATAATTTGTTACACAGAGACAAAGGGAGTTTCATGGCTGTGGCAGTGTGGAAGAAGGATGCAAGAGAAGATGCATGTGGGACAAGCTTGGGGACTTCTGAACCTATAATCTAAGAGTTTAGCAAATATCTTCAGCCTTGAGAAGTAATTTGACTCCAATTGTATAGAGCAAGACATGGATTTGTCACCTCACTTTCACCGACAAGCTCATTGCTGATGAGGTTAAGTGTCTGAATGCTCAGCAGAAAAGAAAGAGCTTGCACTACAGGATGGAAGATATTGGATATAGTCAGGTTGGGGAGGAATTCAAAGAGAAGATTAAAAGTTAATTAAGTGTGGTTGTACCACACTAATCTTTTAAGTGGGCACAGATGAGTCAGTTTTCATCAGTTTTGTTTACACTATGTGCAAAATTTTGATGAGGACTGTTTTCCTTAGCCTGCATCAGTATTCAATGGTGAAGACCACATTAGTAAATGAAGGTGAAATAAGAGCTTATACACTAGCTGATGAGATTGTATATCAATGTTGCAGCCAACACGCACGAGGTAATGGATGTTTTGTGACTAGAGAACTTAATTGTTAGCATGGGAAGGAGGAGCCGAATGAAGCATTAAAATCAAACTTTGTACACTAATTGCAGAACTCCCTGACATAATAGTATCACAGCAATCTCCCCTTCTATCTTAATTTGCTAAACACCAAGACCATGTTTATTAATTAGGAATCTGATCCTATTAGCAGCACAATCAGAGTGCAGTTTGACTTGTGTGAGTACATACACTAATTTCGAAGACAGATGCCTCTGCGTTCGCAGAGTTGGGTACTAGATGCCAGTCTGAGTATAAAAAACTGGTACTATAAGCATCCAGATTCCTTACCAATAACCTGAAGGCAGCCTCCCAAGATCAAAACCTGCTTAGTTCTGTTGGAGAAGAATCTATATACATCAGGATCCAGAATGGTTTTTCATAGAATCATAGGACAACCAGGTTGGAAGAGACCCATCGGATCATCGAGTCCAGCCACTCCTATCCTTTTGTTAGTATCTAGCTTTGTATGGAATTTTTTAGAATGATTTTACAATTGTTTACAGGTTCTCAGTTCAGCCCTAGAGGCAAGGATGGGAATCAGTAGGATTGTGACTGATTTGGATCTATGTTAGAAGTCTAAAGTGATTATAAATTAATCATTAACATGTTTTTTGTAGCTTTACTGGCTGCTGCAGAAGGAAGGGTCTACCCTGTGAGCGATTTTAAATTCAAATCAATCAGTTTTCAGAGATGATTTCACTTCCACAATGATATGTATAACCCTTCCCCCCATGAGCTGCAACCATATTAATTCACACCACCTAGACCTGCTCGATTGTGCACATATTTACACATACTTTTAAGTTCTTCTGAAGAAAACGCATATACAGGCAGGACGATAAAATCTACTAGCTCATTTGCAAATGAATAAATCTGTTGCTGGTGTCTCATCAAGAAAAGCAGACATGTGCCCTAAACGCGGTTGTTGAGATTGATGCTGATTAGGAACTACATCTGGGGTCAATTTTGTAAGAGGAAAAGTTCTCTCATTGACAACACTACACACGTAGCCATTAGCAGAGGATTTTTGATTTGTGCCTCTCCTTCATTTTCTGGTGATACGTTTTGTGACTACAAATTGTTCTCATTGAAAAAAAAAAAAAAAGATTCCGTTCTGCAATACGTACCCCCTGTTACGCTGTCGTGCCCTCTGTATGCACTTTTCTAGCAGCGTGCATCGGGTTCCATTAGTAATTGTATTGGACGTTGTTGTGAATACATAAGTCCTAGATCCAAAGCTGTGAAGACTATTAGATATCATAGAATCACAACCAGGTTGGAAGAGACCCACTGGATCGAGTCCAACCATTCCTATCAAACACTAAACCATGACCCTCAGCACCCAGTCTACCCATCCCTTAAACACCTCCAGGGACGGTGACTCAGAACCCTCCCTGGGCAGCCTGTTCCAACCTCAGGCTTTGTGCTGTGCTGAGGGTTTTTTTTTTTCCCCCATTTTTTTGTTGTTTTCCATAGTTACTACTGTCACTCTTGTTTCAATAATGAAGAAGGACATGGAAGAAGGCAGGGAATCTGGCTTCTAATAGGGTTGAATGGTACAACACCTGGTAAATGTAAAGACCTGAAATTGTTCAATTAAATTGCTTTGGCTTCTTAACTATGGTTATTTTATAACACACATTAGTCTGTTTCTGACCAAAATAAAGAAAACACAATGTTACCTTATTTTTATAAAGATGTGAGGGATTTTTTTATCATTTTAGACAGGTCTGCATATACATTCCCTCCTTTTAACTCCCCAAAACATACTCCAGATTTGTGCCCTAGCAAATATGACAGAGCTATCTGAAACTATTAAGTCCATTGAAATTTTGCAAGTGTAAGTAGTGAAAAGTTATCAGTTTAACAGGGCAGGCACAGAGCTGTCACCAGAATACAGAACCCGGTGAGTAGATGAATAATCTCACCCTGACCTGTTTAATCAACAGGTTGATTAAGACACGGAGAGTCATGGCTCATCTGGAGATACAGATATTTAAAGCTGAAAGGAAAGGAGTTAAACAGCAGGGAGGCAGAGTCCTTCCCGGAGGGTGCTCTGCCTGGGGTACCTGCCCTGGAAGCAACCTGCTTGTTTCCAGGACAAGCTGTGAAGAGATCAAAATAAAGGCAGACTGGGGAGAAAAAAATATCAAATTATTGAACAACTTGATACCATTTTCAAAAGAGAATTAGGAGTTGAATTGTCATAGACTTCCAGTGAGATTTATATCTCCATGTATCTACTTTTAGTTTTCAGAAGCACCAAAACCCATTAATTTTCAGTGTAATCTAGGCTTCTAAATCACTGCAACTTTTTTTTTAAAAAATCTAATTTAATTTCTCTCTGCTCACCTCACTCTCCTCCACTTTCAGCCCAAAACAGAGGTAGGAGAATAACTGACAAGTTCTCAGGTCAGCTAGGAATATTGAATTAACGGCTAACCACTCAGCACCTCTAATTTACTATTTCATTAGAAACGATGGTAATTTGATACACAATAATCCTGAGAATAGCTTGCTCAAAATCCCTTGAGAAAACCTGTGAGAGGCAGTTCTGTCACGTAAATTAAATATCAGGAAGTAAGGGGATGTTATTTTACCTACTGCAAATCAATCCTCGGTGCTGTTTAAAAGGTCATTTGTATGTAAGTGAAAATTTTTTAATGTCCCTGTTTAAAGGCACTAACTGTTATATGCAGAGGCATAAATCCAGGGAAGTCTTGAATACTAGAAAAAAGGCTCAGAGGCTTGTCTGTAAGAACCAATTACCTGCTGATTCACGAAATTTCATGAATTATTAAAGGCAATCAAAGATTGATGGGATCTACTTTTCTCTATTCGAATTGGCAATAAAAGTATACAGTTTCCTTTTCCAGGAATATTTCAGAACTTGAAATTTTAAAATGATTTTGCTCCGAAGTGCCTGGGAGAGCACGGCTTAGTCAGTGTGATATAGTCTAATTGCAATAACACGTAAATCAAATGTTATTTACCATGAATTAAAACAATGCTGTTTTCATGAAGAAAAGCAGCACATTATAGATTATCAGTGATCATATATTTAATGAAAAAACGGTAGAGATGGTTCCTCCACTATTTTTCATTTTAATTGCGCAATAAATTATTAATTAATATGAAGCGCAGACTGTGACCACAGCAATGATATGAGGAGGCCACGAGCAGATTCATAGTCTGAATACTGAATATGCTTCTGTATAAATTTCATCAAGAACATTCTTGTCTTTCTCATGGAATGACCTGAACTTATGACCAGTACCTTGTTAGCGTAATGAGGCAGTAAATTCCTTCAAGTCCAGATGGGGGCAAGTCGTATAAACCTACAAATTTCCATCTGTATTTGAATCCATATTGTACATCTTCACACATTTCTTAGAATCATAGAATCACCAGGTTGGAAGAGACCCATCGGATCATTGAGTCCAACCATTCCTATCAAACACTAAACCATGTCCCTCAGGACCTCATCTACCTGTGCCTTAAACACCTCCAGGGAAGGTGAATAAACCACCTCCCTGGGCAGCCTATTCCAATGCCCAATGACCCTCTGTGTGAAAAACTTCCTCCTAATCTCCAGCCTAAATCTCCTCTGGTGGAGCTTGAGGCCATTCCCTCTTTTCCTGTCCCCTGTCCCTTGGGAGAAGAGCCCAGCTCCCTCCTCTCTACAACCTCCTTTCAGGTAGTTGTAGAGAGTAATGAGGTCTCCTCTCAGCCTCCTCTTTTCTAGCGTGTCCTTTCTATAGCAACTGATTTTCTTTATTAAAATTCACTCCAATCTTCCTCATCTTGTGTCTGAATTAGATCCCACCTTTTTATGCATCACTGTGATCTGGATTTTCCATTCCCTAGTTTTGCTTTTATTTTCTTTTCGCAAAAAATACCTTCCTTTAGTAACATCCTAGTCTTCCTTTTGATTTATTTCCTTGCTCTTCCCTGCAGGTAACTTTTTTCCCCCTCGTGCCAGCTAAGCCTTTTTTCTCTCCAAAGGGTCAGAAACTCTGCCTGGCTCTGTGTGCATAATTCTAGCTGACACCAGTGGGAATTCCACATGCAGGTCTTGGAGTCAGAGATACTCAAGGGTCAATCCCCATAGTTACTTACCAAATGTTGTTCCTAAATTAAAGAATTGTTGAAGGATAAACAAACAGAAAAGAATTAATTCGGTTAAAATAATAAGACAAAATAAAACACAGACTTAACCTACAAACTTACCCAAAAAGAAGAAAACATAAAATCATAGAATCATCAGGTTGGAAGAGACCCACCACATCACTGAGTCCAACCATTAACATGAGCAAAGGCATCTCTGAACTCAAACAGCTCCCTCTTTATGAGGGCAAAAATGGTACTTTCTCTCTTCCTAATATACAGTAAAACTGTCATGGACTAAGAAACCTGTATTAAGGTTCAATGATCTTTAAATTTAAATTAGGTTTGAATATTTCAGCTACCAGGATGCAGTGAACCTCTGGTAAAGCCCTTGAATATTAAAAGCATGGCAGGTGTAGCCAGTCTAAGGTATGAGATGGCTCAGAGAAGCACCCCTTGAAGCCATTTTCATTCCAACAAGGAAGATTCACACTTCTGATTCACCCCTGGTTCTACTATTCAGGATGTTTGGGGTCCATACAGGTTTCAGCTAGGACAGTGTGAGAAAAAAAACCTTGTGGAGGAGTATGGCAAGTTGTGGAAAGAAAGGGGAAAAGGTACAAAAATCCTCCAGTGAGCTTTGGTGTAGTTGGGAAATTGCAGCTGCTCTGGGTGTGCTATAAACCAGCAACTTGGATACCATTGCAATGATGTACAAGAAGTAGGAACAGGAAGGTTACCCAGGGCAGCAGGAGATTGAGGGATTTATTTACATCCTTTAGTCCTTGTCCATGAAAGAGCCCGAATTGGAAAGCTGGTGATTTAAGTTATTGATTAGGCGAAGAATCAGATGTTTATTTTGGACACTCATTTAACGAAAGGAGCAGGGGACACGCCAGGAGACTCACAACAATCTTTCCTTGTTAAAGAATGACTTGACAGAAAGAAAAATAAATCAAGAGATTCTCTGTAAATCCAAGTGTCACATCTCAGACCTACCCTTCACATAATATTCTGCGTCTTATTAGAGTTTATATGAAGAAGGAGAAGCTGTTTCCTATTATTGTACTCTCCTAATGGCATAGAAAATAATCAAAAACAACAATGATAAGCTGTCATCTTAGTGCTTTAAATGCATCATTTAATAACATTTCCTTGCTACTTCCTTAATTTGCTGAGTGCTAAGTGTCTCTGTCTCATCTGATTTCAGAGGTAGCCTCAAGTTCTTTTTCAAAGATTTATATTACTTTGGCCTGTTAGCATTATTTTCAGCATAAAATCCTCATAATAAAAGCTGCTCAACAACCTATTTCAACAGACACAATGATACTGTAAATCAGACAACAAGAAGAGAAATAGATTGAAAATTGAGATTGAAACTCGGCACTTGATCCGACCATTTCTCCCACTTGGCAAGACTCATATTCTATCTCTTTCTCTACAGTAGAAAATTGGAAAGATCTTAAACAAAGTGAAGACATTTAGCTTGAACTGAACACTTTAGAAACACAGTGAGGCCAAAATAACTGAACTCTGACCATGACATGACAAAAAAGCATTAATATGATTCCAGGTAATGGAAAAGTTGGAAATAGCAGCTAGTAGATATGATTTTTATTGAAATATCTTTGGATTTTTTTGATAGACGTGAATTAAGAAATGCCTTTCCCAGTGTAGAGTCTTAGACATGAAAAGAATCACGGGGTAAAGTTAATACAAAGGTGTAGAGGAGTTCCAATAGGACCACACTCCTGACAGTGCATGTTGCCTAAGAAATTTGAGGCTCTAGGGCAGAGATTGAGGAAGGGATAAGAAAAAAAACAGCTTTCTCTCTCTCTCGTATGAATCCTTCTTGGTAAGAATAGGTGTAGCGGAAAAGATACCAGGAAATTTCTAATCATAGAATCACCAGGTTGGAAGAGACCCATCGGATCATCAAGTCCAACCATTCCCATCAAACACTAGATCATGTTCCCATCATGTTCCATCATCTGGGAAAAAATTCTTTACAGCATCTAAAGCCAATGCCTGTACCATATGCTGGTGACAAAGACTGAGGCCTTAATGCAAACTGAAAATATTAAGCATTTCTGTTCAAAAGCAATATTGCTTCTGCTGAGTATATTCTACTTCCTCCACTTTTTCACATTTTTCAGGTAGACTGAGTTGAAGTCTGAGTCCTTCCGAGTCTAATAGAAGTTTTATCCACCTTCAAGCCAGAGAAGACACAATTACCGGGAGCATAAGTTCACAACCAATTATAGTTTGATCATTGATGCTGCAACTGTGATGGGAAATTTTGCTCAGACGTATAGTCACAGCATAAAAGCCTTCTGAAACCATTCAATTCTGTGCAAAATAGAGGTGCGAGTTTATAAAGGCATCGGAAAGCTGGGAAAGGTGATAGGAAAAGGAGCTGGCTAGGGAGTTTCTTTAGGGCTTTGCAGTATATTATTTGCATGATTTTACTCTTCTGCCAACCCAGCAAAATATAGGATTGACCCCAAATGAAATAAGTCTCCACTGCAAACTCAGTGTAAAGTTTATTTCTGAAAGAGGCAGCTTTTACCTGCGGAGAATTTTTAACGCTGTTTAATATGAGCTCCTTTATTACTAAATCTCTCTCCAGAATTGAATGGTGCTTTTTAAAAGGGTGGAACAGAAAATTTTGTTATGTCTAGACCAAATTTCAACTTCACTTGGTGCGGATGCCCCAGCATCCTAGAGGGTGGAAAAGGACTTTTTTCACCTCTTTAGAAAACAACAAAAGCCTGCTAAAGGGAAAGATCAATTATGTGTTATGGAAGTCTAAGCAATAGTGCTTAAAAATGAAATATAAGGGATGTCAAGAAGGCAAAACACAGAAAAACTTGTGTAAAAAAAGTCTTTTCACTGTTCCAAAAAAAATGATCTATCATAAACACATCTACCACTCACCTTCCTATCATAGAATCACCAGGTTGAAAGAGACCCACCGGATCATGAAGTCCAACTATTCCCACCAATCTCTAAACCATGTCCCTCAGCACCTTGTCCACCCGCCCCTTAAACACCTCCAGGGAAGGTGACTCAGCCACCTCCCGGGGCAATTAATCATAAATCTGCACAACCCCATAACCAGAATCAGAAAATTCTAGCATCCAGCTAAATGCAATATTATTTGGAGTCTGGGTTGTCATCTGTTAACACTTTGTATGGCAGGAAATTAAATGAAGAGATAAAATCATAGAACAACCAGACTGGAAGAGACCCACCGGATCATCGAGTCCAACCGTCCATCCTTCTAATGTCAGGTGCATGTGGCCTAAATAGAGCAAAGGAAAGTTAGTCACGAGCCTGTAGCTCTACACTTCTACCCTTGTATCAATTTTCATGGCGATAATTTTCCTCCAACAGTGAAATCAAACAATTAATTATTAGAAAAACACCTTATTAGAAAGTGGGTTTGATCTATCAGCTCGCTCCCTGGTGGAAATCGAGACTGGATGACCTGCACGTCAGGTCTTCCTTCTTTGAGGAAAAATAATATAATGCTTTTCAACGTCCATGAAGAAGAACACAGACAATTGGAGAAAACTTAGATGGAGGAATCTTAGGGGACTTCAGCAAGTAGCAAGTTGGAGGAGAAAGCTCCTAAAAATTCCACAGCTTGACAAAAGAATACTTTTTCTTCAGTTAGAAAAGTGTCCTTAAACTAGAACATATCTCAGCATGAAGCAAGGTAAAGAGACGCATTGCTGAATGACTTGACCATCCATTCAGGGAACAAAAGAGTTACTGAGCTGCGATAGGTTGTGTAACTGCAAGTGCTTCGATGGGACGTGGAGGTACTGATTCAGGACGTCTGAGAATAAAGTCTGAGCAATCTGAAGAAGTGGTGGCTGGAAAATTCATTAAAACCATAAAGAAACTTCCACACAGAAAAATAAAAGGAAATGTTCAGCTGCAGAGTGATGCGGATGCTAATTAGAGCAGAGAACAACATCTGTTATGTATAGAATTGACTTTTTTTTTCTAACTTCTCATAGAAAAATTGTTTGTAATCCTACTTTTATGCCTCTCTATAAGAAATCACAACGGGAAAAAATATAAGTGGTATTTTTCATGTAATAGAATAACTAGAAAAAGAACTGTAATCAATTCAGACCCAACCGTAATATTGGACCATATGTAACACACATCATCTTAATGGAATAAAAGAAAAAAAAAATCCAAGATTTGATTTAACAAAATGAGTTTTGGTAATCTAAACTACGTTATATGGCAATGTAGCCAGCCACTGATAAAGGGCATAAAAGTACGAACGATGAATTTATAGGAAAATTTCCAATGTGTATTAGCAGCCACAATGGGGTGATAAGCTACATTTTGTTATGCTTCATAAATGCAGCATCTCAACAGTTTTGCTTCAAATGATAACGTTGAATTTTGGAGAAAGTGAGCTTCTACTGAACTTTTAGGAAGTGGCATAGAATTGAATACTGAGTTTTGCTGAAAATTGCCGTTTCCAAATGCGAATTGCTCTTTTACTTCCTTATAATTACATTTATCATATTGACCTCAGATCCATAGGACTAAGCATTTCCTTCACACATAAGCAGATGGTACTTTAGTTGCGAATAAATGCAGCTTCTCTTCAGGCCATTTTATTTGTAAATATAAAAGGAGGCAGAAGAAAATTGTCTAGAGTTTACATCACTCTTATCTTGAGTTTGGACAGAGATAGAGTAGGTGGAAGAAAAATTTGTGTTTAAATGCTTGTTGGTGTCTACTTTTGCACAGTGAGAGAGGGTCATACCTGCCAGACACGTCCCTGAAAAGCCTCATTGCACTGCTCCTTAGGGCTGGGGACGTGTTCACTCTGCTTTCAACCCCCAGACATTACAAGTCTCGCAACCCTTGCAGGGTGGCCTGGATTTCAATCCATTATAAGTATTCAAGCCCCAAATCCAAGTTCAGTTCAGTCTTTAGGTAAACATTCAACTGGATTAATTAGGGCGAGTGATAATAAAGTCACGTGATGCGTTAATATTGAATATATCAATATGTTCTAAATAAGTATAATGTAAATATACTTTATGTAAATATGGATACACGCACACCTCTAACTACCGATGTAGAAAAACTTAAATCATTGGACACCACTTTTAAAATCCCTCTTGTTTCTAAAAAAAAAAATTTCAAGGGAACTCCATGACTAGGCTTCATTTTACTTCTAAGGTTTTTTTCCCCCGCTGGAGATTTTTTCTGCAATGAAGTTATATTATTTTTCAGATAATAGGATAGGTACCATCTATCTTTCCCTCTCCTACTGAATCATAGAATCACAGAATCATAGAATCACCAAGTTGGAAGAGACCCATTGGATCATTGACTCCAACCATTCCTATCAAACATTAAACCAATGGTTTAGTTTTCAGAATGGTTTGGGTTGGAAGGGACCTTAAAGATCACCCAGTTCCCTCAGGTAATAGTTATATTAGGGACTGTGATTCATAGAATCATAGAATCACTGGGTTGGAAAAGACCGATCAGCACATCGAGTCCAACCGTTCCTATCAAACACTAACCCGTGTCCCTCAGGACCTCATCTACCTGTGCCTTAAACACCTCCAGGGAAGGCGAATCAACTGAAATACAAGCTACACGAAACCATCTCTTTGCTACACAAAACCAACAGTGTCGCTATTATATTTATTTTTAAAAATTCGTTTAGTCTCTCAGTTTGTAAGCACGTGAAAGAAAGCTACCAAGAAAAAATACTGTATTGGGATAGATGAGGAAAATTTGACACTGCACATTTACACAGATGTCATTTTTCATCAGTTAATTGGAGACAGTTATGTCTCAGTGTTAAGATGGGTTCATAGTGATGGTAAAAGTAATGGCAGCACAACAAAAATATATGACAAACTACATTATGAACCAATTAGCAAGTCTTACTCTGCTGCTGTTACGTGGGAAATGAAAGACAGACCAAGATAGAAACGATCCACTTTGTTTTGGGCAGGTTGTTGTAAAGATGCCGTTTCCATCCTCTGAAGCAGTAACTTAGCCCTAGAAACGACTGTAATGAGGCCTCACAGGGACGACTTTCTTCATAAGTCTTATTATCATGCTTCAGTGAGCCCCAGACACCCTACGCTCTTCTTACCATTGGAGATCTTGTTAGGCTGTACGGGGGATGGAGAACGGAGCATCGACCGCAAGGACGTTTCGCCAGGCACTTCATCACTAATGAAAATCAGAATTTATAAGAGCAGCGGTCTCTGTCCGCCTTAAATCTTGGGCTAAACAAATTGGGAAGGCAAAGTAGAGCTAGTGACGGGTTGAGAAAGCACCACTGAGGATGAGAGTGATAAACAGTCCTGTTTGGTGAGGGCAGTAATTTATAAAATCAACCGAGGAGAAAGTAAGATGTTTCTGTGCAAAGAGAGCCATCAGTCTTTTCCTCCAAAAAGACCTACTTTCCGCATGGTTTTTTTTTTTGATAAACAGAGTCGGAGGCAACGGAACAAATCTCAGCAAGGCAGCTGAGTGGGTGTTCATGGTTATAAATGAAACCGAAAAGCTCATGCGAGGTATTTATATCACGTCACCGAAATGAATCACAAAATCACTGTCTAGGCTTGATTGCTTTAGTAATCAACAATCTACTTACCTCTCAGACACACACACACACAAATATGTTCTTAAAAATAAGCGTGATCAGAATTGCACAGACTGATTTCAGCTGAAGGAGATCTAATCTGTGAATTCCTTGATGATGCTCTGTGTCATTTGGGAGAAAGACATTTCAAGCCGCACGGAAAACAGGACCTAAATGGGTACAAGGAATACTGCAAACAGACTTCTCCTCAAGTAATTTAGAGTAAGCAACAGCATTAACAGGAAGGAAGTGGGAAAAGTTCTCATCCCTGACACCAATTAAATCAATAATTTCTACTCTTTTATCAAAGATGAAGGATTGTAAACGCTCTGCTTCCTGAGTGATAAACAGAATATTGACTGAGGGGCACTGAACAATGATTCTAATAGAGGTTTTAAAGGTAACTGGAAACAGGCTGTTTAAAGTGAGCAGGGAAGCATTTTATCATTCAGCTTCACAGCTCATTTCCATTTCCTTTGCTTGCTTTGCCTGGTGCTAGATATTGAGAGGCTAAAATCCTGTATTTATGTTTACTGAGTCAGCCTCTGCTTTGGTCACCTCATTCCTCCTTCATCCCACAGGTAAAGGTCTCCATTTCCTTTAGAGCTTTGGAATCTGGATGATAAAATGTGCAGTTAGTGATGAGCTGAGATGGTGTGACACAGGAAGGGTCCAAAAAAGTTTTTCAAGAAAAAATTGTGGGAAAAAACCCCACTTTACAGTAAAAAGTTGGAGAATCCCTGCATAAGTCTCTTAAAAGCCAGGAAACAAGGAGGAAATAAGGGGGAATGGAATCTACTTCTCCATAAAGACAAAGAGGCTACTTTTCTCCATTGAAAAAAATTTAAACAAAAAGATTTTTTTTCCACATTCTGGTGTAACATCTGATTTTAAACAGCTTTTTTCTTCTTGGGAACTGAAAAATTTGGGCTAACTAGTGTATGCAAGTAAATTTATTCAGATTACATGTCTCCAAAGGCTGCAGAATGGTCCTCTGTAAACTTGACAATATTTTCTGAGGGAAAGAACAAACATGCACCTTAGCATTTCTTTTTTATTGCTACTTCTGGCCTTTGTTTCCTGAATTTCTAGCTGATACATATATATTTTAAAGGATAGTTAACATTTTACTTAAAAGAAACTTAAAAGAAAAGACTCATCAAACTGGAAAAACGCGTTGTTTTCCTTTTTTGTAATGAAGACAACTACAATGAGCAAGAACTCAGCATCCGAATGCTTTGAAGTCCGTACTTAAAAACTAAACCCACTTGCCATTAAATTCTGTCTTAGAATATCATGATAAGAAAATTTATTGCACTATCCTTCCTTTTTATTGCTTGCTCTCACTGTAAATGCAGTCGAGATGGCTTGTGCGTTTATGAGGCCATCTGGCTTCTGTTCTTTCCTGTTAACTTTAGATTTTACCAGTGTTGCCCTTTTGATTCCCACTCTGATGTGATTCTTATCTACTCCGTCCTGGGCAAGGAGGAACAAAAGAAGAAAATCACAGTCTTTCAGAGGGCAGACTGAGAACTATCTTTTCCACTCATACTCCTGCAAAGGTTTTCCTCCTACCAGCATTTGCATGGCAAGAGATTTTCAGTCAACCATTTACAATCATAGAATAACCATCAGAATAATCTTCTCCCAAGTGACAGGACAAGAGGGAATGGCCTCAAGCTCTACCAGGGGAGATTTAGGCTAGAGATTAGGAGGAAGTTTTTCACACAGAGGGTCATTGGGCATTGGAATAGGCTGCCCAGGGAGGTGGTTGATTCACCTTCCCTGGTGGTGTTTAAGTGACGGGTGGACGAGGTGCTGAGGGACATGGTTTAGTGTTTGATAGGAATGGTTGGACTTGATGATCCGATGGGTCTCTTCCAACCTGGTTGTTCTATGATTCTATGAACCAGGTTGGAAGCTGAGACTTGGACCAGCTTTGCAGGGCTCTCACTTGCCACTGCTGCAGATTTCATTGCTTTGAGGCATTGAAGCACATTTTAAAGGGGGTTCTCATTCCTCCTCACTTTTCAAGCGTCGTCAGAAATACAGAAATCTGCACTCAGCAAAACAAGCTGGTTAGCTGACGCATGGGAATGGCAGAAGCTTACTCACCTGGTTACAAGAAGGGGGAGCACTGCAGGTTGCCTGCATCAAGGTGCCCCTTTAGGAAAGGCAACCTTGCACTTGCAGTTCCCAGAAGAACAATCTAACTCTCAGCAATGTATTTTACAAACTCCCTGCTGAATAACTACAGCTGAGCAGCTCAAGCAGCAATAGGAACAAGGCAAGGAGCGCTGGCTGGAATCTTTTGTCTCTCCCCAGACGGCTGAAATTCATTAGAGACTAGAGAGCATCTATAAATTGGGAGAATTCTTCACATTGAGATGCCTCAGAAACATCTTAAGCTGTTCAGAGCCTCAACTACAACTCTCTACACAGAGAAGTTTTGTGGGTTGGTGGCTCTGATGAACAGTTAACGTGTGAGGAACTGGATTAATAGGCTTCATGGGCCAGATGCAATGTCTGGATCAACTGATTATCAACTCGTGGTGTGCTGATCCCACAATACTTGCTAAAAAGAAATACCAAAATTTCTATGGTTACTTACATGCTCATCTTGTTTAGGTGTCCAAATCACTGTGTATACAAATGGTGTCATAAAGGACCTCTCTTCTCATATAAAGATATATCCTTCTTCTATTCCTCTTTGCAGAGCTGTACATCAGGTTATAGTCTGGAAGTTATGCAAGTTACTTTATCTTAACTCTGTGTCTTCTGCCATTTTCTTTCTTGCTCTTAAAAAAAAAAAAAAAGGTGGAATTTCCTATCAAAAGGCTTTTCCTATCTAAAATTGACTTTAGTGAAATGAGGTCTTTGTGCGAGTTCTGTGCCTGTGTAATCCTTGCTAAATGTCTTCACAGGTTCGTGAGCTAAATCTCATGACCCAGATCCTGAACTGCTTATTTCTGTCTTCATTCAGGCAAACACCATTGGTATCAAAGACAGTTTGCCTGAGTAAAGGACCTTGGAGTTTATCTCAGGAGAGTAAATACTGCTTAAGCTTCAGAGTAAGTGCTGAACTCTTCAACATTTGTTTGCTGATATTGATTTCTTTGTACCCAGAGAAATTTTTCTGCTCTGCATTAGCGACTGAATCATTGCTTAAATACAGCTCTAGTGGAAATACACAGAGTTTCTACCCAGTATACAGACCTGCCCGAAGAGAAATCTAGACCACCTTCTGCAGTGATCCATGAAGTTTCTGTGCAGTGATGTGGAGCCTCACACTCAGCAATCCTCTCCAGGAGGACAAGCAGTGACACCCTAGACATGGCCCCATAGGTGGAACAGACTGAACAGTGGAACAGGCTGAACAGGGAGGGGGTTGAGTCACCTACCCTGGAGGTGTTTAAGGTGCTGGTGGATGAGGGACTGAGGGATATTGTTTAGTGATTGATGGGAATGGTTGGACTCAATGATCCGGTGGGTCTCTTCCAATCTGGCGATTCTATGATTCTACAATTCTATGACTTCACCGAGATTCCAGCCAGAAGTACTCCAGGGTACGGAGGAGCCATCAGAACAGATCATCACGAAGTGAGAGGAGATGGGAGAGAGAAAGTGATTTTATGACATGCACCAAAAGCATCACACGTTGGCTTGAAAACCGCCTGCTTCTGCATTCATCAAGAGTCACCGGGGAAAATTACTTAAGGAAACATGACATTTCTCATCTTCAATGTTAGTATCAAAACATACACTTGCTCCAGTCCTGCTTGTTGGAGGAAGACTACCCTGACTTCAGAGCCAATATTTTATTCCTTCCTTTTTTTTTTTTTTGAATCTGGCATCTGGTGTATCAGACAGCAACCCATTCCAGCATAAATAAAATTTCAAATTAAAAATAATGAGCTGCATGTGTGTAACGCATTTTGGTTTTTTTTTAGTTAATCGTCCCTAATTTATGCAGCTGAAGCGCTTTGAAGTTTCCTATGATTAAAGACTACCATGTTTAACTTGTCAGGAAATTCATCTGATATCGGTATAAAAGAGCTATAAAGCACGCCCATGATTGCTTTCTGAATAATATTAATACATTTCCCCTTAAAATTGTTCAATAAAGAATGAAATACACCTGATCTATAGATTCTGTGATGACAGTTTTAGAGCTTTAACATGAACGAAAAATTAATTGTATTAGAAAGTATTTTTCCTAATGTACACAAACACACAAAATGATTGTGCTAATGAAGTTTATTCTGAGAAAAACTGCTTTATCCAAAATGGAATTCTGGGTCTTCAAAATTAGCCCAAAAAATCCAAGAAATGCATCTCAATCAAAACAAATTTAGTGCAAAATATGGTAAGAAGAAATCCAATAGAGCAAATCGTGCATAATTTTGAACTGATTCCTCATTCATCAACATAAATCCTTAATTCAGAAAATTACTTGCAGCACTTAAAGTTAAGTGTGTGCTTATACTCCTTTCTTGCCTCACATTTTTTGCTGAATCTATAGAGTTAACAAACCCCACGCTGAGGTGTGCAAAGCTAATGCAGTCAGGGAGAGATTCAAATGTATTTTTGGCTCAGGGTCCTAAACCGAACTAGGAAGTGCCAATTAAATGACTAGATCTTCTTTTTATTCTCTCCCCTTCATAATCTTCTTGCTTAATTTGACCGCATCGATCGATTTAGTTACAAACAAATATCTCTGAGCATCCTCAAAGTTACTATGGTTACATTAGTTCCAATGCGCAGGTTGCCCAGAGAGGGGGTTGATTCACCTTTCCTGGAGGTGTTTAAGGTGCAGGTGGATGAGGTGCTGAGGGACATGGTTTAGAGATTGGTGGGAATGGTTGGACTCGATGATCCAGAGGGTCTCTTCCAACCTGGTAATTCTATGATTCTATGATATATATACATATATATCTATAGGGTTGCCAAGGAAGGCCACATTCATATAATCAACGCACTGCTTACAGCCTGAAGGCAAAATGTTCTTAAAACTACACAGATGATCTTGACACAGTCAAGTCAGCTTTCCTAGTACGTGCAGAAGGCTATTGAAGTGATTGAGACGTGCAGGGAAGAATTTTGATTGTGTGGATGACAATAAAATTATCACTGTTCAAGTAACAATGAGACACCTCATCTGATAGTTTAGTTAGTTATAAATACACCAGTAAATAAAACTATGCGCTAGTGTTGGGATAAAATACCAATAGGTGTCTCTTATTTATGTCTATTTGCTATTGACTCTCTCTGTTTCTAGGCTAGGATTTTTTTTTCTCCCCACTCTTTTTTATTATTATTTTTTATTTTATTTTTGTAACTCCATTCTCTTGCAGTGGTGAGAAGGGCCAGACAATTTGCAGGGGTTTGTCACATCTCCGTCCATCTAACTTACTTGTCTGATAAGATTTTGTATCTGCCTCGAGCTACCTCTGGCAAACACAACGAGCTTTGTTTAGCTTTGTTCTTAAATGACCTCACAGTGATAAACTCATTTCCTTCAGTTTCTTGGGTTAGTAAAGAAGAGCATGATCAACCCCCTTGTCTCTGAGTGGATGAAACGACCCAAACTGCCTTAAAGTGCAGAATCATAGAATCACCAGGTTGGAAGAGACCCATTGGATCATCGAGTCCAACCATTGTCATATGAACTCCTGAGATCATCATGTCACACAAACACTCCGAACATGACATTTTGTTGTGTATTCGTGAGTCACAAATTAGCCACTGTGAACGTTATTTCCCTTATTTGACTGACTGAACGCTTCATATTAGTGAGGGCTGGCATTTTCTGTGGGTTTGCTGGAATTCAGGCAGTAACTCTCAACCCCAGTTTCTCATCACCTCAAACTACCCCAATCAGCTATAAATAAGCTCATGTGTTTCAATGTATAAACCTCTGCTTAAAATGTTATTTTTCTGCCTGAAATATCTCCTTTGTTTATTTTTCCTGTATAATACACTGATTTAAAGACATACAAAATAAAAGAGTTAGCTTTTAGCTTCCAGCAAAAATCTTGCTGGGAGAGGAAAAGGAAGAAAACAATGTATTTATTTTTCTTCCTTTTTCTATTTCTTTTTCTTCCTTTTAAATAAAGAATATGATTGTTATGCAAAAGTTCGTAATGCTCAGCCTTCTTAGGCATTTAAAGTAATCTATAAAACTGTTTTAGCTCTGATAGATAACTGCTTCAGTGAGAAAACTACTGTACAAGTAATTTTCTTTCCTCATAATAGAAGTAATGAACTAGCTCAATTTTATAACAACGATGAAAACAAGTTATTACATGAATCCTTTTCAAAATCCTGATTGTGAAAAAGGTTGCTTTCATGCATCGTCACGGCAGATATTAATGTGCTTATTTGTTAGCTAACCTGTTTCTTAGAAACGTTTATTTATAATTGAAAAAAAACTAGAATACAATCTAATTTAATAATGCCGCCTATTAAGGAAACAGTAGCAGCTATAAAGAGAGAAACCCCACTGGTTATAATTAAAGACTTATTGGAGGAAGTTCAGCTGCTTCTGTTCACTGTTAAACCACAGGCAGGAAAACAACTGGAAAAATTCAGAGCAAGTTTGGTGTGTGACCAGTGTAATATGTTAAGATATAACGAGCTTGAAAGGTGGAGCTCACCAAGCTGAACAGGGAATTCAGGGAAGAGACTTTAATACTCTTTGTCTTTAGAAGTAGGTTATTCAGTGCATAGACCATGAAACCCCAAAGGGAGACTTTTGTACTTATTAATATGAAAAAGCCTATCAGAATATTGCCTGCAGCTATTTGTTTCTTAGGGTGCTGGTCTGGGACTGCCTGGTTCTTTTGCTTTAGTGGTGAACAGGGAAGATAACTCAGAGCTGTGAGTCTATTCTCCCTATCCATAGAATCATAGAATCACCAGGTTGGAAGAGACCCACCGGATCACTGAGTCCAACCATTCCTATCAAACACTAAACCATGTCCTTTAGCATGTGACATAGTCGCTGATAAGCACTAATTCTCAGAAATAAATTTGAGAGTTAAGACCTTTTAGCTTTAACAACACAGATTTAAGTAGCTCTATGGAGAGGGAAGACAAATTTAATTTAGATATCAGGTATATTTTTAAAAGTATCCTCGAAGGCAATTCTAAATTCTGAAGTCTTTGGTTGGAGGAAACGATAGGCCGTATAATAATTGAAAATGATATGAATAGTAATAATAAATATTTAGAAAACAGAAGCTTAGAGCAATCAAAATCATTCACTTATTTGAATATGGTAAATAGTTTTGACAGGAAAATGAATTTTCAGGGGGATGTTTCATTCTGACTTCTAACTGACGTGTTTTGACTTTTCATTTCAAAATTATGGATGCCTTTCCTTGAATTAATTAGTTTTTCAAAAGGAAGTACCACAACAACAAACACTTCATGGAGAATAAGCCTTTTCAGCTACCCTGGAATAACATTATCTATGTCATTTTGCCAGAAGTAAAGAAAAAAAAAAGGATTTGAGTCATCTTAAAATCATGAAATCAGCTCCCCCCTCCCTCATTTTGCCACATTATCTGCAACAGTCACATAGGGAAGAACATGAAATGTGTTATCATAATCTTTCTTAAAAATATCATTGTATCATTTTTTTAACAAATGGTACTGGGAGTAAGGTAAAGGATGAATGATTTGCTTGTCCTTTTTGGCCTTTGAATTCTTGTACCACCCTATCTTTGCAGTCCTTGGGCAGGATCAGAGCCTTCATGTTCCCTAACGTGCTCGTTATACCTGTAGTTCTGCAGTAAGACACATTATCACAAAACCTCCTGCTCCAGTATTAATGAATGTTATCCAGGTAAAATCTCATTTATTAGCTTGAAAGGTTGGGTGTAGCAGGAGGTTAAGTGAGGGGTTTTTTTCACGCTCCTACCTTTCGTGCTTCGTGCTTCGAGCAAGGAGATAGCCCAGCTTGCCTTTAATCTTCCAAAGCGCCAGACACTCAAAACGACTAATGAAGTAATTATAACCTGAGGTACTCAGTACTCGAGAAAAATTATTAACAAATTTCACAACCAATCCCTGATACAACTGACGCAATTAACACTTTGCTAACTAAAATGTTATTTAGCTGAGAAACTCGGGGACTGGATGCTTCTGTTCATCCCTATGATACAATAAAGAATCATAGAATCGTAGAACAACCAGGTTGGAAGGGACCCATCGGATCATCCAGTCCAACCATTCCTATCAAGCACTAAACCATGTCCCTCAGAACCTCATCCACCTGTCCCTTAAACACCTCCAGGGAAGGTGAATCAACCACCTCCCTGGGCAGCCTATTCCAATGGCCAATGACCCTTTCCATGAAAAACTTCCTCCTAATCTCCAGCCTAAATGTCCCCTGGAGCTTGAGGCCATTCCCTCTTGTCCTGTCCCCTGTCACTTGGGAGAAGAGCCCAGTTCCCTCTCTCCTCGACACCTCACAAGGTGACGATTGTGCCAATCATTGGTAATTGTATTTATATGATTTGTTGGGGTTTTTTTCTATTATTTATTTTTGTGAATGCCTCGTCCAAAAGGAACTAATTCCTGTATATTGAACCACATCCCTTTAGGTAGAAACTCCCAGCCCCTGTCGGTCTGGACTCCAGCTGCTGAGGCAGAGGGGAAAACCAACCTCAATTCTATTTTGTAACCTTGCACCGATCGCTATTCCAAGAGCAAATCACCTCCATGGAAACGAGAAGTAAAACTTTAGCTCCAGCCTCTACTAGTCTATGAAATCTTTATTGTTCTACAATTTCTTTCAAACTGCTCTGCACATCTGCAGCACCTAATCAAACGGAGTTTGCATTATGCAGTTCTACGATGGAGGAGAAACATTCAGATTGTTTTTTTAAAAAAAACAGACACAAACAAATCTCTCTGTTCTCAGAGAGAGATCATACTGTATAGATTTTGTTTACTAGCTTTAAGCTCCGTATAAATTACAGGGGGATCGTACCCAAGAGGCTTAAAATCCTGACTTCTAATGAAGGCCAACCATACCTCATGGGAAAATTAAGACATCAAGAGTTGCCAGTTCAGAAGCAGATTTGTAAATATTTTTGATGGTTCCATTAAAGGTTGCATAAAACCAGCATGTAGAATGAGCAAGGAAATATTTACAAAAACATCCAACAGAGAATATTTACGTGAGCATTAATCCACGTCAAGCGGAGCCCTTCATTACATAAATGCAGCATATTCAGGCAACCTCTCTGCCGTAAATATTTCAAATATTACCTCAGCCTGTTAATACCATTATACTAAAAAGATAGTCAGGAAAGCACATGCCACGTGATTATAGATAATCATAGAATCATAGAACAAACAGGTTGGAAGAGACCCATCGGATCATCACGTCCAACCATTCCTATCAAACACTAAACCATGGCCCTCAGCACCTCGTCCACCCGTGCCTTAAACACCTCCAGGGAAGGGGAAGCAACCACCTCCCTGGGCAGCCTATTCCAATGCCCAATGACCCTTTCCGTGAAAAACTTCCTCCTAATCTCCAGCCTAAATCACCCTTGGAGGAGCTTGAGGCCATTCCCTCTTGTCCTGTCCCCTGTCACTTGGGAGAAGGGCCCAGCTCCCTCCTCTCCACAACCTCCTTTCAGGTAGTCGTAGAGAGTAATGAGGTCTCCTTTCAGCCTCCTCTTCTCTAGGCTAAACGCCTCCAGCTCTCTCAGCCGCTCCTCATAAGGCCTGTTCTCCAGCCCCTTCACCAGCTTCGTTGCTCTTCTCTGGACTCACTCCAGAGCCTCAACATCCTTCTTGTGGTGAGGGGTCCAGAACTGAAAATAATACAATTTTTGTGCATTTTTAACACTTCCGAGGAAGCCTCTAGTGCTTACAATAACTCAACTAAATTCCCCTAGATCTGCTTTTCCTCTTGACCTCCCTTCCTGCTTTCGCTTACACGTTAATAGAGAAAGAACTTACTGAACAGCACTGAAGCCACGTGTGCTAAATCAAATGAGATGTAGGGGAAAAGAAAAGAGGGAAAGGGGAACTCCAGAAGCTCCATGCCTCATTCCCTCACCACCACAGGATGCTGCGTAGATCCCTCTAGCAAAAAGGGGGAAAGCTTCCCATTAAAACACCTCAACTCATTTCCTTACAGTTATTTAAACCGTGTGCCAGGACTCTCTCAGCTGAGCTGTGCCTGGCACAGAACCAGGAGGCTGAAAGGAGCCCCACTGCTCTCAAGCTGCTTTAAATAGCACCTCCAAGAGGGGGAAAATTTAGCAGCCAAGGACTGCCAGGTTTTCTATAAAATCCTCATGGATCTCCTCCTGCCAGTTTTCTGCTTGCTTTGCCAGAGAAGGCTCTGTGGCGGATCCAGTAGCTCTTGTCTGAACCAGTTTATTGTCTTTCATCTTCATTAAAAATGCTTATACAGAGTAAGCAGTGAAAAAGCAGAAATAATTAGGATGAATAAAGCTTTGCTGTCCCTCCAAGGGACATGAATACCATGTCTTGTCAGGAGAAACCTGGGAAATCTCTTCAAGGTGATTTTTGTTTTCCTTTGTTTCAGATGCTGCGCTGCCTTCCCAAAGAAAATTTTTAGAATAAAGACAGTATTTTAAAACTGTTTTTTTCAGGAATGAGCTGGTGCAGCAGCTCCCCTAGCTTCATTCTCAGTGTGTATTGGGCTCAGAAGTCTCCCCAAATCATTAGCAGGTGATAAATTTCCTTCTAAATGCACAGGTCAAGGGTAATCTGCTGAGGAAGCCTCTAAAATCCAATTTAATCTGAATTTAGTTGACTTCACCAAAGCCAGGATTTCAAATCTGAAGTGGGTATGGGACAGAGCTCAAAAATTCCTGTTTTTCTCAACAGCACCCATTTTTTTAACATATAATCTGATTGTAGTCTGCATAAAAGCGATGGCCTATTCATCAGAAAAACATATAACAGTTTCCAAATCAGACGTAAATCCTGAGAATATGATAATGTGACATATGAAATACTTTTAAATCAACCTGCTGTAATATGAATATTGCTTGTTGGGAATGAATTCAAATCCCAAATGAAATACTGCTCTTCTGAGGAAGAAAATAAAACGTGGGGAAAAAAAAAAATCTTAGCTTTCATTGATAGTTTCAAGCTGCCCATCCTTTTCATGCTTTGAAAAGGAGAACACTTGGAATTGATAATAACACAGTCAGGAGGATGTCTCCTGGTCAAGCATGCCAGAAATGCTTTGAAAACACAGGTTCTGAAAAGTTTACAAGAGCCAGTTTGTACAGGTTTGTCTGTTCCTATAAAGTGAGGCTGAATGGACGATGATCCGGGTTGAACTCTTTGATAACAGAAACCCAAAGTTTCAGTTAAGCAACAAGTACATCACATTAGCAGAGTTATTTTATATTTATATCTGAAAACACAGGGTTTTTCTTTGCTAAGCAAATGTCAGTCCTTCAGTCCTTAGAGAGTCATAGAATCATCAGGTTGGAAAAGACCAACCGGATCATCGAGTCCAACCATTCCTATCAAACACTAAACCATGTCCCTCAGCACCTCGTCCACCTGTCCCTTAAACCCCTCCAGGGAAGGTGAGTCAACCCCCTCCCTGGGCAGCTTCTCCCAGTGCCCAATGAGTCTTTCTGTAAAATTTTTTTTCCTAATGTCCAGCCTAAACCTCCCCTGGTGGAGCTTGAGGCCATTCCCTCTAACAGCCTAAATGCCACAGACCCAATGTGCCCTGTACAAAAGATGAAGAATCAGCTTTCCTTGAGTACAAACACACACCTTTGTTACCGAACACAGTGAGATTACCTCTGGAGAGCTTTAGCTTTATTTTGATGTTTACTTGTTGGTCTTTAATTCAAAACTATTAATCCTCAGAAGTGATTTGTAATTCGACTATGCTGCTATAGCTCAGCGCCTAGATTTTATTGCTCTGTATGATCTTTCATTAGAGAAATAGCTAAATCAGGATTATTTGATAAGGCACAGCCATCCATCACTTTGGCTTCTCAAAGCAACGAGGCTGGTGAGGGCTCTGGAGAATAGGCCTGATGAGGAACGGCTGAGAGAGCTGTGGGGTGTTTATCCTGGAGAAGAGGAGGCTGAGAGGAGACCTCAATACTCTCTACGACTACCTGAAAGGAGGTTGTGGAGAGGAGTGAGCTGGACTCTTCTCCCAAGTGACAGGGGACAGGACAAGAGGGAATGGCCTCAAGCTCCTCCAGGGGTGATTTAGGCTTAAGATTAGGAGGAAGTTTTTCACGGTAAGGGTCACTGGGCAGTGGCAGAGGCTGCCCAGGGAGGTGGTTGATTCACCTTCCCTGGAGGGGTTTAAGGGATGGGTGGATAAGGTCCTGAGGGACATGGTTTAGTGTTTGATAGGAATGGTTGGACTCAGTGATCCAATGGGGCTCTTCTGCCTCAGAAATACAAAATGCTCCCTCCTCTCCACAACCTCCTTTCAGGGAGTTGTAGATAGCAATGAGGTCTCCCCTCAGCCTCCTCTTCTCCAGGACAAACACCCCCAGCTCTCTCAGCCGTTCCTCATCAGGTCTGTTCTCCAGCCCCTTCACCAGCTTTGTTGCTCTTCTCTGAGCCCAGAGCTCATCTCCTCCATGCAGTTTGCTCTCTTACCTGCATGTAAAGCATTTCAAGGGGACTTCACTGTCCTGTGTTTTCTTTATTCAGCACAATCTCATGCCGAGGTTGGGCACCACAGTTACTGCAGTGCTCCCCTGCACTGCTGCCTAGCACCAGCTACGATTTCCCTAGCAGATTTCTGAACTGGATGCCAAGGCAATGTTGTGCCCAGAAACTCTCAGAGCTGCAAACAAACTGACAGCTTTCCTCACACTTTTCACTGCTTCCCATCATGGGACAGCAGCAACACAAAAGCTGAGCAGGTTCTTCTTCAGCCGACAAGCATCTCTGCAGTTGTATGTGGAGACACATGCATGTATAAGCAACCCACCAGACATTTCATTTTGAAGAAAACTACTGTGTTTCTGAAGCAAAACTTTGTTGCATGACAGTTCATAATAAATAGAAAAAGAATAAATACTCTTTTTTTCAGAGCTCAAACTGACAGATGTTGCCAAATCCCAAGATGCTCATGGCATTAAAATCTGCTTCCCAAATGGGGTTACTGCAGATTTCAGAGGTCAAGACCCCATCTATGTACAAAGTTTATTCTAAAAAATAAAAAAAATAATAATTTTTTACTCCAGCTACTCTGATCGTCACTCAGCTTCCTTTTACCAGAAGCCTATTTATATTTTTTCTGCTCAGCCCCACAAACAAGCAGCTTTTGACCTTTGCTGTGACACAATAACTTTACATTCCCCTGTGCTTGCTCAAGTCGTGTTTGCACTGAATTTCCCCCTTAACACTTCTCTGAACATCGCAAAAAACCGTAAAGAAGAACTATTTTTTTTCATGGCAGGCAAGGGTATAAACGCAACTCTTCAGACATCAAACATAAACAACAAAAAACTGAAAACCAGCATTGTTTTTAGTGCTGAGCCATCGAATAGCAACTTTTGAAAGGACTGGAGTGAAGAATGGAAGGTTCTTTATTGCCTGAATGAAGTTATAACTTGGTTAATATTTTCCTCTTTGAAATTTAACCTCTTTAAATAGCAGCTTAGCTTTACACATTGCTCTCTTGTGTTGGCAGAAGAAAACATAATGCAATGAAATATCACTTCATGCTAGCAATAAAAAAAAAAAATAGTATATTTTTTTACCTGGTCATACCCATATTATAGAATCACCAGGTTGGAAGAGACCCACCGGATCATTGAGTCCAACCATTCCTTTCAAATATCATCAAGTAACTTCATACACCACCACATAGGTAAAAATAGCAATTAAACTTACAAATAAATAGAGGGGTTGGGGAATATATACCTTAAAACTCTGTCCTGCAGGTACTTAAACAGGGATCGAAGTTTAAGTCTGTGTAGTTTTGCTAACTTTAATTTTATCATTCAAAACCAGGAACTTCCTGCCATTACTGTCTAGAGAACATCCATGGACACAAACGTGAAAAACTGAGTTTTAAATAACGCCTGCATTCTAAATAAATTGAGAACATATCTTAAAAATAGAAAAGAGAGGGACAGAAGACTATTTTCAAAGCAGCATATTTTGTCATCTCTTCCCCAGATTGATTTAGCGCACGCAGACACTTGCCTCTGTTTTCTTCCACTGAGTGCAAACACCAGCACACACTTGATGAAATCGTGTTATTCCCGTGGATCACTTAGATCGTCGAGCCCTGGCACAAAGATTTCAGCTTTGATTGAGTACTTAACGACACATACAGCACTTACAGCAATCTCTGGACAGAAAAAAATACTTATCTTGGGCTTCTCCTCCTTTCCCTTCACACTCCAGTCATTCTCACTTACATCTCACATTAACATCGACCTGCTTTTCAGCATATGTCGCCCCTACCCAAGCCCCTGCCGGCACCAGAGCTCAGCCTTGTGTCTTGTTAGTTCTGCTCCTGCATCTTCTATAACTATAAACTGCACCAGGAGGGAAATAGACTTTACTGCTTCCCTGTCTTATCACCACCGAGTAACATCTTTGTGCCATCACCTCCCCAAGACAAAAGTTGTGGGTGGTGACTATGCTGAGCATTGGATCAAGCTCTGTCTTTGCCAGAATCTATTGTATGGATTCAGATTCTGCACAATAAATAATAAACATGGATGAAACGAGGAAAACTTAGCCAGGGATGGTTATCTGATCGTATCATCGCAGCTCTGATCACATTGTCTCCACGGATTCATCAAAGAAAATATTTCCTTCCCTCTCCATAGAGAAAAAAAAAGTAGGATATATGAAGTTTTTTCCTCAACTATTTTAGTAAGTTCTTTCTCAAGAGGCAGAGTCATTGTTTAAAGAAGGAAAAAAAAAGGGGGGAGAGACCTTATAATTTCCTAAGAATTTTGGTGACATTATTATGTTGAAAATTTTCCTTGTTGCATATTTCAGTAGCTAAAGAAAATAATACCTTCCATTATATCAAATATCTGTAAAATCTTCCTAGAGTAAGCTTTACAGATGCTCCTTTTAACAATGAGATGTCATCTTGGCAAGGGAATTTCTAGTCCCCTGAAATTTCTCTCTTTTTTTTGAAATTATAAACGTAACCGAGGCTTCTGGAACAATGAAAGAGCAAAGGCTTATTTGAATCTCACTACCTCGCGCTTCACCCATATAGAACAAAAAAAAAAAAAAAAAAAAAAAGTCACAGTTTCATTTCAAAAGTATTTTCATTTTTGCATCGTCCCTTCCTTTTCTGCACCAAAGAAAAGGGTGAGGAATCTACGTGTTACCTGCAGAATTGAATAAGCAGATTAGGAAATTATGGCTCTACTTGGCTGAAATATTCTGTGCATACTCAGTAACTTCTTGTGGTGCTGTTGACCTGTGACTTAAGTACAAAGCCTGACACTCCTATGGTTTATGTTGAGAGGTAACAGAGAGGAAATAAGTTCCAGTTCTTTGAAATATTCAAGTAACGCTTAAATATTCAAATACAAAACAATGCAACAACCTTAGGCGATAAAGCAGATCACAACAATTTTCTTAGCCGTAATTGCAGTGTGACAGTATAAAAGAGAGAAGCAAAATTGTTTTAATTAAAGATATGAGGCAGCTGATGACATTTAATGATAAAAATTGATAATTAAATAGAGCTGTAATTATTATTAATTGCGTCCCTGGCTGACATTCTCTGATTGTTTTATTGAACTCGTCAGTATTTGTTTTTCTTTTTAGTCTGTCCATCATGATCTTTGAAGCCTTTCTGTTTCTTCAGTAAAACTCGGGAGAAAATCTTGTCCTTAATAAAAATCCAATGAAGAAAAATCTAATTAAATTACACTGGTGCCAATGGCATTAAAGCGGAGATTGAATGTCATGTTTAAATCACCACTTTAACAGAGCTCACATAAAAGCTGGGACTTATACACTTAAGGCTCTTCAGCCTCTTCCTATAGTAAGTAACAGGGATAGAGAATCATAGAATCATAGAACAACCAGGTTGGAAGAGACCCACTGGATCATTGAGTCCAATCATTCCTATCAAAGTGTATGTGTGCAGTGTAATAAATCAAGGCATGGGTGAGAGTACAATAGAAACATAATTTTGCTGGCATTTTCCCTTTGGAGACAGTAAGGCCTTCTTTTCATTTTTTTTTTCAATGGTTTTCTGGAGATTTCGATTCCGTTTGGAAAGAATAATTTCTGAATCTTATGAACCTGTCGTTTACCCTCAGAGCATCTCTTGCTGCAAAGTACCATATTGATAAAACCATAAATTGATAAATGTAGAATAATTCCAGTTAAATCATAGAATCACCAGGTTGGAAGAGACCCACCGGGTCATCGAGTCCAACCATTCCTATCAAACACTAAACCATGTCCCTCAGCATCCACAGCCTCATTTACCACACCCCTAGGATGAGTTGAGGATATCTAAGAAGCAGCAAAGGGAAGCCAAGAGGAGAATAAGAATTACTGGAGGGAAAACATTCTTGGATCCAAATAATCAAATAGTACCAAACACACACACAAGAATATGGAGAACCTGGATAGATAGTGTGGGATAAAGTTTGTAATTATGCACAGGGGAAAAAACTCCTCACAACCCTTTTTTATGCCACAAATCTACCTATATTTTACTCCTAAAACCAGAGTATTAGCTGTAATTTGCACTGCTTCTCCTCCCCAAGGCAAAATCAAAATCAACCAACCAAACAAAAAGAGCTTTTAAGCTAAGCTAGTAATGTATTTTTTACCTAAGCCAATAATGTATTTTTTACCTCATGAAAATACGACCCTTAGGTTACAAGGCAGAAGCAGCCTCAGGAAAATGACACTATTTTTATGTGAAGCATTCTTCTTAACAAAATTAGTAGCAGATTTCATGTCATTTTTCAGTAGGGATAAAACAAAATACATTTGGCATCGTTAGAACACGGCCCGGTTGTAAACCAGAAAACAGTCTGGAAATCTGTATTTAATCAGTTTCATTGAATTTATTCTACACTGAAATCAGTTGGTTATTGTCGTTATCCAGGAAGATTGCTCTGCTCATGAAAGGTATTTAACCATCCGTAACCTCTTGGCAATGCTTATTGCCAGAGATATTGTTTAAGTTATGCCAAGAGTCGTATTGACTATGCAAAGCAGGAGCAATATGCTATTATATTTAATTGTACCTCAGGCTGTGCCACCACTGGCCACAGTAATAATATTGCTTTCTATAGTGGATAGAAAATAACTTGTTCTCATCATTTTTGCTGGAGTACAATTTCTCCTCATCTGCTCCAAGTTAGCCACTGCCAGCTAAAGGTTTCCCCAGCAGAGAACGCTCATCAAATAAAGAAAATCCCTGAAATTAAAACAGTGAACCAGCAGATTAAGATTGTCTTTATCGGTGATGAGGAAGCATCACTGAATCTGTCCGTTTGTCAGCCTGATGATTAGTTTGTCTGAGAGCACTCAGGGCAGATTTGTGTTGCCCACATGGGCAGTTTCCTGATTCTGCAGAGGTGGTAACAGGACAGGCCTGATGATAAAAGTCTGGGACGGTGGCTCCTCACAGGGAGAGATCCTCATCTTTTTCTGCAACGTCATTTGATTAAGCAACTGGGGAAAAAGATACTTGACCTATAGGGCCAAAGGCCTGATGGGAATCTCAAGAAAACATTCTCACGTTGCTTTTTTATTTTTCCCCTGAGTTCTTTCCCTGCATCTTCAGAACTCTCAGCATTATGAACCCCAAACACATTACATTTTACAATAATTTTATTACACATGCACACGCAAATATTCTCCCTGGAGGAACAGATTTTCTGCTTGTAGCATGAACATCTCAGATTCTAGCATCATGAAACCATCAGAGGTCACCCACGCTTGAGCTATTAAACCTGATAATAGGTTGCTTTCTTTCTATCTATTGTACTTGATAGTGCTTTCGTAAACTATTTGTCCCAAACACAGACCAGTCTGACAATTTACCACCTAACCCCCAAACTAAAACCTGCTCTAAATACTCGGGTTTGTTCCAGTTTAGCAAATTAACTCATTTTAGTCTTAGCTCACCAATTGTCTGCATAACCTCTATATACATATTGTATCTTAGTGGCATCACTGGTATTTATAGAATCATAGAATCACCAGGTTGGAAGAGACCCATCGGATCATCGAGTCCAACCATTCCTATCAGACACTAAACCATGTCCCTCAGGACCTCATCTACCCATCCCTTAAACACCTCCAAGGAAGGTGAATCAACCACCTCCCTGGGCAGCCTATTCCAATGCCCAATCACTCTTTCTGTGAAAAACTTCCTCCGAACTTCCTTTCTCCTTCCTTCCTTCAAGAACATGTGTATTCAATTTGCTGTCACAACGCCTTTTGTGACTACTTTTCAACCTGGTTTTAATATATTTTCACAGAATTAAAGACATGACCCTAGTCGGGATACAACATAAAATTTTGAGGATGCAAACTAAACGAAACAATTCCTTTGCATCCTCTTTGTAACCACAGCAGGTGTTCTCACTTCAGCAAACTGTTAAGAAAAACTACATAGAACATATGTTTTCCACTACTCGCTGCATAAGCTAATGATATAGACATTCAGCACGACTATATTCTTGGTGAAAGCGAAGCAGCATGAAATATTCATTAGCTAAACTATTTGTGACTCTTAAATAAATGTGAATTGTGTGGATTGTTGGGTCTGTTCGCTTGTGGGTGGCAGAAAAGTTCGCCTTGGGCCGAGAGTTAATTATATAAATTATATCGGTGTACAAGCAGGATAAGGGTTTCCTTACTAAAACTATTAAAAATGATATCAAGTGTCTGATTCAGGAAAAATTCCCAAACAATGGGCAGAGTAAAACGAATGAAAAAACTAAGTAAGGTTGAATGAATGTAATGCTAATTATGTGTGAATCACAGCCGGAGATATAATAATAATATATATAACAATATATAATAATAATATATAATAATAATAATAATATGTGGATTTCGTTCTTTGGAAGATTACGTATAAGTTTAAAATGCTAAATCAGGCCTCAGCATCTATATCACAAGTAAATATTACCCTATGCATTATTATTTAGGGACAGTGACCTGCAGTAACAGACATGTAGTGGATTATCCAAGGTCAAACTAAACATGATGATCCAGTAGGTCTCTTCCAACCTGGTTATTCTATGATTAAAGGAGTTAGGAAGGACAAAAGTGTCAGGAGTTTCACAGATATTGCCGCATTTATAAGGAATTTATTGTTGCTTTGTGTCATACAGTGGCACTGTGGCTTCTCGGTGCTCTTGTGGAATGGTGCTTGCTGCTAGATCACTGCATTTTAGAGTCTTCTTTCTTTTTTTTTGGTAATTATTTTCAAATTAAAAACTCTCTATAGCTTTGGGCTAAGTGTCTGCACTGCACCAACTGCTACAAGTACAGATTCGACAGACATACCTGAGATTACTTTTAACAGAAAACCAGCAGGAGCTCTGCTAACAGGGTGACTGCAGCAGCAACCAGCTTATGAGAGAGCTCTCCAGTCACATACAAACCTGAGCTTTATCCTGCCACAGCTACAGTGCTAATTAAAACTGTGTGTTTCGTGCCTACACCATCTGTAACCTGGAAATCACAGTGTCTGCGATGTGGCTGTGGGACTTGCCAACAGTTGCTATGATACCTCTCGGCAGCACAGTCATATCTAGAAAATATCATCCCTACGGTCCGAGGTCTCCAGTGATGGGTGTGAGCAGATAACCACAGTCTCAAATCAGACAGGGAATTAAGGTCATCTTTGGAACTCTACAGGGTTAAACAGAAAAACAAATGGCAAAGAACCTAAACCAAACCTGCTTTGAAAAAACAGATCAAAAAAAAAAAAAAAATGTGCATCATTCTCTACTTACACCTGGACACAGAACTAACTGAAGTGTTAAGATGAGAATCTTACTGAATAACTGTATCTGCACAAGTGTTTGCAGGACAGTCACATTAACTCTCAGCAACCCTGCCTGTTATTTAAGAACTTTTAATTTAAACAGTGAAGGACTCTCTGTTATATACTCCTCTTCTTGGCTAAGTAACTACCTTTATAGTGTATATTCTCCAGTTATTAAAACACAGGCATATAATTCCACCTCCCCTTTGAATCTTGGCGCACAGGGTAGAGTAAGAGGATTTTAAATTCGATAAAATCAGTGTACCTGGAATTTATCTTTCATCAGCGTAAATGCCACTTGGTTTAATTTGGCACAAATGCAAATCTCTCTATATCCCATCTGTGCCGAGAGGACCATATTCACATATCTGAATAACTGTAAGTACAGTAATAACTTTTAACTTTATTCAATATAGTATCTCCCACAAGCACTTGTCTTAATGGTAATAATTACCAAGACTCGATTCAAATAAATTAGGTAATTTTGAGTATGGGATTTTGCCCATCCTGAGACATTCTTTGCTTCCAATAGTGGGAACATTTCATTCACTTGGGTAATTTCTGCAAATTTCCATGGTACCTATTCAAGTTGTATTTGGTGACCATGCTCTTTCATTTGTAGTATTAATTGAAAAAAAATTAATAAAAAATTACTGAGGACTTTTAAAAGTCCAAGCTGAAGCAGCAAATTTCCTCTGGATGCTCTCAAGATATCTATCCTCATTCTTTCAAAGGTAGATATTCCAACTGGCAGGTGCAATGGTTACACGACGTATTCAGCAATAATTACCTCAGAAAAACCAAAGCTCATACTGTTCTAGCACCTGGGAGAGACTGTGCTGAATGCCCACATTATCTTGCTTTTCAAAGGAAAATACCTGCTTTTGACATTTTAAAGAGACTGGTGCAACTCCTGGGCAGAAAGACATCTGCAAGTGTCAGAGTCTCTCCCCGACTGTCTGTACTGTGCTATTTACCTTTCAGCTGGGTGGGTTTTCTCTCCGCCTTGAACTCCTCTCCCTTCCTGCCAGAATACCTTTGATTTAATTTTGTGACATATCAGATTGCTGTTCCGGCTCCCAGTACAAAGGGTTCAGACATGGATTTTCTTTCCAGGCGAGAAACAACATCCCACTTTACTTTTCTGAACGATGTGCATATTCACATCGGGAATGCTCACTTCTTCATGTAGAGACAAAGGAGACTTTTCTAGTCTTTTAATTTATTATTTCCAGAAATACCTGAGGGTATTTCCCAAAGAGGTCAAGCAACACTATATTTCTTCTGCTTTTTGCACTAGGGGAAGGATTTCACCTTCTCTGGATGTGTTTAAGGGGCGGGTGGATGAGGTGCTGAGGGACATGGTTTAGTGTTTGATAGGAATGCTTGGACTCAGTGATCCGGTGGGTCTCTTCCAACCTGGTTGTTCTATGATTCTATTCTATGATTCCCACTTTTGTCTCTCCCAGGATGGGTACCATGTGGAGTTACCAGGTTGGGTCATATCAGCAAACAGACCAATTTCTCAAAGTCCTGAACAACGCAGCTTTGTTTCCTATACCACCCTTCTTGTAAGCCTGCTGACCTCTTCCAACCAAGGCAAAGCAAGGCAAGTATTATTTTGCCTCCACTGAGCAATTATCATAGAATCATAGAATAACCAGGTTGGAAGGGACCCATCGGATCATTGAGTCCAACCATTCCTATCAAACACTAAACCATGGCCCTCAGCAACTTGTCCACCTGTCCCTTAAACATCTCCAGGGAAGGTGAATCAACCACCTCCCTGGGCAGCCTCTCCCAGTGCCCAATGACCCTTTCTGTGAAAAACTTCCTCCTGATGTCCAACCTAAATCTCCCCTGGCGGAGCTTGAGGCCATTCCCTCTTGTCCTGTCCCCTGTCACTTAGGAGAAGAGGCCAGCTCCTTCCTCTCTAATATATATATTATAAAGCAACACGGAGAGAAATCAGAAGAGCATGTAATACAAATCATTTCTTTCAAAGAAATATGTTCCTTTCTCGGAACAAGAAATTTCTGCACCATAAATTAGCTGGGGGTTGGCAGCTGAAGCCTTGTTTAGTGGCAAAGCAGACATGACAACCGTAGTCAACGACTTGAAAGAAAAGACTGAGCTGAGCAGAATTTTCTGAGAAACAATCAAATCCAGAATGTACTACCTGACGTTTTAAGACAGATGAAGTTAAAAAATAAAAGCAACCTTCCCACCCCCACCCCGCTCCAACCTTCCAACACAGTGGAGAAAATACACGGCAATACATAGTGGAAAAGAGGTTCTGAGGTCTCACTGCAGTCAAGTTATAGCACAAATTTAGTCACAGAAAGAAAAGGAAAGGGACTGTAACTAAATTGATCCTTATTTAGGTAAAGTGGCTGCAGAGCAGTGATTCTGATAAGGAAAGAAATATGTTGATAAACATCTCTCCTTTGCATCTATGTCCTCCTTTTCCTGCTTCCTATCTTTCTATAGCTAATTCTTTCTCTCAGCCAGTCTGGTAAAACTGATCAATTTTTGATAGGTGGTCAATTTCCCATCAAACTGGTTTTCCTTCTCCAAAAGATAATTGCTTTTCAGCAGAACAATTTTTTATTTCCCTTCAGGAAAATAACGACAGTTTCTTCTGAAAATATTTTGATTTTTCTCATGAAAAAACTTTACATATATATATATATACACACACACACACAGTTGTTGAAAAGAAAAATCCATGAAAAACTACCAAAATCTGACTTCTAGCCCAACATTAAGGTTTCTAATTACACTAATTTTTAACATTTCAAAGCACTCAACTGATACAAATTTACCAGCAGATCTCTGGATCAGTTTGAATATTTGCCCAGTTATTTCCACTTACAAAGTTCAAAAAGCCAACTCAGGACTTGTTAAAGAAGACAACATGCTACTTACTGAGGGAATCATAAGCCTTTTTCATCTCTAGTTAACTCCTCCCTTTCTTTCTTGGTTTCTTCTAGAAAACCATCCCCAGTTCCGCAGTTCAGCATCATCGTTTGAGCATGAAACACAAAAGCTGCTAGTTTGGAAGCAATATTGCTGCCAGTTGAGACACTGACAATAACAGATACAATAACTCCTTCTCCTTCTGCTGCCGGCAACTAAGAATGTTATTCTTATTTTCAATCTGGGCTTCTGCAATGCTACAAAATGAGAAAAGTTTATCCTCCTTAGCTATGAAAGTACAGAAAGGGACATCTCGTCAGACAAGGAAAAGTTAAAAGCTATTGCATGCAAACAGGTCTTGATTAAATAGCTTGTTTTCCAGGTGGAAGGGAATTGCCTCTATTTATGCACAGAAGTTATTATATTGGATGATCCTTGACAATCCTTAGAATCATAGAACAACCAGGTTAGAATCATAACTGGATAACGAACCCATAGGGCATTTCCTCCTTTTTCACATCTCCCTAAGAAGGCAAAACTTGTCTTTTCTAAGAACTTTAGTAATACTGCCTCTTTATTTTGCATCGTAGTGTTTCCTATTTTTAAGAGAAAATTGAAGCAATAAGAGTCGTAGGTTTGCCCAAAATCATAGGTGAAGCCAGTGGCAGAGAGACAGAAGAAGCAAGAGTTCTGATTCCCAGAGCCAACTTTCTATATCATTATGGAATCCTCAATTGTTCTGCCAAGCTGAGCTGAATTTAGAAATCTCTCAAGGAGGTATCCGAGGCACCCACAATCATCTCAAACTTCTCATTAGTAATCAAAGGAAGGTGCTCTAACTCCTCTTTGAAGCTTTACAGCACATTTTCCCCTGGGATGTTCCACAGCCCTCGAGGAATCAGAGCTACAGGAGAAGCAGCAGAGCAAACACTGGGAACCCCCAGAAGCATCTAGTAGAAGCATAAAGGGGATAGCTCGTGCATATTTACATCCATCTTCTCCTCTTTAAAACCGCTGTTTTCCACAGATTTTGCCTTTCGATAATTTTTATCCATGAACTGCATTTGGATAAAAACGTTTTCAAAATCAGAAATTCAGTGGAGTTATTTTTCAGTGTTGCTTGAGTAGCTTAAACAAATAGGAAAAGTACAATTAGGGCAACTAACTAGGCAATAACATTTTGTACAGAGGATGGGAAAGTGGCAGGACTGTCCATTTGTTTGGTTTTGCCTTGAGGAGCAGACACCTTAGATCTGCTGTGTCTCTGCTAACATATTGTTGTTTGCTTTTTATATCCCTCCTTTATGAGCTCTGAGAAATCATTCACCTCACGTTTCAGCAATGCTTACAAAAAGCATTCATCATATGCTGGTGGTTCCCTGAATGTTACTCAAGTATTTTGGCTTTAAAGTAGGATATTATTTCAAGAATTGACTTTATTAACCTATTGGCCACCAGCAAATCAACTACGGCAATGCTAAACTTTTGTTCTAAGCTCTCCGTTTCCTTCCAGTTTCACTGATTTCTGCATAATTGACCATAACCCTCCCACCTTATTTGTCAAAGTTTTATTATTTCTGATATAAAGGAGCCAAGATACAACCAAACATCATCAGCAGCAGCAACAACCAGACCATTAATTTTACCTACAATCAGACAATCACCAAAGATACCAAGAGAAACAGTGGAATGAGAAGTAATTCTGACCAGAAATCCTTCTTAGAACTAAATTTATAGGCATATGGTATTTCATTCAACATTACTGAATTCCTCTGTTTGTGACTTTGCTGTTTTAGTCCCAGTCACCCCATTTCTTTCGGTGTTAAACTACTAGATGCATATTATGGGATCTGATGTGGAAAATATATTATTACAGAACACTGATTTGTTATTAATGTGGAAACACTGTTCCTATGCTCAGCAGACCAACAACTGGTTGCTGCCTCCCGGATGTGTAACAGTTCTCTGCTCTGTAGATTTATCAAAATGATTTTTTTATTATTTAAGAGCAGAGATGAGCTTTATTCCTTCAGAGCAGGCTTATAGAAGTATTTTTTATATTGAAAGCTTTTGTTTTAAGACAGTTTGATATGCTGTTGAAGAAGGAAATCCTGGTACCCAAATCCATCAAGAGTCAGGAGAGAGGTAGCCCTTGCAGCATCGACTAGGGACGGTTGGACTCTATGATCTGGTGGGTCTCTTCCAACCTGGTTGTTCTATGATTCTATGACTAGAGAGAGAAACGACTCTCCTGACCATTAGACCTTTGAATTCAGTATGCGTTAAAAACAGAGGGATATTTGGAGAAAAATGTGGATTTTAGGCATTTCAGAGACTTGAGCTGGCAGAGAGTGTGTAATGCTAGATCATTCCAAGCCTCATCGCTGCAAGTCTCATTGCTGAGTAGAACAAACCCAGATTAGTCTCCATTAAGCTGACGGTTTTGAAGAAAAGCCAGACAACGAAAAAGATACACTACGAAGTCTAATGAAAAGAATTAAAAAAAAAAACCCCACAAGCCTGTTATTCTTTTCTATTAGTTATTTTCGTATCACTATGTTTGGAGGCTCTGGGGGAAATAGATATTTACAAGGGAATTCTTTAAAAAGTAAAAAAGAGAAGTGGTAAAAGAAATGATTGGGAGACCTTTTCCATGTGTAAAGGGCTATATAAAAGGGAACAGAACCATTGATAGCAGCAGAGTCACTGAATAAACAGACATGATCATAAAAACTGTAAACTTAACCCAAATATAGAAATTATCTGCACATTTCAAAAGTGGTTTTGGTCCCTAACTCCATTTATTTTTGTTCAGCCTCCTGTAAACAATTCAGATAAAAAAAAAAAAATCTCTTAGAAATGCCACTTTCAAGATACCTCCTTAATGGAAAACACAGACCCAGTGTGATTTAGTTTGGAAGAGATCCCTGGAGGGCACCTGGTCCAAGCCCCACACAGAGCAAGGCCAACTTCAAAGCCAAATGGTAATGCACAGGAACTTGAAAGTTTCAAAAAGATTTTGCCTTCAGCTAGTGCAGTTTTCACACTTTGACAGGTAAAATAGCTGTAGAATATCATAGATGGAGGTGTAACACATTAAGTGAAAGATTCAAATCACAAACAGTGACTCTTCAAGCTCTTCCTAAGCTTAGGCCACTCCTTTTAATTAATTTTATTATCCTGCACCGATGACTCTCATCTTGGTGTCTGCCCTTGTCTTAGTGTTTACCAAAATCCCTGTTTGGAAATATTACAGTTTTTCTTTCCGTCTTATATTTAATTTGGTGTTTTGGCTTTTTTTCTATTTTTTTTTTTTTATGATGCACTCTCAATATAAATTCTCCCCATGCAACAGAATCTAACTATCAACTGGAATATTCTACTGTAAAATTTATACGATGTTTTAAACGTCTGCATTTCTATTCTTTCGCATTTTTATCAGAAAATTTTTAGCTATTTAATCTCTAGAAAACGAACTCAGCTATTGAGGCTGTAACAGAAACATGCCTTTCGTGCTTTGATAGTTAATTCACTACCTCTGGAAAGAAAACAGAAGATCTATCACTTGTTCGTAAGAGAACACAGTGTTTGCCAATTATTACAGGGCACATTCAGAAGAGAGTGAGAAGTAATTTAAAATTTAATATACTAGAAATGTAATTAAATTATGACGATTGTAGTTCGTAGGCAACCACAGAATTTCCCTGTGAGTTGTTAAATGGAATTTTAAGGCAGCATTGGTAGTTCCCATGATCTATCTCTGACAATCAAGGTAGTTTCCGTAATCCATCGCTCTTAAGATCAACATTTTGTGCTAATTCTACTCTATAGATACCTGAGTTAATCAGGTTGAGAAGGCTTCAGAGGTTTTGTCATTTTGCTGTGATTACAAAATCAATAACAATATTGTCTGTCTGTCAAAACTAGGACATATCAAACTAGGTCAATATCAAAGTCAATGACATTTTAGGGTAGAGAAATACATCAATAAAATATCTTATCATCAAGTCACTACCTTCACCAAATACACAGCTTCGTTAGGGTTCAAAATTGTCCCAGAATATGGAACGATTCATACCATTTAAATATGAGTGCACAGGCCACAAGAAACACAAAAGTAACCAAATTTCTTCGCAGAAATAGTCATTAAGCACTGGCAGAGGCTGCCCAGGGAGGGGGTTGAGTCACCTTCCCTGGAGGTGTTTAAGGGACGGGTGGATGAGGTGCTGAAGGACATGGGTTAGTGTTTGATAGGAATGGTTGGACTCGATGATCCAATGAGTCTCTTCCAACCTGGTGATTCTATGATTCTGTGATATATACATGGTCTGAATCTTCAGCTCAAGCCAAAACCCAAAGCAAATACAGTTTTACTCCTCCCTTCTGATCAAGGTCTTATTTCAATCTCTAACTAAAACTTGATTATGTTTGATCTGCTGTGGTTGCATCAGAGCTGACCACCACACGCTCTTTTACAGATGCATAACGAAACAGTAGAAAATTCCATTGCCATGACAACCACGTTGAGTTTGAGGTTATTTCATACTGTTTGTGTAGTCTTAATAAAATCTAATTCGGAATAGACCTCTGAAGCTCATTGCACCCAAACCACTGATCAAGGGGAGGCCAACATCAGATGCTTCAAGGAGGGGAAACCCCACAGTGTCCCCGTGCCACTTGTTCCCCTCTTAGATCACCCACCGAGTATAAACTCCCCTCCTTGCTTCTATTTCTATCCGTATGTCAGTAGCTTCCAGCATATAGAATCATAGAACAACCAGGGTGGAAGAGACCCATCAGATCATCGAGTCCAACCATTCCTATCAAACACTAAGCCTTGTCCCTCAGGACCTCGTCTACCCACACCTTAAACACCTCCAGGGAAGGTGAATCAACCACCTCCCTGGGCAGCCTGTTTCAATGCCCAATGACCCTTCCCATGAAGAGCTTCCACCTAAATCTCCCCTGGTGGAGCTTGAGGCCATTCCCTCTTGTCCTGTCCCCTGTCCCTTGGCAGAAGAGCCCAGCTCCCTCCTCTCCACAACCTCCTTTGCCCTTAGTGGAAAAGGCTGCACAAATGCTGATTTGTCATCAATCAAATGCATGAGAGAGCTTGCTGGGCTCTGCCACAGGAAGACAACAGTCAGAAAACAAACAAAACAAACCCCCATTTTTTCACCGTGGCTGAGCTAAAAGAGCCTGACTGGTTTTAGATGAAGTGAAGTGTTAGCTCTGTACAGTAACCGGCTCTCTCGGTACACACGCAGCCTCCAGCAGGTTCCGCATCACAGCTAAATGACTGAACAACCAAACACTGTGGTGGAGGTCAGGGTTACAATTACACCACTTATCCTCCTTGATGATTGTGCCTGTTACATACCAAACCAATTTGCTCGCATAGCATCACATTCAGCCCTCAACATCTGAGCAAAATCAAAGTCTTTGTTAGAGACACTGGTGTGTTCCTCGAAATAGAATTTAGTCCAATGCCTCAAATGGATCTAGAATAGAGTGTACATAATGCCTTAAATAGTTTTTAAGTGGTTGTGTGGTTCTTGGGGCTTCCCCTTCTCTCCTTTATTCCCTTCTGTCTCCTGGTACAACAGAAACATTTGTCTACATAACTGCACCATTGAAAGGCTGAACATTTCAAAAGGAGAAGTAAATAGAAGTATTTCTGAGATAATTGTTTTAAGTGTTCCCCTTTGTATGATGAAACTACAGTAATTTCGTTGGAAGGTCAGAGAGCTAAAAAACAGAGAGACTAGCAGAAAGAGTAAACTATCAAGATGTTTGGGTTTTTTTAAACCAGTCCTAGTAGAATATATGGAAAAGAAAAAGGAAATAGAACGGGAAAAAACATCGTATTGGTTCTGATAGAGACTGAGGAGCAAAAAAAAATATTTTCATGTGAATAAAAGTTGTGTGAAAAGTAGGCATTTAATTTAACATTTGAAAATTTCAAGCAGGAGTCACACATACAAACCAAAATGTTAATGTTCCAGATGCATCGCGTCCTGTGCATTGGTCTTCCATTATATATTAATACTCTGAACCTGATTCTGATCTGTTTCATTAACTCACAAAAGGTTGGTTGGACTTGATGATCCGATAGGTCTCTTCCAACCTGGTTGTTCTACGATTCTATGAAAAGCTTTGGACTAAGCCCAGACACCCAATTCTCTCAGTCTCTGGTTGTAGAAGGCAACTACGGCTTAAAAATCATCTTCAATTTTAACAGAAGGAAACAAGGTCTTGTGTTACTCTCTCCAACTGCAATTTGCTCAGTGATAGGGAAAGTGTTTGTGCAGAGATGGACAGGGCTTTTCAATTGATGGAAACATATTTTAAAACTCATATAGCCACGTCGCCTGGCACCTTTCATCATCTAAATAAAATCTTTATACTGTTATGTCAATTGCTCTCAAATTAGGTGTTTGTTACGATTGTTGACAGGCCTCTGCGTCTCATCATCATGTTTTTATCTTTCCACCATCAATGACAAAAATAAAAGTCATCAGCAATTGCTTGCAAAAATAACCCTTCAGAAACTATTAATTTATGCTTCTTTGGCTGTCACGAAGAGGAAAACCTCAAACATGTTCTTCCCACAAGAAGAAATGAGAAAGTTTTGAAAGTAATAGCAGCTTGCAATTCCAGTCACTAAGATTTAATAACGCAGCCTCAAGTACAAAATTCCTAATCATTATTTAATCAAATTAATGATTTTCATATTGCTGATCTTGAAATTGTGTAAGAAGCCTACGTGTTACACATGTCACAGCGTAGGAAGTGAGGATTTCCATTGAAAATTGTGGTATTTTACTAAATAAAAAGTTTGGGAAATTTTTTATTTTTTTTATTAACATTAAGACTTCTCACTGTCTCTCTGAGCAAATCCATGAGATGTTATGGAGCAGGACATAGGACAGGAGTAAATCTGAACCTCAAATCATGTGACACGGCCGTGAGCACAAACCTCTCAAAGCTTTAGAGGATATTATGTAGTAGAAATGCTCAAACAAATCCAAGAGTTTACTTAGAATCATAGAATCACCAGGTTGGAAGAGACCCATTGGATTACCGAGTCCAACCATTCCTATCAAACATTAAACCATGTCCCTCAGGACCTCGTCCACCCATCCCTTAAACACCTCCAGGGAAGGTGAATCAACCACCTCCCTGGGCAGCCTGTTCCAATGCTCAGTGACTCTTTCCGTGAAAAACTTCCTCCTAATCTCTAGCCTAAATTTCCCCTGGAGGAGCTTGAGGCCATTCCCTCTTGTCCTGAGGGCACAACAGCCCATAAATAGAGAGGAAATAGGTAAATTATTTCATTAAATGCTTTATTAAAATATTAGATAAGAGTTTGATTTGATTGAATAGAATAGATAGAAAGCTTTTGTCAATACTTATTGAGAGAACCGGACGTTTTCTGGAAAGCAAATATGTTTTCATTTCATTTTTTTCAATTTTCATTTGTTCGCATGTGCTCTTTTTACTGTCTCTGCACAAAATCCAGAAACCTCCTTAGCTTTCAGTGAGACATCTGGGCTATAGATATATAGAAAAAAAAAAAAGTCATGCCAACAGTCTTCAGATAAACACCTAATTGACTGACAGTTAGTAGGTGTCAACTTCTAATTTAAAAACCAATTTAAATTTAACCGTCATATTGTTGAAGAAAAGTATTACCTTTCATTCAATAATTACACTTAATTGGCTCCAAGGCTTAACTGCTACATTGGCTACAAACATTTCAAGCTGCGCGTTTTTGTCAAAGTGTCCTCAAAAGACTGCGGTTTCTGCAGAATTTGAGCCTCCTCCTAGGCCTATTATAGAAACAAAACCCAACAGCCTATTCCTCCCCTTTACCTTTCTGGCTGATGCAAACAAACGGCTCAGGGAGAGGAATAATTCAGGATCTTTTAAAGAAAATGCACCACTTCATGTCTGACAGAAGAGCGAGAAGCTTGACATTTTTAGCTACATTTTGGTCTTCTGCAGGGTGGAGGCCACATTCCTACCTGCAACACAAGTAAAAAGGCTGCTTGGTAGAAGAGAATCCTGAATAAGTATCAGAAAGTTAACAGAACAGGACGAGAGGGAATGGCCTCAAACTCCACCAGGGGAGGCTCAACATATGGAAAAAATTTTTCATAGAAGGGGTCATTGGGCATTGGAACAGGCTGCCCAGGGAGGGGGTTGAGTCGCCTTCCCTGGAGGTGTTTAAGGTGTGGGTGGACGAGGTGCTGAGGGACATGGTTTAGAGATTGGTAGGAATGGTTGAACTCAATGATCCAGTGGGTCTCTTCCAACCTGGTGATTGTATGATTCTATGAAAAATTGCCTGAAGGCAGCATCTACTCATACACAACACCCCAGAGCACCTGGTAGGTGAAACAAAACCAACTAAATATTATACATATCTTCCAAGATTCAGATCTTTGATGGTGATGATGTCACACAAATACAACCAAGGGTCCCATTCTCCTTTCACACCAAAATGTCACTTTCTCCGACAGTGCTCTCTTTTAGAGTTTAATACTGCACAGTATTTTCCCTAAACCGCAGGCTCTCATGCTGCCAGAATATACTTACTTTAGGAGGCAAAGGACATCCAGTATTTCGCACCAGTTATTCAAAACTTTCTCAGTTTGAGTTCTCACGGTCTAGAAAGCCAAATGTTAATGCCAGCACAAGGCAGAAAGGGAAAAGCCACTAAGGTCAACTGAGCAACAAAATACCCCTTTCCCTGCAACCTGGGAATCCTCTACTGGAGCCTCAGGTTTGCCTTTCAAAGAGCCATCCACTCCCTTTGCCTCCGGCTAGGGCAGAGTTGGAGGTTGGAAGGACTATTATTCCTGCTTGGTTTTAGAGGAGCTTCAGTAATGAGCTGAGCTAACTGCAGTCATTCTAAGACTTTGAAGTCAGGGGCTATTTGTATCATAACTAATCCTTCAGCTTGTTTTTTCCTATTAAAAAAAAATCCTCCGTGAGGTAGGTGATTAGAATTCCAAATTCTACCTATGAAAAAAAATTTATTTTACTCTATGGTATGAATAAGCCACACTTCTAATAGAGTTTTCACACAATATCCCTGCAAAGGAATAAAAGGCTATGATTCCTATTTTGATGTTGGCAGACAAGGCACAAACACTAAGCACCAGACAATAACAAAGAATTGAGACTGTATGGGATTTACAGAGATCTGTGCTGCACCATATTGGATGGAAAAGACCGATTCCTGCATGACATCCCGGAAAAAAAAATATAAAACAAACCCAAAAGTCATCTTCCCTGGAGGGGGTTAAGGGACGGGTAGAGGAGGTGCTGAGGGACATGGGTTAGTGTTTGATAGGAATGGTTGGACTAGATAATCTAGCAGGTCTCTTCCAACCTGGTGATTCTATGAAAACAGGTCATAGAATCATAGAATCACCAGGTTGGAAGAGACCCACCGGATCATCAAGTCCAGCCATTCCTACCAATCTCTAAACCATGTCCCTCAGGACCTCATCTACCTGTGCCTTAAACTCCGTTTCAGAGGGAACGTGGGACAGAGGGAGGACGACGATGGACGGAAGCGCTGCCTTTGTCCTGGGCAGCTGAGCTGAGCTACCACAGATCCGCTCCTGCAACAGAAGCTGGAAAAGTAGGTCAGCACCTGCCCTCATTGCAGAGGGGCAGTGTTAAATGAGTGTTTGCTTCAAGAGAGGGTTTTTGCAGCTTAGAAAGTCTAAGTAGGAACAATGAGTCCAGGAAAAGTTGAAAACACTAAGTTTTCATAAAATATTGGGACCTTTTCCCCCCCACTCTCTGCTCTAGCCAGAAAAATCAAATTGGTTGCTTGTTAATTATGAGTGTGCTAAAAGCATATACTGTTCCAGATGAACAGAGGGTTTATTAATAAATCTTCCACTGTCAAGCGTCATCATCTTCCCTCCCTTTGTCATGGGAGAGAGAAAGTCTTTTGTAGCAGTGGAGAACCACTTTGTGAAAGCCTCGATTCACTGCATTTGAAGTTATGTCCCTGATTTCATTACCGTTAGATTTCATCCAGAGCCTAAATATCAAACGTAACTCGAATCTTCTGAAAACCTTCTGAGGTAAAAGGAGCACAGCTTTTTGACTAGAAAGGAGAATTTTCATATCACTTCAGAGTATTAATATCTTTTAATTTTCATGTGTCAGGTGCACAGATATCACATTAATTTGCTCTTAGAGAGGAAAGAGGGTAGCAGGTGAAAATTGGTGATCCCATCAATTCGCTAAATCCCCAAATTATCCAATTTTATATCACTCCTTAGTTAGTCTAAAGTGGCATTATTTTGAGTAGGATGATAAAATAATTAACAAACGATTTCTAATATCTGCCCCTGGTGTCTCTTGAAATGGTAATAGAGGAAAGCACACGTGCCAAACAAGCCATTTAAAACTTTGGAAAGAAGCCTAATTTTGAAGGAAATCCTGTTTTATTTAATATATTTAAAAAAAAATCATGTGTATGAAAAGAAGAGACAAAATTGCCAAGAGCAAAGTCCTTGCATGGTTTATACAAGCAGCAACCATTCAAGCTAAAGTGGCTTTGAAACGGAATATGAGAATCAGTGGAGGCAGAGGCCAACTATTAATTAAATTTTGTGACATATAAAAGATTGTCCTGATCTGAAACAAAGCAGAACACAAAGACGTCACTAACTAGATAATGCAAACTTCGTTTGTCAGACCTATCCAATTCTAGCACTTTTCTTGTTCACTTTGCTTTAAATCAAATTATCCCAAGGTTGGTTTTGATATGGATAAGTAACTAGAATAACTTTTACCCGTTCTTAAAATAGGTAAGTTTTACTTTTGCTTCCTGCTAATTCATAGGAAAATTTTCTTCCTTTTCTATGAGCTTCAGATTTTGGTTAGAACCCTTAAGAAACACAATTTCACACTAAAGTCAGTCAGATCAACATGTTTCATTTAGGTTTCCCGCAAAACCATCCAGATGTTCCAGTTTCACTTAAAGGGTTTAAGACCTGAGCCAGTAAGAAAATATGAAACCAGTCAAGTTACCCAATTACCTTTTTTTTCCTTCAGCTCAGAGAAACTAACATTTCAAGCCTGGCTCCAACTCTGTTTACAGGAAAAGGGTAAAGGTTTTCATTAGAAATTTTCTGGGGATTCAGGAGAGTTCTAGCACCCCAGTCACTCTCTTAGCTGTCACTGCACTGACTCAGCTGGTTAAGAAATCAAAGAATTTTCCCCAAATGATTTTGCTTAGGGCATGATGCTTTCAATGAAGAGGTTGTTTCAAGGAGATCTTCAGTCTCGAAAAAAACTTTAGCAGCTACAGTAGCAAACACAACTCTGTCCTTTGTGAGCCCATCAGGTAGGCATTAAAACAGCCCAAATTTCATTTTTTAAAACTGTCAACCTCCTCTCTGCTTTCTGAAGATGTGCCAAACAGACATAACCTATGTTATTCCCAATGCAGGTTTTCCAGTCAGATACTATTCTTCAAAATTAATAGCTAATATCTAATTAGCCTCCTCTGTTTTTTCCCCTCAACTTCTTAATCAGTAACTTGTACGAGTAGCTTCTGTTGAAGTCACGGGGCTGCCTTAGTTGTCCCCTAAGCAGAAAACCAAAATAAATGCCTGTTATCCCTCAGTTCTTCCCAAGGTTTTCTGTGCTTTTTATGGGTTCGGAATTTGATTTGTGTAAGGAAAAGCTTGTCCTTTTTTTCGTCAACATAGCTGGCTTGACGAATTTGTCTAACGTGGCTATATTACATATCTTAGACTTGCTGACACCTCACAATTGAGCAGAGGTCAGACTAGAAGCTCAAGGATTAACCAGCACTTGTTTCATATTTCATCTCACAAAACCAATAGAAGATGGCATGATCTCTGCAACTGTCAGTGAAAGGAAGGATGTATCATAAATAATAAGCAGCACTTTCAGTTAAAAGAAACTTATCGGAGAAAAGAATCTAAAAAGGGAAACAGAGATAAAACTAATTTAAAACAAACTCAAGAAAGAAAAAAGAGAAATACCTTTTCTTTCAGTGATCTGAAAGGTCAAAAACAGGCAAGAAGAATGCATGCAGGAGAATAAAAAAAAATCATAAGATCATAGAATCATAGAATAACCAGGTTGGAAGAGACCCACTGGATCATCGAGTCCAACCATTCCTATCAAACACTAACCCATGTCCCTCAGCACCAGTCCCTTAAACCCCCTCCAGGGAAGGTGACTCAACCTGCTTTTACCTGACTGCACGGCCCAAGTCCCATTTCAAGTAAAACTTGTAGATCACAATTTGAAAAAAACCTTTTTTTTCTAAGTAGAGCACTTTTCTGTTAAAAGTTGAGAAGGAACACATATTGTTCAGCCTGGTGAAACACCTCCCTTTTCTGAGGTATGAGTCAGTACAGCGGGACAGAGCAGACCCTTTGGTTCATGTTTAAATATCGACGTGGTTGCCATCCTTTCTGTCTCTACCATAACTGTTCTCCAATTCCATTCAAAATTGAATTTGTTCTCCCTGGGACTACACTGTTCTGGGAAGAGTATCTATCTAGGACTTGTACTTCTACAGCACATCCAGTAGATTTGGGTTTTTTTCTTCTTTAAAGAGCTCCCTGATAAGCTAGTGAATTATGAATTCACTGCATCCACCTGGCACTTAAATGAAAATGCTTTCTTTACTTTACAAGTTTTTGATGAAATAAATGTTGAGTTTCTAAAACGCTTTGTTACTGCGTGAGGAACACACTGTCTCTTCCAGATTAAACTGATTTCAAGCAGTTTCTGCTCTTGGTATGAAAATTAACTGTGTGATTATTGCAATTATCTCAGCTGGTATGAGAAGGGCAAATAATATCATATTATCAAGTCCACCTTCCTGACCAACTGTCTCCTACTATTTATTCAAGAATATTTCTCTCTACAGTGTGGTAGTTCTTTGTTGTTTTGCTTTGTTGTTTGCTTTTTTTTTTTTTTCCCAATAAGCATTTAAACCTTTGCAATTTTTCCTAATTACGTTCAGGCTGCAACAAGCTAATTAGAATCAGTGCAGCCGTTTCAAAATAATTTAATTTACACTTATTCTATTACTTCTCTGTTGCTTTTAGAATGTTTTCACAATGTGAAATATACTGATTTTACATGCAAGAAGCTGTGGAGGAGCCATTATAAAATTAGTTTGTTTGATCAGTGAATCTGTCTGAATTCATAGAGATTAAAATAACACAAGCTTGAGAAGGCAAAGGCCTTGGCTAGAATCAGAGACAACCTACGGGAGAAGGGCTTATAGAGCTCTAGGGACAAGAGGATGAACTGAAGAGCAGGAGAGGAAGGGAAAGGCAGAAAAGGGGGTTAAACAATGCAACAACTGCTCTTAGATAACGTCTTGTATTTCCACAGCTCTTTACTCTCACCATCCACTAAACGGTTTGCAAACTTTGATTGAATGAAGCCATAAAGTGTCCAAGGAATAGAGAATCAGAGATACTATTCCACATATAATAAAAACTGGGGAGTAGAAAGGCAAATAATCATAGAATCATAGAACAACCAGGTTGGAAGAGACCCACTGGATCATCAAGTCCAACCATTCCCATCAAACACTAAACCATGTCCCTCATCCACCCGTGCCTTAAACGCCTCCAGGGAAGGTGAATCAACCACCTCCCTGGGCAGCCTCTGCCAGTGCCCAATGACCCTTGCCATGAAATATTTTTTCCTAATGTCCAGCCTAAACCTCCCCTGGCAGAGCTTGAAGCCATTCCCTCTTGTCCTTGGGAGAAGAGCCCAGATCCCTTCTCTCCACAACCTTCCTTCAGGTAGTTGTAGAGAGCAATGAGGTCTCCTCTCAGCCTCCTCTTCTCCAGGCTAAACACCCCCAGCTCTCTCAGCTGCTCCTCATAGGGCCTGTTCTCCAGCCCCTTCACCAGCTTCATTGCTCTTCTCTGGACTCTCTCCAGAGCCTCAACATCCTTCTTGTGGTGAGAGGCCCAGAACTGAACACAGGATTCAAGGAGTATATACATAGAAGAGTGTTACTAGAGGTGCAGGAATTTGTTGATACATATTTTATGTGGGGTTTTTGCAGAGTAAGTTTGACCCCAGCAGAGTGCCTCAGGCACTGAGACAGTATGTGAAACATCAGAGAAACAGGGTCCAGCAAGATTATAGAAAGCGTTTCTCTATTGAGGTATACGTTCATCTGTTCTCCATCGGAAAGATATTATTTAAGCATCATTGCCATATTTATCTCAGCACGACATAAGAAATAAAAAAGGCTGAGAAACCGATTGGTGGTGTTCTTTAGATCAAATAACTCTTCCAGTATCAACATCTGCTAGTTTGTTTATTAGTCGACATCACAGTCAGTGACAGCCCTTCAGTCAGACAGAAAAACGTGATCAGCATTTCATCTGCTCAGGGCGAGATGCAACCACGTGCAAAACAGCATCACAACGTTACGAAACCTTCCATGTAAGTACCATTTTGAAGGCTTAAACGGTTATTATCTTTATCTGTGTACTAGACAGGCATTTGCCTGGAATTAGAGATTTAAAACCAGATTCTGGCTTCTTTCTGTGATTATACTATGATATGTATAGTATAGATAATAATACTCTGCACACACATGTGAACAAATACAATACGTGTCAATGCTGCCTTATTCTAAAGTAAGAGAGAAATATGTTCATAGAATCATAGAATCACCAGGTAGGAAGAGACCCAACAGATGATCAAGTCCAACCATTCCCACCAATCTCTAAAAGAAGTGTTTGTCCTACTGTAACTTGGCATATTTTACCAGTAGCAATTAAGGATCTTTTTCTACTGCAATTCTTTGTGTAATGTAATCCCAGGCACAAAAATAAATAATAGACATATTAATAATTTTAATCAGAGACTCCACAGACCAAATGCATAAGGATCACATCCAAATGAAAATGTACACAACAGAACAGTCACATGATTGCTCCTGTTTAAGAAATAAAAAAACAAGAAAAAAAAGTCTACCTCAATAGTCATGAGTCATTTAGAGCAAAATACTGAGAGCAGTGAGCACAATTCATAGAATCATAGAATCACCAGGTTGGAAGAGACCCACCATTCCGAGTCCAAACATTCCTACCAATCTCTAAACCATGTCCCTCAGCACTTCGTTCACCCACACCTTAAACACCTCCAGGGAAGGTGAGTCAACCACCTCCATGGACAGACCGTTCCAGTGCCCAGTGACCCTTTCTGGGAAGGGTCATCACTGCCTTTCTCACCAGATCCCCCACCATGAATGCTGGTTTGGGGGTCTGGCTGGATTCCTTCACAATTGTTGAATTTACCTATTGAAAACAACCATATACACAAAAGGACAATTTGTTGCAGCTGTATCTTGAACCAAAAAAAAAAAAATCCTTTTCTGTTTAAACCTAAACCTGAAGGACTGTGTTCTATGTACAACAATGTTTCGAAGCACCACCCTCAATGCTTAATCATGGCTATGCTTTGTTGCCGAAATGGAAACCTTGGATACACAGTAAAACCAGAAACTCCTTGCCCAAAGCAGAAAAACATGATGTAAAAACCTTACCAACGTTCCACATGCACCAATTATCATTTTCCATATTCTATCTCAGCAGCCTCCAAAGCAGCAAAGCAGAAAAAAAAATCTGAACTAAGCTCCTGAGCTATTAGTTTCAACAAAAGAGCTACCATTAAGGAATGGAACACTCCTTTTCTTACTTAAAATCAATGCTACAGGCAACAATAGTCATAATTAATTGAAAATACGCAGTTATGTAAAATAACTAATTGTCTTGTCTCTGCACCACTCACAGTCTATGTATTCATGGCAGTTAATAGTACTTTTCCTGTAGTAATTGCTGCTCTGGATCATTGCACTGTCCCTGTATAACAGACAAAAACTCGTTTGATTGAAGAAGTAAGTTTTGTAGTCTGACTGCTCGACCTTACTGTCAGAATCAATTTCCTTTGTAAATAATATGAAAAAAATAAAAAGAAGTTTTGCTACCTGAAGATGGTAAATTGTTCTGTGAAACTCTTATTTCAGCACTTAGATTGGACAGATGTAACATCCAGAGCTCCAGCAATTTTTAGGATTTTATTGAAAAATATAGAAGAGTAAAAAGAGGGGAAATATCCAGAGGTAATATTAGTACACAGAGTTGCATGATGACCAGAATACTTTCCCTGATCACTCCTGGTTGAGTTCTGTAATTTTTTTAGGATTGTACTCACATTTATCTTACAGAAACAATTTTGTGAAATTACCCATCTTGAGGAAAGCAAGACAGGGAAATCAAAAGGATAAGTAAAGCTTTGTAACGGAGAACAGTGAAGGGGAATGAGCACACTTGGCTTGCCAGGGATGGTGCTGGAGCCAGAAGAGCTTGGCAGAGGTATAAACTAGGCTATTTTCCCCAGTCAAAAAAGTCACACAGCCAAGGAGGACAAACAATCTTCCAAGGTGGGAGACTAATAGAATAGAAAAACTGACTTCTCTCAGTCATATCTGCCAAACTGAGGTTAGGAACAGAAGTGCTAAAAGGAGAGTCAGGAGCAATAAACACACATAGCTCTTCCAAAGCAGCTGAGAAGCAGTCAGCATAATCATTTCACATTATTGCCATAGAATCATAGAACAACCAGGTTGGAAGAGACCCATTGGATGATCAAGTCCAACCATTCCTATCAAACACTAACCCATGTCCCTCAGGACCTCATCTACCCGTCCCTTAAACACCTCCAGGGAAGGGGAATCAACCACCTCCCTGGACAGCCTATTCCAATGCCCAATGACCCTTTTCGTGAAAAACTTCCTCCTCATCTCTAGCCTAAATCTCCCCTGGTGGAGCTTGAGGCCATTCCCTCTTGTCCTGTCCCCTGTCACTTGGGAAATTACATTCCTGTACCTGAAAACTCACCAAGTTTAGAGCAGTTAGGACACAAGGACTAAGGCTTTTCCACTTCACTTAAGTTTCCCCTAGGGAATCAAGCCCAGAAATCACAGCATGGAAACCCAGGAGGAAAACAATCCTGCTTGATTACAGAGTCAAATTTGTTGCTTTGGGTAGGGTTACACATACCCTAAAGCTGAAACCTAACACACGCACAGCATCAGGGTTTTCTTTGATATACAAGAGCAGAAACTATATGTTGCATAAACAAAACAGAATCATAGAACAACCAGGTTGGAAGAGACCCATCGGATCATCGAGTCCAACCATTCCTATCAAACACTAAACCATGTCCCTCAGCACCTTATCTACCTGTGCCTTAAACACCTCCAGGGAAGGTGAATCAACCACCTCCCTGGGCAGCCTATTCCAATGTCCAATACAGACTGAAGAGACTTACACCTGGTCTTTAGTCTCGTTTAGAGGAGAGTTAAGATTAAAAGTGCCTAAAATTAAATATCCATACCAATAGAGTATTGGTATCAAAGCAACGTGCATAACTTCAGTTCTTGCACAAGTTGTTTTTAAATGAATGAAAATATTAATGAATAATAGAGGATTTTCCATTTCCTTAAGACTTTTAGTGCTTCATTAGTTTTGTTGCTATATTCCACTTCTGATTCGCTGGTTGTTAAGCAGCCATTGCAAGCGGTTGCTAAAGTGCGTGGATTTCTTTTCAAACCACAGCAAAGTCATTTGAATGTAGTTAGCAGCATCCTCTCAGGTGCTTTGGCCATGCCTGCAGAGTATAAATTAACTGTGATTTCTTTAGCACTCCCTTCTTTAATCATGTGCTCATAGGAATTTTCTTTTAGGTGCAACAACGTATGAAAAAGCTGTGAGCATTTTAGATTGCTTAGCAAAACTACCTTGGCAGGTCAGGATGATACCGTAGGCCCAGCTGGACAACAGGAGAGTAAGAAAGAAGAAATTGGGGGGGAAGGAAAGATGTACATTCTGACCCAGCACCATCTGCTGACGACCTGACGGGGCAAGCAGTAATGAACCGTTTACATGCAGACTCCAGATACCAAAATTTAAATTCCAGGAGCTTCTTCAGGCTTAATTTCTCCCTGTGGGACAGAAGCCTTCAGCAACCACATCAGAAACTCCTAATACTAGAAGTCAGCTCCACTAACCTTGAGGAAACATAAGCTGCAATTTACTTTCTCACTTATTCTTCTTGAATGTCCTGCCTCCCTTTGAGTTCCTGCCCTCTAGTGAAGAGCTGTGACTTTGAAAAACTTAAAATCTCACATTTCAGACATGTCCTTTTTGTCTAATGAGTCAGATTTTTAAAATACTGAAGATTTGCAACGTGATCCCAAAATAAATCATCAGAACCATCAAAATCTTTCCTCAAATTGAGTGAGGTTCTCCGTGTGAGGTGTGTCTGAGGCTGGAACAAGGAGAGAAAACAGGGAATATTTTACTGATATTGCCAGTGTGTAGCATGCACAATCCAGGGGGGATCTGGGAGACAAACCTCATCACTGAACTGCAATTAGGTGAATCGGTACATTAAATCTCACTGGTGAAAGCTTGCAGGGGTTGCGGTGGGGAAGGGAGTTTAGCAGGCAACAGCTCCACTATAGCCAGACTTTCTTTCAAGTCCGTAAATTGACTGTGGATTAATCCTCAGGAGATGTTTAAAGCCTTTATGTTCTACTGCCTCTGAAAATCTGGCACTGGAGAGAGGTAGTAGCAGCCGAGCTGAACTCCAGGAATTAAGCAAAAGGTCTAGTTTTGTTCAGTTGTCTCACTCTACCTTCGAAGAGATTTTAAAGTTTAGAAAGAGACCACTCTTTCACTTCTCTGTATGTACAGCTATGAAAACTCAAAGGGACTGTTCCATCCTGGAACTTGAGTGGTTGCCAGGATACAAATTAAGGGGCATTTAATTTTTTTTTTTTTAAAAAAAGCTGTCCACGTGATTCAAAATATAAATACAAAACTTACGAATACCGGCATGAAAGCCAATCTCAAGAGCTAAATAGTTTAATATCACAAGGTTAAAACCAGAGCTGCTTTTTTCAGCAAAAAAAACTTTAGAACAATTCCATATCAGTCCCATGGTGAACCTGAAGGGGGAAATTTTATCAGCTAGTCCCATAATCTACCTACTACATAATATATTCCTTTTTTTTTCTCCCCCACTTATTCTCGATATCACATTAACAACTGAACATTTAAAAGCTTCAGGAATCCGTCAAAAATCTTTTATTAAAAACTGCGAGAAAAATAGAGTTCCCAAGATAAGGTTTTCTATGGTAAAGCGTAAGCTTTGATCTATTGTAGCCACACAAAGATCTTCCTCCTCCTTTATCTTTCATTTCAGACTCGGGGCTTTGTATGAGAATCTACCAAAGAATTTACAGAAAATTCCACAGAGAAAATAAAAAAAAATAAAAAAGACTTATCTAAAAAGAAAATAATAATAACTACTATTTCCTCAGCCTTAGGAAAAATGCTGAATCATGTGATCACAAACACCCATCCATGCAATGACCAAGCATCTACCCAACTTGTCATCATGGTATGAAATCATTATGGGTAGGTTTCATAATAAAATCTAAAACCAGACATAACTTAAATTTTAGTTAGGCAATTATCTATATTTTAAAATATAAGCAGAAGTATTTTTAGTATTCAAGTGATTTTAAGAAATCCACAATGGGAGGCGAGGGGGAGGAGGAAGCTACTTTCCCAGATTTTGTTTCTTGATATCAAGGCTGACATTTTAATTGAGAGTCTCCTAATCTGTTCATCTGGCTGCACTGTTTTCAACTTCCCTGTTTCAAAAAATCTACGTCTGTGAAGCCTTCAAAATGATTTCCCACAGAAAATGGTCTGAAGTCAATCATCAGAAATCGCATCCATCCAGACAGGGCAACAGCCACCACAGACTTTTGTAAGGCACAAGCTTTCTTCCCAGTCTCCGAATCAGACTACATTTTTTTTTATTATGATGATTTTTTAAGAGCTGATTTTACAAGATGCACTCATCAGTGTTAATATATGCAGTTACAAGAGACGGGTGACAGTATCAGCAAGTCTTTGGGTGAAACAATTACCTTAAGAGCAGCATCCTGGAATCTTATTACCCCAAAAGTCTCACAATTAGGGCTGCAGATACATATCACCAGCTTTGAAATAAAAGGAAAAAAATTTAAGCCAAAAGCTTAACACTATCTCAACTATTTTTTAACTTGTTCAATGAAGACTTCATTTTGGAACTAGTATAATTCAACTGATGAACAAAAGAAGTATAAATCTTTTTCAGGAATGATTGAGAGATGTATTGCAAACATTGCAGGCGCTTATTCTTCTGAAATTATTTTATTAATAACGTTTAAAGAAAATTTATTCATGCTTAAGAGAATCCACTGGTGAGGAAAAAAGACAGACAAGCTTCATATATATGTCAGTCTGAAGAAATTCTGAGGTTTGATAGGAATGTGTTGGACTTGATGATCCGGTAGGTCTCTTCCAACCTGGTGATTCTATGATTTGCTATGATTCTATGATTCTAAAGTACAGTAAGTGTTGCATTCAGTGGAGAGGAAGGTTTTAATTCTAATTTAAAGGAATGGAACAGATAACAGAAACAATTAGAGGCAAATTTGCATTTTATTTTACAGTTTCTTGGAGAATGCAAGTTGTGGTTTTTTGTTTTTTTTTTCTTTGAGCAACCTGTAGGTCTGTTCATCTTAGAGCAAAAATCTGCTACATACATCATACGGACAAGGTCCAGCGTGTATTTGCCTGTTTCTGCCTGATATCTCGCTGTGCACATAATTTTTGTCTCATAGGAAGAGGTGACTGGGGAAAATAAACACATGGTTTCATATTATCTCAAGAATCACAGGAGAAGTTCTGTCCTATTTGTTGTGTGTAATAGCACATCCGATTGCAGAGCACAACCTGTACATCTTCAGACTTGGTTGATTTCAACACAGTGTTTTTAGAAAGGGAAAAGGAAATTTTGCCTTCTTATTGAACATTTCTCCAAATATTTCACATACATTTTAAAGCAGCATCAATTAAGCACTTCACACTTAACTGTCAGTTATTTTGTCTTGCAAAATAGGAATTTTTATAGGAATGGTTGGACTCGATGATCCGGTGGGTCTCTTCCAACCTGGTTGATCTATGATTCTATGAAAATGAGCTTATTTATGGAACACGGATTTCATAACACATTCGGTTTGCATGGGGCATACTTTCAGAATTACTTTTGTGTAATCTAAAGCTTTGGAAATAAAAATATAGTCAGATCATATTTTACTTAATACTGAAAATCCCACGACCCTATTTTCTCTGTCAACACAGCAGGATAAAAGAATTCTTATTGTGAAGCATTTTTTTTTCCTGAGGAACCCATTAAAGTACAAGTCCGCATTTCATCAGCCAAGTTCTATGTTCATCTCCCCAGAGCGGATCACAACTTCTGTGTGTTAATTTGAGCCTCAGGAAGCAGAATTTGCAGGGAAAAAGTTCATAAAGGCTCTTTTTAGCATTCACTAATAGCAGCATTAAGGCTGAGGGAGGATCAATGCTATTTGAGCACAATGTACTAATTGGGAATAAGTAACAAGAATGAACAAAGGGAGATAAAGTGTTACTTTAGAAGATTTAGAGTAGATTTAAGCCTTTCTAACAATATAGGAGAGTTTATGAGGAGTTTAGAAAATTAGTCTGAGGAACCAAAGCAAACATTAAGCTGAATAAAAAAAATCTGGAGCTATTTCCACTGTTGTATGTGATATAATTTTCTGAATAGATACACTCAACACAAGCTTCAAAATCAGGTTTACAAGTAAAGTTAGGTGGCAGTGGACCATATTAACACACCTGATATTGCACCCTCTCCGTTTCCAACTAGGATTCTCAACTTTATATTCAGAGGGACTATTAGTTCTTGAAAAATGGCCTGAAATTCATGACGTGCGGTAACAGGATGAGAAAAGGACCAACATCCATGATATTTCTATTTGAACATCTCTAAAGCGTTTCTCTGGCTGTGTAGCAGCCACACATTAAACGCAAAGGTCTGTGGGTTGAGGTCTGCTCGGAAAGTGATATTGCTCCAGCAATTACTTCCCATTAATTCAGCCACAGCTACCGAGCACAAAATTCGAGTCCATCCTAAATTCAAAGCATTGTTTCCAAGCTGGTGGATTTTACTTTGCAGTTAGGGAAGGTATATTAGATCTGGATTAGGGTATCAAGAGAATGAGCTCTAAAAGTACAGTTTCAAGCGCCTGCCAAGTCTTGTAAAAACGCATTAGAGTCCGAGTAATTCTGGAGAATGGATAAAATAGCATGTTAGAATTTAGTATTTGCCTTGGAAGGCACAAGAAAATAAATGTTCATTGAGCTCATGCAACTAGACAGATATTTAAAATAAGAAAGGCAACTTTTCTACATCAGTAGAACTTACTGAAGCCTGCTTAGTGGTCTGCACAGCAAGCACAAAGCAGGGAATGGCACTTAATACCTCTAACAAGATTTCCAGTGATGTGCGATTATCTGTTCAAGGCTGTGCAGCCTACTTTAGGTGGACTGCGATTAATTCATTCATTTTCCTTTGCCCACTTAAAAGCGAGGCTTATGGAAAAGTGCAGGGTGTTCTATAGTCAATGGAGAAAGAAAATGTTTCTAGAGGATAATTTGTCTGGTTATTTTTTTTTTTTTTTTTTTTTTAGGATGGAAATAATTGCCTTCTGGAGACGCCTGCCTCTCTTCATACACCAGAAAACTGACAACTAGTTTCATAGAATCATAGAATCACCAGGTTGGAAGAGACTCGCTGGATCATCAAGTCCAACCATTCCTATCAAACACTAAACCATTTCCCTTAGCACCTCATCCACCTGCAGGGAAGGTGACTCAACCCCCTCCCTGGGCATCCTCCCCCTAGTTTAAGCAGTTAGTTTAAGTAGTAGTTTAGTTTAAAGAGAACATAATTTTTCCACTTAGGGACAGTGAATTCTTCACTAGACTACACCTGCCACACTTGCAGGGTTGAAACTGGGATCCCCTACACATCCATAACTTATAATCTAAGTTTCTATTCTCACATCAACTCCCATCCTAACAGCACCGGTTGACACTTTATCTTTTTCACACCTGCAGCCTCTCTGTGCTTCAGAACATTTGTGCCTATCAGCTACTTGATTTCACCTATAATCAAAGCAGCAAGAAGCACAGATAATATATTCTTGTGGGTAATTAAATAACAGCTGCCAAGATGGTGGCACAAAAATTACTTTTAAAAAAAAAATGTTGTGAAGCGATTGTTAGAGGAACATTTGTAACCTGGTTCAGTAAGTACTCTAACTCAGAAAACTACTAACTCAGAAAACAAAGTTTGCATTGAAAGTTGAAAGAAATTATAAGCAGAACTCCAAAGATTTACTGTTCAGCTATGAAAACAATATAGTTTTGGTTTAACATTTTCTTTCCATATTTCTGTTGCCTGATGAAAACAGTTAAGGTGACGACAAATGTTTCCACTAAACCTTTTAATATTAAAACAAAGTGAAGGCTTCAGAAGCTCTACCTCTTTCACCTGTAGCAGTGCTCTGAGTCTTAAAATGTACCAATTATGTTAAATACACTAATGAGGCTTCACCCACACCTACAGAGACACCTAAAAAACATCCTACCTCGGAAAACAGATAAAAGTAGTGAGGAAGATATTCCCCAGGATCACATTTAAGGCACTCAAACCACTGATGCACGTTCAGGGCTAGTCCAAAGTAGGTCCTACAATATGTATATGGTCACATCCTCAGCACTCATGGCCTCACTCTGCTTTGGGGAGATGTAGATGTGATTTACTTCGATTTGTGTACTGCCTACAGATATAGACATACCCCTGATGTTTGGATCAAAATTCTAAGTGGATGTTCTTGTAGGGAACATTTGCCTATTCACTGCATAGTAATTGAAATCACTGAATGAAAAGTCTTCACATTATTATAACTGAAACAGGACAAACACAATAAATTAGTTCGCAAAGTTCACATTTCAGTCATTCTTCACCCATTTATAAAAATAAATTCTTTTCAGAATAAACCCATTTGCACAGCCTTAAAACCACACCAAAGGCAAGATTACACAAAATATCACACATTATTTACTACCTCTTATCTTAGGCTAGTGCAACTTTTAAAATAACATAAATGTCATAAATTACTTTTCATAGAATCACCAGGTTGGAAAAGACCCATCGGATCATCGAGTCCAACCATTCCTATCAAACACTAACCCATGTCCCTCAGGACCTCATCCACCCATCCCTTAAACCCCTCCAGGGAAGGGGAATCAACCACCTCCCTGGGCAGCCTATTCCAATGCCCAATGACCCTTTCCGTGAAAAATTTCCTCCTAATTTTTTGTGCCTGATGAGTTTTCAGTACGTATGCAATATTGTGCATGCACAAACTGAATTCTGTGACTGAGAAACAATGTTTATGTCACTATAACCTGTGCTTAATTACAGTGATAAATACAGCTAGTCCTAACTCACAAGGTGAAATAGTATTACTGAGATATGTGGATTTATTTCTTCCAATAAGAATTTGTTAAATTTACTCGTTCGTATGATTGCAGCCAGACTACTGAATCATGAATTTCTATAGAAATAAAATGTATATAAAAATATACAAAATCAGAATATAAGACATAGGAGAGTTCAGTCAGTTCTTTCATAGAGGTTTGGTTTTTTTTTTTCCCCCTGAGGACATTAGTAATACGCAGCACAAACGCTCTGTGTTCAAAGCATACATGCTCAGACTGTATAAACACTAAAATTCAGAATACTTCAATTGTCAATGATTTCTCCCCACAGGGTGGTAAAGATGAGGTGAATAGTCACTAATCTAGGAGTCTTAAACCGCTGCTTTCATACAATGCGCTTTATTGCAAATCAAACGCTATTGCTTTTAGCAGAGTGCCTATTGTGTGCCTTTCTCCTCCCAAAATACATAACTTCTAATATTTAACCTCTTTCAGAATATAACCAGCATACTGACGCATCTTTGGTTTAGTTCTGAGCAAATCTCACAAACTGAGTGAAATAAGTCCTAGGGAACACAGAATCATAGAACAACCAGGTTGGAAGAGACCCATGGGATCATCGAGTCCAACCATTCCTATCAAACACTAAACCATGTTCCTCAGGACCTCATCCACCCGTCCCTTAAACACCTCCAGGGAAGGTGAATCAACCACCTCCCTGGACAACCTATTCCAATGCCCAATGACCCTCTGCGTGAAAAACTTCCTCCTAAATATTAAGCGACAATCAACCTTTCAAATGAAGTTTAAAACCCTCCTATGAAAACCCATTTCTGCAACCCAAGCCTCTATGAAATTTTACAGGGTGTAAGGATGATTCTGTTGGAACCCTTTTGGCTGCTGGAAGGGTTTTCTGGGTTCCCTTCCACTCCACCCTAGGGCTCTGCCCACCCAAGCATCCTACGAGCATGACTCCCAATGTCAAAGGGAGCAAAACTGGTTTGTCCTGCTACTTAAGAAGCACAACTTGACTTCTCCCACAAGCCTAAACCCCAAATAACTACTCTAGTGGCATCAGACCATCAGCACATGTGTATTCCTAGTGCTTATGACATTTTAATGGTTGGACTCGATGATCCAGTGGGTCTCTTCCAATCTGGTTGTTCTATGATTCTATGATTTACTGCAAAATCAAAGTTTCTTCAAGGGACTGTAAGTTAGCATTACTTCACGTGAGCAAAGACTGATGTTTTAATGGATAAAAGCTCTTCTGCCAGTGCAAGTTGAATAAATAGAATCCTTATTTCTAAACAGAAAGGTAAAAAAGTCCAAAAGCAGCATTTGCTGTGGGGGAAGAGGGAGGAGGGGAATTCAAGTTCTGCTTTTTTGCTTATTCCTCACCTAAAACCCTGTTTGAAATGTGACACTTCATAAACATTTTCCTGAATTTCCACAGGGCTAAAGGTTTATGTCCTCATGAAGTAGTAGAATAATTTCATTAAGCACACTGTCCTTTTCTGCAGTATCTTTACAAATGAAATATACATAACTTATTTTTTTTAAAAATGGTTCTAAAGAGAATAATCTTGATTGCACCATAAACTCCATCAGCTGGCCCATAACCCTTTGAAATGACGAGTTACAATCTTACCATCTCATAATGCTTCAATTTCATGGCTCTGTCTTGAACTCAGCTAGTAATTGCTGAAAAGAAATTTCAAGCATTTAAGGTATCGTGGCCCGTGACAGCATAATTCTTGTAGGGGTGGATGGCTGCTGTTCCACACAGCCTCTTGGGACAGGTCGGGTGAGCACACAGGTTTAGAAACACTGGGGAGGAGGAGAAGGCTCTGCCTCCCACATCAGTGTCAGGAGGGACGTGGTTTAGAGATTGGTGGGACTCGATGATCCAGTGGGTCTCTTCCAACCTGGTGATTCTATGATTCTACAAAGTCCAGCATCACAAACTAAGGGGATCTATTCACAGCTTCAGGACACTGTTCTGGTGTTTCAATGCTAAAGCTGTATTCAGCCCTAGATATTAGCAATTTTGTGAGAAACACCATTTATTTGGGCTGCCGATGGCCTGATACATTCCTGCTGCTGCCTTGATGCGTTTTTATTACAGAAAGATTTTGATTAACCAGTTGTAGGCTGCAATATATTCACATGCCAGACTGTACATCACAAGTAAGAGTGAATTTATAGATGTCATTTGGAGTGAGCAGTTACACAGTCCCATTGAATGGTGAGAGTTACCATAAAATGCTCACCAAGCCATCTAAAAAGCCTCTCGGCTTTCTGTGATCGTGAAGCACGAACGTATCTTGACTTTAACCTCTGGAAGGGGCCGTGTGCTTGAGCACCAGGTCACACTGGTGACCACGGAGAGTGAGGTTACAGGATTGACATAGTTGAAAGGGTAAGGGAGGAACATCTACAGCTGAGGAACTTCTCATGGTGAAGAAGGGAACAGGCAGCCCATTATTCATGGCACATTAGCCTTTCTAAACTTGTTCCCCCAGAGCATTCCTTCCCCTCCCCGGGAGCTGCCTGCCTCAAGCCTGGGACGAGGCTCATTCTTTGCACTTTCCTGCCACCTCTCCACGTGTGATGAGGTTTTACCAACCAGGATGCTTGCTGAACTGGACAAAAAACAAAGCTTTTTAAACCGAAAGCGAAACAAACGCACAAACCTGTAACTCTCCCTTTCAGGTTTTCCAAGTGTTCCTTTAAAACAGCCTCTGACAGGACAGTTGCAGGTACAGTGTTCACCTCAGTGCCTGGAGCTCATATTGCATTTCTGCTGAACTACTGACCAGCCTTTCGCTGTGCTTCATCCAGGCAAACAGTATAATTTTCATCTAGCAGTAAAGTTTTATCTGCATTGTGCAGGACTCTAAACACTGCCTGTTCATAGCCGAGCATTTACCCTGAAATCACTTCTTTTAACTATCTCCGAGTGCCTGGAGACTTATAAACCACAGTAACTTCTGTCTATGCAAGCTGGGAAAATACAAATCTCACCACTGCAAATTTGAGTCCATCACATGAAGACGTCAGAAAGCAGAAAAATTTGGGGATATTTTTGTTTAGTTAAGAGTAGAAGGGAAACAAATCCACCTATTCTTACCAATGGATGGACTTTAGAAGCCTCTTTCTTTCCACCACTGAAACCTCTCGCTTCTCTTCCGGTCTGACATAATTTTTATCACCAATTTCTTGCAGTCCTTTTCTTGCATTTTCACAACATTCTTCTTTCATACTCTCCAATCAACTTCTTTCCTCCCATGCTTGCGCCTTCCAGTATGTCCTGCCTCCCTCCTCCCCAGCTCTGATGTGCCTGTCCCTCAGCCCCTATTCCCTCTCCTTGCCTCTTGCTTTTGGTTGCCCTCTCACAACTCATTCTGGAAAAGTGCTGCTGGAAGTGCGTTCACACAGTTCCTATCTCAGCCTAAAGAAACCCTCAGAGCCGAGTTAACGTATCATCTGCAGGCAAGATGCTAAGGAATGTAAATTCTTCTGCCTGGCAGAGAGCATCATCCTTCCTCTTACTTCACGTGGTGCTCAGCTGGGTGCTAGTGCTTTAGAAGAGGAATGCAACCCTATTAGAGGCAGTTTAGTAGCATGGTCTGTAGCCATTTATACATACATCTAACAGATTTCCCCATAGGCATGAAGAGCTAGTATTGTCTCTTAATGCAGATGGATGGGAGCCCTGAGCTGATGTTTTTCTTCCCCTTTGTTTTTATTAGCTGTAGAATTAATCATCAGAAGGTTTAATATCTGCCACTCTAAATCTCCAAAGATTTCATATGGGTAAAATATATCCTACTCGGTGGTTTGTGTGGCTTTCTTCACTAAAGAACAAGAGGGTTTGATCAGTGGTGCTGCATCCTAATTACACAACTGTCCCACTGAGCAATTTCTTGTTGCTACCAGCCAAACACACTGGTGAGGTGTGGGAGGAGTGGGAAGTATAATAAGCAGTAACAGATATTACATGTGTCTTCAGTCTGAATGAAGTGACATGTCATTGAGATTAGGATGTACTTTCCCTCCTCAGACGATCATAAACTCTAAGGATCACTCTGTAACATCCTCCTTAAAATCTGAGGCATCCAACCCTCAGTATACATTTTTCTTCACAAAGTCCATGAACTTTTAAATTATTTCAACTGTCAGAGCAGACTGTGAGGAGCTTGTACCTTCCATTCACATTTCCTTACAGTATACAAATACATCTTGTTCTCTCTCAACATTTTGCTGTGTAGCTTCCACAGAAAGCACTTGACAGCAGAACAAATCAGTCATCATCATATCTTGAGCTAAGTCAATGACAACAGACTTACGACTACCTCCTCCACTTACAATTGTTTTTGCTGGGCCTCAAGTTTAGGTTTTTAAGCAGAGTTCCTTTTAACGTTTTGCTTGGGATAAATGCAAAAGAAGACATGCAAAATGAACACAGGAACATGGAGAGCTATTAGTTAAAGGGAAAAAAAAACCCTCTAAAAAGGTCACATTGAATACAGGAGTAGAAAAAAGCATCAATTTCGTGCATTAATTTCACATTACATTGAAACAGCTATGATTTTTGGCCTGTAGTCATTCCAAATAAATGTTTAAATGCTATTTTTCAGACACAAGCAATGTTATTAAGCCTGATCTAGTCCTTAAGATGCTTATGAGTGCCACAAGGTCCCTTATTTTATTTGGTTTTAATTGTGATATTTATGAATTCAGAAGGATGTCATGAATCCTGATCCTTTGCAATGCAAAAGGATCATGAATCTTGATCCTTTGCAATACAACCTGAAAGGAGGTTGTAGAGCGGAGGGAGCTGGGCTCTTCTCCCAAGTGACTGGGGACAGGACAAGAGGGAATGGTCTCAAGCTCCACCAGGGGAAATTTAGGCTGGACATCAGGAGGAAGTTTTTCACTGAAAGGGTCATTGGGCATTGGAATAGGCTGCCCAGGGAGGTGGTTGATTCCCCTTCCCTGGAGGTGTTTAAGGGATGGGTGGACGAGGTGCTGAGGGACCTGGTTTAGTGTTTGATAGGAATGGTTGGACTCGATGATCCAGTGGGTCTCTTCCAACCTGGTGATCCTGTGATTCTATGAAATGCAACAAAGGCATCACAGAAATTATCCTCAAAGAGCCTTTTTCTGTAACTCAATGTCATCACATGGAAGTCCCAGCTCTGAGACAACCTGACTTCATCAATAATATTTCAGGAAGCCTTTCAGCGACTACAGGTTGAAATTACTGCAGCCCTGGATTCTCTTCACTACTGATTCCTCTCCAGATCCACACAAAGGAGCTCTAGGGAATGTTTTCTAGGAACCACAGCTTTGCTCAAGTATTTCAAGGCACTTGACCTTCAGCATTAGAGCTGCCCCTGGGTGAGCCCAAGCCCTTCCAGGCAATGCAGTGCTTGCTCAGCCATGCTGCTTGCAGCAAGTCAAATATTTATTTGCCGAACAGCTCACAGTCTCAATGGCAATAATTATGCTGCCGAGATTGCATTCTGTAGTTAAATTGGCTGTGGGCTTAATTAAAATGATATACTTTGTTCCGAGTTCTTCTTCAAGTTGTGCTTTAAGTAAAAGCCAGAATAGAATAACTCCCCTTGCCAAGGAAGCAGCAGTTTGAGGAGAAAAGGGTTGGTTTGCTGTTCTGTGGTGAATACAGTTTTACTCTGTGGTCTCACTGTGAAGACACACATTAGGCACTTCTCAGAGCAGAGAGATAGCAGAACTATAAAATATTTTTTATTAAATATTCAGAAATCCTATTAACAGACACCACGAATCAGAATAAAATAGGGATAAAGAATAAGTAACAGGAATGGTTGGATCCAATGATCCATTGGGTCTCTTCCAACCTGGTTGTTCTGTGATTCTTTGGAGGTGTTTAAGGGACGGGCGGACGAGGTGCTGAGGGACATGGTTTAGTGTTTGATAGGAATGCTTGGACTCGATGATCCGGTGGGTCTCTTCCAACCTGGTTGTTCTATGATTCTATGATTCTAAATATTTACACAGAGAATCTCTGCTGTTTCCCATTATGATTAGTCACAATTTCCTCAATAACATTCTTTTCAAAGTGATTTATTGTGGAGCAACAACTGGAAGTGTTATTGATGGATTGTTATTTTTAAAGAAAAGGTTTCAAATATTCAGATTTGTTTTCTTTTGGACCAGTCATATTCTGCTCTTTTTGATCCTCTACCTGAACAAACATCAAATTGGAAATGTTTTAAGGTAAAGTTCTTTATAACTCAGACAGCAAAAGAAAAAAAAATGTTCTCTTTTAAATTATATTGTTGAAATGTTTACTCTGAGAACACTGTTACACGAGGAGAACAATAATGGCAACAGACACAGCAGAAAAAAAATATAATTTAAAAGCCATCTGAAGAAAAAGCAAATCTCAAATCTATCACTCATATTGATGAAGACCCTACAGAAAGCACTGATCGTCCAATCGATTGACTTGAGAAGAAAAAGCATTGGGATTCATATTTTGGGTCAGTGCTACACAGATGTAGCAAATAAGGAAATTTATCTTGCTGTCACCTGTTTCTTAGTCACCCCTTCTGGACATAAGGTCTTTTCCTGTACAGAGAAAAAGGAGAAGCATCCAGGATGGAAAAAAATTCCACTGATCCTTTTTAGGCAAAGAGGCAGCTTTGACTATCAGGATATCATAGCCTCATGGATTGGTATTAACCCCCACAGGTGGTATATTTGCTTGTTGGAACAGCAAGGGAATAGGAAAATACTATAAACACAACGGTCAGAGGGGAAAAACTAATGTGGTTTACCTTTTATTCTAAGCTAGAATCATAGAATCACAGAATAACCAGGTTGGAAGAGACCCACAGGATCAAGTCCAACCATTCCTATCAAAGAGTCCTGATCAAGAAAACAAAAAAACATTTGCCAGCACTTGCTATTCCACTTAACATGGGAGATATCTGTTCCGAGTAAGTGGCAATGGCAGGCAAAACGTCACCGTTTAACTATTTCAGTTCTCTCCATTTGTCATTTCATTCCCCCTTCATACAGACTTTTTCATTATCATTGTACTAAGCCCATAGCTGTAGCTCCATTTATGCAGACTTTATGTTTTCCAAGTTTCAGCCCACAACACATTAGTGGCAATGAAGAAAATAACATTTCCATACAGAAACAATATGCCTTTACATGTGATACCCACGGAGGAAAATTCACTTTGATAAGCTACAGCTTGAACTTCATGAGTTTGTTAAAGCATTTTGTAATCAAGCCAATGCCCAATGACCCTTTCCGTGAAAAACTTCCTCCTAATCTCTAGCCTAAATCTCCCCTGGTGGAGCTTGAGGCCATTCCCTCTTGTCCTGTCCCCTGTCCCTTGGGAGAAGAGCCCAGCTCCCTCCTCTCTACAACCTCCTTTTAGGTAGTTGTAGAGAGTAATGATGAAACACAGACAAGCTTTAATTTTGCTTCCTCATGCCTCAGCCTGCCATGCCCGGGAGGAAGAATTGCATTAGAGCCATGTTCTTTGATTCAGACTCCATTTGATTTCCACCAGACTGCCAATGAAGTGTTATTTTCAAACATTTCGTCAGAAGAGCTAACGTCAAAATCTTAGAGCTCCTGCGTATGTAAAACACTTTGGGATGTCATTTAACTGAAAGATAATCTAGAGAGAAGGATAAGTTCTTTTTATTTCATGCTTTCCAGGAAGGCAACATCATTCCAGAGGCAGGATTGCTTTGGAGACTAATTCTGAATTCCTACTGCATGTTTAATAGCAGCAGCAGCAGTTCAGAACTCAGTAGCAGAGACAAGCACAGCCAGGATGAAGGGTCTGTCAGTGCTTTACAATAAAACATGATCTGCACAGGGTTACAGCATGGTCTGGGCTGAGCACTGGGATGTGAAAAAGAACAAGTCAGAGCTGGGAGAAAAATCATTCGACAGATATTATAAAAGTAACCCTATTTACCTGAGCATCTTTCGAAGAGAGATGAGGATGCCAAAAGCATTGCTTTACGCTTTGTTTTGCTGTTTTACTTGATAAACAGGTCCTCCAAGTCTGTATGGAGTTTGTGCACTTAAGTGAGTTGGATCCTTGTTATTAAAAACAAACAAAAAAAACCCCAAAAACAAACATCCAGGAGAAAAGACTCATTTTGTAATTGAGTCACAGGATATGAACTTCTGCCCCAGGCTGAACTGATGAGATGATCCTTACAAAGGGAAGAAAATATCTTCCAACTCCAAGGGAAGCAAAAAATCCCTAACTGGAGACAGGATGGAGATGGAGCTGAAGATAAGCAGTGGAAGATAAGTAGATAAGAGGTGAAAATCTACTCCAGTGCATTTCCCTCCACCTTGAAAAGCCCATTTCTGGAAAGAAGCTTGTATTTTGGCTCCAAAGAGTATTAGGTAAAAGTTGAAACTAGGCAGCTACTTTGTTTTAGGTTTGGTTTTTTTTATTATTATTCATTCTAAACACAAATATTCAAAAAGACAATGAACTGAAACTTCTAAATACTTCAGCCATTAGAGAATAATTGCTACCTGGAAACTCAAAACCTACACCATTCACGCATTAAAGAAGTGCGAACTAGCAGCTTGATGTTTCAGCAAGTTGACTGCAAAAGCTTCTGATTTTTGCTGTACTTTTCCCCCCCCTCTGCAAAAAATTCCTTCAGTTTAAAATGTCTTCTAGAGTTTAAAAAAAACCCACCCACCTGTTTCCTTTCAAAAGCAAAACACTCACTTTATTCCACTATGCAGAGAGAAGAAAAGTTCAGAAAAATCCTGTGGGTCAAATGTCAGCTCACTTTGGCTGCGCTTCTCTTGCTTAAAGTTCTCCAAAGAGTGATCAATATTTGCTGTAAAACCCAGTCCAGAGAAGGTGAGTTAAGGATGGAGTTTCATTAATTGAATTCCTCTGTGTCCCTTCCTGCTTATTTGTTCAGATCAAATCTTTGAGGCTAGCTGAGCCTTAAGGGTTTGTTTTTTTTTTTTTTTTGTGTGTGTGTGTTTGTTTTAAGGATCATTTAACTTTGTGTTCTCCGCAGAAATAAGAATGGCATTCCTAATTAGCACAGCAAGTAATCACATTAAGACACCTCTTACTCATCTGTTTACATCTGGTCATTGATGACCCAGTTAGAGCAGTGGCACAGACAATTGGGAAGCTCTTCAGGGTTCAGAGGGGAAAAAGCTTGGGACAGGGCACTTGATCAACATCACCGCGAGTGTCAAGAGATGGTCATTATTGCTCTGGAGATTTATGGCTTAGGTCAAAGCAAATTACTTTCTCTCTTCTCAAGCTTATTCCTGGCTACATTTTTAATCTTTACCCTTCTCTCTTTCTGTTGCCCCCTCTGCTGTTCTGCAGATTGATTGTGTGCTCACACAGGGGAAAAGGGAGTCTCTCTTTGGTCAATGAAAGCCTGAAATATTTGGCAAAATATCTGCTAGAAGTTATAGAATCACCAGGTTGGAAGAGACCCATCGAATCATCGAGTCCAACCATTCCTATCAAACACTAAACCGTGTCCTTCAGGACCTCGTCCACCCACCCGTCCCTTAAACACCTCCAGAGAAGGTGACTCAACCCCATCCCTGGGCAGCCTGTTCCAGTGCCCAATGACCCTTTCTGTGAAATATATTTTCCTAATATTCAGCCTGAGCCTTCCCTGATGGAGCTTGAGGCCATTCCCTCTCATCCTGCCCCCTGTCCCTTGGGAGAAGAGCCCAGTTCCCTCCTCTCCACCTCCTTTCAGGTAGTTGTAGAGAGCAATGAGGTCTCCCCTCAGCCTACCCTTCTCCAGGCTAAACACCCCCAGCTCACTCTATCAGCATAAAGGTATCTTCTATTCTATAAAATTGTTCTGCGTTCTCCACGAGCACAAAAATTCATCCCTAAAAATAAAAGGAAGACCTATTTGTTTTGCTCGTGCTGGTTCAGTGGCACAGATGTGATTATTTTCAGGTGATAAAGCCTGTCTCTGACACAGCAACTTTCTGGAATTTATTTATATAAGCACAGTGCTGCACTGCTTAGAGGAAAAAAAAATAAAAACATCCAGTAAAAATGCAAGATGAGGATTTTTATAAGGCATTTGTACCAAAATAACACTGCAACATACACTTCTAAGGCACATCTTCAAGTGCTTCACAGGAAAAGATTGCACACAGCTAACACGTTAGACACCAGTCATCACTTTGCAAAATCCTACTGCTGCTATTGCACTGCAAAACCCACACTGAAGGAAAAAAAAATACATCTCTCTTGTTTTCAGGTTCAAAGAAACAATCCTCGCGCCATCCCCTCTTTACTTTTATAAATATACATGTGGATATTGGTGGAATGAAGAAATCTGGAGAGCAGTACAATAGCAAAAGAGAGAGCGCTTTTCAAAACAATGATATATTTTGTTAAATGTGAGGGAACAGAATACGTAAAGCACACGCTTGAGTGCAGTTTTCTTCTTATTACTTTTGTGAATTTTCCACTATTATTCAAATGAATAAGCCCTGCTGCTTGTCACAGGTTAGGCTTTTTTTTCCCCCATCAGCAGCTGGGATCACTCATATAGCAGCTAGTCTGAGGTTTAAAACTTCTTTCCATTAACGGCTGATGGAGATACGGTAAAAGTAGATGAATTCTAAAAAACTACCTTTCAAGGTCTTTTCTCCAAAGAGCAACTTTTACATACAACACGTGAAATTTCTCTCAAGCATGAGCAGTATCTGAAAACCAAGCACAGAAGATGGTAGACAAACTCAATGCAAATCCTGCATTAACTCAGAATTCCCTCTGTAGTCTTGCAACATAGACACATATTTTATAAACACAATATATTCACACTGATAGGAGAAAGGATTTAATCTTCATTACAAAGGCAAAGTACTAATTAGCGTAACTAGTTGGTGGTGCAGTGCACCATGCCTAATCCATGTGCTCCGAGCCCTCCTCCTCGTGCATGACTGCCTCACCTTTAACTTCCGAACAGATCAGTCAGGGGGATAAGAGAAGTGTCTCTAGTTGTATCACATGAATATCATGTTTTTCCTGTCTTAAACTAGTCACAGAGGCAGGTGCAGACAGGATAAATAATAAAAAGTGTGTGCAAATGAATTAAAACTCAGCAATGGCAGGAATTCCCAATATTTGGACATATCATAGAATCATAGAACAACCAGGTTGGAAGAGACCCATCGGATCATCGAGTCCAACCATTCCTATCGAACATTAAACCATGTCCCTCAGGACCTCATCCACCTGTCCCTTAAACACCTCCAGGGAAGGGGAATCAACCACCTCCCTGGGCAGCCTATTCCAATGCCCAGTGACCCTTTCTGTGAAAAACTTCCTCCTAATCTCCAGCCTAAATCTCCCCTGGTGGAGCTTGAGGCCATTCCCTCTTGTCCTGTCCCCTGTCCCTTGGGAGAAGGGCCCAGCTCCCTCCTCTCTACAACCTCCTTTCAGGTAGTTGTAGAGAGCAATGAGGTCTACTCTCAGCCTCCTCTATATATAGACTGGTCTTGGGGATTCTGTCCCTTTACATTAAGAAATAGCATCCCAAGTTTGCTTTATCATATAGGTAAGAGGGGTTTTTTTTTTTAAGAAAAAATAGAGGAACTAGATTTGATTCATTATATATTCCAAATTTAAAACTTGTAACTTTTCAGAAGTTGTGGTCTGCTCTATTTATAATTCACTGGTGACTTGCAGGGACCCTTCAGCCCAGCTGAATTGGCACTCATCCTTCTGACATTTTAGGGAGATTTTGGCAGAGGTTTGTGGCTCACTAAAGCAAAATTTAAGTCAAAAAGCACAAGGAGTATTTTTATTTAAAATGCGAATGAAGCATAAACTGGCATGAACCAGATCTAAGTGCAGAAGCTTTAACAGTCTCCTGCTGCTGCTGAGGAATAAACATACAATATTATGCATACATATAGTATTATGCATTTACTTTACAGGCAGGTTGGCTGCGTTACTAAATGCAAAATGTTAATTTTCAGGCACTCCTAATGTTAGCAGTCACAAAACCAGAAAAAAAAAGCACAGTAGGAATTCTCTACTTTTCTAATATATGGTAAAATATGATGGAGTTATTTGAATTGCATAGGAGGCTGGGGAGCAATAAGATAGGCTTGCAACTAGGTTGAATAATGAAGTCCAGGGAGGCTGAGTAGAGGTTCAGGAAACTATATTAACATTATAAAAAAAAATAATTAGGAGGACAAGGCCTTAATTCTAGCAATAACTTTCAGGTTTTGGAATATATGTTATTTTCCATAACGAAAATCAACTTTTCTGAAGCTCATCAATAGAAAGTAGAAAAGAAAAACTTTGAGGAGGAGGGAGTTTGCTTCCTTTTACGTCAAAAAATGAGATGTTAGAAATAAAAGAGGGGAATTGGACTTCATAATGCTTTTTACAATTGCACAGCATCCAGAAAACGTATTCTGGTCATTGCAACGTTTCTGTTTTACTGCAGTGCTTACAAAATGCCAACGAGCAAATTGACTTCTAATCACCAGAGTAGGAAGGTTCTGGAACAGCTTCCTGACAAAACCATTGGGGACAGGAAATGCAACTGAGTTTTTTTAAAACTGATCATAATACTCTTATGAACAGAATTGCTTCATATAAAGCAAAATTACTGATTATGCAAAAAGCTGCTCATGGTGCGACGTGGCCAAGTTATTTTTTGTCCCTCTCTTGAGTTCCAGGTCTCTAAATGCTTATTATGCCTATCTCGTTAATTTATCCAAGCACACAGCTTAACAGAAAACGAAAAGGGAAAAAAAGGCAAGTATCAGTGCCCATACCTGCACATCCCCTAACCCACAAGCCATCGGCATTTCTGAAACGGCAGCTTCGTGGTCAGAAATACTTGGAACCAAACTGAAACACTACACAAACAATACAATTTGAGCAGCTCAAGCCACTTTATTCCCACTATGAACTGGAAAGCCTCAGAGCTTAACGTGCAGCACAATAGGGATCTTGTTTTGGTATGTTATCAAGAGAAAGGCAACCTTTAAAGAACTAGGTGAAAAACACCCACAGCGATTGTTGTGTATTTGGGTTCCATTTAGCTTGGGTACATAATTATTTCTCTATTATTTCTCCAATTTCTTATTTCCCAAACTCATGCTATTGTGATACCACTCCAGGCTCCAAAGGAATAAAAGAAAGGGGGAGAACACTATTATTAGTGCTCTTTCCCTCCCTCAAACTCACAGTTTTGGCAGCAGAGCACCAGATCCCTGAGACAGAGCTGTGTGAAGAGCAAAACCAGGCACCTTCAGGAGTTTTGACCAAGTCATCCAGGTTCCCCCAATCACTCCTGATGAAGCACAACCCCTCACACCAATCCAATCCTCACACCGTAGCCTTGACTGTTATGTTTTCCAGCCCATCCAGAATACCTCCAGGTGACTTCATTAAGCAATCATCATTAAATAGCACTTTAATTACCAGCCTGATTAAGACAGCAGCATGCCTGCCTTTCAAGCCAGAGAATTGTAAATAAAAGAAACACTTAACATTGACAGTACTTACAGCCTTATTTGTTCTCAGCCCATTAATCACCATCTCAGGTTAGGGAGTTTAAGAACAATTTGGTAAGACTATAACTTCAATAAAGCCTAAGGAAAAAAAAAAAACAACAAACCTGTTTCTTTTCAAAATGTATAGAAATGCCTTCAGCTATACTTCAGAAATGGTTTAGAATTCATTTCTAAGCCAGGAACTGTAACAATACATCTTATTATTAAATGTGAAACACAGGGAGTCTGCTGCCAAATAAATCTCCAGTAGTACAAAGTCCCCCAGGACTATTTTCTGTTCCACCTCTGAGTTTTTCTCATCACAAGCTGCCTAAGGCCCAGCTCCTGCAGTTGCTTTGTCCACCTCCAAAGTCTCTCTCCTCAGCCTCCTCCCTTCCACTCCTATTGTTCACTTACTCCTTAAATTACCTTTGTCAAGATAATTGGAGTTTCCAGAGCTTGATGCTCCGGTTTGAGGTGAAAGGAACATATTTACTTTCTTACACAGAGCCTGTGAATCAATTTTCCTCCTGGCAGCCTCTCTCTAATAAAAATATTTTTCTCTCTTTCTACTTAAAAGCTCACAAATACCTCTTTGCTAGAGAAAGTCTATGACCTTTGAGTCTCGCTGCTGCACCTTTGTGAATGAAAAAATGAACTTACCAGAGGTCCAGACTTCAGAAAGATGAATTGTAAATTTAAACAAATCTGCCTTCAGCACTCCCTTTCCCTATTTTGCCTTCCCTGGATCCCATCTGCTGCTCTTGTGCCTCCAGCCCTTCCTTGTGCTCAGAGCATTTTTGAACAGAGGTGAAAAACACCAGAAGCAAAAGTTTTTTTTTTTCTTTCCTCCTAAACACAGAATGCGGACACATACCTGCTATCGACAACATATATTATTTCTTGCTTCTTGGCTGCTAGAAAGCTTGTGATCAATGTTTTCGAGACTGAGTGGATATTTGGAAAAACAAAGCATTTCTATTACACCTGTTGCACTCAGGGAATGGTTTGGGGAAAGGAGAGCAACTGAATTAAATGCACTTCCACATTTTTTTGTTTAAGAAGTATAATGATGGAAGTATGACATGCTTATTATACAAAAAAAGGTACTACAACATTTAAACTTGTTTAGATTTAAACGTATTTAACGTTAATTTTGTACCATGGCCTAAAAAAAAAAAAAAGCTTTTCTTTTTCTTCTCAGACGGCTAAAGAAACTTCATCCTTACATTTCTCATAAGGAGAAGGGAGAGGAAGAAGAGTTGGATAACTGTGGGATACAAGGAACTCATGGCATCTAAATTAAAGCCCCAGGTGGATATGTACTTGCCTGGATATTTAATTACCCAAATGCACCTTTGACCCTACTGTGCCCATCCTCCTAGAAGCCCAGATTCACACACAGAGGCTCATGCAATTCCTTCTTGCCTCACACCGAGTGCCAAATCATAGAATCATAGAACAACCAGGTTGGAAGAGACCCATCGGATCATCGAGTCCAACCATTCCTATCAAACATAACGCCACAGGCTGCCCTGTAACAGCATCTCCTCCTTAGCTCGTGTGACGCACATTCCAATTTTAGCTCCAGAAGACCCTTCATTTGCAAGAATTCCCTTGGAGGTTTCCTAAGCTAAGCTGGAAAAAACCCGGAGAAACTTGTTCATCCTTTGAAGTTAATCCTTCCTTTTGAGCGTGAGCTGAACTGGGGACCTTCAGAGGTGCCTTCTGACCTGAGTGCTTTTATGCACAATCCCTGCTGTTGATGAGGAGACTTCTCAACATGAGGGGTCTTGTCAGCACAGAAGTAACAGGCACCCTCTAGCACTGAGGCTTTTGCATCAGTGTTACAAAAGAAATGAGTTTCTTTAAGTAACTGCAATTTGGATCAGTGTGTCAGGAATGTGAGCACTACTGGGAATCACCGACTGCGAATTTACACTGGAAAGTGATGTTTCCCATTCTTGTAAAAGCAATTCTCACTTCTATATGGAAATATGAGTAAATAATTCTGCAAGTAACCATAAGAAATTGATATTAACTTGCTAATAGATTAACTGCACTTTCCTTCCTCCACTGACAAACCAGGCAGACCAATTGCTTATAAAGCAAATTCTTCTCTCTCTGATCCTGGATTTTGTACATGCTCAGGAACAGAGACATATCTTTATTTCAACTTGCAAATATCAACACTTCATTTCTCTACGTGAGTGTCTCAGCATGTTGCTAGAACAATAAATATCTTATTTGCAAGATTTGTCCATGCAGTTGTATTTTTTTTTTCCCCTAAACAACACAGATGCACTCCCATGGAAATAAATAAAAAAAAAAGTTATATTCATTCTATTCCCCTAGTAGGTCATATTTATAAGACAATTTATTTGGTGCAAAGGCTATGCCTGAAACTCTTTGCCCTCTCTTCACTGCTTAAAATCTGCTGTAGCAATTAAGCTCAGTTTTAACTTCTAATAAGGTGTGTAAAAGGAAGAAAGATTGTAGCTCCCTTGTTTGGTTGGTTTTTTTATAGAAGAGTGGAACATTATGGTTGGACTCGATGATCTAGTGGGTCTCTTCCAACCTGGTTATTCTATGATTCTATGATTTATGATAAAGTTTTGCAATATCCCTTGAGCAAAGACCTGCAGGACCATCAGGGTGGTTTCCTAATACCATAATCACCTTTAGCTTCCCTAATTATTCGATTATTAAACTTGTTTCTCTTTCTAGAGTTCCTAGCTCAAAATTTAGACAAACTCCTCAGGCCTGAAACTTGTCATTGGGCACTGGTAGAGGCTGCCCAGGGAGGTGGTTGACTCACCTTCCCTGGAGGTGTTTAAGGTGCGAGTGGATGAGGTACTGAGGAACATGGTTTAGAGATTGGTGGGAATGGTTGGACTCGATGATCCAGTGGGTCTCTTCCAATCTGATGATTCTATGATTCTATGAATAGAAATTCTGACCACTCACTACCACAAATGTGCCAAGTTTTGGAAAAACTGAATCCTGCCCCAATTTTTGGAAGTAACCAGTCGCACTCCCATGCAATCTCATTGTACTCCTTGCTGATTAGGAACCATAAGAAACAGATATACTTTTAACCTTGTTCACATATTTGCTGCAAGCGGAATCAAAACATTTACAAAAATACAGCTACCATGAAAACCAGAAGGACAGAAAACATGTCAGGAGATACAGGAGGAAAAAAATCCCTGCGTCTCACGAATATTTGCTAATAATGCCAATGGCTTTATGCTCCTTTGGTGAGCTTAGAAAACACAAGTAAACTATGAACATCATAAATCTGAAGTAGACTAAATCAATACTGGTAAATATCCTCTGAAGGTTACTTTCCCATTCCTGCTACCAGGAAAAATCATGCATTTGACAAAAAGGGGAGAAAGATGAGTGGAGTTTATATCCAACTTATTTTTTACTTTTGATTTTTATCCACACTTAAAACACGGAGGTTGAAATGTTTAACATTCCAGACACAGCAGCTGGAAGGATAAGTATTAGCCGATTCCTGTTTTGTTTCTTGCCTGGAGGAAGGTAACTGCTTCTCCAAGTACGGAAACTGAGGCATTGGGTGGATGTGCTGTGAGGCTTAGAATCACAGAATCATGGAATCACAAGGCTGGAAAAGATCATAGAGTCCAACCATTCCCATAAATCACTAAACCATGTCCCTCAGTATCTCAGTTCTGAGTGGATCCAGCTTAATCCACCCATCTCAGAAAATCCAAGTTGTCTGGGTGGAGCTTTTGCATCTGCGTCTGTGAAGGGGGCAATGGACAAAACCAGCTGCCTGCAGGTGAATTTGTGTGGCAGTTGCTTGGCAACTCACCGCAGTAAAGAACTGAAATCCAGCATAAGCAGCTCATTTTAGAGGAGATGAAACTATGCCAGGAGTTTTTATCTGGGGGAATAATGGAAATAGTTTCTTTGTAGGAAGAATACGTGAAGAATATATGTAAAGCATGTCTCTGTCCGAAGGGAGTCATGGAGAGACTTAACACATGCAACAGTACAAAATTCAAACACTGATGTTAACTTCTTGATGTCCATGGTCCTTGAAAATATACTAAAGAATCCAGACAGAATAAAAATTTAGGTTAATGCAGAATGAAAGATGTGCAGCCGTGACAGCAGAGCAGGGATGGGACTCGATATTTTCTCAGGTGGGAAAATAAACAATTAAACTACCAAAGTTCTTATTGTGAACTTGCAAATGTACCAATAGCTCAGGAAATTAGGCTACTGATAAGTAGCAGATCAGTTCCTTGGAAGATAATTAAGAGAACTAACCACCTTAATCACATGCTTTCACTGCTGGTTACGGAAATATTTGTTTGTAAATAGATGCTTTGTTCTCTAACTAATTGGGCTGCTCAGGCACGCTGCATAATTTTATTAGAGGAGCCCACTGGCATTTATTTAGTAAATCCCCATTTTATGAGTTTTACACCTTCATCTACATATCTACCCCAGATAATGGTCTGGCGAAAGAGGAAACCTTTGAGGAAAAAAAAAAACCCAACATTTTAAGAACTGGAAAAAGAAAGAAAGCTCTTTCATTCATAGTTAGCTTTAGATGACATACTAGCCGCTATGTATTTCTGGGTTTGTCATTATTTATAAGAGAGAACTGAGCAAAGGAAACAGAAACCAACAACTTCCTGAGAACAGATCCCATTAGTTGTATATTAACACCTGTTAATATAGTCAGCAAAATAAATTCAGCAAAAACTATATTTACCATAAGAGAACACCTCGCCACCTCAAAACAATCCGTGAGAAAAACAAAGAGAAAAAAATAAGGATGTGAAAAATATATCTATTCAAGTAGTCTTCATTATTTTCTATACATGATCTCTCTAAACAACATCCATGCCAGTAAAACATACAAGTCTGTTCTTCACCGTGTTTTTCTTTGGTACTTGCTGGAAATGTCAATTTTCCCCGTCTTTGATTAGAATTATTTCCTCCATGATGATAAAAACTGCATATACTAAAGTGCCACTTCATCCTTTACAAGAATGTGCTACAGAAGCAGCATTAAAAGAGGTTGTGACCACTGAACGAAGCTTGTGTGATGCAACAGATTCACATTTTATCTTCTGGGATTCCCTATTGCAGCAGAAGTTCAGTGTTATGTATTAGAAAAACGACTCTTAAAGACTAAAAAGCCACTACAGGGAGGCAGGATTGAAAAGTTTCAAGTTGATCCTGTTATAAACATGGATACTAGCTTGCCTGCTCCTGTTTGTAAGACAAGTAATTCTTCCAGGATTTGCATAATTTTTATGACTTAATGGACTGAGAATTACTGTTGTTCCAGCTGGAGAATAACTGTAGCAGAAGTCAAAGGAAATGTGAGACAGAGACAAATGCATCACTTCAGCAGCCTTAGGACAAAACTTCTGTCAAATATTTTTCGATGTTTGTGTTTCAATTTTCCTTCCCTTTTTCTAATCTTTTGGTGGTTGTAAAACCGATGGCTAAAGCAGGACCACGCGTTAGATCACCAAAGCGAGAGCAAAATCTTACCCTGAGGACCTTACTTAAGAAGAAAAGCAACTGCATAATTATATGAAGCCATTTTGATCATTTACTGTGTCGTGGGGATATTAATGAGAATAAATTCATAGGGTAGTTCAATACGCAGTAGCTTGGCATCCATCCAGGTTGTGAAAAATGCAGATCAGCACTTGGAAATTTATCAGCTCGAATAGTGGAAGTCAAACCCACTTTTTCAGGGGTGTTTAAAATTTGGAGTCTGCTCATGAGACCTAGTGCAGTTAGCATCGCTTGTGGATATGCCTTTAGATATATATGTCAGAATTCATACTGGAGTTCAAGAGATCTACAGTCTCACTGTAGCTCATTATCAGTAATTTTTTTCACAGAAAGGGTCATTGGGCACTGGCAGAGGCTGCCCACGGAGGGGATTGAGTCCCCATCCCCGGAGGGGTTTAAAAGGGGTGAACAAGGCGCTGAGGGACACTGTTTAGTGGTAGATAGGATTGGTTGGACTCTATGATCCAAGAGGTCTAATTCATAGAATCATAGAACAACCAGGTTGGAAGAGACCCATCAGATCATCGAGTCCAACCTGGTGATTCTATTTTTTTTCTATGAAATAAGAATATCCCTAGATTAAGCTCACACAGAACCCTCCCTGGAAAATAATATTAATTGTTAATATGTTTCAACATAAAGTTTATCTATGATGTTTTCATCGAAGTACACTTTGGGTCATTTTATCCCCACTATATAAATATCAAGTTGAAAAGATTGTTGCCTTAAGGTTCAGGAAAAGATATTACATCTGCGTTCACCCCACCCTAAAATTAGATTCATCCTAACTGTCTCACCACAGTGAGGAGCACTAGATTTTCCATAGAGCACAGTTGTTATTAAAAGATAAGTCCTGGAAACAAGAGATTGATTAAATAGGGCAAGTTAGCTGTGCAACATCTGCAGACAAATTTCTGCACAGGAATTATCAGATAGAGGGATGGAATCCTAGTCAGCACGTACGGAACCACCGGAGCATAATCCAAGAGCTATATTCCCGATCACAACTACAGAAAAGTGGCGTAAGAGTTCACACATTTCAAAACAGTAATCAATGTTTTATAGATACCCCGTGTACTCAAAGAAAAAAAAAACCCACCATCAGGCAAGGTAAAGTTCTCATTTCTTTATTCCCAACGGTTTTGTTCCAGCACAGGCAGAGATGTGTCTGGAATGCAGATGTGGCCAGTTCTGCTGGGGTGAGGAAGGTTCATCTCTTATTATTACTTAGAAGAAAATGTGGTGTTTTGATCTGTTCCTGACTTTTATAAAGTAAGAATGGCCTCAAGCTCCACCAGGGGAGGTTCAGGCTGGACATTAGGAAAAAAACAATATTCACAGAAAGGGTGATTGGGCACTGGCAGAGGCTGCCCAGGGAGGGGGTTGAATCACCTTCCTGGAGGGGTTTAAGGGACGAGTGGATGAGGTGCTGAGGGACATGGGTTAGTGATTGATGGGAATGGTTGGACTCAAATCATCTGGTGGGTCTCTTCCAACCCGGTGGTTCTGTGATTCTGTAATCTTTCAACTGAATTAAACAATAATTTTACTGAAGTAAATCACAGAGGACTTTACATTGCCAAGTGCAAACCTGAGCACCTGTGACTTCACCAGAATTTATGGTCTTCTAAGAGGCAGCATTTAATACCCACAGGAAGTCAATCAAGAGGATATTTAATTTCATTAAGCTCAGCAAGGACAAGCTTTTGAGTAAAAGACATTAGGGATGTGCATTCAATATGCTAGAGATACTCTAGAATAAACAAATTACTCTGTCCCTGCCCATTTCCACACAAGGCAGTGTTTTCCTAATATTCATCTACCCCTTTTCAAGAGTATATATCCTCAAGTGAGAACTTTATAGATACTTATACAAACAAGCAAGTGAGATACATGAGATAGAAATTGCTTAGTGAGCAAATAAATTGGGACAAAAGTACCTTAACGTGATTTGTCTCACTGCAAATTTCTATGAGTTACATTTTGATATTTAATGCTTTAAGACAAATAAAGGAATTTTGGTTGTAAATTCAGTTCCGACTCTTACATGATGAAAATTGACACGGGATTAAGAAATTATCCTTCTCCTAATTAGCTTAAGAGGTTGGCTCATACTATTAATGGCTGAGGTCAAAAATTGAATTCAGAGGTACACATGCAGAAGTTGCATATTTTTAATTAAATTTATATTCATTCACCTCTCTCTCTCTCTCTCTAATACCAGATTGATGATCACTGAAAACGGCATTAGCTGTTTGAGCATATAGTAGTTACAAGTCTCCCACTGCATTGCTGCTGTAAATAATCATCGGCTGCAAAGTCTGCAAACTTCATAACGTCATTATATTTGCTGAATTTTTTTAATTGCTGGTGTTTAATAACACATATATGGCTTTTCTTCTTCTCAGTTCCGAAGGGATAACCAATCCTCAGCTCTACCGCAGTAAGTTAACAACCACAGACCACTCGTTTTATAAGATTGGCAATAGAGATTCCCTTTTGATATTCTCAAGTGCATCTTGATTCACTGCCTGACAAAGGAAGAATCACTTTTAGTTTGTGTCCAGGCTCCTTTTATCATAAAGTAATTGCAAATAACAGAGGAAGAAGTTCTACAGAGGCTGTGTCATTCATTCACCCCAACCTGACACCTAATGAACAGATTTTTTTTGTGGACAATATCCATACTTGACTGGAATGGCTGGACTCGATGATCCGATGGGTCCCCTCGAACCTGGTTGTTCTATGATGCTATGAATATACACGACTTCTCTATGCAAGTAATTTTGTATAGAATTGGATGGACATGAGGGAATCTAAGAGTGCATTTTATATTACTTCAGGTGGTTTGTGCTCGTACATGAGGTACCTCTTTTTGTTTGCTTGTTTCTTTGGTTGCTTATATTTCCCTTCAATATTCTGAGGTGCATATATTCGCCCACCACCTTGAATTGTAATGCCTTTCAGTGAAGTTGAAAATTGGGGAAAAAAAAAAAACAGTCAAGTCACCTCATTTGTCCTGTAGGAAGCAATGAAGCTGGTGAAGGGGCTGGAGAACAGGCCTTGTGAGGAGCAGCTGAGAGAGCTGGGGGTGTTTAGCCTAGAGAAGAGGAGTCTGAGAGGAGACATCACTATTCTCTACAACTACCTGAAAGGAGGTTGTAGAGAGGAGGGAGCTGGGCTCTTCTCCCAAGGGACAGGACAAGAGGGAATGGTCTCAAGCTCCGCCAGGGGAGATTTAGGCTAGAGATTAGGAGGAAGTTTTTCACACAGAGGGTCATTGGACATTGGAATAGGCTGCTGTAAAAACCACATTTTAATATATTACAAAGCAGAAGAAGCGCAGAAGATTGGAACACGTGTTTGGGGAATGGACATTTTACTTAAGAAAAGTTCAGTACTAAACAGAAAAATTGCTTAGCAAGGCTCTACAAGCTACTACTGTCAACAGTGAATTATTTAGTTGTCTCTATGACTGGTCTTTTGACTCCCTCATTGATTTATTACATTAGCGCTTGGTCCTGTCACAACCCAGCTCAAACTGGCACCGATTCAAAGAAGTGCTTTAAGAAAATGAATAGGTAGCAAAGATAATAAAATTAGATGTCAGTACATTAAACATTTTTTTCCTCATGACTGGTCATCACAAAATATCATAAAATCTGTCATAATAAAGGGCAGGCTGTTATAAATAGGCTGATGAGGCATGAAAGATCATGTGTGATTTATTTTACCATTATTAAACTAAAGTGGATGGATAGTTCAAAGATGCAAAACTTTTCTTGTCACAGACTTCTGTTTTCCTTAGTTATTTTCCATAGTTGAGCAAAATGAGGATGCGTTTCAATTCCAAGCGACTAGAAACCCATCTTTTACCAATTACAGGAATTTTGAATGGTAACCTAATAGATATCATGACCTAAAAAAACTTTTTTGTCATCTAATGCAGTGAAGTGGGAAGAGATTTTGGTGTTAACTGTGTTCATGACTTCCTGTGATCTCTGGAAATATGGGATGGAGAATAATTGTAGGGTGACACGATATTAGGGAATGTACATAACAAAAAAGGATAAAGTCATAACTTAATATCATTTGGATCTTTCTTTTTTTTGACTATTCATCAATGTAAAGAACACTCACATCATATCTAGGTCTTTGTTTTTAATTGCTACCAATGAACAATTATTGTGAATTTGTACCATATATATTTTTAAGAGAGTAATAATCAAGCCATGACCCACCAGGGCACTGAGATTTACAGATCAAATAAGGAGCTGGTTTAGGGCCTGGGATCTAATTCAGTTTAGATTTGTTACTTACTTGTGCACAGGGAAAGCGAAGTAAAGACGATCAAACATCAAATTTTTTTTTTATAATTCACATATTTAAAGGTTTTAAGGTATATAGTGCAAAGTATATGGATTGGTGGGAATGGTTGGACTCAATGATCTGGTGGGTCTCTTCCAACCTGGTGATTCTAGGATTCTATGTGTCTCTCTCTATTCCCCTAGGTAAAACATCTGGCAAAATTATTGTTCATCCTTTTAGAGGATGAAAAAAAAGAAAAAAAAGAAAGAGGTGAATTGTAACCCTTGGAAAGCCACACGCCGCTTAATAGAGGCATTAATTGCTTCTGGCTGCTTTGCAATCCCATCTTCTCCATCTGTCAACAACACAGTATCAATAACCCAAATACTCATTTCTCTGTGTGTGGGACACAGGAAAATTTGTGTTCAAGCTTTAGACGCTTTGAGAAGGAAATAAACTAGTCATATGCCTAAAATTAAGTGAATTTGTTTTCTACTAGAATGATTGAATATGCAGTTTGATGCTAGAAACAAATAACAAGCTGCAGCTGCTGGATCATTGTTGAGGGCTTTTGGACAGTTTAAGGATGCATTAAATCTTCTAAACACCTGTAACCAAACCAATGGCATAAATTAGACTCAATTTCATTTGCTTATATAGTAAAGTTGGGTGTTTGAATATTTTTTTAACTAAGATACTAAGCAGATTGTCAAAGATTTACTTAGTGTTGCACTGGTTTACATTATTTTTCTCAAAATTTATTTGCCACCTGTTTCGTGGCTTTGCTCTGCGTATGTCAGCATCTAAAATCTTAGGTGAAAAATAGGTCCGCCCATAAATAATACGCAGCATTTTATAAATACTTGCAATGACAGAAAAATCCCTTTTAAATGTAGATTTTTATTAGCAATTCACTCAAAAAAATGTTCGATGTTGTATTGCAAAAGCAGGAAGAATTCACCCATGTAATCATAGAATCATAGAACAACCAGGTTGGAAGGGACCCATCGGATCTTCTAGTCCAACCGTTCCTATCAAATGTTGAATATCAACTCAATATCTCTCTAATAAAGAATTTATCTTGGTGTTACTTGTAGCAATCTAGGGCAGGGAGTGCAAACAGTTTCTGCTTCTTGATTAACAGAGAATTACACCTCATAGGGAGGAAACACAGCCAGAACTACTTCAGCAACATTACTCAGCAGGACAAGTTACAAAAATGTGTGAAGCCACTTTCACAACTTGCTTTTCACGACTGCAAAGGCAGAAATGTGAAAAATTTACTGGTGTAACCTCAGCCCTTTTGGAAGCTTGGAATTCTGCTTTGATACACTCAGGGCTTCAGAAAGGGCATTCAGAGCTAATTCATGTCACTATTCCATATTTTTCAGGTTTGAATCTATGAAAGGCTTAGCTATCATTTAACTGACTCGAGTGTCACAAATTATCACCGTGCAGCCTGTCAGAAACAGGCAAAATAAAACGCAGCAAGATTTTTAAAGAGCCGATGAGTAATTTCCTTTGATGGAATTTCATCGGGAAGCCAATAAATCATGGCTAAGAAAAAACAACACAACAGAACAAGTCTCTCTCCTGATGTGCTATATTCTACGTTAAATTGCTCAAAATATTCCTCGTAGTCTTTCAGAAATTTAACTTGCCAGATGGACACAGATTCCTCTTGTGTTAAATTGCAATAAATAACTTCAGAAGACTGAAGTAGAACCATGAACGTGGAAGGGAAACACTGCAGTACCTCGATAAACAGAACTCGAGTTTTGATTTATCAAACATCTATTTCAGCATGAGATCTTTTAACCTAAAATGAGACACACTTTTATTCTACATGTTTAATCCACTACATAGACTTGGGAAGGGGAATGTAGCTCCTGGATGGCTTGTGAAATGCTGAATTAAGAATTATAGAATCATAGAATCACCAGGTAGGAAGAGACCCACCGGATCATCGAGTCCAACCATTCCTATCAAACACTAACCCATGTCCCTCAGCACCTCATCCACCCGACCCTTAAACACCTCCAGGGAAGGTGAATCTTCATTTAAGTTAGAGCCATTATTATTATTGAGGTAGGAGCCACATGAACAAGAAATGTGAGCAAAGTGAGGAAATTAAAAGGCTTAAAACAGTTTTTTAATACAGCTTAGTATATCAAATTGCCATAAGATCTCAAAAAAAAATCCCATAGCTTTAAGCTAGACAGTTTTACATGGACTTTACTATAAAGCAGACCGAAACAAAATATTAGTTTATCCAAATAGATTTCTCATATTAACAAAAAAGAAAAACTTTTCTACCTCTTTCTCATTTTCTTGAGTTTAACAGCTTAGGTGCTTCCCTGTGAACCATACCTGAGTGGTAGATAATTTGAAAAGTGTGATAAAACATCTCCATGCCTCTATCCCACTGGGTTTTAGATTGGACTTAAATTAAACTTAAAGAATTTTTCATGAAAAAAATAAGAGTGTTCTTTTTAGCCAGATGAAAATGCCTTGGTTTTTTTTCCAACACATTCTATGTCCCTTTAAACTTTTCTTTTCCATGAAAACGCAATTCCAGCTCTTGCAGGGGAAAGGTTGAAGTGGAAGAAATAGGGACATCACCATCCACCCTCCTGCACTTCGTGCTTCTCTCAGTGATGCTCCTCAAAACAGGATTCAAGTGAAGGAATTTGCGTAATTTTTTTTGCTTTTGATAACTTGTGACAAAAAATAAGCTGATAACACCTTCATCTGAAAATATATGCATCTATATTTTACTAAGACAATAGTTTAGACACTAATTAAGGCTCTATTAATAAGCATTTTTACTATACATGCATTTATTATACAAAAATATATTAATGACAAGGCTAGAAGTGGTAGGTTTACTCTTGCTAGAACAGAAGTTAAAGCTTGAACTTTTATCTTCTTTTTAATCTAAAAAAATCCAAATCAAACTGGAAGACTATGATATATGTGGACAAAACAACTGATTTTTCTCTCCTCCAAAGATAAACACAAAAATAGCTTAAGCATTCTGTAACTCCCACATAGATTATACTCTTTGCCTGGTAGGAAAGAATAAAAAAGTATCTCATAAAAATTCAGAAAGTATTTCCTCCAGATACAATCTTCAAGCACAGAAAGTTAGTTGCAAAAGAAAAAAAAAAAACATATATGTTTTTCTTCACATCCACTGTGGTTGGAACAAGAGGTAAGAGGCTTATGTTACTGTGATGGATTTCTTGGTTAGAACTTAGGGAAACGAAAATAAAATGAGACATCGTACTACAGGTAGAGTGGTCTGGGATCCTCCAGTTTTGTGGGTGGATGAGCTGTTGGGTAGAAAGCAGGAACAGTTTCCGCTTTGAGTGTAAAGACTGGGGGAACAGAATCATAGAATCACCAGATTGGAAGAGACCCACTGGGTCATCGATTCCAAACTGATGATTCTATGATTCTACATGTGGCGTATTCATGAAAACTGCACACGGCTGAGAGGCAAGGACTTCTCCAGAGTCCCTGAATAAGCTTTGAGCTTAGTGCTATTGTGCAGATGTATTCCTGTGTTTTCATTCACACCAGACTTTCCTCCCTTCCTTTTATTGGTACTCTCTACCATTCTGTTTATCATCAAAGTTATGAAGCTTTCTTTTAAATCCTGGCAACATAAATCCAAGCTGCTATCTTTTTTTTTTTTTTCCACCCTGTCCCCGGTCCATCCTCGTGTTTTATTATCACAGTTGGAGTAAGCGAATCTCAGCAATTACAGCACTTCCACAGGCAGTTCTCAGGCCACTTGAGCTGACACTTTGAAATATTAGCTGGGAAGTAATGCAGGTGCAGGCACTGGCGACTGGCCAGCAGCAAGTTTAACAACCAGCTCAGAATTTTAAAGGGAAGTTTGTATTCTATGCTATTAAACAGCTGAAATTAGAAAGGGAAATCCGATTCGTCTTGTCTAGGAATTGCTTTCCTTCCCAAGCACTGCAGCTCGCTTTAAGTTTAAGTGAGGTTCAGCATATGCTGGGACTTCCACATAATATTTTTAACATCTTGTTGCAGCAAGGGCTGATCGTATGAGAGTTAAAGCTATAAAACAGGAGCTAGAGCTCTTTTCATAGAAATGCTTGGATAGAGCAGAAAAATCATAATCTCTATTGCTTCTGAAGACACTAGGGATAGTGATGTAAGAAAAAAGACTTCCAATAAAGAGCTCTCTTATATACACGGTGCCTTCTAGCTACTCCGTTCCTGCGAGTTAAAGGAGAAAAATTACCATTGCGAGGGAACACGTGGATTTAATATATTCCTCCCTTTCTTTTCTGTTTTATTCAGTGTCTGCAGTGTGTATCGTATCACAGCAGAGATGAGCTGCTGCCAACAAACTGGACCTTGAAACAATCACGCTCTGCTGGGCTAAACTGAGGTCTTTGAAGGTGAGATCTTTGAGATTAGAGATGCCCTGAGCCTGAGTGCGTGCGTGAGAGAGACTGCAAGTGCCAAAACTACCTTGACACTGAGGCCTTGAATCAAATGCAGTAATTCCGACTATAAGAAAGATACTGCGACTGATGTTCCCAAGGGGAAAGTTTTCAAAAGCACATCAGTGACACCAGAACCTGCCTGATTCATCAAACACAAGTCGCTTGTATAGAATCATAGAACAACCAGGTTGGAAGAGACCCATCGGATCAACGAGTCCAACCATTCCTATCAAACACTAAACCATGTCCTTCAGCACCTCGTCTACCTGTGCCTTAAACACCTCCAGGGAAGGTGAATCAACCCCCTCCCTGGGCAGCCTATTCCAATGCCCAGTGACCCTTTCTGTGAAAAACTTCCTCCTAAAAGTGCAGACGCACAGATAAACCCCTGACATGTCACCATGAACTAAATCCGTAAAAGTTCTTGACTACTCTCTAAAAAAAACCACAACAAACCATTTTTTAAAATAAACATAAACCATTTTACATGTTTACCTGCACACCTTACAAATTTTCTGCAAGTGCTTGTGCACACAGTGCTCCCTACATAAAATTATAAATATATAAAGATATTTGGAACATTTCTCATGCTTTTTAACTTCAATTTTAAAGCAAGTTACACCGATTGACACAGCATATCTGACTTGCACTTTCTTCCTTTCCATAAACTCCTCCTGCACTGGAATTGAACAGTATCTGTAGCTCTTCCTTCCTATCGGAGCTCAGGATTACAAAGACATCAAAACACTGTAAAAAAGGAACAGCATATAACCAGAACGAGAAAGAACTGAATGTTTTCTGATGGAATGATTTCCACAGCCTATATTATTATTATTATTTCAAAATGGGTAGTTTTGACTGACAGGGCTCTCAAAATATTTAAAGATTGAGGTGTTATTATTATAAAATAACATATTTTCTTCATCTCTCGCTATAACATAGAAGTCGACTCACTTTAGGGAAAAGAAAAATGAATGCAGAGCAATTATCTTCAATTTATTTTAAACACTCTTGAGATTTTTGATTAAAAAAAAATCCTCAAGTGTTGAATTTTCATCGTTTTTGGTATTTTCTCCCAAGCAGTGTTGGTTGCTAAGTTGAATGATAATTTTTGGTTCATGTAGGGAGAACAGCAAAATGAAAAGCAGTAATATCATTAATTACAGAATCACAGAACAACCAGGTTGGAAGGGACCCATCGGATCACCAAGTCCAACCATTCCTATCTAAATTACGTTGATTACTAAGGGGAGTGGGACCTTTCTAATGTATTTTACCTACATTTTTGATTGCTTATATAACATACCAGGTAATCCTTCAAATGAAAGAAAATATTGACATATATGTAAGCATTTTGAACTAAAATATAGGTTAGGGAAAACCAGGGTATAGTTTAAGACATTTCACACAGAGATATACTGTTTTCACTGTAAAGAAAAGCAGTTTAAACAAGAGCTCGGATAGATTTTGGGGCCAAACTTATTAAAGTTGAAACAAATATGTAAGAGACATTTGCAATATTAAATTCTTTCACTTCAGAGTTTTTGAAAGAAGGTCCACTCTTTGTCATTTTGAGATATTTTCGGATATTTCAGTTATTTTTGATAGGAATGGTTGGACTCGATGATCCGGTGGGTCTCTTCCAACCTGGTGAATCTATGATTCTATGATAACTTTGCTCTTTAGATAAGAATTTCAGAATATGATGAAAGTCACCTTTCCCCAAAAGTTTTACCTATGGATCACAAGATTAAAATTTTCCTCATAAACAGAAGCTAATTGCAGTTGCTGCCTCCACCACACTATCTGGTATCTGTCCACTCACATACAAGTTTTCACTTGGCTTTTTCAGTATTAAGAGTTCATTTTCTGCCCTTTGACAGAAATTGTGCACTTTAGTGATTTAGTGGGTTGCTCCATTTGATGTTTAACTTGAGTTTTTTATCATCGCTGCCTTTGTTTCTCAGTAAGGAGAGACAAAAGTGCTTTTCTTGCTCTGATCCTGGCAAATTATAAACTAAAATCATAGAATCATAGAATCACCAGGTTGAAGGGATCCACCGGATCATCGAGTCCAACCATTCCTATCAAACACTAAATGTATTAATTGTTACCGTAAAGATAGACTTGACAAGTCCATCCCAGCTCACAGCTGCCACCAAGTTGTTCACATCATTTTTCACTATCACAGGAATAAAATTATTTTAATCTGTTGCAAAGTCACATTATCAAAATGAAAAATTAAAGCCGTGCAGAGATAATGAATGAGATATTTAGGATAATTTCTGTGCTTGGGCAACGTGGTACCATTATTATTAAGCTGATTTAATAATTTAAAATTTTGTAGAAGGGGGGGAAAAAAAACCTACAGCGAAGAAACTCGCTCAAGGCCCATAAAATAGCTGTGTTGAGTATTCAAGATTAGTCATCTTAAAAGGAATTAATTAGGGAGAAATGTCATCTAACCTACTGCTGAAACTGAGCACCACATTGCAACATTCAGTTCATGCACAATTTTTTTAATGAAATCTTGAACAATCCCTTTTTTTTTTTTTTTTTATGTACTATCTCATAAGAAAACCTCCCCTGATTTTTAGGAGAAGGAACTGACCTCACTTTACACACTCCAGAATGACCCATCTAGAGGCTTTTTAAGTAAATCATCCCAGCTTGGAGAGCTCCATCAGCATCCAGATAAGCATTTTCCGGTGAGCCAGCAAAGAGAGTTTGCAAGAAGCTTGACATTTATTGCAATGAGAGGGAAACACCATCGATTGTGATATGTCAACAGAGCCCAGGGAGGTGTAAAAATATTTTGGTACAGAGAGCGACTAGAAAAATTCCAGTTCAATTGCAAGGAGATGGAGAATATTTAATATCTGGGGGGGAAAAGCAAACAACAAGGCTCTATATTAAGAATATCTCGCTGTAAGAATTATAGCTCTAAATACAGCCTTTCAAATTACACTGAGATGTGTGCAACTTGACATTTCAGTCTCTTTATTCTAAGAACTGTCCCTGACATCAGTGTATTTCACATTCTGTGTTATACACATGTTTATGCCTATTTTGAAACACACAGACACTGGTTTAAGCCTGCAATACCTGTTAATATGTCCCACGTAGCCTTGCTTGGAAAATAGAGTCATAGAATCACACAACAACCAGGTTGGAAGAGACCCACAGGATCATCGAGCCCAACCATTCCTATCAAACACTAAACCATGTCCCTCAGGACCTTGTCCACCCACATCTTAAACACCTCCAGGGAAGGTGAATCAACCACCTCCCTGGGCAGCCTGTTCCAGTGATCAGTGACCTTTTCCGTGAAGAATATTTTCCTTATATTGAACCTGAACCTCCCCTGGTGGAGCTTGAGGCCATTCCCTCTTGTCCTGTCCCCTGTCACTTGGGAGAAGAGGCCATCCCCCTCCTCTCTATAACCTCCTTTCAGGTAGTTGTAGAGAGCAATGAAATGAAATGCGAAGATTAATTCCTTTTTATCCCCAAAAATCTAGAAGATACCCTGGGAAGCCCCCTAGAACTAAACTAATGGCATAAAGTACTTATATGTATATAAGTGTGTGTATGTGTGTGTATATATATATAAGTGTATATATATATATACACTTATAAGTATATATGGAACAATAGGTGAAAACTTCACATTGACCTCCTATTAAACATATTCAGGAAAAACTGTGAAGCAGTTGAAATATTCCAAAACAAGCAACAGTTCTGTACTTGAATGTCGCCCCCCAAAAATGAAGATTAAACGACCTGGGATAATCACTTTTATTTTCAATTGCCCTTTTCTTCAGCAACTCAAGAACACTCAAACCTTCAAATGGGTTGTTGAATCTCTTGAGACGCACGAGAAGAATTCACAGTTTTGCAGCTGCTGCTTGCAAGCATTTTGTCAAGATTCTAATAAGAAATTATACTCAGCTCCCCATGAGATATATCATTAAACACACATAATTTTTAACTCATTGCAAAACCATCCAGTCTCTCAGCATCTATTCAACATGCCTCTTGCGACACAGGTGGTAAGAGACCTTTAATTGGAGACATTCATTGACATTACAACCTCTTCACCAGTCCCCAGAGTGATTTGCTAAGTTCTTATTATCTAAACGAACACAATCCTTAATATTTAAACAGTTTAGCAGCACTAAACCTTGTGTCTCGCTCTTTCCCACTGCTAAGCGGAGCATAAAATTACTGAGCACCTGTCAACTTCTCCATTACAGTCGTGAACTTCATTTTCCTCAGAGCTGCTGAGCAAAAGTCACATTTTGTTTTATAAATCCACTTTCCTATATTAATGCTAAGAAAGCAGCTGTTTGTTATAGCCTGAATTACAACTGAATGGTGGCAACTGTGAATTTTTGGGTTCTATTTTCCTTAAAAAAATAATAACAAACCCACAATAAAAACCCAGGACACCACAACAAGAACAGAAAATGTTCTCCCTTTTCTCTTCTGTTTTTTTTTTTTAACTCTGGCTGTTAGACCCAAACCACTCCTGAGCTGAATTCCATCAAACCTGGCAGCTTTATGGAAATAGAACCTGCTGAAAAACAGACTAAATTTTGGATTAATAGCATGGTAGGATTCTGAGGCAAAAGGACAAAAAATATCAGCCCATTGTACTGTGTCCCAGAGCAGGATGTCATAGGTAAAGTTCTTATAATTTATCAAATTCCAGAAGCTTATCAACCCTGGAAAGACAGGAGTAGCAAGCAAGTGCTCCGAAACACAAATATATATATTCACAGATACACAAATAGATATATTCAGAAGGTAGAATTACCAATACATCTGAGTAATAAATAGTAAACAATCTCAGCGTGGGTGATAGCACAGAAGAATTACTGTTCTTTCAGAGGCTCTACACCATTATTCCACTGAGGATGATTAAAAGTCTTTCAGACTCTTTCTAAATATCAGAAGATATCTCTGTGCTTTTGCAAAGCCAGATTTACAGTGGGGGCAGAAGAAAGCAAAATAAGAAAACAAACCTGCTGATTTCACCCTCACTTAAGCTAATGGAAAAACTTACTGGATTAAATTGTTTTGACTCTTTATTAATAATGATCTGCAATAGAGCAACAAATTCCTCATCAAAGTAGTATTTTCCATTGCCTAACTTGCTTTGAACTCCTGATTTACAGAAGAGTGATGCCCACCAATCAACCCAACCACAAACCATCAGTTTACTAGTTCTGAACTGGATTGAAAGCGTTTGGTGTCACAAACCCAGGAGCATCTGAGGAATTGGAGGTAACATATCGACTACCTGCAGTGATCCCTGTGCTCACAAGTGGTTTAAATCACTGTCTTGTCTGATTGCATCTGAGAGCCAGGGTACAGGGGTTTCTTTATGGTGCAGATTTTAATTGGTATGAAATATTTCACCTTCTCCATTTGCAGAAGGTTAACTCCTGTCCTGAACTGAAGTTAATTTTGCCTGTGAAGGGAATAAATAATAAGGAAAGAGAAGAGGATCCCTCCAGTATGTCAAAATGGTTATTTAAAATAGAATCCTTCCCAATTCTTGATACCACAGTCTTTTAAGAGACACCAATCTATTCAAAGAGTTGGATGATGTCTAGTAGTGTAATCAAACACTGCACATCTGAATTTGTCTGAATATTAATTATCATTGACCTGTAAGTTACCTCAGGGGAAAGTCTCATTAAAAAAGTGACCTTTGTATATTCAATTAAGTCAGGTTGTTTCACCAAGTATAATGAATCATAGAACAACCAGGTTGGAAGAGACCCACCAGATCATCGAGTCCAACCATTCCTATCAAATGAGCTTTGACTCTTCTTCTATCAAGCTTTAAGCCTGTTTACCAACACTAAAAAAAAAAAAAAGATTGTGCTGCAGTTATCGGACACATCATCTGTCCATAAGACAAACTCGCTGATCTACAAATGTTCAGCATGGAAGTTAATTATCTAAACAACAAGGACTGAGTGGGAGTCAGTCAGGCACTTAAGACCAAAAGAACAGAGAAGACATTTGTTTCTTAGAATGTCTGCAGTCAGTTATTTTTTTTCTGGAGCTGCTACTAGTGCTCATTCTGGTTTTTGCAATATGGCTTTGAAAGATAAAAGACAAAGCTAACGAGCTTCACTTCGTCCTTATCTATTCTCTGTAGGCATTTCAATCACACAGTTAGCAGTTCAATTCTACAGCTTGGTTTTTTTTGCACAATCAGCCCTGTGTCACACGCATTACAAAGAAACTTCATCACGATTGAATAAAAGAGTGACTTTACTTAAAACCAAGTTGTGCCAAAATTTCTGATGAGGGATTTAAATGTTAGAGGGAAGCGAAAAATAGGGGGAAAAATAATCTTTAAAAAGGAAATACTTCTTTGTACATAATATGTTAAAAATAGAATCATAAAATCACCAGGTTGGAAGAGACCCACCGGATCATCGAGTCCAACTGTTCCTATCAAAATATTTCAAAATAAAAACTGAAATTTTATTCTAAAATATCAAAATGAAAAATGCAGATGTGATCAGACACACACATATATATATATATATATATAAAATCATCATATTTCTGTAAAGTCTTCCCTTCCAGCATAACATCCCATCCCCAAAAATCTTCAGAGTGTAGGCTGGACAACTCCATTTCCTTGAATTGCAAGTCTAACCTCTGGAAGATTGAATAAGTCTTTCCATCTTCTTTTGTAGTTTATCATGGACGCGTCTTTCTGATCTCCAAGGACACTACAATTGCAGTTCTTATCAGAAAGATAAACACTTTTCCCCCTACATCTTTTTTCCAAAAGTTTCTTTCCCTCGTTGCTTTTTCAGTGTCAACGTACTTAAAGTAAGGCTCAGATGACTTGAGCTTAAGTCTACACCTGTTGTGATGTCTGAATAATGTGGAACTTGCAAGAAGGTAAAAAGACAGTGTTTACCTATGATTACCAGGTACTGGTATTTGGAAAATAATGGCTTTATTCCCCTATATTTAGAAGGGAAAATAGCTATGAGCATCTGTGGAGAGGTGGCAACTGCTGGTAAATAATAACTTTTCCCACAGTGGCCACACTTGCAGAATATTGTTCTTCTGTACCATTTACTCTTAGAACTGCCTGGGAAATGCAAACAGAAAAAAAAAAATTAATTTTGCTCACAGAAAATGGAAGTTTCGGAGTTCAGTAAAACTCCTCCACGAGCTAGCGACAATTGCACATTTCAGAAAATAATGCTTTTTGCATTTTGCTGTCCAAACTTCAGAGTGATTCGCACATTTGTAACCCACCATCTGTTGAGTGTTTGAGGATGTGGGGACCAAGCATTCAGAACCGCAGGAAATCCTCCTAACAGATGGGGATATTGTCTCTATTAGCCAGGCAGCATCTGTCCTGGCCACCCTGTCCTCCTTTCCATGTCACCCACTTTATCCCCAGGAGAGCCTCAGGAAGTCAGTAACAGTGACAAGCTTCACCAAGATGCTTTTCTGCAGGGAGAAGCCTTTTGTACAGGCAGAATATGGGAATTGGCTGTAATAGAGAAAAACACTTCAAGAGACAATGTGTACTGCTTGAAATGCCATCTCTTAGTCCATGAATGTTTTAGAAACACGTCCTTTACCAGCCTCAGTACTGCCCAATCCTCCATTCTCTGGACTCGCTCCAGAGCCTCAACATCCTTCTTGTGACAGGGGACAGGACAAGAGGGAATGGCCTCAGGCTCCACCAGGGGAGGTTTAAGCTGGACATTAGGAAAAATTTTTCACAGAAAGGGTCATTGGGCATTGGAAGAGGCTGCCCAGGGAGGGGGTTGATTCACCATAATATGTAGGAAACATGTAATACATACTACATGCAAGAAACCCCAAGTACATAGAGCAAGTTCAGATCCAGAGAGTCAAGCTACAAGGAGAAAGAGACAAATTCTGCTTTAAGCCAAGAGTTCTGACTAGCATGGCAGAACATTTAGCCTGTTTGTCAGAGGATAAAAACTGAGAACAAGTGAAGGCATAAAGCAGTTATCCAAGATACATGCCCATTAAAACAATATTTATATTTTCTGCAATTTGTCTTTGGTATAAACTAAGCTGTGCTGAGATTCACTGCTACAACAATAAGAGGAAAAAAACCATTCATACATTCTGTCATTAAACTTTTAAAAATCAACTACACGCTGTTGATCAGCCTTGGGTTATATCTTTTACTCCTATCTCTGCATGCAGGAAGAAGGGTTGTGTGCTTCTCAGTGATTTGCTTCTCTACCTTTCTGGCTGCCTGGTCGCAGGTTGCGCTATTACTCTATTTAAATTCTCATTTATTCTCTGCCTGTAGCCAGAAGCACTCAATTAACTGATATGCAATTCTGAACATGCACACACCACCTTCCCTTTTCTTTCTAAGCATGTGCCCCTAGCAACTCAGCTATCTTATGTGGTTTTAGGGTTCATCAACATACAAAACCAGCAGGGAATCATAGCAACAGCTACAATTTGATTTTCTCTTAAATAGTGTGTGCTTTCTGTAAAACAGCTGTCCAGAGACCCTTTTGTGGGAATAAACTTATCTTCAGCCTGATAATATTTAATTAAACATTTAAGAAACAAACTCGCTATGCAGAAATGTTCCTCCTAGCACTGTATACCACACAAAACAGTGTTGTAGGATTTAAAATATGTATTTTTACCACACCTCAAAAATTCTCACTGATATGTCCTCTTGGAGATATCATGGTTGGATTTGATGACCCGGTAGGTCTCTTCCAACCTAGTTGTTCTATGATTCTATGATTGGAGTTGGAACAGATCTAGCCTGGCTTTATCTACCATAAGTTCAACCATTTCAGCTTCAATTTACCCAATATGGCATCATTGCAAGAACTAACTTAGGAATATGATATTTATGAGTCTTCTCGGTTAGGTATTACCTTAAAGCAATGTGACATGTCATGCATTGATGGGAGCTAGTCAGGGTATTCATTGAATAAACTCTTCGAGCAGTACTAATACTTCGGATATGGGTAGGATTTAGCTGTTCCTTGTGCTGCTTTATAAGTCCTGTCACTGCAAACTATCTGACAGAGAAAAATAGAGAGAAGAAGAGCTGGGCATATTAATCACAGGTGTCTTGGGGCTACGTGCTGAACAAAGCAAGCACGGCCTCTGAATGCAAGAGAGACAACTGCAATGGAGATAAGAATGTACAAACATTCTCTACAAGATGGTGACACAAGATCATGTACAGTTCTCATCAGCCACATCATACAACTACTTACACAGAGCCAGAGAAGACTGGTTAGGGAACCACAAAGTCTGTTTTCTATATTGGTTCAAAACCAGTTTCACTCTTTTTGTCTAGCAGGTGAACTGGATAGCAGTGTTTCTCTTTAGCTACAACAGATTAAACACGAATGAAGTTGATCAACTATTTCATAGAATCATAGAATAGAATCACAGAATCATATAATCACCAGGTTGGAAGAGACCCACTGGATCACCAAGTCCAACCATTCCTATCAAACACTAAGCCATGTTCCTCGGCACCTTATCCACCCGTCCCTTAAACACCTCCAGGGAAGGTGACTCAACCCCCTCCCTAGGCAGCCTCTGCCACTGCCCAATGACCCTTTCTGTAAAAAATTTCCTCCTAATCTCTAGCCTAAATCTCCCCTGGTGGAGCTTGAGGCCATTCCCTCTTGTCCTGTCCCCTGGCACTTGGGAGAAAAGTCCAGCTCCCTCCTCTCCACAACCTCCTTTTAGGTAGTTGTAGAGAGCAATAAGGTCTCCTCTCAGCCTCCTCTTCTCCAGGATAAACACCCCCAGCTCTCTCAGCCGCTCCTCATAAGGCCTGTTCTCCAGACCCCTCCTGCTCTGTTATCCTTACCCCTTTTTTACCCCCAAGGGTGAACCAGTCCACCTTGTGCAGCTTTCCCTCTCAGGTTCTGTGCTCTTGAATCATAGAATAGCCAGGTTGGAAGAGACATATATATGTAAACCTATATCCTAATACTGACACCAAAGTGCTTAACGTTGTTATATAATAAGTTTAGGCTGAAAATCGAAAGAGTCTTAGAACAAGTATTCAAAAAAGTGGTGGTAGTGGGTAAGGGGAGAATCAAAATCCGGTGGGTCTCTTCCAACCTGGTGGTTCTGTGATTCTATGATTCAAGAGCACAGAACTTGAGAGGGAAAGCTGCACAAGGTGGATTTGTTCAGCCTTAGGGGGAAAAGGGGGTAAGGATAGCAGAGGAGGATTACTTTTCACTACCTAATACATAGTTAGGAGAAGACAGAACCAAGCAAGAAATTAAAACAGGTAACAAAACCACAAGTTGTACCAAACAAAATAGAGTTATAAGTAAGAAAAAAAAAATCTACAGTATCTCCACCTTTGGAAACACTCAGCATAATTACCGTTCACAACTGAATCATACCACTCAGCTGAATAATTTACATTCGCTGTAACCCTCAAAAACTGGCACAATCTAAAAGAGATGTTTTTGAAAAGTACATTGAGTACAAAAAAAAATGACTATTATTCTTCAAGAAGCTACAGTGGCATCTTCATTCAGATGTAAAAGTAAAACTTTGCATTTGTAATGAGCCTTTTCCATTTAACCATCACAACCGCTTCTCAGATTCACAATGCAAAAAAATACAAAACAAACGCACTACAATATTTCTCTATTTGTCTGATCTGACTGCATTTAATACCCAGGACTGAGAAGGATGAAGCGGTAGAAAACAATTTTAAGATTTTATTCATGAGATCTTTTATTTGGGACCACACGCTTTGCGAAGTGGAGTCTTACTGCTGTAATAAGAAAAAAAATATAAAAGAATTCAGGCAATACTTAAAGTATCCAGGAATTCAAGAGATGTCGTATTATCTGATTAAAGTTCTTTATCATAACACCTAACATTAATTTGTCCCTCATAAGACAATTTGAGCTTCATGTGGTTTATTCCTCCCTTAATATTAGTGACTATTGCACTCCAAATGGTGAATAGTTCTACTAAACTCATGCTAACTGCTTCTGCTTTAAGTACTTCTAAGCTACAAAAAGAACTTGAGCTGAACTTCACTGAGAAGTATATTGAGGAGAGAATTGCACCAGACACTGGGATCCTGAGGAAAACACTGCACATAATTAGAACTTCCAAGTCCTTGTTTCCCTTCACTACTAGAAAAGTCCTACAAGAAACAAATGTCTAGAGTCATTCTATGTCTATTATTACAGTACATAATGGAAAGTCAGGAAAGAAGGAGTTATTCACTTCCAAACCTCTGAAATAGTTCTGGTTTTTTTATTTCATTTTGTTGGGGCCTGACAGCTTAGTGGAAGTGAAGGAAATTGTCAAGTAGGGTGAGGTTAGTTCTACAAATTGAGTCTTTGAGGGAAGTACCACTTTACAAACAGCGTTTTAGATTGTAGTAGCTCAGAGAGTGTCTTTAATTTCGGAAAAGCATTGAGTTTTCTAAAACCTACACAATCAAACTCAAAAAAAAAAAAAAAAAAGAGGATAGCATAGCAACACAGCAGCAGAAGAAATCGATTACAGTCAGCAGGTACAGCAGCAGGATGGGTGGGGAGATCCAAGGCAGCCCAGTGACTCCACAACTGAGTGTTGTGGCCTGGCACCAGTTGTTAAACCACCCCACAAATCCCCCAAAAACTACCAAAGCCTGTAATCTTTCTCAGTTCCCAAGTAATACGCATGCAAATTAATTTAAAACTAGTTATCTGTGTTTAGTCGACCTGGCTTATGTATAATTAGGTCTTAATAAGTCTCCCAGACACAAGGAAGCAGTATGATGCACTACAGGAGGGAGCTGGGCTCTTCTCCCAAGTGACAGGGGACAGGACAAGGGGGAATGGCCTCAAGCTCCACCAGGGGAGGGTCAGGCTGGACATAAGAAAAAAATTCTTCACAAAAAGGGTCATTGGTCACTGGCAGAGGCTGCCCAGGGAGGCGGTTGATTCACCTTCCCTGGAGGTGTTTAAGGCACAAGTAGACGAGGTGCTGAGGGACATAGTTTAGTCTTTGATAGGAATGGTTGGACTCGATGATCTGGTGGGTCTCTTCCAACCTGGTGATTCTGTGAAATGTTAGACTCGATTGGCAATGTGAAAACAAGAAAAATGCAATGTGGAAACAACCACATGGGATGATCCTGAGAAAAGGTATTAAACTAATGGCAAACCAGTGGGCTCATTGGCTTTTGTAAAGAAAGTAATGCACATAGCAGCAAGACAGAAGGATGAAAAGTCATGGAATACTATCCCCCAACAGTCCAATCCAACAGGGAGGGGGTTGAGTCACCTTCCCTGGAGGTGTTTAAGGTACAGGTGGATGAGGTGCTGAAGGACATGGTTTAGTGATTGGTGGGAATTGTTGGACTCGATGATCCAGTGGGTCTCTTCCAACCTGGTGATTGCATGATTATACTCATCTATACATTATGGACTAGGCAGCTTCTTGGAGGATGCTTAAGAGCACAAGGAAGCTAATGCAAAAGCCCATTCTAAATGATACCTCGATATCTATGCAGAACAAGTTCTGCCACTAGTTAAAATCCACCTGGAGAGCAGTAAAACTGTGAGCCCTGTCTCAAACCCACAGCGTTTAGCTCTGCAGCACAAGGTAGTCATCAGTGCCACAAAGCATTAAAGTGTAAAATAACCTATATGTTAATCTTATACTATTTTCTCCTTGACTTATTTCTCAGCTCCATTAAAGCTCTCGGGGTTTTAAAGCCCTGTTAAAGATCTCAGGGTGACATTTGGGGGATGTGTCAAGTTAGTTCACTTCATCTTTACCACAGGCTCCAAAGCACATGTCTCCAAGCAGGGCCAGTCAAAATAATTCCCTCTTTATTAAAAGGCATTTTTAATCGCTACGAGATCAAACATATAAATAAGGTAAAGGAAAGTTAACTGCATGTGATAGCAAAGGTTGTCTGGCAGTTCTGAAAAAAAAAAAAAAAAAAATCACTGTGATTGTAAACTACTTTTTTTTTTTCCCCAGAAGAGGTAAGTATTGGAATTGTTTCATTGTTTATGGCACTTAGAACTAATCCTATCCCAAACACATATTATTTTGTGTTGCAAGGGAATCCCCAAACGGGAAGGAATTGAGGATTGTCCTGAAGAAGGCACTGCCCATTTCTGTCACCAGATTATGTGACTGAAAAATGTGTTCTGGCCCAACTATTGCTCATCTGGAAAAGAGGGTGGGTGAGAATCATAGAATCATAGAACAACCAGGTTGGAAGAGACCCACTGGATCATTGAGTCCAACCATAATAATAAGAGAATAATACCTCTTCTTCCCCCTTCACCCACAAAATAAACTTCTGCCTGCAAAGGGCAGGTAAGGAGAATGCACTGTCAGCAATTCTGATAATTTTAAAGAAAAAAAGTAAAACCTATACCGACTTCAGCAGAACCTAAATATCACAGTACTTTATGTGAAATAATGGATAGCCTTGTGCTATAATTACTCCACATTCTAAAGCACTTAAATGTTCTCAGTGATTACTGGTAGTACATTTTCAAATCTCTTCTCAGCTCTTTCCACAAGACAAAATAAAGCCTTGTTCTGATTTCTCAAGAAGCTTGAAAAGCAAAGACAGCCCTACTGCAAAATATCTGACAATTCAGGTAACCACCCGTAGAACAAGTGTTTGTTGCTACTCCAGCTCCAAAGAGAAGTGATTTATCTGTTTTAGCCTGGGACTGTGCCACAAAACCCATTAGCACCCCAGGGAGAGGAGCCAAAATTCAGGCCTCTCTCGTCATCAATAAACACCCAAATCATAGGCTACACGGTCAAGCTCTCACCGGTTTTTCAAGGCTGTTGTGACTGCACTTTGCTGAGGCAAAGCAGCCCCTCACCAGGTAGGTTGGAGTGTCTTGCTCTGATGGGTCCTTCCTCTCAGGCTGTGGGAAAAGTGAGCTTTGCTTCCCACTGAGCAAAACAGTTGGTCTTGAATTAAATGTCCCCAAGAGTCCCTCGCGACATATATGTTCAGATTATACAACCATCTGCCTCGTTTAGAGGTCACTCAGGCACAGGACAGACTGACCAGGCTTCCAAAGGAAATGTCCTGATGCACAAGAGCTGTAAGAGTCATTGGCTCACTTAGAGAGCCACTCAAAAAACTTTTTAATTAAAACTGCAATCTCCTGCGCAGCACAAGGCCAGCCCTAGGATTTACAATATCTTTTCATGTTGCTCAAAGTCGCCATCTCATTTTTATCTCTATCGCTGCTATCTATCTTTGCCTACAAATGGAAGGTTAAAGTTTGAGGTGTATTTCTAGGCACTTGTCAAAATTCATTATCTGGAAAAATGAAGTATTCGCAGGGTTTATTCTCTAGTAACTCCACAGCACTGGATGGAACTGAGTAAATTGCAGTGATTTCCTGTTAACATTTCCAAATGCAATTAGAAACAAGTATAAAAATAAAAAATTAGAATCATAGAACAACCAGGTTGGAAGAGACCCACTGGATCATCAAGTCCAACTTCCAGTCAACAGTCCCTCTGCACATCCCAAACATGGAAGATCTTAAGGTCTCAGAGGCATTTGGGGAGAGGAATAATCCTTAAAAACATTGAAAGAGCAAAAACTTCTATGACAGAATACAGATCCTACAACCTGCAACACATGAGTAGCTCTTGGCTCAACCTTTCTGCAACCAAACTGTTGTTTCTGCTATTTTCACCACTTCCGCTACACTAGGAAAAACATTATTTCACTCACATTATATATATATATTTAAAAAAAAATACAAGAAGAAAAAAAACCAATAGAGAGCTACTGTGTAAAGTCCAAACAAGCACAATGGGAACTGGGAATGCTCAGCACACTGCAGGACAAACCTCTCCATCCTTTATTCTATAACAGGAGCCCAAGAAATATTACATTCGTTTAGGTTTGAAAGCAGCTCAGTGGGATATCCAAACCGGGCAGCTAACAGTTAAAAAATAATTCAAATATTCTTCCACATCATATTTTAACTTTCGTTCGAGGCCAAGGTTTCACATCAATTTAAAGAGTGTCCATCCTGCTTTTCCTCCGAGCAAACACTCTCACCACAATCCTCCTTGCCTGTGGTTATCAACCCTCTTCCTTATCCTGACCCCAATAAAATATTCTACTACGTTTCAGCTCAAAGAGGTCACATCCCCCCCAACTCACCCATTCAGTGTAGAACCATTTGTTTAAAGGCTGGAGGGAAAGAGGAATGTAGGTGGTTTAAGAGTCAAAGGTGATTTTTTTTTTTTTTTAATTGTGCCAAAGAAATTGATCTTTTAGGAGAGTCGGGATTGCAGTGTAGCAAGTTGCTATGGGAAGAATTAGACAAGTTAAGAACATAATGTAAAATGAATGATTCGATGTGAATATCATGCATCTGCCACACTTCAATTAAAGGAGTTGTTGTCTTCTTGAACTGCGTCAAGTCAAGATTTCCGTAAAGAAAATAACTACTCTGAAAAACTTCATATTACATCTGCATATAATTTGAAAAGCAGCTATAAAAAAAAAGGAATTCAAACAGGGCGAATTCTGAAAAATTATTGGCCTCTTTTTATGCGGAGATATAGTATGAAGAGTGTACACAAAGTATGTTTTCCAAGGGTGTCTGTGTTCTGAAATGATCCTGTAGCAACAGCAGTGAGGAGCAGCTGCTGCGTGTTCCCCCTTAAGGAGGGTGGATTTTAGTGCACAATAGGAACATCTCAGAGTGAGTGTATATCTGTACATTCCATCTGTTAAATGCCGCAGAAACGAGATCCTATAAAATGAAAAAGCCTTTCGACGATGCCCTGCCGCAGGATGAGCGAGGAAATAAGAGCAAGCTGCACTTCTAACCTATATTTTCCCCAGTTTTGTCTTGTGTTGACTTCTAATGTATTGTAACATTGTCAGATTTTTAATAAGAGCTCTAACTGACCTGAACTTCTCTTCCCCCAGAAGGAGTAGCTCATGCCCAACTTTTAATATCTTTTAAAGACACTACTAAACTAGCATTTTCATTGGAAAAAAAAAATTAAACAAATCAGCAACTAATTGAAAAAGGAGGAAGAATCATCGAATCATAGAACAACCAGGTTGGAAGAGACGCATTGGATCATCGAGTCCAACCATTAAAAGAGTTAAAATAAAAGCCATATTTTACAAATTTTACATCCCACTCCATCAACTTTTTGGAACTTTCAGTTCAGTACTGGCACAGGTCACTGGCACAAGGACTTACTAGATGTCCTGTATTTGAATCCTGTATCATATCTATATTTTTTCACTCTTTGAATGCAAAAGTACTAGAGGAAAAGAACCAAAACCGATTCTCACTTTCAGGGACTATCATTACGTCAGCAAGAAATAAATCATGCAACAATCTTGAAGTTGTTAATTTTTGTTTCCGACACTATCGTAGTAAATAAAACCCTACATCCACCTAAGGTACATCTTCCCACATGACTGTTCACTCTAAATATGATGGAAACATTGCAATTTATTTCCCTTTGTTCAGTGTCTATTATCTTTTAAACGTAGGATACAAACACGCGACCAATTTTTCAAAAGCCTCCAAAATTCCTACTGGACTTGATACAGGAGAGAGTTGCACAAGTAAAATTCAACTTTTGTTTAGCTTGAATAATTGTAACTAATCAAATTATAGTTATCATTATAGTTTCAATTTAATTTCCCTCTTCAAGGCAGTTTTTTTTTTCAGTGTCAGTTATAGCTATAAACAGCGAAACAGAACTAGCAGAGTACTCCTGGAGGACTGTTTGAAAGAAGAGCACTTCTATCAGCGAAATTCCTTAGAAAAGTGCTTGGAAATTTGGAAAAATGCTCTCCAAAGCACCAAATTCATTCCAACCAAAGGTTCCATCAAACTGGAAGTTTCCTTAAGCCTTCTGACATATGAGACTTAGCACACACCTATATTGCCAAGTATAATGGATAAACACATGGTTATAAAATTTATAAAAGTTATAAAATATAAATAAAAAAGTTATGAAATATAAATATAAAAGTTATAAAATAGCAGTCACACTCCATTCTTCCTTTATGATTTCCCTACACACCTGCACGAAATGGACTGATGCTTCAAGAAATATTTAAACTGCTGAAAAAACCCAAAATTTCTATCCAAATTTCGTATACTTATCCGCCACAATTTGTGCTTTTAATTTTTTTTTTTAGAAAAGCTGTAAAGAGCTGTTTGTCATGAATCTCACTGGAGAATATTTCTCTTCTTGTAATGGAAAAAAAACACCACAAATGTTGTTTTGATCTTTTAGGCTTTTCTCCGACAATATTACTGAGTAATAACAAGAGAATGTAATGTTAAGTAACAATGAGTGCTAATCAATCCCAATTTGTCCCTAACCGCAATTAATTAAATTGCCGTGTGCCATATAAATGGATTTTTTCAAATTAGGCATTTCATTTATTGATTGCTTTGACACGTCGATACACACCACAAGGGATCTTTTCCCTAATAATGGAGTTAAGCAGGCAAAACATTAAGCAAGTTGCCAATTAGCTGATTAGGTGCCCAGTTCTTCTCCCTTAATGACAAAGAAAAACTCTTTAAGCGTATCAGTGACTGTAAATAAGCACATGGGGAGTCACCACAGCATCGTGTTACCACCAGTGTCTGTGTCCTAGTGCCCTAAGAGATCACACAGTTCGATGTGGAAAGAAAATCAGTAAAATAAAGCAGGGCACAAGGGAACACTTCTGGTTTGTGTTTCTGTGGTATCCCATGGTGAATCTTGGGCCTGTTCACGTATGTTTTAAAGTAGAAATTATATTTTTTTTAAGAAAATTGATGGGGGAAGATAAATACCTTCATACGTTCTTGGAAGAAGTCAGAATAATCAAGGCTCCTGTTTAGAAAACGTGACATTAGGTGGAAGGGGGGGGAACTAATTTCTGCTGGAAAAAAAAAATATAATAAACTCAACACTAAAATAAAGGATGACTAAGTAAACATGATACAGTTTTAAAAGATGGAAAGGTATAATTTTGCCCTGGAAAACTACTGCAGGCACTGGAGGAAAAGGAGATGGATCTCACAACTAGTTTCAATCCTCAGCCACTTCCCATCTTCACAAATTCAGGAATCACCAGCATTTTACCATGTGAGTACACGTATTTGCAAGACGTGGAGTCAACTCCCTTCAGCTTAGTTGAATATAGGTTGCTGAATATTCGTGAGTCTCATCATCTGGGTGGTCTGCCAAGGATCTACCTCCACATTCCTTTCATAGAATCATAGAACAACCAGGTTGGAAGAGACCCATCGGATCCTCAAGTCCAACCATTCCTGTCAAACACTAAAACATGCCCCTCAGCACCTCGTCCACCCATTCCTTAAACACCTCCAGGGAAGGTGAATCAACCACCTCCCTGGGTAGCCTGCCCTGGGTTTGCAAATCAAACTCAGGGCTGGAACACATTCACTTTCTTCTCTTGCAAGTCAAACGTAAAAGACAGGAGAGAGCGAGATGAGAGATTAAAGCCACGAAAAGTTGTCTGAAAATTACCATCAGTAAAATCTTTCTATCTCGAACAGATCAGGAGAGCTCCATGTGAGCAAAAGAGACCCATCTGGAGACTATAACAACGACGTTGTAAGGGAACCGTGATGTTAGAGTCGTTACCCATTTCTGAAAGTTGATCGGCGTTCAAAGGAAAGGGTGAAATTCAGAGTAGTTGTACTCTCCACTGGAACTCCCCTGGTTAATCTCAGGTATCCAGCGCCTCAAGTGAGGCTGCCTTCTGCGGTCTCTTATCAAGCCAGAGATAAGAGAGTTTCAAACACAACTGTAGCTGCAGAGGTATGTTTCAACTTACTGCCCTCAGTAGCCTCCTCTTTCAAGCATCAGTCGTGAAAGATCCAAAGCAGGGACATCAAGTCCAGCAACAGCATCCCTTTAGGGGCTTTATAACATTCATAAGATGTTTCTCTGCCACATTAAATAGAACAGAGCTGGGAACAAGCCTTTCCTAAATCAAGAGAGAATAATCACAATAATTAAGATCTATTTCGGCTCCTGTGCTGGCTGTTCTTGCTGCTGGTAATCAGAACAACAAACGCTCATTTCTGAAGGCAACTTACTTCAGGGACACAATGTTTGGATCAAAGGGCACATGATTCTCTGTAATTTGGGCTCCTAATATCTCCTTAATCATGCTTATAAAGAGCTCTGGGAATACCATTACAATACACACATGCAAATCATCAGAACACACCTGAAAATTATTCTAAATTAACAGGACACAAAACTTGAGTTCTCCAATTTCTTTAAAAAATCACAGAATCATATAACAACCAGGTTGGAAGAGACCCATCGGATCATCGAGTTCAACCATTCCTATCATTCACTAAACCATGTCCCTCAGGACCTCTTCTACCTGTGCCTTAAACACCTCCAGGGAATATGAATCAACCACCTCCCTGGGCAGCCTATTCCAATGACAAATGACCCTTTTCCATGAAAAGCTTCCTCCTAATCTCCAGCCTAAATCTCCCCTGGTGGAGCTTGAGGCCATTCCCTCTTGTCCTGTCCCCTGTCACTTGGGAGAAGAGGCCAGTTCCCTCCTCTCCACAACCTCCTTTCAGGTAGTTGTAGAGAGTAATGAGGTCTCCTCTCAGCAAAGTTGGGGAAATCTTTACTTTGATTTTCAGTGATTTATTCATTTGCTTGCAAAACGTTCATCCATTTTATAAACTAGGAACAAAGGCCCAAAACACAATAATAATTCCAGCTTTCTCTAAACTGAGATAAAAATAAATACATTTGGATACTCAGTAACCATGCAGTTAAACACAACTGTGTGACTGAACACGCTAGATCTAAAATAAAGTAGATTTTCCTTTCATTTTCAGAGGCTGCAGGGCAGGTCTGCTGCTGCTAATGAAAAGCCAACTGATTTCAGCGGAAGGATTAGATTTCAATTAATTACTCCTGTTCAGTGTCAGAACCTTGTTCAGCTACAAGCTTTGACAGAAATAGATCAAATAATAAAATTTTAGTAATGATTTTCCCTCAGTGATGACTACAATACAAAATTAGAACAGTGTGCAAAGCTTTCCTCATACTTTAATACTTCTAATCAACTTCTCTTGTTTTTTGCTCTTTGCTTCTGAAGTAATCATCATGTGCTCTCATGAATGAGGTTTTTAACTTACCACTTAAGCAAAAACAGTTCAATCCCCTTTTCAGAAGACCTCAGCAGACAAATGATCTCTTTAGAAATGTTAGGCAGAAGTGTTAAAAGTCAAGGAGCTTTCATCTTAATAATGAAGTTTGTCCGCGGTGCCATTAGGAACTCTGAACGGAACTGAAATATTTTCTTAAAAAAATTTCATAACTTCAAAGAGAATTCTTTTGATTGATCGCATACAGTTGCGCTGAAAGGCCAGGACTTTGTCTGGCCTCTGAAGGAAACACCAGTTCATAGAATCATAGAATCACAAGGTTGGATCATCGAGTCCAACCATTCCTATCAAACACTAAACCATGTCCCTCAGCACCTCGTCCACTCACATCTTAAACACCTCCAGGGAAGGTGACTCAATCCCCTCCCTGGGCAGACTATTCCAATGCCCAATGACCCTTTCTGTGAAAAACTTCCTCCTAATCTCTAGCCTAAATCTCCCCTGGTGGAGCTTGAGGCCATTCCCTCTTGTCCTGTCCCCTGTCCCTTGGGAGAAGAGCCCAGCTCCCTCCTCTCCACAACCTCCTTTCAGGTAGTTGTAGAGAGTAATGAGGTCTCCTCTCAGTTACCTGCATAGATCCAAATCTGAAGCAAAGAAAACCAGCAGAGTAGTTCAGAAGGAGCACCAAAGTTGAAAAGTCTACAGTGAAATAAGCTGTATTTTTTTGCACCCTGTAAACTGAATAGCTTAGTCCAACGACTCTTTCTCATGTTAAAAGAGATAGTAACTGCCCCACAATTTCCAAAGTAAAATGTTTCAGATTTCTTTTGCTCATGATGCATATTTATTCTAATGCCTACTGAGTGCAGTTATCATGTAAATCATACTTTTAACTGCTAGGAATTCAGTGTTTTTCTACAAAAAGTACTTACAGTGGGAAATCAGAGCAGATGTGAAGATAGATTACAGCATGAGAATTTTTTTCTTTCTTTAATTCGATGTCATTCTTATGTTTCCCAGTAAAAAAAAAAAAAAAAAGATAAAGCATTGGCTATATCACCAAAAGGCAAACTTTCACAACAGAAAAACAGTAAAACGAAGGAACATGTCAATCTGTGTGTGCGAGTGACCCACTGTGAGGAACTGACCTGCTCCTTCTGGCTTTCTGCTCTCCGCTGGTTTCCCCAGCACATCAACCAGCTGACCCAAACTCATCCCAATCACTCACTTGAAACAAACCCAATCCTGAGATTTCTTTCTTCTTGCTGGTTGTGCGCTTTCTAAAAACCAAATTTATTTCTCTTCGTTTGCTATCAATCTTCATTTCTACATTTCCCTCCATCAGATTTAGTTTGACAGTGGCTGGGGAAGAACAGCTCATCCCTGGACAGCTTGGTGTAGGATTCAATAAATCCTAGTTGGAACACGCTTTCCATTTTAACTCAAACATCATTAAATGAGACTTATATATTTCAGACGAGAGAGCACTGATTAACAGCAACAGGAAGGTTATGGATATGTAAATGAGAACAAACAAGGACAGAAATCCAAATCAGACTTTTAAGAACTTTAGAGCTCCCAATATATTTGTGCAAGGGTTATGTCTGCTTCTGTGCCCACTTCGTAGGTGTTTTTTTTCTGTCTGTCATGTTAAAATAGTAAAACAACAAAACAGGAGATAATTAAGTTCAAAAACTTCTCCTAATGAAAAGCACCTGGCAACACACTTTCATCCCTCTCAGCCTGGACAGGCTACAGACAGGTCAAAACCACCCAATAGCAAATTCTCTCTTCCCCAAATCAATCACAGATAAATCCAGCTTTCATCATGCATCAATCCGAATTCTCACGAAAGTTGAAAATCAATTTACGGCGACACAACAAACCTTAACGGGATCCCACAAACGGTCACTCCAAAGCTAATACGCTATTCAGGCTGCATTAACCACACCGAGATATTTACACTCGAAAACATTAGATATTTTCTTAACTTTTGCTGGTCATCAGACAAGTTAGCTACTCACATCAATCACAGATGAGAGATGCATATTTCATAGAGCCGTGGCATGCCATAGGGAATTTTGCTTGTTATATTTGACAGATGGTTATTAAGGCAAATTTCTGAAAGATATCGATGGGCAAAGAAAAATCCAGAACCAGTTTGCATGTTTTAGTACACAACTGTCACAAGAAATTCTAAACAAGCAACCGGGGAAAGAGCGATTGCACTGAACGATGGGAGCGAGACAAGTCAGGGTAAGGAAAAAAGTAGCAATAACATTGCTGGTACCAGCATCAAAACCAAGCCACTTGATTTTTTTTCTACTAATTCCCTTGTGGCTTTGCTCAAAAGGCACATTTGTGGTTTAGAGGAGGAGGCATTTGACATTTTTTCCTTGTAACAAGCCATTTGCGTAATAAAGCTGTGAGGAAATTGAACTTGTCAGCATGTTAAATGCATTTGTCTCCAGGAATTTTATAAGCCACATGCATGGAGCTGGTAGGATTGGAAGTCAAAATTCCCTTTGATTTAAAACCTAATTCGTCATTAATTTTTTTAATCCATTCAAACGCTCGAGTTTTACCAGTTAACTATGCATAATGATTTCATTTTAAGTGTAAATTAACTAGAGGGCAGAGCAAGGCATTGAAAACAAACATTACCCAAGGCAGACACATAGACAGAAATATTATTTAAATTAGTGTATCCCAACTTTCCAGCAACAATACCAAATGTTCTATCAAGGAGGATCAAGCTGAAATCCATCAAGATTTTGGCACAAAATTTAGTAATTAAATATATATTCCTGCCTGTATACACATAAACGCAGCTGATATTTCAATATTGGTGGTCAAACTCCTGCAAGCCATATTCAGCCCTTAAAATGTTTATTACGGGACACGCATTTAAAACAGCTTCACATAGCAGCACAAGGCACTATTCTGAGGTTTTGTTTCCTCTCTTCTCCGCATAACAGCTAGCACTTACCTTGAAAACAATTACAAGGGGCAAAAAATATATTTTTGAATATTGAACTCTATTCTTCTCATGATTATCTCGGCATTTCAAATGCCTCTGTGAAGCGATTTAGGACACAACAGGTATTTCTGTGTCCCCTGTTCTTATGGAAGGCACATCATAATGTCCAGTTTTTAATATTTCATACTGCAAGACTCAGGTTACAAAATATTAAAGATGGTCCTGGGATGTGACACATGAGACCATTTCGCACCAGTCCCTGACACGTCGACTGGACATTGTCATTAATAATACAGAACTAACGAAACACGAGAACCTCTCCCTGCTTCTACACCAAAAGCTCTGTCCCTAGCCCACTCCTGAGGCCTGGTTCCACCTCACCTTCAGCACTTCAGTCCCCTCTGGTCTGTTCCCTCAGCACATTCATCTAATTCAGTTACAATGCTCCAATTCCTTTGTTTACTCCCCATCACTGCTGCCTCGGCAAATAGGTGTCATGCACAATATCAAGCTCATCAAGAAGGAAATTTATTTCTGTAGCAGTAACATTTCCTTTCATAAATAACTTTCCAGGTTATTTATGATGCACTGTGTCGTCCTCTCTTCTCCCTCTCCTTTGGAGAGCAATTTTTTTTTAAAATTCACATTGGAAACTGCCAACAAAATATACATAGAATTGATACACAAAGGTAACTCCTTGAATTGCCTCTCTATGGCAGCAAATAACAGTCAAACCAAACCCCACATGCTTGCATATAAAAACATTTATTCAGCTACCCATCATTTAAAATTTTGCATTGTTTTGCATGATTCTTATTTTCCAGGATACTATGTATTTGGACACCTCATTAAATGTTAGTATCTAATAAAAATCTTACGTGTCTCTTCTACTCTGCTTATGCATATCTCTAATTGAAGTGGAATCCTCCTTAAAATTTCATATTAATTGATCTTCCTACTTATTTTTTTCAGATTTCCTAGAACAGATGGATATAAGTACATACAGACAGAATTGCTACCACCAGTGAACATTTGTTCTCTTTTCCTAACCTCAACACTTGGCAAAGTCTTGCAGGGTTAAATTTTCAAACTCACGTAACTATGATTTGCAAACACAACCACTGAAACAGAATCTTACAGGAAACCCAAAAGGCAGATCTATTATAGATTATATTGCTGCAACCCAAACCAAATGAATATATATTCAGGTCTCCAGAGGATTACGATTCATATCACTCTCCAAACGATTCCTACTTCAAGACAGAAAAAAAACCCCATTTAAATGTGTGTTAATTCATGACCTTCTGCTGTAGTTTTGTACATGATTAAAACTGTCACCCTGGGAAAGTGAGAAGCTCGAGAACACGGGTTATAGAATCATAGAATCACCAGGTTGGAAGAGACCCATCGAATCATCGAGTCCAACCATTCCTATCAAACACTAAACCATGTCCCTCAGCACCTTGTCTACCCATCCCTTAAACACCTCCAGGGAAGGTGAATCAACCACCTCCCTGGGCAGCCTCTGCCAGTGCCCAAAGACCCTTGGGACCTTGGCCCTTGAAGCCCTTGAGAACTCTTGTTGGGAATCCACAGCAAGCCCTAGGAAATGGATCTGGGGACCACATTCTTCTAACAGAGAAGTGACGACCATTTTATCATCAGGCACAGACACAGATGATCTTTCTTGGCAGAAGATATTTCCACATATCTGTGCTTAATACTGAGCTCATAGCCAGTGAATGAAACACAGCTTGCGTGTCAGCTGCAAGTACGGATGTAAGAAGTCACTAATATCCCAAGGGCTCCATCATTTGCCAGATTATTCTACAATTATCTGGGATAAGGAGCTTAGTTTGCTAACAAAACATCCCTGAAACACGCAGAGAACACTGACTGTAATAAATAATTTGCACAGGTACACCTCAACGTGACAAATGTGCTGAATGTCTTCCATAAAACCCACTACATAAACAGCCATTTAATCCAGCATCTGCTCTGGTTTTCCAGTTAGTCACAAAAATGCAACCTAAAACTCTAAACTAAACTGAAACAGTATGAGTTTGCTACATAATATATAAGCAATACCCTTTTTTTTTAATGCATGAGCAAGGTTAAACCACAGACTGGATTTTTCTTGTGTCACATACCTTAATTTTCTCATTTTAACTCCTTGATATTGTGTTGCAGAGTAATAAAATACACGTCAGACTTCACGTAAGATACTCAAATTAAAAATTATCTAAACCTCGTAGGGACTTCCTTAGCCTGGTCTTGAAAAATTAATTTCCTCTGGTAGGTAATACAACGGTTACTAAGCTAATACCAAGTTTTGACTAAGAAGTTTTAAAAAATTTATATGTACCACCTAATTGCAATTCTTTATTTTCCCCCTAACTGTGCCTTTCTTTGTTGAATAATGAGCACCTTCATCACAGTGTATGTGTTCCGAATTAGCTTTATTGTTTGAGATTTTATTTTAAATTCACAAATGAATAACATTATTAACAGTGACATGTTGACAGCACTATAAATTCTTGTTCACCCATTAAAAAAAGGGAAAAAAAATCTACAGATGAATGCTTCCCTGTGAAATCACATCAGTGTATTGTAATCTCATTCTGAATATTGGTAATAGGAAGAATAATATAATGTACTTTTAAATCCTACTGAGACTGTAAGTGTCTTGCATTTGGGAAGATGCTTCTTTAACGTGTTCTTTAATGTTGGTCAAGTTGGTGTTTTAGTGGCACTGACCAGATTTCAACATCTGAGCTAGAGACAAGCTATTGCCTTTCCCCCCCCTCTTAAAAACCTCATTTCCTTCACTTTTAAGAAGGAAATTTGGAATTTTCACCTTTGCTCACTGCTAGGTAAAATTTTTCAGCAATCTAAAAGAGAACAATGAGGACAATTCAATAATTAACAGCAATTCACTAAAGAATTATGATTAAATCTTAGATACTGGGAAACAAAAAGCGAAGGAAGAAACCACGGTCAAAATAATATTCATGCAATAAGGTCAAACTGACTCATTTATCTAGCACCAGTTAATGATTTCATGTAAGCATCTTGCAGCCACAGGGGACTTCCGACAGGAAAAAAAGCTACCAAGAATTAATATTTAAAGAAAGCTTCCTAAATAATGCTGAATTTTGTAATTATTATATTATGATAACGATAGAAAAGTCTAGCTTGAGACCTGGTCTTCACTATGAACAAGATGAAGTCATCATAGCCAACACAGAGCAAAACACGTTGTGTGGAAAATGGATTATGACAGCCAACATATCTGAAATCCTCACAGTTGTCATTTAGAGTCACTCAAAGTTCATTTAATTTCCTTCAGTGGTTCTTCTCCCTGCCACACTTCCACCTCTCTCCCCATCTATTCCTATATCCTTACCAGACTTTCTTACTATTTTTTTTAACTACTTAAGTGGATGTTTATTTTGGAAATTTCTTCCAGCTGTCATGTGCCTAAGACAGCTTGGCAGCTGGTTTAGTATCAAAGCATAAAGTTTATCCACTACCTGCTATAAACTGGTGCTGAACGCTCAGGATAACTGACACTGCCTGGATATTTCTCTTAGCCACTAACACTGCTTTAATATCTCTTGATTTAATGACAGCTCTGTATGCGTGTCGCAAGTTGTCTTTCTTTTTCTTGGCATTGGCACATCCTGAGCCACCTTGAAGCTGTTCTTTGATGTTACACACACATATTCATTGTCCTGAAACCATCTCAAAGTCCAGTAGGACTTGTGTCAATCATTTGTTCTACAACTTGCTGTTCTCCCCCAATAGAACAAACTCTCCGATTCCTAGTTCTGTATCTAAATTACAAAAGATGCATCACACATACATGTGAAATCAAACCTTAGTGAAATATTACACATAAATTCTAGAAGAGTCAAATTATGGAAAACGGAAAACTAGAATAATCTGGGAAAAAAACTGAAAGTCACATAGTAACTTCATTACTCTGTTGCCATAATTCAAAACACTGCGCTGGCAGGTTGAGGTGGAACACAGAATCATAGAATCACCAGGTTGGAAGAGACCCATCGGATCATCAAGTCCAACCATTCCTATCAATGTCTAACCCACATCCCTCAGGACCTCGTCCACCCATCCCTTAAATCAGGGAAGGTGAATCAACCACCTCCCTGGGCAGCCTCTGCCACTGCCCAATGACCCTTTCTGTGAAAAATATAAAGCACACTACAGGCTCTTTAATATTGAAATTTAAAAATTACCTTTAAAAATTAAAATTAGAAAAAACCAAAAGAATTGGGTTCTATTCTCTTCATTTCTAATAGGTGTGACTAAGTTCATTATCGTGACACAGCTCAACACCTCAGGACGCTGAAGCTCAGTGCTATGATGATGTACACCCAGAGTTGATAGCACAGCCGTAGTGAGCAATGACATGTGACAGATAAAACGCTGAATATGTGACATACCAGATCAATTTGCTGAGAAAGTAGCTTCTATCCAAAAAGCTACAGCACAGATAACCTCTGTTATCTAGTCCACCCCATAGCAATAGGGTGGTTTTCAATAGCAATTACACTACCATTTCCCAACTTCTCTTTTTTTAATTGCATGTACAGTACAAAATCTCAGTTGTTACAACAAAAGTCAGTAAAAAATGCGGGCTCTGAAGAACAAAATAAGAATAAAATTTTATGAATATTTTAGCCACTCCTATGGCATCCAAGGATAATTCTGATAGCTGATATTACGCTGTTATCACAAAGGCACAGGCTCCCAGCTCCCTTAAGAAATGATGCATTTAACTTTAAGTTGCCCTGTGCTCCAATCAGTCCTTCATCTGGTCTCTTACTGTACCAAACACGTTGATTAAATAGTCTTCAAAGCCATAGAGAAGCACAACCCTAGTAGCTGCGCTCCTCACACTCATTTCTTATCTTAATATTATATCTGATCATTTGTATATATAGGACCACAAGTTTTCCAAGGACTAAGCCCTAGACAAGGTTCCTTCCTTCCTTTAGCTTTAAGTAAAAAAAAAAGTATTCAGGAAATTAAAGATTCATGTCCTAACTTTGCAAATAATCCAAATAAAAAGCCTGTTGCTTCTCTTCAAATCTTTCTTCCAAAAAAACCAATAAAAACATCGAGGGGGAGGACCCCAAGGGGGCTTGAGAACATTTTCAGGCAATGAAAAATAAACTCCTTTTCCTATCCCGCACTGGTACACAAAAGTTAAGATTAAGACCAGCAAATCGAAGTTATTAAATCTGCAATTATAAAGTCACATCAGCAAAAGAATAGAAGAGTGTAGTTGAAAGGGAGCTACCATGATCAACTGCATAATCACTGTAATTCACAAACGAGGTTCTGGTTGTTTATTTTCAGTTTTCTTTCTTTTCATTAGTGAACTGTCCTGCCCAATCACACCTGGGAATTCTCTCCAACAAAAGTCTCTTAAGAACGTGAAACAATTCTTACAATTCAAATTATCTACTTTCAAACTACAGTCACAGTTGGGATTCAGCACTTTCAAACCACTTCTCAGCTGAAAAAAATTTATTGTATCGTTATATATAAGCCTATTTCTCAGAATGAGATTTCAATATTGTTGCAGTTGGGGAAGGATTGATCCGAAAGAAATTATGTGCTTCTATTGTTGGCTAAATCAGCAGTCAATATCCATCAACCACAGCCCAAGGAAAAGTTCCTCCCAAATTAATATCTTACTTGAAAAATCTGTCAAGAAAATATCGTGGGAACGAAAAAAAAATTTTAAAAGAAAATCATAGGAATATTCAGGTTCTTGCTGAAGACAGATGCTTCTTAAAAGGCCCCCAAAGTCCCTAATTCTGGGATTTCACATGGTGCAGTGGTGGATTTTATCTTGTCGTACACCTGTAGCCTCTCTCAGTGAATATTCTTCCCATTAGGAGAACTGAACATTTTTTCTGGCTGTGATTGAAGACAGACACTAACACAGAATATCTCCTAATGTCATCTAATAAATATTCTATAAACATCCAGATCTCTCTCTCTCACACGCATTAAATATTTTATAGCCTATAAAAATAAATTTGAGGGCAGTAAAATTAAGGAATTAAAAAAAAAAACCCTCGAGATGGTTTATCAACATGATTAATTTCATATCAGGAAAAAGTCATCAGTTTATTTTAACAAAAAGCAGGGAGTTGTAATTAAATTCAGACATTTGAACTGACAGAGCAATGATTCTTCTAACGTTAAAAGTCCTCTAACATGCCTATTATTCCCACTTTTAATGCATAACTACTACTCCAATCTGGAGAATCCAGGAGGGGTGGGTCTACATTCACTAGCAATTTTTTCTCACATATTTCTAGCAGAAATGAGATGAGGAGAGGCTTTCAATTTAAATAGGATTTTAAAAGAAAATTTGAAACTGAATAAGAGTAATTGATAATACTATTTATGTATTTTATGGAATTAATGTAATGATCTAAAACTATAGGAGAAGCCAAGGAAATTAAGGAGGTTTAGAGGAGACCTCATTGCTCTCTACAACTACCTGAAAAGAGGTTGTAGAGAGAAGGGAGCTGGGCTCTTCTCCCAAGGGACAGGGGACAGGACAAGAGGGAATGGCCTCAAGCTACACCAGGGAAGGTTTAGGTTGGACACTAGGAAGAAATTTTCACAGAAAGGGTCATTGGGCACTGGCAGAGGCTGCCCAGGGAGGTGGTTGACTCACCTGGAGGTGTTTAAGGCACAGGTAAATGAGGTCCTGAGCGACATGGGTTTAGTGTTTGATGGGAATGGTTGGACTCTATGATCCGACAGGTCTCTTCCAACCTGATGATTCTATGATTTCTACTAATATATTTACTCCAGTAAACAGAAGTGGGTTTGAATTACCCTTCAGAGACTGGGAATTCTGCTCTCTGTGACCTTTAAAAAGGTGGTTAGTAGCCCATAAAATCACACCTGTTGGAGCAAGCAGCAGTTTTAGAAGAGTTATGTAATACACGGGTTAACTGGAAGCCTTTTTAGGCCAGTGCCTTTTAAATTAGATGCCATTTAACCCTGGAGCACCATGTATGCATTTTAGAAAAGATATCTCAATAGCTTGTAGAAGATTAGCTTTATATATTCACACTGAATTTATTTCTCCGCTTCTTTTGGTAGTTTATTTTAAGCCCCTAGTGTCACTCAAATACGGCATCTTTCTTCTCTAACAGTTAATAACTTGTTGTAAAAAGCCTTGAGAAATGAAAATGTTTAAAGCAAAGAACGCACAAAGTTCTTTTTACATTTACTTTGATTTTTCCCTCAATTAATTCATTGTACTCCTACAAAAGCTATCAAGTCTCCAAGTCAGCTTCATGTCTCTTCTCTATTATTCTCCAGTGTCATAGCAATGCACAAAGCTCTGCAGACAAGGAGAGAAAACAGGTCCTTGTTCTCAGAATCTTTGTAACCTGAAGATAATATGACCTAAAGAAAGTATGACGGTAAATACATGTGGGTGGGGGAATGAATCATGCATCAGAGCAACTTCAGGACTCTGCAGGAGCACAGATATTGTTGCTCTAGTCCCCATTTGATGACAACATTATCGCCAGAGTCAAGCAAGGCAAGAAAAGCTAAATCCAATCCTTACTGGACTAGCATGAATCATAGAATCACCAGGTTGGAAGAGACCCCTCAGATCATCGAGTCCAACCATTCCTATCAAACACTAAACCATGTCCCTCAGCACTTCATCTACCTGTGCCTTAAACACCTCCAGGGAAGGTGAATCAACCACCTTCCTGGGCAGCCGGTTCCAATTCCCAAATGTATTTGCTCATTTAATTTTCCTACATTCCGAATGTATTTTGGAATTAAATGAATTTTTCCTTATTTCATTTTCCTACATTCCAAATGTATTCCCTCATCTCTGGCATCTGCTGCTGTATTGATGGTTGCCACGTGGCTTAGCCCCAACATCAACAGAAAGAGTCCAGCTGACTTGTGGATTTTGGATTCCTTTAAACAGAAATCCTGTGTATAAGGTTGCGCAGAGTAGCAGGTACAAACTGTGCAGGTTGTGTTTCAATATAGTTTTCCGCCATGATAGGCATTTAATAAGAATTTCACTCCAGGCAAAATTAAACTCTGTTTTACAAGTCAAGGTTAAGACAGGTATAAATCAGCAGAGCTATACAGTTTGTTATGACTCCATCAGTTTCTATCAGATGAGCATATGAGCTGTCAAGACTACATTTAAATCACTGTTTCAAAGTGTTTTTATTAAGTGATGAGAACATATGGGATTTTTTTTGACTTTAGAAATAATAAATCACCAATGAACTAATGGGGAAACATCAGAAGGAACAGAGTACAACATATGAAGCTTTCTGTATACTGTTGATGTTAAACATAGCAAATATAAAATAAAATCATTACCTGCAAATAGTCTGATCTCATAACTTGAGTTATATTACCACTATTTTCACCAATCTTTTTATACAGTGGAATTATTATAGGACCTCAGATGGAAGGGATGAGAATTCACATTACTTTAAAACAACGGCTGAAGCACTTCAAACCCCAGATGGGTTGTAGCCACTGCAGCAAGTCAATTCAAGTAACTCAAGTTCAGTCCACGAAGAGTGCGACATGTGGAAAATTTCAGTTTATACATATAAAACATGGATGGGTCTGGTTAGGATTTTTCTCCCTACAGAAGTCCTTGAAGGTATTTGAGGTGTTAGGATATTTGCATAATGAAAGCCACGGGAAAACTATTATTTAACTGATTTTAATTCACAGCCTTTAGGGTCTGATTCAATGCTTATTGAAGTCAGTAGGAGTCTTCCCATTTAATTCATGGTTTCAGATCAGACCTTCATCTGCAGCTATAATGAAAGGGAGTTTAAAAGAGTAATTTTTAGGCACAGATCTCTTCAAGTTAGAGCCCCTAGAATCGGTTTCTTCTGCTAATTTGCGCATCCCTACTGGGGAGGACAGAAGAAGAAAATTGCATCCAAATGACAAGCAGATAAAAATAAAGACAACTAATGTTAAACTGTGTACTAGCCCCCTAGTTGCTCCAAACAGCCCAGCAATTACTCTACCATAATTAGGTCATTCTCAGATAGGTGCACAATGTTCCATATATCTGCCTCAGATCAGACCCTTGCATTTTATTTTCTCCAGACTAGAAAATATCAAGTTCATATTTGCAATTTCAGGCACAGAAATATGTATCTCAATCCACTAACTCATGTTCATCCACCTAACCTTCTTTCCAGAAAGTTTCCATTCAAGGTCAGTTGACTTTCTCACAAAGTTAATTGTAAATTTACTCCCATTAAAGCAGTTGTATAATCCCTACAAGAAAAGGACATGACCAGTTCCCTAAACCTAGAGGACTTCTCCTAATTTCTACACTTTCTTAGGCAACAAAGATTGGACTTTGGCAGATAAAGTCTTCACCAATGTATCTGCCTGGAGTCTAGTAATGCCTGAACATGCATCATTGTTAGGATACTTGCAATAGGAACATCCAATACAGATTATCTAATTAAGTTGGTGTTCATATTGTCTTTTTGGTCCAGTAATGGCATTAACAAGCTGTTTTTCACAAGAGCATTTTCCCAGAATTCACAGAAATTGAGACTTTATATCTTCAACCAAGTTTAGCTGCTATTAAATAACCGAGCTATGGCAAAAAGAGAAGATCAAACGCAAGGGCCTGAAATCTTTCCTTAGGGAGAAGTAAACTTAAGAATCATCTGTATTAATGATTTTAGTACAAAGCTTAATACGATTTACTTGAATTCTGTGTTCATGAAAATTTGATAGGAACAGTTGGACTCGATGATCCGGTGGGTCTCTTCCAACCTGGTTGCTCTATGATTCTATGATATGGAAAGCAAAGAAAGACGCCAGTTTCTCAATCACTGCTAGGTTTCAGCTCACATTTTATTTCCCAGGCCTCTAGCTTTTCAACTTCATATTTATTCTGGCATCTTAGTCGTGTAGTTGCTTTGCCAACAGTACAATTACAACAGTAACATAATAGACATGACCTTATTTGGCAGAATGTCCTGGAGACAGATATTACATCCTGAGGTATAAGACTTCAGTAAAGTTATTCCTGAGGAGTTGATGTTTACTGTGTTCCAGGCTTAACAAAGGAAAAAAGTCTTTGGAAATCCAAAAACCTGTAAACAGCCACATCCAGCAGCAAGCAGCTCCGAGCAATAGTGTGTATACTTGGTTCCCAATAATTGTTTCAAACCAACCCATTGAAAAAAAAAAATCTTGCTATTTCCCAGTGTTCTTTAAGGTAACAAGTTCATGACATATCAGTGAGTTTCTATGTTCTACGTGTTATGACACTGTTCTACTTCATACACCAGCAGACTTCATCCTTACAACAAAAACAGCCTGTTGGGAATCACAGAAATCAAAAGAGATCTTTCCATTCCACCTAACTTCATTTGGATAGAGGTGAAACTTTAGAAAAAAAAAAATCAAATTTTTGTACTGCTCTTGCAGCTGTGGCTTTGAAAAAAAAATAAGAGCAAAGCTCATCCTTCTCTTAATGTCAGCCCAAAATTTTTCTGTCTAGAGCAAATAACTTCTTTGTGAATGCTAGTGTGGCGCTTAATTGAGCTGATAACCCCTCGCTGTCAAAAAAACACTTTTAAAAAGTCTGCAAATAAATGAAATCTACTTTTTAAAACTCCCATTTTGAAATGTGTCTAGAGTAAACGTCTCTCCTTAATTTGATTGAGAAGCATCTTCAGATGCATAATCCAGCAAAGTATGTCAAGGGAGACGACAACAAAACTAAATAAACAAACAGAAATTATTCTTTCAGATCTGGCACCTGCTGTCTCTTCAGACAGTGTGGATCTGATGAGAATTAATGCATCAGATGGAGAAAAATAAATGGTGACTGCTCAGTTTCTGAATCATCAAATTGCAAAGAAAATCTCTAACAGCTTTTTGGAGGTTGCATAGCAGGAGGAAAAAAAAACCACAAAAACCCAAATAGAAGTATTTTCCTGCACATTCCCTAAAGGTATATAGAAATAAAACTGCACAGAAGTGGTCTTCCCATCCTGTTTATAACATCCTAGTTATTTACATTTCTACTTAAGGAAACAGAGTTCCTAAGCAGCTAAATATCAAGTATCCTCATAACCTGCTAAAATATTTCTGAATCTCTGCTTTGTCAAAGGACTTTCCTCCCATGCCAAGACGACCTGTTCATGGTGCATCCATCATAACAACAACTGAGGAACAACAAACGAGGTGCTGAGGAACACGATTTAGTGATTGGTGGGAATGGTTGGACTCGATCTGATGTGTCTCTTCCAACCTGGTGATTCTATGATTCTATAGCATTAACCTACTATTCCAACATTATGGCATTATCTATAAGCTTATCTAAAATCTTCACGATATATTAGCATGTGGCTAATATTAACTTTGCATCTCTAACTTCATCCAATGGCCAGAGCCCACCCTTCTCAAGTATATGGGTCTGTTTTCAAAACAATCTGAACGTTTCCAGTTTCTTCTAGCTTTAAAACTCTGCCACTCCATTGGCAAATCAAAATCTGGCTGATCACCTGCACTTTGAGCATTTGTAAGAGATTATTAGCAAAGCAAGTCACAGAGCAGAGAACTCCCGTGTGAAAACATAGCCTTTGTATAACCTAAACCCATCTGGCAGGCAGGTATCTACAAAATGCACTTCCAGCAGCTGTAACAAAGTGTAATGAAATGAAATTAGGAATTTATCTTTCTCAGACAATTACAACTGCAGTCTGCAGAGGAGCCATTGTAACCACATGGATGTACTTTATCTTAGATTTTCACTTAAACTAATGGCTTCTAAATTACTTGAGTGGAAAATTAAGAATGCAAGGCTGCACTTAAGAAAGCATTTGCATTTCATTGCACATGCTGTTAAATTTCCATTAAGCTCTTCATCTATATACGGATTTTTAATTCATAAAATATGGTAATAGAATGAAATGATCTGATTGGGCAGATGATATCCCTTTCGAAGCAAATAACTCTGGATATCTGCTTTCCTCAGAGTGCACCCTGTATCGATTCAGCATCACATGTCCTATGTTTGGGGAAACCAAGCTGAAACAAAGAAGTTAAGCTACTTGGAAATAAAACTCCTCAACTGCATTTTTTTTTTTAAACCAAATCCAAGATTCATCCTCCAAAGATTACAATGGGGATGAAGAACTCCAGGATATTCAACAAATATTCATAATGCACTGGTGGGTTACTCCCAGAGCCATATAAAGAAGATAGAGTATTTCATAACAGGAAAATAATTTATGAAGCCAAATATACAGATTGAGTAGTTTATAAAGGCAAAAATTATAAAGCAAAATATTCAGATTGAGTAGTTTATAACAGTAAAATAATTTATAAAGCAAAATATTCAGATTGAGTATTTCATAACAGCAAAATAATTCATAAAGCAAAATATTCAGATTGAGCATTTTATAACAGCAAAATAATTTATAAAGCAAAATATTCAACAACCTTTTGTGCCTGAAATAACCACACAGTGGTTAACTTAAGAAGTAAACAACAGAATCTAGTAAGACATTACTACTATTACAACAGAATCTAGTAAGACAGTCTATGATTCTAAGACATTCTATGATTCTAAGACATTTAGGCTAGAGATTAGGAGGAAGTTTTTCACACAGAGGGTCATTGGAATAGGCTGCCCAGGGAGCTGGTTGATTCACCTTCCCTGGAAGTGTTTAAGGCACAGGTGGATGAGGTCCTAAGGGACATGGTTTAGTGTTTGATGGGAATGGTTGGACTCAATGATCCGATGGGTCTCTTCCAATCTGGTTGTTCTATGATTCTATGATTAAAATTACTTGAGAAGATGGCAAATCCATCTTTGCCAAAGACTTCCAAAAAATCAGCCAGTGATGATCATGCCTTCTGTATATTTCTTAGTAATTTTAGCCCTATGGCACATAGATCTGTTATTCCACAGCAAGAAACCTCTGGCACTGACTCATAGTGACACTGGCAATATTCATTCTAATTAAAACTTCACACAGACCTTATTAAGAAAAAAAAAAAAAAAATCAACGAGTGCAAGATATACTGTAGTTATATTTCCAAGTTGCCACGTATGCTGCAAGTAGGATTTTGATACTTCTGCTTACTACATGTTTAAGGTCAAGCAATTAATTTATTTTTTATTAATAATCGACATTTTGATGACATCCTGGAAAATCTATAACCAGATTTAAGAGAATATAATCATAGAAGTACTTGGTTGGAAAAGACCTTTGAGATCGTCGAGTCCAAGCGTAGCTTTAACCATATTCAGCTTTATTCTCAAGTGCTAAATTGACATTTGTGAGGCTCTCCCTCAGGCAGGATTTTCAAGGAAAGAAAGAATCGTTTGGACCATATTGGTCACTAAGGGTATATAAAGCATTCAAACCTTGAAGGGTCATTGTGGAATCATTGCTGATGTTGGAACTATTCAGAGAAGTGCTCACTAATGTGAATGAGGAGTCCACAGTCAGTTCAAGGGCTCATATCTGCTGTGGTTTGCATAAGAAATCCAGAGTCCACATGCAGATCAACTGAGAGGATCAGAAAGGTTTACAAAAACTTTATAGCTATTTGGAAAAAGACAACCAGTCTGCATTTTCACCCTGTGTAATGCCTAACATGAGGCATTGATTTGGCTAACTCCTAAGCACTATCTGCAGTAGCAATTTTTTCGTCCCGTGTCCTCGTGGTGGGTGAATTTTGAAGTATTTTACCACATTTCATTCTAATCACCACCGTGCCACACGTGAGAGTAACCCAGCAGCACTTTCTCTGGCTCCAGGAAATTTGTTTCATAAATAACTTCAGAAAATAAGGACATTAAAATCATTGGTGTTTTCATGTCGTAATTGAATATCAATCAAAACACACTGGCAACCTCTTGACAGCTCCAGTTTGCTGTAATTCATTGGATTAATCAAGTCTTGACACTGTAATATGTTATTACAAAGGCTGAAGAACCAGCAGGAAATTACAAAGTTAAGGGGGAAAAAAACCCTCTTTTTTTCCACTTCATTGTATATGAAACTTTTAAAAGGAGGAGAATAAGGCTATGAAAAGAACTACCACAGTTCAGATACAGCTAATCTACTGTTTCATCTGGTAGTGGCCCAAAACCAACCATTAAAACAGCAGCAAAAGAATTGTGTCAGACACGTCTCTTGACTTAATCAAAGCAGCAATAACGTTACAGCACCATGAGTATCCTTACAGTGCATTTGTATTACCTTCACTGCTACTCAAATGCGTGTTTCATTCTTATGTGGAGAAAGACCAAATCTACTATATTACATTAACTCCCCTCTATTTCTCGAAAGAAAGCTAGCAAGGCAGTGCTTGGAGTCCCTGGAGTATTATGTTGTAGAGATTACTGCAATCTCCTTTCACTGGCTGCTTTTTGAAAAGGTGCTAAAAAACATCAATCCTTTTCGATCAGGCTGGGCACAACCAGCAGCTAACCATGACTCTTAAGATGTACGGTGGTCAGAGAACACCTTTCACAGAATCACAGAATAACCAGGTTGGAAGAGACCCATAAGATCATCGAGTCCAATCATTCCCAACAATCTCTAAACCATGTCCCTCAGCACCTAATCCACCCGTCCCTTAAACACCTCCAGAGAAGGTGAATCAACCACCTCCCTGGGCAGCCTGTTCCAATGCCCAATGACCCTTTCTGTGAAGAATTTTTTTCCTTATGTCAAGCCTGAACCTCCCCTGGCAGAGCTTGAGGCCATTCCCTCTCGTCCTGTCCCCTGTCACTAGGGAGAAGAGCCCAGCTCCCTCCTCTCCACAACCTCCTTTCAGGTAGGTGCAGAGAGCAATGAGGTCTCCCCTCAGCCTCCTCTTCTCCAGGATAAACACCCCCAGCTCTTTCAGACGTTCCTCCTGTTCTACAGCCCCTTCACCAGCCTCGTTGCTCTTCTCTGGACTCACTCCAGAGCCTCAACATCCTTCTTGTGCTGAGGGGCCCACAACTGAACACAGGATTCCAGGAGTGGTCTCACCAGTGCTGAGTACAGAGGGAGAATCACCTCCCTGGGCCTGCTGGTCACACCCTTTCTTTTCCAAGCCAAGATGCCATTGTCCTTCTTGGCCACCTGGGCACACTGCTGGCTCATGTTCAGTCACTGTCAACCAACATCCCCAGGTCCTTCTCCTCCAGGCAGGTTTCCAGCCAGACTTCTCCTATTCTGGAGCTGCTCAGGGTTGTGCCCCAAGTGCAGGACCCGACATTCAGCCTTGTTAAACCGTATACCATTGGTCTCTGCCCAGTGGTCCAGCCTGTTTAGATCTCTTTGTAGAGCCTCCCTACCCTCCAGCAGATCCACACTTGCACATCTTTGTTTCAAAAACCTCACTCCAAGCCATACACCATGACAGGCGTGCATTGAGCTTCTGCTTTATTACCAAGACGTTTTGGTACAGACCACAAAGGACAGTAAAGCAAAAATAGCTAATATTTGGGGTTTTTATCTCAGTGAGATACCTGCTTAACTACTGCCACCTCCAGCTGCCCCCAGTGACTTCCTAATGCCGTATGATAAAGCAGCACTGGAGCTGGTAGAAGAATTATTGTCTGCAGACTCACAGCCTCCTGCTCCAGCCACTAGATCATGTGGTCATGAATAACTGCAGACAAAAAGAGGTCTTTGGAAGCACAATAACACATTCAATCATGCAAATGTGTATTTAGTGCACACTAGAACCTGCCCTTATAATAAATTGGCAACTTAGGAACACAAACAGGACCCCGTGTAATCAAATTAATATTCATTCCATCCTTCCAACAGCTTATAGACAAACAAGCAGCACAGATGTCTGTTTGCCAAGCTGTTAATCCTGAGAACAGAAAGGAAAGTGTTGAAAAAAAAAAGATATAGTGCAGGGAACATATGCAAAAAACCACACATCACTTACCAGGTAGTCTTCCCCCCCACCTCATCTCCTCTTTGCTTTGAGCAAAAGCAGATAAACACTTAGCCGGATGCTAAAAAACCACAGACAGTTCATAAAGCAGGAGAGGAATTGGACCATGGGACCTTTCTTCTCTAAATGACCTTCCTGATAAATGCTGCAGAGCATGAAGTGAAATGCTTCCTAGCAGCTCCAGACTGACACTGCAACTGCTGCATCTAGAGAAAGGGTAAAAAAAGCCAAGTAGGTGTCAATTTCTCTGGATTTTAGGGGAACTTCAGCTGGTAAAGCACCATAGTTGCAGGAGAAAGCAGGATATTTTAAGTCTCATACCATATTCCCCTTCTACAGTAAGGAATACAAATATCTTCACCTCAAAGATTTTAGCAGAAGATGCTATTTTACTCCGTTTAAATTTATTTTTAAAAAAACGAGCTTGGTGAACAGATGTTGAATTTACCCCAGTGGAAAATGAAGTCTTTATCTGCACAACAATACCAACCACTCTGAAATAAGAGCTGCCAAACCTCTCCTGAAGCACTGTGCTAGGCTGTTCACTTTGTTTTGTGCTCCTATCGTTACTATCTCGACCAGATTTTTCTAGTCCTCGCATTTTCTCACCCAAATAGAAACACCATGTGCTTGATTTTTAAATACAATTTTTTTTTTCTCCTCAATGGAAAAAGGAATTTTATACTTAGAATCATAGAATCACCAGGTTGGAAGGGACCCACCGGCTCATTGAGTCCAACCATTTCCACCAGTCTCTAAACTATTCCCCTCAGTACCTCAGTACTTGGAAGAGAAAGAAGAAAAGCCTGTAGGATATCTCCAGTTGTGCAAAAATAATTTCCTATTTGTTCTACAATCCTGATATATTCTCAGAAAAAAAACCCAAAATGCTACAAAATACCCTGCATTTATCCCATGAAAGACTATTTTCAAATAGTGGACAAAATAAAAAAGCAAATATTTGTAGCAAATATGCCAGCAGATGCATTTAGTGATCTGGGATCTGCATATCTTGTGGAAGAGTTTTATGTCTAACAAATTGAAATAGAATTTTGGTTTGAGCTGGTACAGGGATGAGAGTGGTCTCAGGCAAGCCCATGCCAGCTTCAGCTTCCACTTGATTCAGTGATGCAGACAGCTTTTTTTTCACTTTATAGTCTCATGTTAAGCACCTAGAGCTTGATTCCTTTTTAATATCCTAATTTAAAAATGTGTATTAGCAAAACTTTCCATCACTAAACGATAAAGCAGCAGCAAGCACAGCAGTGCCTCTCCCACTACACTGATTCAACCAAACCTCTGTTTTCTGGGAGTTCAACTGAATACATGACACAATAATTCATATTTGAAATGGTTAATGGAGGGTTTTTTTGAGTTAAACCTAGAGATACTCCATCAACACATCACCCGGAGATGTTTTCTGGGAGTTCAACTTAATACATAACATGATAATTCATATTTGAAATGGTTAATGGAGGTTTTTGGAGTTAAACCTAGAGATACTCCATGGACACATCACCCAGAGATGTTTTCTGGGAGTTCAACTTAATATATGACACGATAATTTATATTTGAAATGGTTAATGGAGGTTTTTGGAGTTAAACCTAGAGATGCTCCATCTACACATCACCCGGAGATCATGACTGCATCAACTTTAAAACAAACAGCGGGAAAGAGAATGGCTGATGTGAACTGAGACTTGGGCAAAACCTTTAAATGATAAAAGGTAAAGTCCAGTACACGGTAGATATTTTCAGGACCACATTCTCATCTCCAGCCTCGACACAAACACAGATAGGGCAATGATATTTAATACCAAGGCACAGACTTCGGTTATATGTCCAGCAGCAATTCCTGAAAGAAGAAATGGTTTTTTTTTTGTTTTTTGGTTTTTTTTTTTGCAGCGACAATAAAGCCAGCTCTCTTGGGCAATAGGAAATAAAATGTTTTCATTTGTCTAAAATATGAGCTGCGAAAACAAATAGCTGTGCTATATAGAAAATGTCATTCAAATCATAAACTGCACTTCCCTTTTGATGGGATATTAAATATAGCACTGTCACTGTTTGATATTTCTTCCCAGCTCACATTACCCTACAGACACTACTTAGTTATGTGCATTTTTGTTTTATTATTCCTAGTACGCAATATTAATCTATTTTGGGCTAGTAATTAATTACTGTTACATATTTCCACAGCTCCGTAGTTCCTCAGGGGAAAGACTCTACTACGTATTTAAGAAGTAGATTAATGTGTACTTATGTAGATGGCCCCTCTGGAATAATTTACATTTTGCTCGGATTATTTCTTAGTCAAACACATCTGAATGGCAGGTTTTTTTTAGTGCAAGAATAACCATGTCCACAAAGTCAGGCACAGCGATACTGAGAAATAAAAACTAAATAACGTGGTGTCCTCCGGGAGCTGAGGGAACAATCCCATCTCCGGTAATGACAGTGTTCAGTGATAAAATCAGAATTAATCAGACCCATTATTTTAATCTACTTTCCAAAAGGTAGAACAAATTGTTGGTTTGCCTGCTTTGAGCGGTGCCACTCCAAAGTATATTCAGAGTAGAAGAGCTTGAAGATAAGGGGCCTTACTTTACTTTCACGGCTGTAATCCTGAAGATATAATTACTTCAGACTTCTGGCCTGATTCAAAAAGCACTGAAATTAGTGCAAGCCTCTCCTCTGGCTTCAGATTAGGCTGCTCAAATAGCCTGTCTCTCCACACAGTATCTGGCTAAGGAGTGTAACTAATACAGTTTAAGGGTGTATCATTCCTATTCATGTCATAAAGCACAGAATTTCTATGAAGATCAACATCTCCTGATTGCACGGCTAATCACTGCATTCCCACTTCACAGGCAAGGAAAATAAATATTTTTTCTAGGAATGAATAAATTCAAATGTGACAGCTGAAGTGATAGAAGTTAATGGAGAAAAGCAGCGTTTCACTGTGAGGAATGATAAATAACGATTGAGGTCACACAGAGGCAACAAGAATAATAGCTGGAGACTCGCAATGCAGTATATTTCACCCATAGGGAAGCCAGCAGACTTTTTCTCCTTTATTTTGACTTCCACAGCCTGTTTATTAACTAAAAGCATATATGAGCACATCAAAGTACACGTGTGTGTTTCCGGTTAAGTATGAGAAAGTGTCTGTGTTCAGAAAGTCATTATACTGGTTTTCAATTAGATGCAACACTCTGCTCTTGGTCTGCCAACCTTTTACTTAGAAAAGTGATGGAAAACGATTAAAAGGAAATATTATGCTTGCATATCACAACCTGTATAATAGGTCACCTCATTAAGCAACTTTCAGCCTCAGAGAGGTTAGGGTAGCCACAGGTGCAGGAGGCACAAGACTTCAGTTTCATTAAGAAAGTAACATCTTGCAAAGTTATACATTTGGGTGACCTCTAGCACCTTAACATCATCTTGGTAAGTACTAGATTAAGAGTTATTCTGATACAAATTTGCAGCTACCTGAAATTTTTGATTGCCACCAAGCTGACACCTCAGCTACCTCTACTTTCATGCCAAAAGAGGACCTTGAATTCTGTTCACTCCATTATAAACAGCCTAACCCTAATATTTTTGCCTCAGTTGTGTTTCATAGGAGTAACCTACACAAAACTTCTTCTTTGTAATCAATCCATTCACAAACAACATCAGAGAAATTGTTCCATAAACTTTCAGAGAGCCATGAGCTTCTGAAGTAAGAAATTAAGGAAGTATTTTTTTTAGAGACCAGATATTTTAGCCAATCAGCTATTAATATGCTCCTTAGTAATATAGGGATATTTCATTAAAAAAAACCAAACTTGGAATGCAGGAACATTGAATTTGGCAACTCCTTAAAGGCAAAGAGTATTTTCCTCTGAAACTTAAAGCTACAGGAGATAGAACTAAACTGCAACAGGAAAATAAATGACAAAAGTCATACCTTAAATATTCCCAGTGGGCCCCTTTGGTCAGATGAATGGTTGCTATAGCACCAAGTCACATTATATGAATACACTCCTAAAGATCCAAAATAGCTTCTTTTCCAAGTTAAAAAAAATACAGGCAGATAAATTTTACATCAGTAACACCACTGGAGATAATCACACAACAATAGCCACAAGTCTCTGTGAGAACTTTGCTTTTAGTTATGAAACAACCCTAGCAGCAGGTTCTTTCACCTTCCAGAAATCAGTCACGTCTTGTTCTTTAACTACAATGGTAAAAAAGGGATTCTGATCCATCAGAAGGTATCCCCTGCTGTGCTGGTGATATGGTCAATGTTGTCGATATAGTTGCAGCGAGAAACCAAGTTCAACAAAGGGCCACAAGGATGATTAAGAAACTGGAGCACCTCACATATGAGGAAAGGCTGATAGAGCTGGGGACTGCCAAGCCTAGAGAGGAGAAGGCTCAGGCAGTATGATATTACTATAAATAACAAGGTGAAAGAAGGGTAGAAAGGTGCAAAGGGGAGACAGGTTCTTTTCAGGGACAGGACCAGACGCAACGAACAAAAACTGAAGCACAGAGAGTTCCACGTAAGCATCAGGAAATTTTTTTTTTTTTTTACTGTGAAGATGACTGGTCATCCAAGGTGGTTGCGATTTCTCCATTCTCAGAGATGTTTAAAAAGCACCTGTACAGTCTCAGGACTCTGGCTCCAGGTGGCCCTGCTTGAGTAAGGGTTTGGACAGAGATGACCTCAAGAGGTCCCCTTCCTACCTCAACTACCCTGTGACACAGACATGGGTTGAAATAGAGCTCTACTGGTTGTCTGAGTTCCCCTGGGAGACCTACCGCATTCCAGACAGCTCTGTATTTGTGATGAGTTATCACACTGCAGAGACATTAAGCTTGGACAGGGATTATGTTCTCAAGGAAACTTGTAGTAAGCAATAAGTAGTAGGCGGGAGAAAAACAACTATTGACCTTTGGATTAAATCTCATGAAAACAGGGACAAAATGTTAAGCATTATTATAAGTCAATAGGCATCCCAGTAGTTAACACTCGTGTCTAGGGCCAAGTCTGTTTGTAGGACTGGCATATCTACTCGCCCTTGCTCCAAAGCTTCCTCCCTTTCCCAAACTAAGTGACTCATCATGGTAGGAAAAAGTGAAGCAGTATTGAGCTGCTAAGTTGAATTTTGATAGTCTGATGCAGACAAAAAATGGCTTTGAGTGAGGTACTCTGGCCAGAGCAAAAGCAGTCTTGCCGCTGAACTAAATTGTGTCAAAGATCTACCCTTCGGCTGTTGTCCAGGGCTGCAGAAGATAAGACAGAGCTTCTTCTCCGATTAGGTCTCTCCCACGCATGAAGAATTAGTTTGGTATATTACCATTTAATTAATTTTAAACCCAAAATCTTAATGAAATTACTACACAGCATCACTATCTTCATGAACTTAATTGAATCACAAAATGAGTCATTCTCTTGGCCGCAGCAAGACAATTTCATAAGAAAGGGCAAATATTTTCAGCTTTATGGTAAACCATTGTGATCAACTGCCTTTTCTATATTGCACAGACTTATTTAGAAGGGAACGGAAGCTGGATTTAAGTGATAGTAATGGCTTTACCACAGAACTGGTTGAGAAGCAACAGATTACACAGGTAATTACAACTAGTTTAATAATTATATTACAACTAGGTAACACAACTCTAGTACACAAGTGTCCAGATTTCCTTTATCTGTGCCACTTGTGGAATTACGGAACATCATTTACAATTGATTGGACTGGCACACATAATTAATCGAGGTAAGTAGAAGGATAGCAATTCCCATAACTTGAGTGAGTGAGAACTGAAATTCCCATAACTTGTGTGAGTTCAAGTCTCTCTTGCTGCACTGGAGAGCTTCTAACTCTCATGGCTCTCAAACCAGATTAAATCCACCAGAACTCATCAACACTTTGTCTTAATAATGTTCCAATAAACCCCTGGGAAGTCCCTCCCAGCTTACACCCTTCACTTGCTCCATGGAGCTTTGGATCAATACCTGTCAGAGGCACTTTAACAGATGTTAATTCCTGCAGCTTGTAAAGCACTTAGAGAGCAGATATGTTCAAAGTAAATAGCAATAGTTGTTCTATTAGTTAAGTGGTAAGAGGCCTCGAGTATTAAAGTTCACAGACTGCTTCAGCTCTAACATTTCTGGGAGAAGAACACTACTAAAAACCCAAATTCTTTAGATTCCAATCACTTCCTTTCACGTGTGCATTTTCTTAGTGTCACACTGCCACCTTTAACAGCTTGGGCTACCTCTGTTAATGATTTCCACACCTTTAGCCTAATATTTAGCTCATTTTCTTAATTTATCCAGACCAAAATCCAACATTACTGTGATACCTCCATCCAAATACATAGAATCATAAGGTTGGAAAAGACCTTTGAGATCATCAACTCCGACCACACCCTGTCCACTACTAAAACATATCCCCAAGCACCTCATATACTCATCTTTTAAACATTAGGCTGAGAGGAGACCTCATCGCTCTCTACAACTACCTGAAAGGAGGTTGTAGAGAGGAGGGAGCTGGGCTCTTCTCCCAAGGGACAGGGCACAGGACGAGAGGGAATGGCCTCAAGCTCCACCAGGGGAGATTTAGGCTAGAGATTAGGAGGAAGTTTTTCACGGAAAGGGTCATTGGTCATTGGAACAGGTTGCCCAGGAAGGTGGTTGATTCACCTTCCCTGGAGGTGTTTAAGGGACGGGTAGACGAGGTCCTGAGGGACACGGTTTAGTGTTTGATGGGAATGGTTGGACTCAATGATCTGACGGGTCTCTTCCAACCTGGTGATTCTATGAAAAGTTCAGATTCATCCTGCCATTATCTATTTGAAAATGGGTTCTTTAAGAGACATAAATAAAATGGAACACCCCAAGGAGCCTGTAAGAAATTCCAGCAAATAGCCTAAGCAACATATAAAAATACTTTATCCTTCCCTTTCAGATTTTGGAGGAGGACCAGATGAATCAGTCAGCAACATCTCACCCAGGTACAGTTTACAGGGAGTTTTGCTCGTGCACTATAACAGTTCTGTCACATACAAGCACAGAGGATTTTGAAAAGGCCACCTTCAGGCGTTTATGCCAACACAACTCAGTCGTGGAAAAATTAACACAAAGATCTGTATGTAACCACTGCCTTTTACCTCGACAATAACTGCACTGGATTACACTCTCACTTATGCCTGGTCAGGTCAAGCTGGCGCTTCCCTGCTGAGGGTGAGAACACGGCTTGGTCTCTGCTCATTAGTCTCACTTTCAGAAATGTCAGACTGGCTTTATTTAAATGAGAAACATATGTCCACTCCACAGGCTGCATTTCTACTTAAAAGAACTTATCACGAACGAGGCAGCTCCTCTGTTTTCACCCACCTCGGCAATTTTCCCTGTTAACTGCTGTGATTATCAGCCTTGCCAACGAGATTGCATAGTGGAGTTGCCATTTTTACTTTTAATAAACACTCAACTGATATATATATATAACAAGAAGGATGTTGAGGCTCTGGAGCGAGTCCAGAGAAGAGCAACAAAGCTGGTGAAGGGGCTGGAGAACAGGCCTTATGGGGAACGGCTGAGAGAGCTGGGGGTGTTTATCCTGGAGAAGAGGAGGCTGAGGGGAGACCTCATTGCTCTCTACAACTACCTGAAAGGAGGTTGTAGAGATGAGGGAGCTGCTGGGCTCTTCTCCCAAGGGACAGGGGACAGGACAAGGGGGAATTGCCTCAAGCTCCGCCAGGGGAGATTTAGGCTAGACATTAGGAGGAAGTTTTTCACAGAAAGGGTCATTGGGCATTGGAATAGGCTGCCCAGGGAGGTGGTTGATTCACCTTCCCTGGAGGTGTTTAAGACACAGGTAGATGAGGTCCTGAGGGACATAGGTTAGTGTTTGATGGGAATGATTGGACTCAATGATCTGATGGGTCTCTTCCAACCTGGTGATTCTATGATTCTATGATTTTTACTTTTAATAAACACTCAACTGATACATTCTTTCTAATGTGCTGCAGCACACAGGGAATGTAAAAGTATGATGTTCAAGACTCTTGCCAAATTTCATGTTAAGATTTCCAAGACCTATTATTTTTTAAGCAAGACTAAGTTGAAATACCTCTTGTAACAAACTGACCACACTAATAAATAACAGACAGCCTTAATAAGACTTATTTTGGTTCTTCTGTAGAAACAATTTCATAAATTTGTTGGCAGCTTTGCCAGAGCAACATTCTTATGCAAAGGCACTTTTACCCACGTAGTGTCATTTATCATCAAAATCTATCCACACACATAACAAATGGAGCATTTAGTTGTCGCCTCAGCTGAGGGCTCAATAAATCACTCAGGTTTCACCGGAGCTGGGTTTACTGCCTCGGATACAAGTTCTTTTGAACCAGAGCAGGGTGTATTATTATTTCCTAATACAACCTCCATGTACATGATCTAATTCTCATAGCTTCTCCTTTATTTCAGGACTCTGACAGTGATTCTCTTTAGTTACTTGCCCCATAGAGTTGTTTTGTTGCTCCAGTGCAAATCTTGGATTGTGCAAGCCCTGGTTCAGCCATGTGGATGCTTTATGTTACATAAGGAACAGCTCAAAGTTCTCTAAATACAACATGAAGAGACAAAACTCCTTTTGATCTGTAAAATTCCTGCAATAGCCCAAACTATTACAGTGTGTGAAGAGAATTGAAAGCAACTTGGACACTAAAGTATTTTGCAGTTTGATGTGTCTTGCAGCTCAAACTCTCATTCGTATAGAAGGGAAAAAAAGAAAGCAAGATAATTTAACTTATGCCTACAGTTTGAGCCAGTAAATCCAATCCAGACGGCTCCTAGGCTTTGTGAAAATGGGTAAGACAAGTTTTGCTGTTGAAAGACACATTATCAAAATCCTCAACCACAGCAAACATGAACTCTGAGACATCACAGATCCTGATGCGTGTGTTTCTGACCTCAGATACAAGCTATCTTCAATCCAGTTTTATTAAGAAGAGTCAATCAAAGCAAAGGGGACAATGTGCAAGTCTTGGGGCAAAGCACCTAGACAAACTCTTAAGCAAGTCCCAAGCCATGGGACCCTGTAGTTCATCTTCCCATCCCTGCTCAGCCTAGGCCACAGGACACATCCCACAGGCAGCTTCTGCCTTTATAGCCCTGGGCATAGCAAGCCAGGTCTCCTCAAGGCAGATGACTCTTACATAGACCCAACAGGCCGGGTTACACGTCCCCAAAACTACTGTGTTCATCTCCACCATCCACTCTGCACAAGCTCAGGTCCAGCCTGGCCTGGTCTCACTCATTTCTCCACAAACACACTAAGGAACTGCAGAGTTTCTCCCACTCCAGGTAACGCCGCTTAGGTCTCTGAAATTTGCCTCAAAAGCCTTTTATTATGATTTTTCTTTTTCTTCATACTGTTTCACGCCCTCAAACCTGATTGGGACCTTGAAGTATAGAAAGAGCTGAAAATTAAAAAGAGTCTTCCCTCTTAAGAAATAAAGGAAAACGGTTTCAAGTTTACTTCATGTGAAGGTTGCAGGTTCTTTTTTTTATTTTTTTTTTTAGTTAAATTGGGACCCATTGATTATCTTTCACCTGATCACATTAAGACTATTGATCCAGGCATCTATGCCTGGAAAATTGCTTTACTGTATAGCTTCCATATTTTTACCTGTCAGTTGGAAGGTACCATAATAGTTATGAATTCCCATTGAGACTCATTATGTTGGCAATCAGGCGCTTCAAAAGGCCAAAAGTATTCCAGGCAACATTCACTATTCAGCTTCGGAAGAATCTGTGTTGTTATGCTCTTCTGCGTTATTCAATGTATAACAATGAAGTGTTTCAGGTACTTTAAAATTATTCTGTTAAGATTATTCTGTGAAGTTACAGAAAATATTTCTGGGAGATGGTTAGAACTTGGTGAAGAGACTTAATTTTTTTTTTTTTACATTCTCTTCTAATGAAAAGAAAGAAGCAAGATTGTTTACCAAAATCCTTCCAGAGCCACCAAAGGGAGAGTATATTCAGTTTTTTAAACTGAAATGCACGTATCTGAAGCTACTGACATCTTTGTGTGGTAGTTATCTCTAATGATCAGCGAGAAACCAGGAAGATACTTATTTCTGAGTAACAGTTCAAGAGCTGAAGTAGCTATCCACAGCCCCTCTTTTGAAGGCACCGCCTTTCACATCACTATTTAGTCATTATCAAAAAGCATTTCTATCAACAATATCCCTTGGAAGAGCAAAACTTCAAGGACATTTCAAGGTTGTCAATGCCCTTGATCTTGGGAAGTATTTCCCTCACTGGGATTTTGGTCCATGCATCAAAGATGTTGCCTATTTTGACTCTCCTAAAGCAGTTAAAAATGCAGCCAAGTGATTTCCTTGGGGGGGGCATGTTAATCGGTTTGGAAACTTAAGCACAGCGCATGGGGATGTCATGGTAAGAATGGTCTGGGACAGAAAATTTTTCCTTATGTCAAGCCTGAACCTAGAGAGCAATAAGGCCTCCCCTCATCCTCCTTTTCTCCAGGCTAAACAACCCCAGCTCTCTCAGTTGCTCCTCCTAAGACTTGTTCTCCAGCCCTTTCAGGCTTTTCTCCCTCTCTCTCTGCTGTCAGTGCCACATCCCAGCACCCTAGGACATGCCTGGCAGCTTCCTAAGGCACCCACAGCCACGCAGGTTGTTTGCAGCTTCTTCAAGCTCCTCAAACCTGGTGTGACCCTGTCCACTCTGCACGGTGCTTCTGCCTGGGGTAACGGCTTAACTCAGAGCTTAATTCAGATTTGCTGGTGTCCAGATGACGATCACAAATCTCTGCAAAGACTGAACTGCATCCACAATGCGAAGGGGAAGGGCTATAGTTTATACGTCCATAAAACAGCTCTGGGTTCCAGATGTGCATAAACCTGGGTGGGTATGGTAGATAAATTTGGGTAAAAGGCAGGGAAGTGTACTTGAAACCTGCAGCAAAGATAAATCCTAAGGGCAAACCTAAATAGCCAAGAGGACATTTGCCTCACTACAATTTTTATCTGTCAGCTGCAAATAAGTCCTTACCTATTATTCACTATTTTTTTACAAGGTTAGAAATCAGGAGCAGACCAAGATGACTTTTCTCAAACTGTAATAATTTATACAGATCAAGGTGTTTGGTTTTGCTTGGGGTTTGGTCAGTTGGTTGTTAGGTTATTTAGAACTGGGGAAGAGCTGAAGAAAGGTGAATGACATGAAAGGTGACCTGCACCTGGGAAAATACAATTTTAGCTTTTGGGGAAAACTATCAAAAAGGAAACGCAGAAGACCCCCCTTTGAGCTGTAGAAGACAGCAAAGAAAACAAGATCTCAGAACAAGTAAATTAATAAATAAGTCAGACTGCAGATTGTTGCAGAGCCACAATAAGCCGCAGAGTTTATTGTTTTGTTTCCAGACAGAGGTCTACAGAAAATAAGTATATGGGGCTTGGGGCATTTACAGTTAATGAACATCCAGACTGAGGAATGTACCCCAAGGTATTTTGGGAATCATCTCACTGACAGAACAGAAATCAGATAAAAAAAAAAGTGAGGAAGAAATATGATCTGTGGAGACACAGAGAGATTGAGACTCAAACCTGCTGGTAAGTAATGGCATCTTTCCGCCTATAGTACCAATAACTGCATTTGAAGTTTTCCAAGGAACAGATTTCAACTGATTTAGCCCTGACCTGTTTCTCAAGTTTTGTCTGTGTGGGGTAGCTGGTAAACTAACAAACTTGCAGGCCTGTTGCCTGCCTCTAAAAGCTGCTCTGATTCCTTCCATCTTACTATCTATCTCCAGCTCAAGGCTGGGTAGTGTCTGCAGGCTGGCTTTCTGCAAGCATTAAAACCTATTGATAATTCAATCAGGTATTGAATCCTTCCAGGCACATTTGTTATTAGGAGGTTTGGGGTTTTTTTACTGTTCTACAAATGGGATTTTTCATTACTTCAGAGTACTCATCTCACCTGTCTTTAGGCAGCAGTCTGGGTGCAGCGATGGTCACCCAGAGCCACAGCCCATGTGTACCTGTCACACACACACACCCCCCCAAGTGCACCACAGGCTCCAGCTTTCTGCTATTCAGCTCTGTGCTGCACAATCTCACGGTTTTATTGCTCACTGCAATTCATACTTATGTGTCTAACATGCAGTTACAAAAGCAAAATGAAGAGGAAAAACTTCACCCGACCCCAACAAGATATCTTCCTATAATTATTATATATAATTATTCTTGCTTAGTGCTGGTGCCACGTAAGCCATTAATTTTGAACTGAGTCAGGAAAAAAGGTCTGTGTAATAAGCATTTTTCAAGAAGCTGAAAACATACCATGACTCCTGCCACAAACCAACCTCCACGAGCCTCTAATAACAAATATACATTATCTGCACTAAATCCAAGAATGAAGAGAAGAACTTCCATTAATTCACTTCAGGTGCAATGAGCTGAAGTCATTCTCCAAGAAGAAAAAAGGTTATGCAAGCTCCTTCATAACAAACCATTTTTTCAGCCCTTTGTGTAACACAGCCAAGTGAACTACAGTGCTGATGCATTCGATATAGTTGCTTTTATATTGGAACAGGAGTTTAGCTCCTCACGTACTGTAAATTGAGGTCTCTATTGACTTGAGCACATGGAATCTTGCCACTGAATCTTTACACCCCATCAATCTTGTGCGCTTCGATATTAACTTCGGTTTCTGTTTATCAACTTACAATTATTTAATCAAGAAAAGCTCTTGAAACGCATTATCACACTTTGAAAAATGATACCAAGGATGAAAGAGAAAGGAAAAGCAACAGATGGGTAACAGTTCCAGCAGGACAATTCAATTTCCAAACAACAAGCTATCACAAGCACATCAGCTTCCCCACAGGTTTCTTTTTAAGTTTAGCAATAATGCGTTAAACATGCCTCCAATTTGCGAGGAATTTGTCAGTGTAAATGTTTCAGTGAGCCTTTGGCAGCTGAAGCAAAGCTCACTTAGACAACAAGCCCTGCAGAGATGCCAGTGGCTGCTCTGGGTGCTGCAGGGGTCACTGTGCCCTCCACTCCCCTGATGATTTCTGGGGAAGCAGCACCAGCAAAGTATTTCTGTGCTAAACAGGTATCTCCATCCAAGGCTGGAGCCTGTGTGAATTGAACAGGGAGGAAGGAAACTGTTCTGAGCCAACGATCATTGCACATTATCCTCTTGCAAGGGATAATGTCTTTATAACATTGCAGTTTCTCCATTCATCTTTGGGTGGGATGGTACAGCTCCCCCACACATTTTTCGAGTTATTATCCATGTGTGCTGCTACTCAGATGAAAAATATTTAGGAAATAACTGGAAAAAAATAATATAATCTATTAATTTAGCTCATTTTCCTTCCCCTTCAGGGGAAACTGTGGAACTCCTGGATTCCTTCTGTGCACAAAGCAGAGTATAGAATCATAGAATCACCAGGTTAGAAGAGACCCATCAGATCATCAAGTCCAACCATTCCTACCAAACACTAAACCATGTCCCTCAGCACCTCATCCACCCTCTAGGGAAGGTGAATCAACCACCTCCCTGGGCAGCCTATTCCAATGACAAATGATCCTTTCCATGAAAAACTTCCTCCTAATCTCTTGCCTAAATCTCCCCTGGCGGAGCTTGAGGCCATTCCCCCTTGTCCTGTCCCCTGTCACTTGGGAGAAGAGCCCAGCTCCCTCCCCTCTACAACCTCCTTTCAGGTAGTTACAGAGAGCAATGAGGTCTCCTCTCAGCCTCCTCCAGGCTAAACACCCCCAGCTCTCTCAGCCGTTCCTCATAAGGCCTGAAAAGGATAAGTAAGTTCAGTATGGTAGCACCTTCCTCTTCCTGGTATACGTGACAATCTCCAAAACCTCTTACAGAGCAAAGCGTCACAATTAGCTCAGAATGGAAAAATTTCATGTTCAAACCTCTGCCTTCCCAGAGACTTCTAGACTATGCAGTTAAACACAAATGATACTGAGTCACCTGACTCCTCCTAGCAGTATTTACACACCTGGGCTACAGTTTAATTGAGTCAAATCTATGTTTTTGAAACAAAGTTTACAGCTTCCCTAACTCCAAAGGGTTTTGCAGACATTGAAAGACAAACCACAAGCAGCAAAGCACAAAAAAACCCACAAAAATCGCTGGTTACCTCTTACCTTGAGCACAGGGCAGGAGCAGCCACCCAGGAGCAACACGAGCAGAGCAGCTTCGCAGAGGACAAGAGGGCACAGGCCAAAAATTGCACTGCAACAGCTTCTTCTCCAGCACAAGGTGAGCCCAAACAGAGCCAGCTCAGTATCACCCGACAGGTCCAGAAAAGATGCAAAGCGAGAAGCAGGTTCAAGCTGGAAAGGTACCAGCAAACAAGGTTCAGGAACGAACAAATTGCTGCTCACAACAAGCAAAAAAAACCCCCCAGGAGGTGCAGAGTCTGCCTTAAATGTTACTCTGAGGCCAGTGGGTGGGTACAGAGGTGTAGGCCCCAGGTGACCCTGATCAGGTAATGAAGGCCTCAGCAGGAGAATATATTAGCATTAGTCTGGGTGGCTCTTATTGAGGTTTTGACCCTTAACCTGAGATTTAAAAAAAAAAAAAAAAAAAGAAAGCAAGCTTTTCCTATTATGATGAAGCAGAGTATTTCAATATCCTCAAACATTTGCTGTATTTATCTTCATCACAATTTCTTTCTTCTAAATGTTTTCAAGTTTGATAGTTCTCTTAAGAAAACTACCCACACTTTCTACAAACCATCCTGACGGCATCCATTTCACAAAAGCAGGTAGGAATAGAAAATGGCCACTTTATTATTCCAAACTAGGTTTTATTTCTTAGTCACATCTGTCTGACACTGCTAAGAGGCATCATAAATATGGAGCACATCTCTTAGGATGCCTGGGAGAGTTCTCTTACTTGGCAAGTCTCCACAAGGCATTCTCCAAAACTCACCTTGCTAACGCTACCTTTTTTTTTTTTTTCCCATTAGGGTTGAACAGGAGCAGGAGGCTCTTTCTGAGAGCAGCTGAGGTGATCAGTAGTTTCAAAATGCCACAGGGAAAGTTAGGGTGCATTTGTTAGAAATAAATCATCAGATCACAGAATCACAGAACAACCAGGTTGGGAGGGACCCATCGGATCATCGAGTCCAACCATTCCTATCAAACACTAAACCATGGCCCTCAGGACCTCACCTACCTGTGCCTTAAACACCTCCAGGGAAGGGGAATCAACCACCTCCCTGGGCAGCCTCTGCCAGTGCCCAATGACCCTCTGTGTGAAAAACTTCCTCCTAATCTCTAGCCTAACTCTCCCCTGGTGGAGCTTGAGGCCATTCCCTCTCATCCTGTCCCCTGTCCCTTGGGAGAAGAGCCCAGCTCCCTCCTCTCTACAACCTCCTTTCAGGTAGTTGTAGAGAGTAATGAGGTCTCCTCTCAGCCTCCTCTTCTCCAGGATAAACACCCCCAGTTCTCTCAGCTGTTCCTCATCAGGTCTGTTCTCCAGCCCCTTCACCAGCTTCGTTGCTCTTCTCTGGACTCGCTCCAGAGCCTCAACATCCTTCTTGTGCTGAGGGGCCCACAACTGAACACAGGATTCAAGGAGCGGCCTCACCAGTGCTGAGTACAGAGGGAGAATAACCTCCCCGGACCTGCTGGTCACACCGTTTCTGATCCAAGCCAAGATGCCATTGGCCTTCTTGGCCATCTGGGCACACTGCTGGCTCATGTTCAGTCGGCTGTCGACCAACACCCCCAGGCCCCTCTCCTCCTGGCAGCTTTCCAGCCAGACTTCTCCCAGTCTGTGATGATATCCAAACACTTCACCAAAAGTGGAGTGTGGATCAGGAGTACAATTGACCACCCTACCCAGGCCATTCCCATACAGAAAGGAATGGGTTACTATGAAACAAAAGGCTGCAAATTCGAAGGAAGGGAGAGCAAAATCATACTTGTGGGAATGACAAAGATCATCTTAATGAATGGGGCTCTTATTTGGCTCCGTTCTTGCCGCAGTCCTCTGGGTCACATGCTGCTTTCTGTGCATAAAGGAAGAGTCAGCACCTTTTCCTTGCTCTGAGATGATACAGTAAATTTAACCATCTGCTAAGTTCTGTTAGAGCTCGGAGGAAAAAGAACAGCGACAGGATAAATATTCGAGCAATCAATTGTGTATCTTCTGTATTAGACAAACAAATATTTGCATGTGTTAGCAGAGCAGGCTGATTTTTTTTAATTCTAATTAATGTTGATGATATCAGTCTCCAAACTCTGGAAAACTGTGCAATAATATCTGACTGGGATCATAACAAGCTTGCTGATGGAAAAAAAGCGGAGAACGGATGTTAAGAACTGCGCCGACATAATTAAAAAATAGACCAGCTAATCAACGCTCTTACAAAATTCAGAGACCACATCTCACGAGTCTTCTCCGTGATTCTTGCTCAAAGTTTCTGAAAGTTTCCCCTTTTTTTTTTTTACTCTTTTTTTTGCTGTGAGTTAGAATCAAAACAACATGAGAAATAGAAGGCAAAATACTTGAAGGCACTGAACATATCTTGCACTCATCCTGGAGGAATATCTGTCATTATATGTTATGTTATATGTTATGTGTTGTATGTTATATGTTATGTGTTGTATGTTAGATGTTATTATATTATATTATATTATATTACACTGACAAGAGGGGCAAAATGAGAGGGGAAATACCCAGAAAATCTTCCATCAAGAGGAAATAAAAATGCTTTCACCCCAATCATCAGGGATTGCTGCAACGTAGGGGTTGGCAGGGGGGGCCAGGGGATAACTGCACACACTAGAGGTACCTGAAAGGCACCAGTATAACCTATATAAACGGTGGTGAAAGCTTCAGAGCCATGGCAGAGAGGGTCCAGCCTTCCTTGGAGGAAGAGTAAAAGCAAGAGGGAAATATGTCCAGTTTTTGCAGCTCAAGTAAAGGTCAGGACATGGGAGTATGTATTTCTCATGGTTTCAATGCCTTTTCCTATAATGCCTTGGAAGAACTAATGTTCTTCCTTTGTCCCTTGGAAGAACTAATTCTTGCCTGAGTGAGGTGCTGGGCTGTAACATGCATCTCCACAGAAGAGTTATGTGGGACCACGCAGTGGTTTCTAGCTCTTAGATAACAGATATCTAAACTATATGCCTCTCTCCTCCAGTTTAGTCAATAACAGTAAGAGAATTATTGCAATTTTCCATATGCATCTTAAAAGAAATTTTATACACACATCAAGCATAATGGGAACTTAGATTTGGAAGTACTCATTCTGCAGCCAATATACATAAATATTCGGGAAAGCACAATTTGAAGAGTGTCAGTATCACATAGATCTAGTCTCCGTGAGAAGGAGAATTCTGATGTACATAATGCATATTCCACTGACATACAGCACACATACATTTATTGTGCTTCAGCCGTTTCCCTCTAATCAGATCTCCTGCCAGCCCCAGCATTGCCACCAGCAAGAACGGTTCTTTGAATCATCCTTCCGGTTTGTATTTTAAAATGCCGTCTCGGTTTTTAAACAGTTCTCTCGCAGCAGTTACAAATTATCTCGTTTTATTTTTCTCTTCCAGCCTGAATTCTTATTATTTTTCATTTCCTGTTTACAGTCACAACCTTAACATCTACCTAAACACAGATGCATCCTGCCACCAAGAATAATTGAAGTAGCTAATGATTTTAGGTCCTCAGCAATTTACTGATTCGGGAAGCACAGTATCTCAGCGTCCCTTCTGCTTGGATCTCACAGTTTTCCTGCAGAGCAAAGAGAGTTAGGAGTATTTGATCTAGCAAGCGCATTTTATTAAATTATTGGCATTCTGCAGATTTCCATGGGGCAGTGATGACTTGCATTGCTTATCATTTCCTTTGGCTAAATTGCCTCATTCCGTGTTTGACCACGTACGAAAACAAAGTGCGTACTATGTTTACAGCAGAGACCGGTAGCATTTTAATTCAAACATATTAAATTTCCTCCATGCTACTTGCAAACTCTTAGTCCATGTTTTTTTGGTTAATGGATTGATTAATTCAGTATTAATATAAGTATTAATATTAACCAGGAAATCCATATTATTATAATGACACAAAGAAATGTCTTTCGTACTCAAACCAAAATCTCAAATTTTCAGGGGTTTTTCGTATGAGTTGCTGGAGCTTTTTTTGCAAGGACTTTAGATACAAAATAGATATGAAGGATAACTCACATCTGGAAGAGGCTTAAACAGTCCTTATATTACTGAGACAGCAAAACATAAACGCAAACAAAGCTACTAAGTACCCATTTCCAAATCAGACACATTGCCAAATTGTATAGATGCTCCTATTGCTGGGTCCCAACTGCTTGGGACAGTTGTGCAGGACAGACTATATAAAGGTACCAATTCATCCTGCAGCACAGGGATGTTCCCTGAAGCCCTTGAGGCCTTCAGGGTAGGAGTCACCTGGTAGGGATGTGGCAGCCTTTCCCTTTGGGAAGCATTGGCCCAAAGCAGCCTTATCTCGAGGGCTGGATTCATTTCAGACAGTGCAATCCCAGCTTGTAAAATGCACTTGAAATCACCTGTATAGGATTTGCTCAGTGCCAATTCTGAATATTTAACATAATGAACAAGAAATGTAAAAAAAAAAATATCTGCGTGGTTCTTTTGGGAATGGACACAGAGTATATTCCTCTCTCCCCTGAATCAGGTGGGGTCTTTTGAAGACTTATCAGGAATGGCACAAATACTAATAGAGCCAGAGATGCTTTATATACAGCACTGCTTCAGCTGACAGCTCAGAATTTCCTTAGGGTGCTTCCCTGATGGAATGAATTCTATCTTCCACCTTTACTGCGAAGGGAGGAAATGGCTATTTAAGTTATCAGCATGTTGCTGCGGACTTTTGTACTCGCTACTAGTAAAATAATAGGAGGAAATCAATGTTCTTGTTTCAGTAGTTTCCAGTACATGTGTTAGGCAGTACAGCTAATTCTCTGCAACTCATATCCAGTCATAGAATCACAGAATCACATAGAATCAGTCACTGCATCTGTATTACAGTGCCTGGTGTTGTCACAGGACCAGGGAATCATGAGTGGCCCTGAACAAGACTGATGCAAGTGTCTATTTGTGAAAGGCTTGTGCGTAGTCACAATTGAGCAAATGCACTGGAGAAGCCCCCGTCAGCAATTCTGATCCCCAGGAGGTTGCGCTGCATTTGAAATGATTAGTCCCTGCAAAACGTCCCCGTGTCGGGTAAAGGGGGAGATAAAACACACCCATTAAATCACAGCCTTTCAAAATATGATGTCACCACAAGTCACATCCTATTAGAGGAATCAGAAGATAAATGTTGGCTGAGAGCTGGCGAAAGAAGCCAGGAAGAAAATAAAGGTTTCCACCCTGTGTGTAAATTGTAAAAAATGACTTGTCTTTCCTTGCTTCTGCCAAAATAAAAAAGTCTTTGCTAACTAAGAGAAATACAGCAGAAGACAAATATCACAAAAACAGAGATAGCAACTGAGGCTTTCCACCAGAGAATGCCAGTTATTTCTAGACGCGGTTTTGTTTTGGTTTGTTTTCATGCCATGCAGTCTATGGACTTTGCTTTGCTTTAATCCAAGCGAGTCCATCCAAACCTAGGGCAAAAGGCTCCTATCTCATGCTCTGGTTTCACATAGTACAGAGATAAGAAACTGTTGTTTGAGAAAGGAAGAATGTGGGCTCTGAGATAAAACTAATGAAGTGTCCGGTACACACCAGTATGTGTTATTCGAAAAACACCAGGAAGAGGAATGAGAAAACTAAAGTTTCACTCAAAATTCTCAGGATATCAGAAAGCAGCAGGATTGCTGCCCCAGCACAGCACATGCCATCAGCATCTTGGGAAATGGACTTTGTTTTGATATTGTGAACTTTTGCACATTTCTGTAAAACAGACATGTCTGGTGAAACTGATGCATTACAGCAGAGCTCTCTCTTTTGCTGCTTACACCATCAGATTAAAAGATGCACTGCAGGAATTCCACATTTCTGTCATATCTTTGCTGCCTCCTGCTTTCCACACATTTGTATTGCTCAGACAAGAGCAGCAGCTGTAATTCTGGCTGCCTGGCAGCCATTGACAAAGACAATGGAAGCACTCTAGGCTCAAAAGAAAATGGTTATTTAATTAAAGCGCTGGGAAAGCTCTCTCACTCGCAGCAGCCAGCAGCCAGATGGGCTCCAGAATTGTATTTCTCTTCATTCCTTAAATCACCTCCTCGAGACAGGGTAAACAAGGCTGAACAAATAGTTTTACACACCACTGAAAGAGCACTGTCCACCTTCCCAGGGACATGTGTCCTGTGACAAAGTTATCATAGAATCATAGATCAATCAGGTTGGAAGAGACCCACCGGATCATCGAGTCCAACCATTCCTATCAAACACTAAACCATGTCTCATCAGGTGGGAGCTCCGCAGCACCCACCTTTGCTTACATGGACCTCCTGGGTATCCACTCAAAAGCGAATTCACAGCCTTGCCCTCTTTAGAAAACCTCTGCTCTTCGTGAAGTTTGTAGGAAGTTCATGATCTCTGAAATGTAAATGCAAATGCAGATTATAGAATCATAGAATAACCAGGTTGGAAGAGACTCACCCGATCATCGAGTCCAACCATTCCTATCAAACACTAAACCAGGTCCCTCAGCACCTCATCTACCCTTAAACACCTCCAGGGAAGGTGAATCAACCCCCTCTCTGGGTAGCCTGTTCCAATGACCCTTTCTGTGAAAAGCTTCCTCCTAATGTCCAGCCTAAATCTCCCCTGGTGGAGCTGGAGGCCATTCCCTCTTGTCCTGTCCCCTGTCACCTGGGAGAAGAGCTCAGCTCCCTCCTCTCCACAACCTCCTTTCAGGTAGTAATGAGGTCTCCTCTCAGCCTCCTCTTCTCCAGGATAAACACTCCCAGCTCTCTCAGACGCTCCTCATAGGGCCTGTTCTCCAGCCCCTTCACCAGCTTTGTGCCTCTTCTCTGGACTCGCTCCAGAGCCTCAACATCCTTCTTGTGCTGAGGGGCCTAGAGATGAACACAGAATTCAAGGAGAGGTCTTATAGTTGGTATGTTGAACCACTGAGGTGCTCTGTCGTGACAAATCTTTTATTTTGATGTAAAAAAGTGCCAAGAGCTTTTTAAAGCATCTCTTCTAAGTTACTGCGTAACCTAATATGTGGTTTGGCTTTAAAACAAACTTTCGGCAAACGGTGCCTTGGGAGCACCCCTTTAGCCTCTACTTCAGAAATATTTTGAAATTAAACACAGTGAAAGAGACAGCTAGAAAAACAGACCCCATTAATACTCATAAAAACCCTAATAGAAAGCAGACTGAAAGGCCATTAAAATTCTAGTCATGACTGGGAGAGCAGACTGCAAACTTTGGAGATAACAATGGAGAACAAGCAACTAACAGCAATTTTGAAGAGAATCTGACATGATTGTAAGAGCATCGGCTGGTTCTGCTTTGGCTGTTGTTAATAGACTCTGTTGCGACCCCGTGCAAGGCAGAAATAGAGCATAATGAAAGACAAGGCATATAAATCAGCAATCAACTCCTCCTTCTCGACACATCAGTAGCAGCTAAATGAAATGAAGATCTGGGATGCTCCCCTGAGCTACTTCTGCACCGTTTAAATTGCACCCTGATCTCCTATATTTATAATGGAAGCAACTTCAATGGATTAGGCTCTTTGAAATTCAGTGTAATTTGGTAAAACAAAGTAATTAGGAAGGTAGCGCTTTCCAACGGGCTATTAAGGCCCCAAGCTTGTTACAGTGACAAAACCGCCTGATTCCATGGAAGTTTGAATCTCTGGATCAGTATTAATACATTGTAAGTACATTTTTTCCCTCATTTTGGCTGTGGGCACCAACATATTGCTTTTCATTCTTCAGTCCTATTAAATATAATGCATCTATCTGGAATGGTTGGACTTGATGACCCAGTGGGTCTCTTCCAACCTGGTTGTTCTATGATTCTATTGCTCTGTTCTTTAGAAAATGCTTGTGGTACAGGCAAAAATAGAAAGGAATTATGAAAATTCCAGTATTTTAGGTGGAACTAGCTGTCCTGATACTTTTATTTTTTAATCTTACTATGCACCTCAGAGACCTCCAGAGCAGTTCTTTATGTAGTCAGCTGACTGATCACCAAAGGACAGCTTAAAGCAGCATTTCAGCAGGACCCTGACAGGTGCCAACGAGAGACAAAGAAAATCTAGCTAGAACTTCTGATTCTTGAATATAACAGAGTTTGGAGAAAACTGACAGCGCCTGGTGAAAAAAACAAGTGATACTGCAATAATGCAGCCAGAAAATTCCACTATCATAGAATCACCAGGTTGCAAGAGACCCATCGGATCGTAGAGTCCAACCATTCCCACCAATCTCTAACCCATGTCCCTCAGTACCTCATCCATATGTGCCTTAAACACCTCCAGGGACAGCAAATCAACTCCCTCCTTGGGCAGCCTGTTCCAGTGCCTAATGACCCTTTCTGTGAAGAACTTTTCCCTTATGTCCAGCCTGACCTTCCCCTGGTGGAGCTTGAGGCCGCTCCCTCTTGTCCTGTCCTGTCACTATATATCATCAGGGTGAGAAAAACAATGAAGGATGGGAAGTTGTGCTCTCTCACCACTGCCAAAGGCACAAGGGGTCGGTGAGGTGCTTGTTGATGGGTACCTGCTCCCATTTTCATTCTCACCATTGCCTCAGGGCAATGACTTTTGTACAGTCAAGAGTTGGGAGTTTCAAGGCAAAATAATGCCCTTTTCAGGGTCTGACCTGCTAGGATTCAGACTTGGCTTTGCTAATGGGGTGACAATGCTCGGTCTATGGCAGCTGTTGAACAGAAAGCAAGAGTTCACTGAAAAATCCTGGAGCTGAAACAGTCCCTGAGCTGTCACACCTACCTATCAAGACAGCCATTTAAATCTTAACGCTCTGTCTTTCACCTCCTGTTATCCCATTTTTCTTTTCCTTAATCAGTTTGGCACTTAGACAATAAAGTGCTTCTAGCTCCAGCTGATGATCCCCTTTTTGGGGGCATCAGGAGAGTGATAAAGCACAAAGAATCAAAACAAGCCGAGTTCAAATGCATCGCAATGTCAAAAAGTATGTTCTGCTTCATTCAGCAGCAAGAGATCTCACACTCGCCTGCATGGGAAAGCCAGTGCAATTATCTGTTTGAGTAATTCTCTGACTTCTTTGACTCAGGCTTTTCACAAAGGAAGAATAAAAGCAGATAAAAGCTGATAACAAACTTCTACATCTGAAGGGAAAGGGGGGTTTTATTACCCATCAAAGTTTTTTTACTGAACCACTGTGAAAATTCACCTTCGTGCACTGTGCCAGAGACAATATTATTTGGGATTTTTGACAAGAAACAGCTCATTGGCTTGTTTAGGAAGAGGGGGTAGGAATCTGCGGGAAATTGTATGGACAACAGGGACAGGATCTAAATTTCTCACATGCTGCCTGTGGATTTCAGCTCCTGGCTTTCTCTCATCTGTTGGTTTGCATGGTATTTCCCTGCTCACAGAAGCAGCAGCCAGATTTCCTACCCTATTTGATCAGCAAAACAGTGCCCAATCCAACTCAGAGCAAGCCAAAAAGTTGATTTAACCTGCAGCTGCTTCTAATAACTCCAAGCAGTCAAAGAGCAGAGGTCACACACAGGTGGTAGGTGCTGACAGACGCATTAGAAGGATCCATATGGCATCTTTGCTGGAGAACCAACAGAGTAACAGCTACTTAAAAAAAAAAAAAAAAAAAAAGCTTGTTCATATTTTACTATCATAAAACAACTCGTTTCCAGATTATTATATTGCTTTAAGTACAAGGCTCGGTCCCTGATTATGTCCATCTCTCTTAGATGCATTTTGAATGATTTCTCTCTTGCTTTCTGACCAGTTCATTTTTGTCTTCTATTTTTGTCTTTCTCATTTGCAAGAGCCTGGATGAGATATTGCTCCTGGGAACAGAAGCAGCATCCCAGTTCAACACTGGAAATCAATACAATTACAAGATGCTATAAATCTAGTTCTTCCTGAAAAGCGGAGGATGCATTTTGAGTTCTAAATCTGCAAAACCTTCCCACATTTTCTAAGGCAGGTGAAACCATGTCTGAAAGGATCTTCCACGATCCAAGGTTTGTATCTTTGGCTCATGGAGTAGACAAATGAACAGGTATCAAAAGCAGAAGAAATACAGACATGCAAGGACAACAATATTTTTGATGGGAATGGTTGGACTCAATGATCCAGTGGGGCTCTTCCAACCTGGTGATTCTATGATTCTATGATAATATGTCAGTCTTGATTCTTCTAATAAACAAAAAAAAAAGAGCTAGCATTACCTTTTATAATCCCCTAATCATAATCAAAGAAATTAACTGGTGCAGAACATAATCAAATAATATACGAAGATCTGTAGATTCACTAGTATCATAGAATCATAGAACAACCAGGTTGGAAGAGACCCACCGGATCATCGAGTCCAACCATTCCTATCAAACACTAAACCATGTTCCTCAGGACCTCATTCACCTGTGCCTTAAACACCTCCAGGGAAGGGGAATCAACCACCTCCCTGGGCAGCCTATTCCAATGCCCAATGACCCTCTGTGTGAAAAACTTCCTCCTAATGTCCAGCCTAAACCTCCCCTGGTGGAGTTTGAGGCCATTCCCTCTCATCCTGTCCCCTGTCCCTTGGGAGAAGAGCCCAGCTCCCTCCTCTCTACAACCTCCTTTCAGGTAGTTGTAGAGAGCAATGAGGTCTCCTCTCAGCCTCCTCTTCTCCAAGATAAACACCCCCAGCTCCCTCAGCAGCTCCTCATAGGACCTGTTCTCCAGCCCCTTCACCAGCTTTGTTGCTCTTCTCTGGACTTGCTCCAGAGCCTCAACATCCTTCTTGTGCTGAGGGGCCCACAACTGAACACAGGATTCAAGGAGATTAAAAACAGCACTGTGAGCTTTCCTCTCCTAGATTTTCTTTCTTTATTTCTACTGGGCATGGATTTCTTGGCACATTTTACGTGTTATAGACCTAATGCTCACACTGACATTAGCAGTGACAGCTGGTAATAATGCCATTGTCATTTGATGTTGACTTTCCGCAGTCTCGAGGGTGCTAATAACTGGTTGCCTGATCCAAGCCCAGCGCTATCCACGCAAAGGATTCCTATTGCCTTCCGCAGCTCAGTTGTTATCTTCCCCACTTTAAGGTGGAATTAAGAGGTGACTATTGCAAATAACACAAACATCACCTGGGCTTGCTCAAATGTCAGCTTTTATTTTGGGCTTTGTAACTCAAGGTGGGAGCCTGGAGGAGCCCTGACTCTGAAGGAAACCTTTTCTTATATAATCTGCTATATGCTCTTATTTAAATAATGTCTTCTCAGGAAAACAATGTGCTGGCACAGGAGGCTCCCACAGGGAAAGAAGATACAGAAAAGACAAAAAGGGCCTCCCGCAAATGCAGCTGCTTAAAGGGTTCTTAATTCCAGATTCCTAACAGGTAACAAGTTTTTCCAGCCAAATTGCCCTCATCTGACACAAAGTCTTTCTCAACAGTCAGACAGGACAAGCCTAACTGGTTAGAAGTTAATGAACAATCCTATCACTGTCTGGCAAAATAAAGTGAAAGGTAAAAGAAAGATCTGAAACTTGACTAAAGCTCAAATCAAAAAAATGCTCTTGTTACTGAACCTGACATAAAGATTTTCAGTGTCTGAATACGGTTGGACTGAATGATCCAGTGGGTCTCTTCCAACCTGGTTATTCTATGATTCTATGATATGCTCATGAACTTTCAGGGCTGCCTTACCTTTTTTTTCACTCCTGGTTCAGGCAGGACTTCACACCACAGCCCATTGATCTTCACCAAGCGGCACAGCTTGGCACTGATGCCAAAATTCTCCCCTTTCTTTGCTCCCACTTCTGCTTTGCCCCTCTCCGTGCCAGCAGCCCCAGGGTGAAGATAACCTGGGAACCAGCTCAAGTCAAATAGACCTAACAAAACACCAAATACCCAAACAAAACACTCCCCAAACCCACGTGCAGTTTTAACCAGACCGGTTTTCTGTTGGCAAGAAAACTACTTCTCACTATGCCACAACAAAAGAATCATAGAATCATAGAATCACCAGGTTGGAAGAGACGCATCAGATCATCGAGTCCAACCATTCCTATCAAACATTAAACCATGGCCCTCAGCAGTTCGTCCACTAAACACCTCCAGGGAAGGTGAATCAACCACCTCCCTGGGCAGCCTGGTCCAGTGCCCAATGTGAAACATTTTTTCCTGATGTCCAGCCTGAACCTCCCCTGATGGAGCTTGAGGCCATTCCCTCTCGTCCTGTCCCCTGTCCCTTGGGAGAAGAGCCCCGCTCCCTCCTCTCCACAACCTCCTTTAAGCGCACAAGGACAGAAAAAGAGAAAAACTGTTGTTTCCTTCCTGGCTCTGCAGCCTCGCTTAGCAGCAGAGGGAGGCAGCAGCCCCCGTTCCGCAGGAGCAAGGCGCCACCCTGCGGCCGCCGCGCGCATCGCACCCTGTGGGCCCTGAACACAACGAGCGCTCCCCGGCTGGGGCGGGGACGGGGGGGGGAGGGGGCTGTGGGCCTCCCTTCCTACCGCTGTGGCTGCAAGTCCTTCTAGCAGAGAGGATGTAACTTTTCTTTCAGAGCGAGACGGACACCTCACGCCTTTGCACCTAAGACTTCCAGTGGATTTGAAAGACAGAGAGCTGGGATGATACTCATATACAAACCAAACCATCTCAGCACCTAATTCCCTTTGTCAGGCTTATCAAGAAATTGAATCATAGAATCACCAGGTTGGAAGAGACCCACCGGATCATCGAGTCCAACCATTCCTATCAAACACTAACTAACCCATGTCCCTCAGCACCTTGTCCACCCGTCCCTTAAACACCTCCAGGGAAGGTGACTCAACTCCATCCCTGGGCAGCCTGTTCCAGTGCCCAATGACCCTTTCTGTGAAATATTTTTTCCTAATATTCAGCCTGAGCCTTCCCTGACGTAGCTTGAGGCCATTCCCTCTTGTCCTGTCCCTTGGGAGAAGAGCCCAGCTCCCTCCTCTCCACAACCTCCTTTCAGGTAGTTATAGAGAGCAATGAGGTCTCCTCTCGGCCTCCTCCAGGCTAAACACCCCCAGCTCTCTCAGCCGTTCCTCATCAGGCCTGTTCTCCAGCCCCTTCAGCAGCTTCGTTGCTCTTCTCTGGACTCGCTCCAGAGCCTCAACATCCTTCTTGTGGTACAACACCACACAGGCTAAATACTAAAGAAAAAGCCACTACAATAATATTTTTCCTGGCAAGTTTTATCTGCTGACATTTGTAAATCCACTGTGAAAATGTGGTGCAATCAATACAGCTGAGGCCCAAGTTCTAATTAGAGCCTTCTGTTGGAAAACAGCTCTTCCTTAAACACTGCGTGGCTAGTGGTAGTGATAGAATATTCCCTAAAAATAAGAGAATGGTTCATTAGCCTTCATGGAAAGGGAAGATCAATGTGCCCTTGCGAAAGTTAATGAATACACAGAAATATCACACCACGACCCCTGATCTCAGCGCCTGAGGCAGCACTATTATCATGCACTCGCAAGAATTGCTCAGCAACAGGGCGAGGATACAACTCTTATTGCCTTAATTTTATCTGTGTGATTATTTAAATTAATGACATACCGGCTGCAAGTCACAAAACCTCAAGAGATGCTCATCTGCTTAAATATTAACAATGCATTTCTGCTCTAAGGCATAAGAAGGGAAAGCAGGACGCAATACTAACAATTTTGAAAAGCCTCGTTGCTCTTCTCTGGACTCGCTCCAGAGCCTCAACATCCTTCTTGTGCTGAGGGGCCCACAACTGAACACAGGATTTGAGGAGCAGCCTCACCAGTGCTGAGTCCAGAGGGAGAATCACCTCCCCGGACCTGCTGGTCACACCATTTCTGATCCAAGCCAGGATGCCCTTGGCCTTCTTGGCCACCTGGGCACACTGCTGGCTCATGTTCAGTCGGTTGTCGACCAACACCCCCAGGTCCCTCTCCTCCTGGCAGTTTTCCAGCCAGACTTCTCCCAGTCTGTAGCTCTGCATAGGGTATGAAAAAGAAATGTTTCATTCAAACAAATGCTGAAATAACACACTTAAATCACTATTCTCCCTCCCTCAGGGATTCATCAGACCTTGGTCAAGAACAAAATGTAAGATTGTCTTATTAAACAAACAAAAGTTTTGAAGGATGATGAAAATACCTTGTGGTCTTGACCGACTTTTGGCAAGTCCTTGTGTAAGTCCATCTCCCTCTACGAAGTGGAAATGGAGAGGATGTCAGCCACCCCATTTCTTTCAGCAGCACAACAGCACAACGATACACCTTAGTTATCCTGCCTCCTAGGCTATTTTAGATAATGGCATTTGCATTCTGTTACTTGCAATAAGAACACCTCAGAAAAAGAAAGCAATTTGAAGTCTCGATACCATGATTTTTTTTTTTTCACCTAATGTACTCGAATCCAAGATTATCTTTTTAAGACCATTACCCACCGCCTTCTGCTGCAGTCTGCACCATCTCCATCTACCCACTGTGCTACAACCAGTTTGCTGCTTCATTCCTGTGAAAAAATATAGAAAAACTTTTCTTAGCGTGGATTTGGAAAGTGGGCTAAGCAGCTCTATCTTTTCTCTTCTCTGATCCTTTCTTCTTTTACCCCTGAAAACATGTTCTTCCATCTCCACAATTATGACTTGCAGGTTGGCCACTGGTCTTTTGTGGGATAAAAGGCACCGGAGGGTACGGCATTTTCTGTCCAGTCTTTGAGGAGCAGCCGTCTGAGAAATCACACAGCTCTGCTTAAAGCCGTGTGAATGGGAGAGGTTACAGAAAGCCAAAGACCTGCACATTTGGATGACTTTGCACAACACTTTTGTGCCTTTGAAAAAGTTATCCGGGAAGATCTGTGAACGTTCGAGAAAGAACAAGGTTGAACAGTACAAACGGTTGAGCTGGAATTCGGTGAAGAATTGAAACTAGTCCATAAAATTGCTATCATACTTTTTACATACAAGACAAGCTCAAAACAAAAAAAAAAAAAAAAACAAACCAAAAAAATGTTGTGAAGTTGTGTTAATGGGAAGGGCTTGTGTGTAGGGCAGAGACTGGAGAAAAATAGTTCTCAAGGATTTGTCACACACTGATCCTTGAATCCTGGGATAACCCTGAGCCCCACAGCTCTACAAGTGATGATTGAAAGATCAAGTAAATTACTCTGTTGGGACCACAAATTAAAACAAAGCAACTTCTTGATATTGTGTCATATAAACAAAGTGATTCAATGCAAAGTTACTTTCAGGCATCCTTTATATCCTCTGCAGATAGTTCCACTAGAAAGAATATCGGAGCGAGTTGATTTAATGACCCTTCATTTAAAGGCCAAGGTTAGAGTAGCTTTTTTTTGTCTTCATTGTAATTGGATTGTTCTCCCACAGATAGTCTGACTGTATCAATCATTACTCGAGTGAAAGGTGACTAGAAGTATTTACTGAACCGTCATATCCATGATAAAACAACAGCTGCTGTCAGCTCTAAAGGGAATACATTAGCAGAAGTAAACCTGAAAGATAAAGACCTGTTAGTCATAACATGCCTTTCAATCAGTTATTTACGTTAGCAGCTCAGCTTTGAAATAAAGTGAACATAATCCCTATTTACAATAAATTGAGCTTATCTTTGCACTATGAGATATCTTAAACTATGATGGTAGATTGATTTTTTTTCTTCAGAAAGACATCTACCTTCTCCACACTCACTAGTTTGCTTCCCTGAAAGTCTCCATCACCTCCAGTTAGGTTATATAGCCTGTTTGGATGTAGAAACCCAACATCTTATACTTTCCCAGCATTTTATTCCACAATTGACAAGGTGTTTATTAAATTGATATACATGTACTAAGCCCAAATCAGTTAAAAAAGATCTTACTGGAGTGCCTGGTTACTGACACTAACAAACAGAAAGGCTGAGCTGACTTGGAAGAATCTGCTCCCGGAGAGAACGTCTGTTTAACAAAGGAAGGTAAAGACATCATAGAGCACAGAGTGCAATTCGAGAGCTGAACTATCCCAAGGCGTCAGCTCTGTAAGAGGTCACAGCTTTCTGTAGTGGCTGAGCACATCAGGTTGGGATCAGCCACCATACAGGACTCCAGCTGAGACCCTGCCAGCCTTAACCGCAGCAGAAGGATTACTTCAAGCTGCCTTGAAAGCTAAATGCTTTTACGTTCCCTTATGACATTTAGTTGTTTTGCAGCCACCTGGCCTTGTTGCCTCGTGTTCCCCTTGTAATCTACTCTAACCCTTGCATCCCTTGGTAAAGAGCTGACGTCTCACTTCTCTTCCCGTTATGTGTTTGCATAGTCAATTAGCCTTGCTTAGAAGCACTTATCCCTATTGAATCCCTTCAATTTCTCCAGATCATTTTGTGTTCTAATCTTAGAATCATAGAATCACCAGATTGGAAGAGACCAGTCAGATCATCGAGTCCAACCATTCCTATTAAACACTAAACCATGTCCCTCAGGACCTCATCTACCTGTGAAGGGGAGACCAAAATCACTGTTCCTCTCCATCCTCCCTTCTAGTGCCCTAGCACCTCACAACAGTGCTGTTCACAATGCTTAACAAAAAGCACCACACCACAAATGAAGTGGGACTTTTCTTTATTTTAAACATTTACAGAGTTGGAAATAAATACAGGAAGTAGAAGTCAGAAGGGGGCTTTTCGAAGAAATCAATCAAGTCTTCGTCAGGCTTCAAACCGGAAAAATTGTATCCAATAGCTGCTTAAAACTGGCCACCGTTTGAAAAGGTCAAGAACCAGGCTGAACAATAATGTAAGTAAAGATAAACGTTACAACAAACAAGGATGACACAGCTGACATCAGCAAACACACAGCTGTAAGAGACAAAATGGAACCACACTACCACAAGAAAGTTTCGTGTATTTACAACATACCTATCATACAAAAAAAAAAATTGAAATATTTAGGGAGTGATTTCTTCTCTGTCCAGCTCTAAGATATAAAAGAAACACTGGAGGGTTGGTTGGATTTGTTGTCCTCCCCGATATCTACAGAGTAGTTTTAACTTTTGGCAAAGTTTAAAAAAAACGCTTTGTATTGCGAGAATTTTTCATCCAACCTGTACTATTCCGTGTTTCCATCCTTGCTTAACACCACTGTCATCCGTTGGGGCAGGTTTTCAGAAAACAGAGTTTGTAAAGTTCTTTACAGTCCTTTATCGATGGTCTTGCCTGTAGGTTGGGAAAGTGTCTGTGCGATGAAGCTTCACTGGGCTGGAAACATCTTCACCGAGTCAGATGCAAAAAAAAAAAAGTAGAACAACATTCAGTAAGACATAAGCATCTTATACAGCATTTCATAAAGGACTATGAAAACTACAGATTATAGGCTTTTAATTATACCTGTCCCTGCTTAATCTGTTGCTACATCTCAGAAATATTTCTCAGATTTTCTTTCCCGGTTCCTTCAGAACAGAGTTGCACAAAGCAAATGAACTTGGTAAAAGTCCTGACTCTGCTCTATAAGTGAAAAATGCACTATAACTCACGATATTAGCATCAGTTATTTTCTGTACAGTATAAAAGGGACAAAAACCAATTCAGCAAGCGTAAAATCCAACTTTGGTGGAAGAAAGTTTTTGCATAGAACATTTCAGGTGCCTCCACCATCCGGTGAGTAAGACGCAGCTTCATGTGTGTAGGACTACACAACTTGGTGTACCAATTATTTCATATTTCTTTCTCCAATAATAGAAATATTTCAAGATTTTGGCAGTTAAATGCAATTAGAGGTGCTTTGGGTACCACTGAAGCAGGAGCCCTGACAGATGAATGAAACAAGGACTTCAGTGTCTTTCCTAATTACAACGCTGGCTGCATGGGTTACTTATTTTATAAAGCCCTTTACTACATTCTCATGACAACAATCTCCTAGGATCCTGTTTTCTTCCCTCGGTCTAACAAGCAAGCTAGTTCTTCTAAATCTAAAATAAGCGGTTTCTACCAATACAGTCTCTTTATCTTGAGCCAACTCAGTGCCGAATTATTGTTTTAATAAAGGACTACAGAGTAAGGCACAGTAAGCCCAACCCACTGATTCTTTCAGAATAATACAAGCCGTCTTGTTCTTGTGTGCCACAGGCTGCCACCAGCAGGTCATCTTCCCATGCCCTAATTCACCGAACAAATTTCAACAGGCGTTTAAGTACTGCTTTTATTATTCATCCCTCCTCTGAAACGTTTGCTGGGTTTAGTTGAGGCTTTTTATGTGCTGCCTGCCCCCTCTAGTGTTAAGAAAAAGGAAAAAATTTAGCTCTTTAGATGGTTGAAAAATTTGCTGAGGACCAGGATGGATTCATAGAATCATGGAATAGTTTGGGTTGGAAGGGACTTTAAAGATCATCTAGTTCCAAGGGCTGCCAGTGCCTGTAATTTTTAATCACAGCTTATAATGTTCTGTGTTATGGAGGTGCTAAATTCTATAATGTTCTGCTTTATTTAAAAAAGTACAATAAATATCTAATATTCATCATTCCTTAAGAAATTTCTACTATTTGAAAGGAGGAACAAAAACTAAAAGAGAGAAGATACTTCAATGTTTTTTCAGACCAAGATATTTTAAAATATCTGATTGTGACTTCATAACTCATCCATACCAAGTTTTTTACAAACCCTAACTCGGCTCATCCGCGTAGCTTAGAGTGGAAAACCATGTTTTGAAATGCAGTAGCCACTAGATGTCCCTTGGCGACCACAGAGGGACAAGGGGGTGTAGAGATTTCCCCTGGGAGAGATTCATAGAATAGTTAGAACACTTTGGGTTGGAAGGGACCTTAAAGATAATCTAGATTCCTCCCTCTCTGCATCTTCAGGATGTTCTCAGGCAGATGGGGACTAAGCCTTGTTGCCCTTTGGGCTGATGAGGTTTGGAGAAAGCACCTGCCCATCTTCAGACCTCACTGCCAAGTACAGCGGCAGCACTTGCAGCTGTCTGAGCAACAGTTTCCTAGAACAACTTTTTGTGGCTGTTTTTATTTCCCTAATTCAGCTGTTTTCAAGGATGCAGTTGTTTCGGCTGAATGTTAGCAAGTATGCAAAATAAATAATGAAAACTGCATTGTTCTTAGCGTGAGGCAGTAGTCCAAAGCAGGGGGGAGCCAAATGATTATAAGTCTGGCAAAATAACAGTTTGGTAGCAGGAAGGACAGGCAACCTTGATAACTGGCCGTCCTGTAACAGTAGTTTCCCCTTCTTTACTTAGAAATGGGCAGAAAACTTGCCAAATGACACATTCCTCTCCAATGGGAACTAAGAACAGCACCTCCTGATCACAACCTCTCCGCCAAGTTGTCCATCTTAAGGTGGCACCTGCCCTTCTCTCATCAACGAGACCACAGCGATGACTGGCTGAGACCAAACAGCAGCCACCAGATGGACAGATACTGAAATGATGTGACGACGTCTCGATCGGATTTGTGCGCTGATTCTTCCCACCGCAGCCCCTTACCTTGCAGACCGTAGAGCTGGCCAGTGCTGTGCTGTCGCGTGATGTGCTGCCAGTAGGCACTGCGGGGCAAGGGCACCATGGTGCTGAGAGACACGGCTCGCTCACTCATTTTCATTTGAAGCTGCAAGGCAGTAAACAGAAGTGAAGGAGACAGTCATAGAATCATAGAATCACCAGGTTGGAAGAGACCCACCGGATCATCGAGTCTAACCATTCCTATCAAACACTAACCCATGTCCCTCAGGACCTCATCTACCCGTCCCTTAAACACCTCCAGGGAAGGGGAATCAACCGCCTCCCTGGGCAGCCTATTCCAATGCCCAATGACCCTTTCCATGAAAAACTGCCTGTAATGATATTGGCAGCACACACCCTCCCTCCCTCTGTCCACCCTGCATGAGCAGAGACAACTAACTCAGGGGTTAGTCTCCTCGGGCACACGCCACTCAGGTTAGGAGGTCACGCTGCTGTTGCACACCAAAGCTCACCTTGGTGCTCCCCTGGTCTTGGGCTACCACTGCTTCCCCTGAGGGGAGTTTTAAGTCAAGCAGCTGAAACAGAAACTGGGGATCAGTGGAAGACAGCAAAGTGCCAATATGCTCCTATGTAGCAGCAAAGCTGCCCAAGGGACCTCCCATCTAAGCAAACAAAAGCCAAATACAGTCCTAGCACTGAGAGAATCTGACTGGAGATGTTTCACACGGGTGAGAGCAAGTTGATCTTGTTACTTCTAAAGCATTTTCTATTCATCCAGCTGGATGGTACAGGAGCTCAACAGAGGAAATAACTGCATCCTTCAACTAAATTCCTTGAAAGAACAGCATGTCGAGGCTGCAGTGCATTGCTGGAAGTCCTGCCTCATACTTCTCCTCCATACAGGGCCTTCACCTACATTTTCTTACATAATCACAGTCCTCCGTTACGTCATATTATACTTAACACAAAAATAAATGAGAACTGACTACTTTAAGGCTTTTTTTCTCCCATTACTTTAACAGGATGTATCTGCAATATGATAAAAATAATTTTATTATACCATAAGCTCCACAGCACAGCTAAAAGACTCCTTCCAAAGCTCAGGAAAGCATCAGTTCAAACACAGCAAGACGGCATCTGATTTTCATGAAGGTAACTTTTTACAGAAAGGTAAACTTTTTTTTTGTTCTAGTTTCACTAAACCTGAGATGAAAGAACTTTCTACAAGAAGATGGCTATAGTTTGGAGTGACACAAAACATGCAAAGCAAACACAGGAAGAGGTGAGGGCTGGTGTTATCCAAAAAGACTCATTTCTGAGTTATTTAGAGGCACTTCTCTCTCTACAGGGGACACTGAAGGCAAAAGAAAACCAAACCTAGATCAGCTCCTGCTCTTAAAACACCCACCTCGGCATCAGGTGGAAGTGAATCACTGCACCGTGCAAGGCTCCACCTCGTGTATTTATTATAACTCCCTCACTAAAGCCCCAGCAGCCTTTGCAGAGCCACCATGCGCATCCCAGAACCACAGAAACAAACAAAGAAGGATATTTTACTGGGAGTAAAAACCAACAGAGCATTGCAAGGATGACATTTCCTAGCTGGAAATACTTTTTTGGCGATTTGGACAGGAAGCTAAGGCAGTGTGAGCAACATTTGGCTGTCAGGAGGAGGGCAAAAAAGCAACAGGCTATCTAGGGAGGTAAAAAAGAGGCACAGCTAGAGAAAGATTAGATAAAGGCACAAAAAAAGTGCCAAGAAGGGCTGCCCTTCCTGAACTCAATCAGCAGGGGGAAAAAATTAAAAAAAAAACAACCACATCTAGAGATAAGAATTAGTAAGTTATGTCCTGAATACATAGTGTTTAATCAAAACACCTCAGACTGCAAGCAAAGGCAGCTTTAATGATGATAGATTTCATTCTCCCAATTAACCTACTGTATCTCTGTAGCAACAGGATGAGTAGGAATAAGTTGCTAATGACCCAGCTCTATGCTGCAGAAGCACCCAGCACTGCAAGGAGGTCAGAGCCAGTCGGAATTGATATGCCGGAACAGGCAAGAGCATAGGCTGCAAGCAGAGCAGCAGGTGGGATGCGCATCTCGACATTAATACAACAAATAATTTGTTAACTGGAGGGCACCTAATTCGTAGCCTCTCACCCTCTTCTACCCAGGGGTAGAGGAGAATGCTGAAGCTGGAAAGGAGATCAGGATCCTCAGAGCAGCTCAAACACAGCTCCCTGCATGCATTACAGGGATCAAGCCCAGGTGGCCAAGAAGGCCAATGGCATCCTGGCTTGGATCAGAAAGGGTGTGACCAGCAGGGCCAGGGAGGTTATTCTCCCTCTGTACTCCGCACTGGTGAGGCCGCTCCTTGAATCCTGTGTTCAGTTGTGGGCCCCTCCCCACAAGAAGGATGTTGAGGCTCTGGAGCGAGTCCAGAGAAGAGCAATGAGGCTGGTGAAGGGGCTGGAGAACAGGTCCTATGAGGAGCGTCTGAGAGAGCTGGGGGTGTTTAGCCTAGAGAAGAGGAGGCTGAGAGGAGACCTCATTACTCTCTACAACTGCCTTACTATCCATATTACACTAATACTCAATATTCTCCTCCTATTTCAAAAGCCACTGAGCATCATTTCCACTCTTCATTATGAATCTCTGTCGAAATGGCCAGAGATAACAGCAGAGCTCCAACCTGGGCACACCTCTTGCACATCAGAAGGATCAAGTGCAAAGTTGAGTTGCTGAGAGGGGAAGAAGAGTCAGGGAAGGTTGCTGGTAAACTGGTTGTTAATCTCTCTTTCTATGAAGCACTGAGCTTTATCTGCCAAAACTGGGAAGTTCACTGTTATTACTTCAGCGAGATGTCACGTTGTATGTAAAGTCTTTTTTTAAAGCTACCTGAAGTGAGAGAAGGCATAAATGACAGCAGTCAAATCCCAGCACTGCTCCCCTCAGGTTTCATGGCAACCAAATACACATGAAAGTATAACTCCAATAGATATTTTCTTTCCATTGTCTGGCAACGCAAACGTGAAAGGAAAGAAGCAGTTGCATGAGGTGAGTTACCAAATTACCAGAAAGGCTTCATGCATCGCTAAGCAAAGCCTTCGCTTTAAAAGAGGGAGAGATCTTTGAACTCGCTGAACAGGAAAATAAATGAAACCTACTTGTGAAGTGCTACAGACTCTGGTCTGCACAGGCTTAGTTGCCACCAGAAAGCAAGAGTACATTAACGGAACAAGTCAGGGTGAGGTTCCCAACTGAGGAACCACTTTTGCATCAATGTTCCACGCGCATTTCAAAAGCCAGAGCCGGTTATAGCCGCAAACTGAACCAACATGCTGTAATGTAAAGAAAGCAACTGCCAGGGAGTGACAGACACACTATAACCCACGTTCTCAACAGTCCTTGCAGTTCTATTTCACTGTATCAGCATGGAACATTCATCTCTTGGTTTTCTTTTTTTTTTTTTCTCCCCTTGCACAGGCTCCAGGAGCCCTCAGGTAGCATAATACCACCTCCAGCTCATGGAGAATCACATCACTGAGGTAATGTCAGTCAGAATGACAGACGCAAACAGAAGACATTCAATATAGACTTAATTTCTCAGCATCCCCTTCTTTCTGCTTTTATTTACCCTTTCTGTGAATAACAGCTCAAGCTTCACTAACATGAAAATTCATACAGTGCAAATAATTCTTGGGAAGAGAGACGATATAGACAACCGAGAATGAAATGCAAGCATCTAAAATGAACTCCTTGCTGTAAGAAGGAAAATCAGGGGAAATCAACCAATTCAAACAAAGGTGTACTTCACAAATATTTTGTAATCAGCAAACAAGCCACCTGAGTTCTACACTGATTTAACCATCCTCTGCCTAAACTTCCAAATCTGAATGTGAGGTTTGCATCTTACACTCCTGTATTTCCTACCAGTCGTGTGCACCATAAAACAAGCTTTACATACAAACAGCACTTGTAGAACACAGACATCCACTAAGAAATCACACAAACATCTAATCCTCCCCCACAGTTCAATCTGAAACGTGTGACTCTTTCCAAGTCATCCTTGGAGTGGAGACATCAATTAGCAAGTGGAAAACTGAGCATGAGCCACAACATTTTGCCAACAGATTGACGGAAAAAAAGCTTCCAAACAAACTCATGATGCTGATTAATCAAAGGAATCTAATGGAGATGTGTGCTGACAGGATCTTATCATCTCTGTATTAATTCACACTTATTGATAGTTTTGCAAACACAGAAAAAAAAAATCAAGGACTATGTTTCCCTCTTGTTTGGATTCTTACAAAGCAACTGTGGATATAGATACTACTCTAGTTTTTTTAATTTTGATGGAATAGTAAGAGCACTAATGACACTGAAGAAAAATATTATTAATTAGTAGCCAGTGCAAAACAACAAGCATAACGAGCAGCCATACCATTGAATTTTTCACGCTCTGCAACAAGCGCTCGTGTTGCTCTGCTATGGCCAAAGCAGCCGAGTGAACCTTCTGATAGATTGCTTCCCCATCTCTTGTTTGAAAGATGAATAGTCCTTCTCCTGTGTCACACATCCTGCCAAAGCAAGAACAGACGGGATCCAAGAGTGACATTTAAGCCTACAGGTCACAGACTCATAGAATCATAGAATCACCAGGTTGGAAGAGACCCATCGGATCATCGAGTCAAGCCATTCCTACCAAACACTAAACCATGTCCCTCAGCACATCATCCACCCGTGCCTTAAACACCTCCAGGGAAGGTGAATCAACCACCTCCCTGGGCAGCCTGTTCCAATGCCCAATGTCCCTTTCCGTGAAAAAATTCCGCCTAATCTCCAGCCAAATCTCCCCTGACTTCAGTTTGCTTTTGGGGAACAACTTGGCACTCCCTGTTTTCACTTCAAACTCCAGTTTTAGTAAAGAACCACTTAAAACCCGTAACTCAGCACAACAACACAACACAGAACATCCACCTACCTCCCTGCTTCAAACGTGAACCAAGATGGGTCCCGCCCATAGCGTCGGAGGGCACTTAATGGCCAAGAGATGAGTTTTACTCTGGGATTCTGGATGTCCCAAAGACAGATATTCTCAAATGTTATCTGCAAGGTACATTCCCCATGCACATCTAAATTAGGGGATGGCATCAAATACACATTGAATCTCTCTGGGAGAAAAACAAAAGGTTAGTCTAAAATCCCTGCCCGTTAAATGCGCAAGTCATTAAAGGAATTTCCTATTTCCCACCTCTAATGCAAGATCTTGATTCCAACAGTTAATTCAAAAACAAAGACCCCATTCCTTCCAATAACTCAATATACTCCACATTTAGGGCAGTCAGAACACTACAATCAAAGGGCATCAACCATTTGCGTGTGTGTTCAGATGCTGAGCACAACTGCACCATCATAATCCTGATATTTGCAAACAATTAATAAAATTGCCTGCATGAATAAATCCATCGCAATTGCATTCGTGCATATAATCAGCTCATTTGCATAGTAAAGTGAAGTAACCACAAGCTGAGGCTTTGCATGCAATTGCTACTATTTATTATTTGCTTTACGACGTTGCCAAAGAGCCTCAGTCACAGGCTGAGCTTCTTGTAGAGAAATTATGCAAGAAAACACACAACAAAGCAGCTCCTAGAGCTACTGAGGAGGAAAATGCTTTTCCATAATAATTCTAGTTATCTTACTTATCTCTGGTAACATTAAAAAAAAAAGCAAAAAAAAAAAAAAAACACTAACAAACAAAAAAACCCATGAAGGAGGAAGGAGGGCTCAGAAAAACAATTTAGCACCAATTTATTTCTGATATTCATAGTCCTACAGACTTTAAATAATGCAATTAAATATTTAAAAGGTCAACACTTATGTACCTACCACTCTGCTCCCTCTCTACTCCAGATGCCAACAAGTCAGGCTCTCCAAGGCTAATGTCATTTATCCGCGTTCCAAGACACTCCATCTGAAGCACCTTGCACCATTCATCTGCCTCAAGTTCTGTATAAATGCCCAGAAAATCTGTGTGTAGGTATAATACATTTATGATTTCACAATTAATGTTCTTGTGTTTTCTAACGAGCGCTGCCATTTCACCCACCTGACTCACAAGCAAAGGTTTTGGAGGTGTCGTCATTAAAATAAATCCCGACCGCGTGCTTCTTTGTGCTTTTTGGCATTCGTAATATATTCTTCACGTTGTTGAGTTCTGTGACCTGGAAAAGCACAATTCGAGAGTTTTAATTTGAAGCTTGAAGAGATATATATCCATAATCGACTGGAGAAGGAGAGAAAATAATTAAATCAAGTTACAAAGGCCAAGGAAAAGGACAGTGAGTATGAGTATGCTCATGATTGCTCTTCGAGAAATGCAATCTTGACATGAATCACCTTAGATAATTAACTTGAAGTCCTGAGATGATGAAGCAACCATGTCCTCCAGTTCTCTCTTGTCTATATTTGAGTTTCAGTGCAACACCACCTGAACCAGATTTTAGTCAAGGGGTAGACAGAATGAAAGTTCGCTCCACATTGAGAAATATTTATGTGAAGGACATGAGAAAGACCAACCTGATGTAGCAGAAGTAAAAAGAGGTAAATATAAAAATCATTTATTGATACAGAGGAACGAGCCCAGTACAACTTTCATAGAATCATAGAATCACCAGGTTGGACGAGACCCACCGGATCTTCGAGTCTAACCATTCCTATCATTCATTTCATTGTGGATGATAAAACAGTAAGAATGGGAAAAAGCTGCTCTCTAAATGATTTTTTTTATATGGAAAGCTGAGTATTTGTTAGAATGGGACACTTACAACAGAGCAACACAACAGTTTTATTTGTTAGAAAGCTTTTTTAGCTCTTTAAAGATTCACAGACTTGTACACGCAGGTTTCTGTTGCTTGGTTGTGAAAAAATTATTAGAAAAACAGCTTTCACACCAAAAAAATACCCCTGATACATCTGTTACCTTGTACACAGCTTTGTAAATACACACTACAGTTGGTTCACATTTCTAGCATCCATTTTTCACTCCCACAACCACACATATCATCATATTGCTGAATTTGAATGAGGAGGAATTCATTATTTGAATTCTTTTTAATGTAAAACCCAGTGCTCTGACAGGAAATCAGGAAATACTATTTAAATATTCATTTTTAGAAAACATCTCACCAATTCTTTCGCTTAGAAAGGGTTGGATTGAGAAAGAGAGAGAGAGAGAGAGAAACAGGGAATTTAACAGAAATATTCCCAAAGCTGTACTAACTAAAAAACTTCATTGCTTTGGTCTCTTTAGACCTGTGGAATAGCCTCATATCAAACTGTTTCAGCACTAAACCAAGAAATTCAGCAATTGTCTTACAGATAAGACTCAAGAAGTACAAAGAGTTGTCAGTGTTGCCGGGTCCAGCAGCAGTAATTGCTCCTCTAGAGCATCTTGGGTTCACCAGCACTACTACTGCAACTCTAGCCCTTCATCCCAAGCCAGAATCAAACCCACATTTTCAAGTAAGATCCCTGAAAAGGTAATTTTACTGTGAGTAGATGGACCAAAGAGCAGTTGATGGGCAATGTCTCCCCAAAATAAACACGAGCAAACCATCTACTGTCTAGAAACTCACTCTACAGGCAACAGTAGGAGGAATAACGGAAGAAACATCCCATTGGGAACACACCAAACCTGACAGCTGCCAAATTTAGAAAGCAGGTTTTTATAGCCTCCGGGTTCAAGATTTTGAGAAGTGTCAACCCTGTGACATCCCCATTGTGCTTAATTTTGCATAAGCACTTTTCATTCTTCCAGGAAACCTTGCTAACAAGACACCAACAAACTCATTGTTAAATATGACAAACCTGTCACAATCTATTTCCCATCGGGCGCAGCACATGACAGGTCAACCACAAATTGCCGGTTGCCAAGTTCAACTCTCACATATTTTTCTCATATACCAAGGAAGAATTCTAATGCAAGAGGGGAAGAAAATATAGCTACACTTTTTCAGTGAGTCCAGCAACCACCCTGATATTTATACTGAGTATATCTACATTTTCTGCAAGTGAAGGTGCTAATGAAGTTTTGTAACTATGAGTACAAAAGTTAGCAGAGGCAGAACACAGTCATGCATTTTGATAACACATCGCTTAGCTCTCTAGGATTTGTCGTGATGGAAAGCTTGTTTCTTAAAATCAGGAGTGTCACACTGCTGCCCAGGGAGGTGGTTGATTCCCCCTTCCCTGGAGGTGTTTAAGGCACGGGTAGATGAGGTGCTGAGGGACATGGGTTAGTGCTTGATAGGAATGGTTGGACTCGATGATCCGATGGGTCTCTTCCAACCTGGTTGTTCTATGATTCTATGATATCCTAGTAATTGTCTCTAGCGTGATGAATCCTGCGGATGCTGTGACAGAGCTGAGAGATCCTGGAAGGTCTATACTAGTCAGACTACCTTTCCATGCTGGTTAGGAGCCAAAAGCACTTTCAGCACTCAGGAGGTTCAGCGGCTGCCCGTGCGCCCCGTCAGCCCCCACTGACGGGTAGGCACAAGGGTTTCAGCCCCCGCAGGGAGACTCTACATCCTAGCAAGGGAGGCAAAGGACACTTGACCATGTGTGAGACTGTTAGCTACTGCACGGGGCTGGGAAAGAAGAAAAAAAAGCCAACCAACCAGTCCAAACAGTATCATTAATGACCCTGTATACAGACTGAGTCATGCATCTCCCGGCCAGATGGGAGAGATATTCTCAATATTGCCAGGAACACAAGAACAGGATTAAAACATTTGCTTTGTCTGCTTCCACTAAAGGAGACACATTTCTGATGGCTGTTTCTTTTACCATAACTCCAACCTTGTACATTTCACCTTCACCACCCCCAGCATCCCTAAGACCACACTTCAGCCCCCAAGCTGTCTTGTTTTATTCTCATTAGCCCTGCAAGCTGCAATGACTGCCTACTCTCTCTGCATGAACTTCTGCAGTTCCTGCATCCCTGACAGGGAGTATTCATCATTTCCTCTCATTTCTGTACTACAAAAGACATCCTGTACCTCCCAGTCTCAGCACTGCAATTTCCAGTTCACACTACCCACCCAAAGGCTTCTAGCATCACACTCTGCTGCTTATAGAATCATAGAATAACCAGGTTGGAAGAGACCCACCAGATCATCGAGTCCTATCTTTCCTATTAAACACTAAACCATGTCCCTTAGCACCTCATCCACACTGCAGCTCCAGGTCTGCATCATCTCTGAACCCAGTCAGGGAAACAGAGATTTACTCCTGACAGCATTTCATATACCTGCAGCCTCCCTCCAGTCTAGGGCTTCACATCAGAACCAGCTGGTCATTCCAACAAGATCTAACCAGCACACAGAATAAGAGAAGCCACAGTCACATCTTGAAACAAAGAGTTTTCTTTCTCTACATCTCCCAGTCAAGAAGTTTCACCAAAAGATACACAGCAGCTGCTCCTCCATCCTGTGTTCCAGCACAGCAATCTCGCTTCTCCTCCCTCTAAGTGACTACAGCCACTTATTCTACTGTCGCTTCACTGGACCCTTAGGGAGTTGTGTAAAATTCACAACTATGGTGTCTGGGACACTTGACCTCATGACAGTATAATTCTCAACTGCTGCACTCCCCTCTAGAACCAACTAAATACAAAAAGAAATGGCATAATTGCTTTGGAGCTGAGAATAGCAATAATTTTTTCTTCTTCTCCTAAATTCCTCTCAAAAGGCAGTTAGTTACTGCAGCGAAGTACTTCTTTGTAATCTCAGCTGCAGAGTAATATATTCCAATAGAGATTTTAGAAGAACCAACTCATGCTTGAAATCCTAAAGTTCATCCTTCTGGGGAGAAAAACTTGTTTTCATTTGAATAAGCCTTCTCCTACATTTGTTTTGTATTACTGTGCTGCCTCTCTAGGCACACTGTGCTGAAGACAATGCAAATTATCTGTGATATTATTTATTTTTCTCTCTCTGTTGCCTTCACAGTATTCACAGTGATCTATTTTGCTTTTCTGGGGCATCCAGTAGCAGTTAATTCACCTCTTAAAGCAAAAACTCTCTAAATCAACATAAAAGCAGAAGATGAAGACAGAGAGCACATATGTGTGTGTCACTGACCTGGGTGTTAGTGCAAGGGCAACTCAGACTGATGGGCTGTTCCCTGGGGCTGCAGGGCGGGTGGACAAGGAAGGGAGGAGGGAAAAAGGGGAACACATGAAGTGAACACGGACAAATAATTGAATAAGGATTTCTTTTTTTCACTGCATTTATATTTGCACTGCAAAGCGCAGCAGTCATGTACCAGAAACACACTTTGAGGACATTGGCTCACACTTCGGTCAAATAAAGTGCAGGCAATTCACCCTTTAGGTGTATCTTGAAGAAACACTGAAATCACTAGATTTGTGTCATTAATTTCACTGATCATCAAATCCTTTAACACTCATGTTTCAGCTCTGAACTGAGGGGAAGGAAAAAAAAACAAGTATATATATATTGGGAGAAACACTAGCTACAACATTTGGCAGCTCTTGGGTTATTTTGTGCTGCATTGACTACTTGAGAGCTCTTGTATAACGGCACTTGGTCTGAAAGGCTTCACAAGCATCTGAAGATTTCCTGATGGCATTTTGTTTCCATTGAACTGCACAAGCCGACACCAAAGTAGCTCCCTTTGAAGTGTGACAGGCAGGTAGCTCAGTTCTGACCTCTGACCCAGGTCCAAATGTCTCCAGTAATATGCACACACTCCAGTTTCTTCTGAGCTGATTTCAGACTAAGGTTTTCTTCAATATCTAGCAAACACAAGGAAAATAACAGATGGACAAATCTGTTTGTACTTAATGATGTACTTAATGATTGCAAGAAGTCTGGTCTAAGGTTTCCCAAAGTGAGCAGGTTGCACGTGGGGTACAGATGTGGCAGAGTCACCTTCCCTGGAGATGTTTAAGGCACAGGTGGATGAGGTGCTGAGGGACATGGTTTAGTGTTTGATGGGAATGGTTGGACTCAGTGATCCAGTGGGTCTCTTCCAACCTGATCCTATGATTCTAAGCTACTTTTTCTGGTCAATGGCAGAACTGATACCATGCAGAAGAGTCGCTTGCACGTGGTCTCTCAGCTCACAGACCCCTTCTGTCCTGGGCACAACCTTGTGGCACCTGATTTTTGTGTTTGGCAACAATACAGTCAAATAGCAGCTGCCCCTCCCTTTCTTCCTTTTTTTAGGACTTAACTGCTGCAGGCGCCTTCACCTTGCAGAGGTTCAGAGGTGCTCCAGTATGGCAGTGGTGCCTCCTGGCACGACCCAGCTTCAGCCAAGAAGCTACTCCTGCTGCCAGGGCTCAGCAGGGCACCTGCACCCCTGAGGGAGACATTGTTTAAAGATCAGCTCCCATTTGATCTGCTGTGTCACCCAGCAAGGTGCTTCAAAATGCCATCATTATCACAGGTGCCTAAATAGCCTTCCTGTTGCTCAGCCGAGTAGAGCAGATGGTCCGATTGTCTGGCACATACGCACTGAATTCACACTGAAGAAGTGGCAGGCTGCTAACACCCCCTCTACCACGTTTTTGGAAAGGAGTCAGTAGCAGACACTAAACACCTGCAAATATTTCAGGCTGAAGTTCTCTTTTTTTTTTTTCCATTTTTTAGACAACTTTCCTCCTGCAAAACAGTATTTTCATGGTTACTTCAATTCATATGTTTTATTTGTCTCAGATCAATAAGTAACATACAATTATAAGCTTAATTCTAAAAATCTGTGTAAAATACAAACACCAGACCTAAGACAGTATTAACAGAGAAATCACCTTAAGAATGATATTTTGTCAGATGGTAGAGACCTCCCTTTGTATACTTCTCTCCTCTATACTTCCAAGTCTCCTTTATGTTAAGATTACAATCCATACAATTGAAATATATTTCATAAAACCAAAATACTTCCAGAGCTGTGTGAAAGAGTTTTAAATGAGGGGCAGGGATTAATCATTCATTTCCCAGCTGACAGTGCAAGCAGACAAAGATTGACTCTGACCAGTTACACTCAGGCAAAGATTCTTCCATCTCTCCCATTCCCTTTAAAAACAAGCCAAACGCACAGTTTAAGAAAAACAGTCTTCAGCATTCAGACTATTGTTTGAATTGGTACATGATTCTGAAATATGGGTAGTCTTTCAGAGCACAATGCAAAAGAGTATATTTATTGCCTACAGAACCGCAACATTCAGTTGTTTTCAAGTATCTTGTGTTTTCATCTTAATTAGGGACTTCAAGCTTCTGTCTTGAGTTCCAAACAATTCCCCTGCTGATAAGCACAAGCAGAATACTTCCCCTGTATCTCCCTTTCTTCAGTGGGAAAAGTCATCAGCTGCTAGTTTTCATATACAGACTCCCACACTGACCATAACGAGCTGTAGCTCAATGCTGGCTTTTTCGAAGAAATTAAAGCCAGGAACGACTGGTAGATTCAGAGATTCAGTTTTCACCATCACTCTCAGAGGCTGACCCTTCACTCGCAGGATCAGCGGAGCCATTCACGAGATCCACCACCTCTGGGGACGAGCTTTATGTCACTTGTCCTCCGCAACTGGAAGGGCACATACCTACCACATAGAATTATCATGAGGCATTAGAGTGAAGCTGCCAAAACATCCTGACAAGTTACTTTAATTCTTTGAAAGCTCCAAACCAGACGTTTCATTCACAGTAAGAAACAGTATTCATTAAAATAAAAGTTAAACAGTCAGTTACTAGCAAAGTGGTCATACTTTAAGCATTTAATTTGCTACCGATACAGCTTTGCATTAGCAAGCCTGGAAAACAATTACAAACAACACAATTCAATTTTCCAAACGGATTATTTCATAACTAGACAGAAGGGCTGTTTAAATTACTTCTGCTGTTTCAAGGCAAGATTAAAACAATCGGATTAAAACTTAGATCCCCTCAAGGAATCAGGAGACCGTCAGCAGTATGCAAGTAGCTGGTTTTATATGGGAATATTAAGAATTCTTCTGGCACATTGCAAAGTCAAAAGCCACTTGGGGAAATAAGAATTTCTTCCTTCCTTCGGTATTATTTGGTTAAAGCATATGGTAATTAGTGGTTGATTGTTTACATTTACCAAGTAGAAACTAGACTGCTACCTGAAAGGCAACTCTCTGCCTAGATTCTGATGCCTGGATCCTAATTATTTTCTTTCCCTTGGGAGATCAAATGAATTAAGTGAGCAATTTGCTTTGCGTATGCAAATTTCTAGTTCACTTCATAACCTACAGATGACTGTTCTGGGATGACCTGTATTTTAGGATGCTTTAACCTTCCCGTGATTAAAAAAACAGATCAAGATTAGAAAGTATGTAAAGGTCAGTATTATTAAAAAAAATACTTATTTCTTTTGCTGTTTTGAACTTTGAATGGCAAAAGTATCAAAATTCAGGCTCTGGTGCAGGGCTGAAGATGACACACATATGCATTCAAATGCAAACAAACTGGATCCCCCCAAATATGGCAAAACACCACACAGACACCTCAAAAACATTGCTTGCCACCCAGACTTCAAAAGGAGAAAGGAGAGACCTTGACTGGATAAAGATGTTGTAAGATCTCGGTCCACAGCAGTTCAGCTTCAGTGACTGGTAACCAACGATGCCAAAAGGACAAATGCTCTGGCCAGACTCTTTCCATTAATAAATCATAGTAACATTTGGGCTTTAATTCATCACGGAAAAATAAAAAGCCACAAAACGAAACAATTTAACACTTCAGTGAAGCAGGCAAGTGCTATTAAAAAAATTAGGTCCATTCATCACTTTTCCTTTTCTACCTCTCACAGTTTTATGATGGATTAAACATCACCTGAGATTGATGGGGTGAGCAAGGGCTCCTCGGTTTTCTAGATTTGATGCTGCTTTCAACAATATTTGACAATCACTTCGAAAGCCGGGTAGGAAGCTAACGACCACATTTCTGAAACACTGCTAATCCCTAAGTGAGGTTTTCCTCTTACAGTGCCACCTATCAGGCTGAACGTAATTCATCCCCAGATTCGTTAGCACCAGCATTTGACACAGTGACATCTGACGTGCTAACAGGACCGGCCGGGCATCCCATTTGTAGGATTAAGTGGAGTGTCAGAGACAGCAAGAAGCAGCCTCCTGTCCAGGAGAGACGGAAAAAGGCACAGAAAAGCCCCTGTGCACCATCAAACTGTTATTACAGCAGCTGCTCTTGCTGACCAAACGTGTAAAGACAGCAGCAATGACCATCCTAGACTTCTGGATGATGTCTACTGCACCAAAATCCTGTCAACATTATGCACCAAAAACAGGTGACAAGGAATTAGTTGGGGTTTTTTTCATTAATAATTATCTATGCTTTTCATAAGAATCAATATAATCATTTCTTTAAGAGCAGTGACATAGTCTCCTTTTTCGACACCTCCTACTTAATACTGTTAGAAGACGCATCATTCACCACCTTAGAATTTCACACATTTATAGAGCTTATTTAAAGAAGAAAAGCATTTTTATCTACCTGTGCTCTTTCTCAGTTAACACGATGGAGCCAGAAAAATGCTATTAACGTTCATTATCTTCCTTTCAGTAACGTTTGTTAAAACTAAAACAGGACCAGTCAACTTTATAGTGATGACTCTTGTTCTAGAAGACAATTCGTGGCTATGATGGTGAAAAAGAGGGATAGTGCAGGCCCCAGTGCCAAATAGCATGTTTATTCAGCTTAAAACTCGGTCCTGAAGACACTCTGCCCAGAGAAAGAGGACAGAGCCATGATAATACCAATGAAACTTTTCACACAAAGCTAGAAATTGTCTTATACACTGCACAACCCTCACAGATATCATATATATTTCTCGTGAATATAAATCATAGAATCATAGAACAACCAGGTTGGAAGAGACCCATCGGATCATTGAGTCCAACCATTCCTATCAAACACTATGTGAATGAATTATTTCTGGGCATGACTTACTACACAGCCACAGGTTTTACGTCCAATCAATTACAAACTATGCGGCATAGAGACAGACGAGTCTGAATTCAGATCCTGTATTCCCTTAAGATTTCCTCCTAAATGTATGTCAAAGTGAGTAAGTGCAGATCAGCCTCAAGCAGAGCTCAAGAGCTCAAGCAGAGCTGTGCTCGTGGACTTCTAGGAGTAATTCCTAATCTTCTAATATATGAAGATTTTTAACAATGATTATAAATTAAAAGGTTTCTTATTTCCATCTCCACACCCAGGGGAATTACACATGTAAATTCCCAGATGAATATGAAATGTGCACACAACTCCAGAGCAGTGATTAGAAGGAAAAAAACTTCATTCTTTTAATACCAGCGCATTTTGCAAAGTTTTTTCACATCATCATTGCAAGAAACACTTGCAAGCTGCCCCTCATATCTGTAGCTTTCTCCTGGCTCCCACAAACGCAAAATCCTAGTGAGATGGGAACCTCTAAGTACCTTGCTGCTTAATTCACATTATCGTGGATGATTGCTACTGTAATTATGAAGAGTGGCAGTCATGGCAAAGTATTTCAGCTCTGATTTTAAAGGACTGAGGAGAGGAAAGGACATATCTAAAAATAAAGTCATTTTCCATTAGCTTAGCAAGATGTTTGCAACAGAAGAGAAAACAGAACACTTACTCTGCCTCTGCTTCACTGAATGAAGGAACATACAAGTGGGTTTAGAACCCCAACAGTAAAAAAAGTTCCAATATTCAAGACAATTAATACATGACAATGCCAGATTTTATTCTTGACTGCACGAGTTTGAGAAATAACCATATCACCATGTCTTACCTTGTGATAGCATCTGAAGTAGGCAGCTCGTTCATCTGAGAATTTCTCCAGCCTCTTTGGCCCTTTGCTTGAAGCTTTTTTGAATACTAACCAGCATCTTTGGTAAATCTAGAAACACAAGAGAAAAAAAAAAAACTTGGCATCTCCAATGACTTGAAAATCACTAATATTTGCATAGAAGTTAAACTCCTAAATCAGCTGAAGCTACAATTAATGGCTCTGGGTAGCTTCAATAAAAAATAAAAATCAAGTTAATGGATAGTTCTGTCTTATTTCTTTTGAATTACGATACAATGAAAAACTCCTATGAAGACAGTACATGGTTGCATGAAAGGTGCTGGGAAGAAAGAGCTGTAATTATACTTGCAGATGCAGCTTTCTAGGAAACAGCTTTTTTTTAAATCAAGTGACACACTTTTCCATGTGGATTTGCAACTGGTTCCAGTCTTGCATGTTTAAGGCAGACATGAAGAAAGCTTGAGCAGACTGGTAAGAACAGACCCTCTTCCACACAAGTAAGAGATGAAATTGTGAGTGTATAACCTATGTATAAGGGTAAATGAAGATACATAAGGGAGAAGGAAGTGAATTACTGGGTAATGGAACAATAAACCATTTAAGTGTAGAGGCCAGGACCATTCTGACTTCGTATTTTGCTTTCAAGGTCCAGTTTAATTTAAATTCAAGTCACTTGAGGCAGACTGTCTGTGCAGAGTGGTTGAAAAAAAAACACCTTTTCCATCTGCAGCATTAAGCTACTTAATGTCTGAAATTTCTGCCTCCATTTCTTGCAATCTTCCCACCTATTCTTTAACTGTGGTGCACTTCCTACCATCCTCTTAGACTCAAGACCATACCTCTCCGCTTAGATAACATGCTTGCTGTATAGAAGGAAAGAATTATAAGCCTTGCCAACTGTTCACAGCCTACATTTAATCAGTAACTCCAAAGTAACACCTGGTAAGCTAGAAATAAAACAAAATCACCACTAAAATCAGTACGATTACCAAAAAAAAAAACCAAAAAAACAAAAAAACCACACATATCTCATCAGCCATTACCAAATTGTTCACAGCTCTGGCAGAGCTCAAGCGCAGGACAAATTCACCAAAGTCATCAGGGACGACAAGACCCATCAAAACATCTCGCAGTCTCCGGCTAAGCCAGCACCACCAGGTAACCAGCAGGCAAGGCAACTCCAGCCTCTGAACCCTTGATGAGTTTCTAAACAATGTACTCGGCACAAAACAATTATGTCCACGAAAAGTAGATACGAATTTACGTCTGTCCCCAAAAATGATTGTTAGGTGAGCGGCTGTGCTTCTTCCATTGGACTCGATGATCCGACGGGTCTCTTCCAACCTGGTGATTCTATGATTCTATTCCACCAGCTTTTAGCTGTTTCTATAAAGACGTTCAGGGAATCTTATTATTCCCCCAAGCTTTATTGCTCTGCCTGCTCGGGGGGCACTCGTACTCCTGGCCCACTTGGCTGCAGAAGCATTCAGCATATGGACATGTTGCTCTGGTGCCAGGCACCAGCTGAAGCCATCAAGATCTTCTTCCAATTTTCCAGCTTATTGGCCACTCAACCTGTTCCGCTTCATGCAATGTTTTGAACTGAATTATTCAACAATTACTCGACGCTGACTAAAACGACAGCTTACCCCCCCAAAAAAGAAAAAGCAATTCAGATATCCACCTACTGCTACGGGAAGAGACTTTTTTTATATTTGCCTTCTGAGAACCTCGTTTGCTGGGACCTCCTTGTTCCTGACAAGAAAAACTCTCCAAAATGCCACCTAAAAGGGAACATCAAAAGTTTACGTAATCAGCCCCTTGGCTTTTCAAAAACCCATAGTTTTACCCTCAGCAATTAGGAGACAATAGCAGAGAACAGAATCCTTTAGTGATGCATTTGCCAGTATACAACAAACAAACTGCAACGTGATGATGTCCTGCTCAGAATGTCTGTGCCTGTCTGGGTCAACGAGCATCTCAAAGCTGCATCTGTGAGCCCAGCAGCACCAAGAACTGGAGGTAGGACAAGAGAGTAACATCCTAATACAAACAAGCAAAGGAAAGTTTTGCTCTGCTTCCAGCTGGGCACAGATCCAGGGCAGTTACTGCCCTTCCAAATGCCACTAGGAGCATAAGGGCTATTAAAAATCGACTCCAGTCAAGCATAGTAGATGACTGTAAGTCGGTGCTACTGGAATTTATTGCTGCAGCTCAACAAAGACTAATCCAAGACTAATTACTGGGTTTAGATCAGAATTAGGGCACAGCTTGAGGGGAACAAAAACTGTTACGTGAAAGTACCTCCAAGGATGCAAAAGCCAAATCAGCCTACAATATAAATACCGGTCTTGCAGCTTTGGTTCTGCTCCCAGATTACAATAATTCCTTAACAAAAGAGTCCCAGGGTTGGAATATGCTATGCCAGTGCCTCAGAACATCATCATCATGACCCAAGGAACTACACCTATAAAGAATAAATGGCATTCACGATGTTAACTTGAGCAAACTGGAGGAAAGTCAAGCCACGAAGGTCCCACCCCTGAACTTCCTACTCCTGTATGAGCCAGTCAGCCCTCCCATAGGGAATTTCTAGGCAGAGAAATCTTACTGCAGTAGGAGTTTAAAGTAGAATAAAGTAGTTTGCTTTGCTAAGAGACAACTGGTGATTTTTTTTACCTGAATATAGAGTTTGGAATCCTACTAATGTTAGCGATCTGGTGATTAACTCCTCTCTGCTGAGCTTACAGACACAAGCGCAAAAAAAGAAAACACATCCCCTTCACCTGAAGCCTGCTTAGCACCTTCAAAAATGAAATGATAAAGCCATCAAGAACGGTGCTATTATTCCAGTCACGTCTCGATGCTCCCGTGACACACCTCAACTGACCATAAACTACTTTATACCCTAAACCTCTAGCGATAAAACAATAAAAAGGGGCCTGGACTAGATGACCTTTAAAGGTCCCTTGAACCCAAACCATTCTATAATTCTATGAATAACCAATTTGGCAGCATCTGCCTAGGAGCACTGAAAGCCCTTCAACACCATCAACTTACACAAGAGATGATGTGCTTAAGCCAGAACTAATCAAAGAACCTGTTACGAGGTACAATATACAGCAAGTAATTAGGTCATTGATGTCATCATGACCTAGTACATGTCTGAGACTTGTCAGCCTTTCTTCAAGTTGAAGAACTAGGTGAACATTTTATATTGTTACAGCTGTTGTGATAGCAGCAACAAGAACCAGCCCCAAATACTCTTCGGTGTCTGTTCTGTCATGAATACTTAGCTCCCTTATCCCCCAAATCAACATTTTCACTACTACTCCATGAATGGGAATTAGTTGAAAGGAGCAATGTAATTACTTCCACTCCAAACACTTGGGCTGACAGTGATTAGATAATCCAAACAGCTAATCAGGATCTGATGTGCTGAGAGAGAACAGTAAGAGCTGTCATTTGCGTAACACCTAAAACTCACAAAGCTCTCTCTCTCCGAGATCTTCTGAGGAAGCCTAACTCAAAATTTTACTGGAGGATGAAAAATTAGCATTTCTTTCCTATGATCTCTCCTGAAAATTTCAGCTTCTAATAGCCCACCAAGCAAGCAATAACATAAAACTCAAGGGAAATAATGTGACAGCTTATGAATCTGATCATTTGAAGCCCAGACAGGTGATCCAATATGCATGTCCAAGGTCATGTCAGAACAGCTCTATTCTTGGCTCTAAAGATCACCTGCTATAAATCATTACCACAACCAAAGTCAAAGCAGGAGTGACTTCAAAGGAATGATGCAATCTGAGTATTCGGATTCCTGCCTCTCAGTACGACGCCTTAGGAACTAGGCAGGGCTGCTTAGCCATCCCCATGTTCCTTCTGATGCTGGAAATACACCGTGACGCAGAGGAGATACCAACCTCAGCTGGGACCGGTCAGCATCTGGCTGAGTAAAGTGGAAAAATTTCATTTCAGCCTCCTGGGTTTCATGGTGCAGTTGTGGTTCAGGAATACTCTCATGCATAGGGGGAAACTGAAGCCAGAGGCTTGATGTCCTATGTGATGACCCAATCCCCTGGTTCATTAGGGAAACGGTGTGGGGAAGACCCATCAGCGTTCACCACCTCTCAGCTGATCAGAAAAGCACGAGCTTGATTTTTGAGTGCCCCAAAATATCACTCATTATACGTTAAGCACAAACCATTCCACACAAAACAAACAAACAAACCAACCAACAAACAAACTGAATTTAGAAACTAAAATTTGCATTTCAGTCCAAAGCAAGTTCTGCCCTTGCCCTCGATACTTCTGTAATTCAGTTCAGCAGTTTTAACTGATGTTAAAAAAGCACCTGGAAATAGCTAAGTGTTCAGAAATAGGAGGGGAGAAGGCTGTTTTTCATATCTTGGAGCACGAGAGTTAAAACCAGTTATATTTTAAAATTAAGATGTGTGGCTTTCCCATACACTGTGGTTTGACTTCAACACCAAACAATCCCACCTCTTATGTGTTTGTTATGTAAGAGGGACCTCGAGAAGTCAGACAGTAGCACCAAGTATCATCTGGCAAATTTCTCCTTTGCAAACAAGAAAAGAGCCTTCAGGGAAATCTGCTCTGTGTTATTCCTGTGTTGCGTTTTTCTGCTCTCTGCCCTGAAACAAAGAATTCCAATGAACTGCATTTACAGGGACACTGAACTGGCTGTCAAATAAACACAGCTTTTGCTTTTTTAGAGGCAATAGCTGAGAGCAGCATCATGCAGCTTGGGGTGATGAGCAGAAAGCCCAAGTTTATTGCTGTTCGTGACACTGAGGACCTCTAGAAACAGATAATCTAGTAAAGGCACAACACAACAGCACAAGTTTCTCACAGTGTGTTCTCATCTCTTTTTGCTGGTAAAAAACATGCTGCTACTTTATCCAAGGTTGATAAGGTTGCTCATCCATTGATGGACCTCAGCTGCATATGGAAAATTATTCAAGTGCTTTTGCTGAACTTTGCTAGGGAGTCTGCAGTGGACTCGCATTCCAGGTAAAAGATTCCATCCAATACAGAGTTGTTCTAGGGCTTTATTTAAAATTTCTGTCTATAAGAAACAAAAATGCATTAATATGCCACTGCTAATTCAAGAGGTGATAAAAAGCCCTGAAATAGAACTACCAGCCAGAAGGAAATTTGTGAGGAGACTGGATCTAGAATTTTTCTTTGCATCTGGAAATAGGAAATACAGCCAACAAAGGCAGATTGCAGCTCATTCATTGAATTACGTTCACTCCTTAGCCACATCTGTAGCAGTGAATCTCCATCAGGTAACTGTTTCTTTGTGGAAAAACTGTTTTCTAGTAAAAAAAATGCGGTATCAGGAAGTGTAGTGATACTCTGTGTATTGTGTTGAATTGTGCGGCTTCAGAGAAGACCTCACAGGCTTTTCATGACTCCACAAAATGAAATTACTTCATTTGAATGTGTCTCTTCTGTGAGGCTGTGATATATCATAGAATCATAGAATCACCAGGTTGGAAGAGACCCATCGGATCATCGAGTCCAACCATTCCTATCAAACACTAAACCATGTCCCTCAGGACCTCATCTACCTGTGCCTTAAACACCTCCAGGGAAGGGGAATTAACTACCTCCCTGGGCAGCCTATTCCAATGCCAAATGACCCTTTCCGTTAAAAACTTCCTCCTAATCTCTAGCCTAAATCTCTCCTGGCGGAGCTTGAGGCCATTCCCTCTTGTCCCTTCCATTCCCTGTCTTGTCCTGCCTCTACTTTCCCAGCCCAGCTTTGTCCCTTCCCCGCTTCATCCTCAGTGTTCAGCTCTGAAAAAAAAGTCATGCAAGTATAAAACACTTACAAGTGGATGGATTACTAAGAATCACATAGCTGTAAACATATCTAACTTGTACTGAAATGTGCTTAGCATGACTTAAAACAGTGCACAGCAATGTAAGCTGGTTGACTGGCTTTGTAAAACAAGCAGCAAAGCTGTCCATATGTTGTCTGTAAAGCTATTGCTGCGCTTGGCAACAAGACAATCTCCCTTTCCCAGAATACCCACTTAATGTGTGTTATGAGTAAGCGATATTGCATTATTCATTGTGATCAGGTTATAATGACTACATAAATCAAAGTTGGTTTACATCAAGCTATCTTCTTCTCTGGGGGACTAAAGAAAATAATCTAGATTCCTGCTTCCCTCGAGAGACACATTTGCGGAGAGATAAAGCTCACTCCTTCTTCTCATTCAGTATGCAGCTTCTGAAACAATATTTTACAGTAAGAAGTCATCCAAAGCTGCTAATAGAGAATGAAGCCGTAGTCTTGTCTCTGTGCCTGTTCAGAATGCACAATATTGCTCGAAGTTCTTTCATCAAGTTACAAAATCCAGCTGGGGTGATGGCCAGAAATTGATATAAGAACAGTATGTAAGAAAAAAAAATGCTTGGAGGGATTTAAGGGACAGGTGGACGAGGTGCTGAGGGACATGGGTTAGTGTTTGATAGGAATGGTTGGACTTGATGATCCAGTGGGTCTCTTCCAACCTGGTTGTTCTATGATTCTATGATCTGATTTGGTTCCTTGAACATCTGCTAAGCTTTATATACGGGCACAGCTCATTCTAGGCAAGAAATTGAATAAGAGAATATCAGCCTAGGACTCTTTACTAAAGGAAAAAAAAAATAGTCAAGTTTTCAATGCAGACTTTTTACTCTGTTGCTGGCTGAGCGCTATGGAGAGCAGCTGGATGTGCTGTCCTGCTGGGTCAGGCCATTAGTGTAGTCCAGTGAATTTACACCATTTAGCACTCTTAGAAAATTAGGTTACTGCTGAACAACTTAACGTTACTGCAAGGAATGATGGTTTGGAATGATTCTCTTTTGCCACTAAGTATATGACTTGGTTACCTTAATTACACAGGCTACAATGGCAAAATGGCATTGATACAGCTCATTAACAGTTCACGGAGCTCACTAATTAGTGCATCAGGTGCAAAGAGGCTGCAGAGCACACATGCCTAACCCCTGGTAACAGCCACTGACAGCATAACAAGAACAGGAGCTCACCTGCTAAAGCCACCTTAAGGGGACACTCTCTTGAACTCGGCTGTCAGGAGCCACAGATGGGACTTGTTCCATGTCTGGACATGAACTGAGGTCCTGAGGGACATGGTTTAGTGTTTGATAGGAATGGTTGGACTTGATGATCTGATGGGTCTCTTCCAACCTGGTTGTTCTATGATTCTAACTAGACTTGCTCATGAACTCCCAGCCGTTTGTTTCAGCCCCTCAGAGCATAAAACCATTTTTAAGAGTTGTATTCCAGAGCTGGACTTGTAATCCTAAAACTACATAAAATGAGACAAAGGCAGAAAGTGCACATGAATTAAGCCTTTCTCCCTGTTGAGGACATTTTTCAACACCAAGCTGCCAGCCTCCAAAGCCAGGCATGAGCTTTAGTTTCTCAGTCTTCAGCGACTTGAACAATCCAGCTGTACCTGCTGCCACTTGCCCACCTGTTAAATTCCATTAATGACGCTTGGTATGTGCTGCTTGGAGACCAAGGAAGATAAATGCAAGCCCAGAACTAACAGATGGGTCTAACTGCCCATTCCTGGCCTGCTGTCATTCTCTGCCATTCACCAACTAATTGCGCTGCAAGTTCCAGAAAACACCACAGGTTTCCTGTAACAAATACATTCCTTCCCATCCCTGTATTCACCCTTCAGATATGTAAGTCTCAAGGTTAGTCCATTGTAGTGTCCCAATACAAGGTAAACTTATTTTATTCTCTCCACATTTTCCTTTAAATCTCAACATCAAAACTGTGCAGTAAGCCATGGATCATTCTACCAGACTCTCGGGAACTTGGATCAGTTTTACAACCAAAGCGAATCTACATGTAAGAAAAAATATTATAGAATCATAGAACAACCAGGTTGGAAGGGACCCGTCGGATCATCGAGTCCAACCATATTAATAATATAAATATTGCTGCTAAGTGACTCGCTGCGAGCTGGACTCTACCAAAACCCAGTGCTTTGAACTGACGGAATTCCAGCTCATTAAATCATATCCTGAATTACCGAAGGCACATACACAAAGGGAACCAAGTCACAGCAGAGAGTCCATGGTCCTGCAGTCAGTAGACAGAGCCCATCCTGGGTATAAACCGATAACCGATGATGGTTTAGTGTTTGATAGGAATGGTTGGACTTGATGATCCAATGGGTCTCTTCCAACCTGGTTGTTCTATGATTCTATGACCTTGCACACAAGAGCTCCGTTGCTCTACCAGAATTTTTAAAGCTACCAACCAGATGAAGACTGTTGCCAGTTTGTCTAATATTTTGAAAACAAAATTCAGACAGTTTTCTGGTGGAGGTGCAACTGAGCCTGGAGGAAGGTGTGTGTTTGTTTATTGGTGTAGTTCTTGGTCTTTTTTCTTGGGAAAATGTACTAATACTGACTTAAAGAAATACTAATTAAAACCAGGCTTCCAAAGCCAGTATTTTCCTGGCAGACTTCAGCACTCCGCTCGCTCTTTCAGTCCTCTTGCGCTTGCTCAGGCATTAGTTCAAACGGACAAACTCAACTTCTGTTCACTTCTCACCTCCCAGCTGCGTAGTCTTAATTAAAGAAGGAGTTAAAGAGTTAATTCACTTTTAGGTAGACTCCATCCTCAAGAAAGTACGACTACCGCATAAAAATTATCTATGAAAGCTTAGCAGAATACTGGCTTAATTTGCACTACTTCATTTAACAGCTACTCCCAAGATAAATATCACTTGGTAAGTTAAGGGACAACTTGATCTCCTACATTAGCATCACTAGAGAGAAATACCACTGGTTTTGCCACACTGGTATTTTGAATTGAAACAAGTTATATTTATTTATATATTTATATAAAAGGGAAAAAAAAACCTGCCACCACTCCTCAGTCCAATAGCTTCAACTTTCACTGGTATTTCTGACAGGACTTGATGAACTCAGACAAGAAGATAATGGGAACAGTCCATCAACTTCCATGGTACATCTAAAACTACACAAACATCAAATTAAGATGTCAGTCTCAGGTGCAAACCTTACATCTGTTAGTTTCTTTCAAGTAATTCCACAAATGCTGCAAAATGTTAATTTCTCACTGCTCTAGCTTCAGGGCAGTGCCCATACACTCCAACAGGAGAATTACCTCCACACAGTGTAATGAACTGATGATAAAAAGGCATCAAAATCACGAAAGACTAAATTTCATCTGTTCATAATGGAGTTTTTCTTTTTTTTTTTAATTTCACTGCCTTTATGCTCATCCTTGGCAAACCCTTTCGTATGCACAGCAGCTGCTGCTGTCATCTCCAGAAACCACATCAGCCTCTGTCGAACAAAGGAAGAGCAAATAGTGAAAATGCACAACTGGGACCCACAACTGAAGGAAGATGAGGAAAGTGTTTGAGATAAAAGCAGAAGAAAAAGGGTGTTCCTGTCATGTCTGCTTAAAATGAAAACTCCATCTTTAGAACAAGATAGCAAATGGCTAAGAACCACTTGTTTACTAGTTATCTCAGTTTATAGAAAAAGGGAAAATTGGAATCTCATTGTTTTCTTTAACAAACTAAGCACATCTTCCAAAGGAGAACGTCGAAGGTATTCAGCAAAAATTATATCCTGGAAAACACAAGAAGTGTTGTTCCTGCTCCTAAAATGGGCCAGCGACAAAACAGGAATTTCAGACTCCAAATCATGATCTGCATCACATTCTGTCTTCTACCTCTTAAAGGAAATCTAGAATAGTTTGTAAGCTTTTTCAGGGGAGAGCTTTGGAGGGGGAAGAGTTGAATCAAATTAGGCTTTTTTTGTTCCTCTCCTCACAATCCTAAAGATCGTGTTTGCTGATTTTTAAGACAAACAAACTTTCAGCCTTTTTGCCAGCTCAGTTTAGACTCATAGTTTGGGCTATGAGTGATACTCAAAACGAACTCAGATGCTGCCCCAAAACAAAACTCAGGCAGGAAAAGCAATGTGATGACAAGTGGGGGGTCATGGGAAAGAGATCAGTCCCTTGCTCCTCCATCCTGCTTCCAAAGGGCAAAAATTAAGACACTTTTAGAGAAAAAATAAAACGCAATTTGACTGTGAGACTTGCAAAACCTCCTTCGAACTCACCCTGCTCCTCTAACACGTGTATCACTCAAGGTAAACAGCTGCTGAGTGACAAGCACTGCTCAATGATCTCCAAGTCAACTTAGAATCATAGAAACATAGAACAAACAGGTTGGAAGAGGCCCATCGGATCATTGAGTCCAACCATTCCTATCAAACTTCATTCCTATCAACTTCATTGCTTCCAGGATCTTTGCTTCGATTCCAGAGGTAACCCAATCAAGACACCTACTGACCTGGATTGAAATCACATGAACTTCGTGCCAGAGGAAGCTGAAGGAGATGTGATGAAGGGCTGACAGGCCAAGTGCCAGCAGCCAGGAGGAACTGCATTAGGTCTTGAACACCATTTACTCCCCTTACCAGCTCAAGGACAAAAGCTCAAGCTTTCTAAGCAATATCCTGGATCCCATCCTTGCTGCCGCAGACAAGTTCCAGGAAGTAAAAAAAATCTTAATATCTGTGAACATGTTCCAACACCTTATTTAACAGTTTTTCTAAAAATACGAATATCCCATGTGCTTAATATCTTGCAGGTTGAAGTTGGCACATAAGAAATCTGTTCGGTTTTTCTCTGTCTCAACGCTTCCATATGGAAAGGAGCTGTATAGGTGAACATAAGAGTTTTATTAATAAAGCTGCTTCAAATCTAGATGTAGGCAGACAACTTTTCCTTCTCCTCTTCCCCCCAGCTCCCTCCAGGCCTTACATCACTCTCGTTTCCAGTTTTCACAGCTCATACTCTAAAACCCCCATATTAACTTTCTGGCACACTTATTCAAGCACCAATCTCTTGAACCATATGGTTCTAGTCCTGCAGATTGTCTCTCCCCCATTCTACCTCTCCTCCCACAGGGTTTCACAGAAACAGACAGTGCTACACAAAACTTGTAAAAGTACATGTCATATTTTAAACGTTCAACACCGATCTTCTCAATGAAGTTTCTACAGAAGTCAGTTCCATTAAAATCAAGAACAGAAAACCCGGAAAGTTTCACCTCTTTCCAGCTTTTGACAATCACAAATTTCAGCTGAAGTTTTCTTTAAAAATGAAATATTCATTTCAGGTTGGAAGAGACCCACCGGATCATCGAGTCCAACCATTCCCATCAAACACTAAACCATGCCAGTACACTCCTGATTTTTCTCCTTCCCTACAGCTCAGGGTCAGGTCCTACTCAGCAGCCACATTTCCAGCACCACGACTGAGCCCCTGGAGGACACTGGCTGATCTCCACGTCCTCAGGAACTCCCACAGACAAACTCAAGCCGTATCAGAATTGCACTTTAGGGCTTCAGCCATGATAAAGCCTCACATTGGGTGCTCAGATATTTTTCTTGGATCCAGCCCAAGTTTCCGTGGAGGACCCGCTCTAATAGGCAGAGGAGGCTGATCATTCCTTGCATAACAAGGAGGTGCCTCCAGCAGATGGGGTTACACGCGAGCCCAAGAGCAGCCTGTGGATTTAATTAGAAGTGTTGTTAAACAGATACGACTGCGAGTACAGCTCTGTGCCTCACCTCCTAAGTGCACGCTGGAAGATACCTCAGGAGACAGGCTCCTGCAAAAAACCGTTAGCAGCATTTCCACCACCAGACAGAGGCACAAGAAACAGACTGCCAGGTAAAAAAAATAAAAAAATCCACTTCATCTCTCTTTTCCTCTCTGAGATGTTTATTCTCTGACAAGCACATCTCTGCAAAGAGCTGCAGTTTTAGGAACAGACACTCAGCTGTTAGCAAAACTCCATTAAAGTCAATGGATCCTCCCAAATTACTGTTTTTAATAGCCTATAATAACTTGATAGTGATACAAACCTTCGGAGCAAACTCCCAGACCTCCACATGCAGGAATTATCTCCATAAAATCACAGCAATCGTAAAATAAATGGGGATGCAAGTCAGTAACGTCCATTTTTGAGAGTTCCACACATTGGTTCGCATTGTTTTTCAGGGTTGTAAACATCCACTGCATCTAGTTAGCAGCAGTGTATGTCCTAGAAAGGTAAACAGTTTGTAAGGCTTTTCTAACAAAAAGCAAACTGCCAGGACTGTTTGTTTTAAGCACTTCTGTCATGCAGAAGCAGTAATCTACGTATATTAATTCAGCAGCATGTGCTGTTCTACACTGTTCTAATTTTCCATAACCCTTTATTTTTGAAAGGAAAAAACTTCATCCTCTCCCAGAATACAGGTCACCTTAATTTTCATACGAAAACTTCTCCAGTATTTCCTAGTCTGCTTTTAGATACATAGGATCTTTAGCCTTTTCTTGAATATTTGTAAAAACATGCACTTAAAACTTTGAAAGGCTAATTCTATGCTTGTGAGAGCCAAAGTTGCTTTACAGCTCGAATTCTTGCATCTCCAGCATGAAACTAAGAAGCAGACAACCTGAAGTAGCATATTGGGAACAGAGAGGGAACACAAAGAGTTTCAGTTCTATAGAGATGTTTGCAGAAGCAGAAAGTATCACAATTGTTACTTTTTTTTTTTTGCTTTATAATGAAAAAGTATGTAGAAAATTCTACGTTCAATTTTTACCATGATTCATTCCTTATTTCAACCTGGATTTATATTGGATTATGGTGCAGACATCTCATATCAGAAGCCTTCCAGAATAAAGACGCTGAGTTTTATTAGCAAGATAAAGATTGCTCTAGCACTGGGAAATGTGCAACAGAGGGAAGAGCATGTGAGCACCGACGACTGTAGATGGCTCCACATCTATTTTTAAGCCTTAAAAATTTAAAAGATGCCATCTCTCCTTACTGCTGGATTTTTCCTGGAAGGTTGTTCAGCAACACAGCCTCCTCCCTTTGCCTCTGCGGAGCTTTGATCCGCCCTGTACCGCAGCAGGTCAAGCATCACAGTGCACAGAATAAAGTTTCCATTTTTCTCTACAACTACCTGAAAGGAGGTTGTGGAGAGGAGAGAGCTGGGCTCTTCTCCCAGGGGACAGGACAAGAGGGAATGGCCTCAAGCTCTGCCAGGGGAGATTTAGGCTAGAGATTAGGAGGAGGTTTTTCACGGAAAGGGTCATTGGGCATTGGAATAGGCTGCCCAGGGAGGGGGTTGATTCACCTTCCCTGGAGGTGTTTAAGGGATGGGTGGATGAGGTCCTGAGGGACTTGGTTTTGTGTTTCATAGGAATGGCTGGACTTGATGATCCGATGGGTCTCTTCCAACCTGGTTGTTCTATGATTCTATGATTTTAATATCCCTGTTTTATTAACAATTCTTAAAGTTATGCCAGCTGGGAAATGGGGATACAACGGAAATAGTTGCACACAAGCCAGACAAGCAGACAGAGCTTGGAAGAAAGAGAGCAGTCGTATTTGCATCCTCTAAAGTTAAAGCTCAGAAAGGTTTGCTACCCTTCCTGGAAAGCAGCAACACCTAAGCCACCACAGTCAAACCCTCCGTTGGGAAGAACATCCCGAGTCCACAAGCAATCCAGAGAATTCTTTTGGAAGCCAGTGTTTTCTAGTTAATTAAGTATTGCACGGAGACAAACCAGACTGGGCAAGGCTTTACATAGCTGTGAATAACTCCCTCAATAGAGACATCTCCGCTTACCACCAGCACAGCTCAGCTAGTTCTTTAAGGCACTTCTGTTTGATCAGCCCCACTCTGCTTTTAGCTGCAGACAGCTCGGGGCAGCACTGTTGGTGTCAGAGGGAAACAATCTCTTCGACGAGCAGCAGCTCGTCGAAGAGATTGTTTCCCTCTGACACCAACAGTACTTCAATTAATGCAACAAGACACTCCAAGCGTGTTCGTGGCATACCAGAACCTAGGGGCTGAGAGCTAACCCCATGGCATCTTGCTCCAGCAGTCTCCCATACATCAAGGGAAAGGACAGGCCAGATGCCTGCAGACTCCAAGGGGTCTTCCAAGGAGAAAAGCATCATCTTTAAAGCCCTGTACAGGAGGGGCAGTCGGCACCCTCTGGATGCTACACCATCAACACTCCCAACACTGCTCCCTGTACACTGAAGAACAGGCTTCAGGAACATCACCTGCCTTCACTTTGAGGCTCCAAAGCCTCCTTCTGCTTGCACCTCAACAATGGCAGCAGAGGAGATCCTTATCGTAGAATCACAGAATCATAGAATCACCAGGTTGGAAGAAACCCACCGGATCATCGAGTCCAACCATTCCCACCAATCTCTAAGCCATGTCCCTCAGTACCTCATTGACCCACACCTTAAACCCCTCCAGGGAAGGTGAGTCAACCCCCTCCCTGGGCAGCCTCTGCCAGTGCCTAACAACCCTTTCTATGAAGTATTTTTATCTTATGTCAAGCCTGAACCTCCCCTGGTGGAGCTTGAGGCCATTCCCTCTCGTCCTGTCCCCTGTCACTTGGGAGAAGAGCCCAGCTCCCTCCTCCCCACAACCTCCTCTCAGGGAGTTGCAGAGAGCAATGAGGTCTCCCCTCAGCCTCCTCTTCTCTAGGCTAAACACCCCCAGCTCTCTCAGTCGTTCCTCATAAGACTTGTTCTCCAGCCCCTTCACCAGCTTACGCAGCACAGAAGCGGCTCTAATCCACAGCTTCACCAAACCCGAGCTCAGGTGCAGATGCAGGAAGGTTTAGCTAAGCCTTAACAACAGGGAACTCGATGAAGGCATCAGACTGTAACCAAGACGTGTGGCTGGGAGCCTCCCACCCCAGGATAAGTGGATTGGCTGCACCTTGAAGAACGTCAAGCACCTCTTCCCCTTTAAAGCTCTTCAGGCTGACCAAGGGTCCTCTATTTCCCGACTTGATGTTTAATTGTTACATGAATACACAGTTAAGCCAATTCAACATACGATGAAGGTCCAAGTGTCTTCATATGCAGTGCAAATCTAACGCTAATTTTAAAATCAAAACACACTAACCAGGTTTTGCACTAAGGAGAAGAAAAATCTCCACAACATATTCCCCCGGAGAAAGGTCTCATCTGTATCCCAGAACAAGACATTAGTTTAAAATCAAAAGCCCAAAAAAAAGTCTTTTTTGGTACAGAGTCCAAAAAAAATTACTCCCATTTCACATGTAGGTATAAAGCACTTAATGAGATGAAAGGTGATTGCAAGCAAAAGCACTCGACACAACAGAGCATCTTTTCCAAAAACACAAGTCCAGAGGTCACTAGTGGCCACTGACAAGCTCTGCTTGCAGACCAAAGCTGATCTTTTTCCTTGTTTTAAGAACTCTGGCCAGTTGTGCTCTCACACTATCAGCAGCTTCCAAGCCCGTAACCTCCTCTGTGTCACTGCTAATGATCCAGCACAGGGACACCATTGGCTGAGGGAATTTCTTTCCATCCTTATAGGGAGAAAAAAAAAAATATCGGGAAGAGTGTGCTTTCTCCTGAATATATTTCCTCTGCGGAAGACAAATGCGATACAAATGTTGCTATGGAAACTATTCTATTAAATAATATGAAATTAAATTTACATATTTAAAGCGCACAGAAACAGTCCAGGTACAAAACTAATTAGCTTAAAGTCAATCTGGAAATTACAAAGCAGGGCCTACCGAGATTGCCATTTTCCTTTTTTAAAGGGGTTGGTTTGGTGCAAGCCGCTTATCTGCACCCCTTTCCTTGCAAACACAGCACCTGCACCCCTCTTCTTCAGAAAACTCATTTCTTGAGATAATTTGTAGATACAAGCCCTGCTCCTAGTTCCCTTGGTGATGGAATTACCATAGTATTACAGAGAAAAAAAAAAACCAGGAGCCAAATTCAGTCTGAAAAGACAATGCACTGATTACAGCTGTGCCTCCACAATAGAGGAAAGTATTTTACTAACTCCCACTTACACCTCACCACACACAGAGTACTGAAATCCTTCTCAATTAAACAGGAGTCCAACACGAGGCTGGAGCAGGCTTGTCCTTCCTAACATTTGGGGAAAGTACTTTTAAAGTCAGTATTTTAAGGTCTAAAGCATTTTTTTTCCCCTTTCCAGCTCCAGCTGTTGGGTGTCCAATCGCCCTCCCCACTTCAGCCACAAGAAAACAAGCTGCTTACACCACTCCTCCCCCTCTGAAGAAGCCAAACTCTCATTAGCCACCAAGTAAAACTTAATTCCTACCCTTCCTATGGGCAGGTGGGAGCCCCAGGTGCTCAGCCAGCATCAGGACCAGCCGTGCACACACACACACCTGCAGCAGGGAATTAAAAAAGAAGAAAGGACACGTTTTAGCTGGGGCTGTGTGCTCAGAAGTGGGAGCTGCCGGTTGCACTGCGGCTGCAAGCAACACAAGCTTGTCCTGCATTTGAAGAACTTGGCTTCATCATAATTACCTGGTTTTACTTGGGTGCTGTCAGTCGGAACACGGTGCTTTTAAGCAGCTTAGAGAAAAATGCAAGTTATGGGAAGAAATCTGCAGCCCCGTTTCAACCATCCATCCTTAAGGAGCGAGCCAAGACGGTTATATTGAAAAGCGCAAGGAAAGAAAAATCATAGAATCATAGAACAAGCAGGTTGGAAGAGATCCATTGGATCATCGAGTCCAACCATTCCTATCAAAGCATTACTGCTTATTATTATCATCAAAGCATTACTGCTGATGAAAATACGTATTTCCAAAGAAATGGAGCTCTGAAACTTGAACAGGTCACCTCTCCCTCCCTAGACCTGAAGCAGGGACAGCCAGATCACAGCAGCTGCTGCCTTCCCTCCTCATGTTCTCAACATCACTAGAGCCATCGGGACAGCACAGCAGAGCCAAGGGCAGCTTAGGGCAACCAAGTCAGGGCTCTGCATCTTAACAAATCAACAGCCACGGGAACCGTCCGCGACTTTGCTTGGACCTCTTCACAAGAATGTTTTCCATCACCCCTTTCGCTCTTCCCACCCACTGATAATGACAGAGGCCTTTGGAACGAGACAGGATGAGATCAAATAAAGAATCTTTTCAAAGAAAACATTTAACATGCTGTTCTCCACTTTTTCCTTTGTTTTTGCATCCAACTCTCAAATGCACTTCTACTAAGAGGACACTCCTCACAGGAGCTGCAAGATGCTGCAAGAGAGCATCAGCCACACCAGGTGCCGCAGGGAACTGCCAAACAACTATTTCAAATCCAGTCCATACAACAGAAAATAGGAAAAGAACATCCTTAAAATAAGTTTAAGGCTACATAAGGAGCTAAAGGGGGTTTGGGTTTTGTGCAACTTGTCTTCACCCAACCCACCCAAGCCCTCAGCGATCCGATGGGTCCCTTCCAACTTGGTTGTTCTATGATTCTGTTATTTGTGGCTGCCTCGTCCCAGAACCCCAGGGGTGCAGCAGCTGCTCAGCCCTCACCCCTGCACCCCAGAGCCTCAGGCACCTTCAGCCCAGCCACCCTCTTCCTCGCCCACGCTCAGAGGCAGCTCCAGCCCCAACTTGGCTGCCCGGGGAGCTCAGCATGAAGGGCAGAGCAGAGGAGGAGGCAGCCAGCAGCATCCCCGGGAGAAAGAAATCATAGAATCATAGAACAACCAGGTGGGAAGAGACCCATCGGATCATCGAGTCCAACTATTCCTATCAAACACTAACCCACGTCCCTCAGCACCTTGTCTACCCATCCCTTAAACACCTCCAGGGAAGGTGAATCAACCATCTCCCTGGGCAGCCTATTCCAATGCCCAATGACCCTTTCCCTGAAAAACTTCCTCCTAATCTCTAGCCTAACTCTCCCCTGGTGGAGCTTGAGGCCATTCCCTCTTGTCCTGTCCCCTGTCCCTTGGGAGAAGAGCCCAGCTCCCTCCTCTCCACAACCTCCTTTCAGGTAGTTGCAGAGAGTAAACGCACGTATATATCCACATACACATAAATATAACATATACATATAGAAACACGTGTCTTCAGGTGCCTTTGTGCCACTCCCCCACCCACATTCATTTCGTTCCACGCCTCAGTTCGCAAAAAGAGGACAAAGGAGGGATGGGGGGTGGGAAAGGGAAGGAAAGGCGAGGGGCAGGTGCCCCAGGAAAAGGGAGCAGCGCTCACCCCCAGCCTCCGGCTCCGGATGCGCACGTATCCCTGCTTGACGATGTCGTTGAAATTAGAGGCCATCCTTCCCCGGGACGGCTGGAAGCGGCCGCCAAGGCTCAGCCTGCCCGCATGGCAGCGGCAGCACCAGCCTCCGCAGCCGCGCCCCGAACCGCTCGGCCCCTCTCGGCCTCGCACCGCCCCTCCCGGCCCCGCCCAGGCCCTCCCGGCCCCGCCCAGGCCCCGCTCCGCCATCCTTGCCCACCCCGCAGTATGCCCGCCCGGGATGCTCGCGCCCCAGCAGGCCTCTTCCGCATTCCCCCTGCGGCCGCACCTCCCCAAAGTCAGCTCGGAGGAAGGGGTCCCCGCTCCCCAAAGTCATAGAATCATAGAATCATACAACAGCCAGGTTGGAAGAGACCCATCGGATCATCGAGTCCAACCATTCCTATCAAACGCTAACCCATGGCCCTCAGCACCTCGTCTACCCACACCTTAAACACCTCCAGGGAAAGTGAATCAACCACCTCCCTGGGCAGCCTCTGCCAGTGCCCAATGACACTTTCTGTGAAATTTTTTTCCTTATGTCCAGCCTGACCCTCCCCTGGTGGAGCTTGAGGCCATTCTCTCTCGTCCTGTTCCCTGTCCCTTGGGAGAAGAGCCCAGCTCCCTCCTCTCTACAACCTCCTTTCAGGTACTTGTAGAGAGTAATGCGGAGTCAGTTCAGATGGGGGAGTCCCCACTCCCAAAAGTCATAGAATCATACAGCAACTAGGTTGGAAGAGACCCATCGGATCATCGAGTCCAACCATTCCCATCAAACACTAACCCATGTCCCTCAGCACCTCATCTACCTGTGCCTTAAACCCCTCCAGGGAAGGTGACTCAAACCCCTCCCTGGGCAGCCTGTTCCAGTGCCCAATGACCCTTTCTGTGAAAATTTTTTTCCTAATGTCCAGCCTGAATCTCTCCTGGCAGAGCTTGAGGCAGTGAGGTGCTCGGTTGAGGTTTTCCCCAGGAAAGTGGGTTTCCCAGCAAGTCTCTGGGATGCCCGAGAGCTTGCCAAGTGGCTCAGCTCCAGGCTCTCAGTGGGTAACCCGAGCTGTGTCCTGTGGGCTCTCCGTGTCGTGGAAATGTCACACGAGCACATGCTGCATTTCCTAGATGATGTGCGGTTGCGGGGACGACCTTGCCTGGCACTGGGCCCTGGGGTTGCCTTCTGTGTCCCCCGAGTTCGCCTTTTCCAAGAACATGTAAATATTGCTGAGCACACATGGAGCCCAGGAAAAGGGAGTCCAGCAGCTCCCCTCACTCCATAGGGGTTACCTCGAAGTGGAACGCTATAAATACCGTGTCCTGGAAAGAGAGGCTGTTCATCTCCTCATAACATCTTTTAATAGCCTTGCAAATAGAGGCAGTCTGAGGAGGTCAGCCAGATAGATGACTTTGACTTTGGGAATTATCATGCCGTGGAAATTGCAGATGGGGCAGCAAGGAGAAGGGCAGAGCAGAGAATCACCCACGAGCATAAAAGGGACAGCACAGAATCACAGAATCACCAGGTTGGACTAAACCCACCGGATCATCGAGTCCAACCATTCCCATCAATCTCTAACCCATGTCCCTCAGCACCTCGTCCACCCGTCCCTTAACCCCCTCCCTCACAGCTCTGCCCAGCGCAGGGTGATGTGGAAGCGACACCTATTTTTATTTACAAAATTCACTTATGATTAACCTGGCCCCTTTCTCTTTTAAATATGTACTTCTTTCATTTTAGGAGCAGCTAAAATGATGGTGGTTGCTCTGCTGTGGTAACAGCTCCTTCCTGCTTGAAGAGGTGATTATGCTTTGCGAGGCTTTAGGAAATATTAATTGATGGAGTGAATTACAGAGATAGAGTGTAAGACTCTCTAGCTGAAGGGCTAATTCACTTAGAATGAAGGAGACAAGTTTTGCAGTCTTTGCCTCAGAGTCTGTTTTATTATTTTGCACTTCTCTCTCCTTTTTGACTGAGCTCTTCTACAGAATGCATAAAATAGAACTGCTTCACCTAGAAACAACTTCCACACCCAGGCACCAAAATACTCCAGAAATTAGATTATTCTGAGTCTGTTTCCTAGGATAATATGTCCCTAAACCAACACAGAAGTGGCATAACACAAAGCAAAGGGAGCTCACTGCAAAAAATCCAAGCAACTTATTTTTGTTAAATATATTTTACAGATCCAAGAATACTGTTAATACCACTTCCATAGTACCTTTCGCTAGATTTCATTGCTGGTCAAAAGCCAGAAAAGTTAAAACATCCAGCCTGCTTCATCTGGTGTAGAACTGGAAGCATATTTCACAGTCTCAAGCACCAGGAAAATATTAATGCTAGAAGCATCAGGTATATTCTAAACCCACGGGAAAAAAAAGAAGAAAAAAAGAAAAAAGAAATAAATGAGCGAGTGCCTGGTTTGTTTTCAGAGACATTTGTAGCAGGAAACAAATTACAGAGCCACTTCAGATGCCTTTTGAACAAGTTTAGACGTTTCTTCTAATCCCTTCCAGTACCTGTACTGCTGATTTCATTAGCCACTAGCATATTCTTGCAGGTAAACACATTCCTGTGAGCTTTGCTAAGTAAAGGTGGATTTAAGCCTGTGCTTATTCTTTGATGAATTAGGATATTAGTGTCCACTTACGTTTTCACTTTGAACAACATAAATCCCTTACACATGCTATGGTTCAAAGAGAAAATGCATTTTAATCCCCGTGTGTGCAGTATGTTCCAAGAAGGTGCCAGAAAATCTCATTGTTCAGGATATGAACCCAATACTATCCCTAGGAAAAAAAAAATAAAAAAACCAACCCTGTTTACCAGGTTTTCAATACTGATGCAAATACGTGCTCTTATTGTTTTGACAGGAGGTCTTCTTTCATTTCCCTCAGGGTCTATTGACCATTTGCACACCCCATGAGGAAATGCGACACACGTTAAACTATATTCAAAACTGTATAAAACCTTTTTGTTAATAAGCTTTCATTGAAATGCAAATTCTTTTCCCTTTAATGACAATGTTATTGCTATTTTTTTCTTGTGAAGATAAGAGTCAAGGGTCACTTTGAAGTACCAGCCTGTTGTTAATAATTTAAGTAGATTATTGTTATATTCTAATCTCATAATAACTATCATTGAATTGCCCTACAGTGAGCTCGCTTGCTTTTTGGGGAAGCAGGAATCACAGTTATGCATTTTATCTGAAAATGAAGGTATTACTTAGATTTTTCAAAATGCCATAGTGACATTTTAGAAAGAAGTTACAGTCACCTTATTATATTGGCAGCATGTCATCCCCCGTGTCCATAATATTATTTCATCACAGTCTACAAGCAAAATTTGACAAACATCTCTGAGACTTTACCAACTTAAAGAATCAGAATACTGCAGAGGTCATTTTGAGGCAGTGTTTTCTGTGGAAATGATTTCCTTGAACAGATGGAGCTGGTACTAGTCAAACATTTCCTGACCAAAAAAAAAAAAAGTTTCTCATTTGATCACCCTGAAATGATTTTCTGGAAATGTGTAACATGCATCGATATTTTTTTATGAAAAGCTCCCGTAACATTTTGTCTCCATAAGGTCAAGATGCCAACATTTTTTCCACTATTGTTTTGATTTTTCAGAGCAGTTTAGCTATGATAACGTCACAATGAAGTGTTCTGACCTTATCAAGTACTTCGAGGCTATAGGAATGCGATATTTCAAACAGTGTCTCTATGGAAAGCTTTTCGGCATTCCTATGCCTAATTTTGGTTTGGTATCAAATCAGTTTTTGACATTTCATTCTGTTATTTTCGATGGAAGTTCTGAATTTGGACTATTTCTGGCTGCTGGGAAATGCAACAGATAGTGAGCAAACCCAAAGGTGTGACATTTAAAAAATGAGGTTTTTTTTTCCCTATGCTCTTGCAAACCTTGAAATCCCTTATCCTCTTTTTGCAAAGTCAAACCTGTAATGCCGACTTGGATCATTAGCTCAACCATTATTAATCTTGGAAAGAGCAAAAGAGAAGTTTATTCTGAATTTACTTATTTTGCAATGAAGAGATGTGATTCTTTTGCCTTATAATCGTGGCTGCTTCTACCACTGGTGCTCATGCAAAACCATATGCTGGGTCCACAGTCTAAAACTGCTCACAAATTCCCTTCCTTCACCATTTCCTATGGCATCACAGCGCTAATTGATTTTAAGTGAATGAATTCCGTGGAAATGACGATTTCTCAGATACTTTTCCCTGCTGTGACATCTTTGGGGGGAGTGGTCGGACTCGATGATCCGGTGGGTCTCTTCCAACCTGGTGATTCTATGATTCTATGATCTTCTTCTGTGTCTCTGTTTCTAATATGTTGTCAGGCTTCAAGCAGAGGAATAGTGTGGGGGTCACGGGATTTAGGAAATGTTTATAAAGTCTGAGCTAGCCATTTGTTTACCTGGTGAAGCGAGGGCAAGCCCCTTGGCTAAGAAATCCTGATTTGTTCTAGAGATTTTTGAATACAGTCGGTACAAAACTGCGTTAGTGAAATGCACACGGAACTTATTGGCAGAATTACTATGCAGATGTCAGTCAGTGCCAAAACATGGAAATTCATGAGACTGAACAGCTAACTTAACAAAAAAAAAAAAAACCCAGTACCATGACAGAATGTAGGCATAAGCTACTTGCACAGTAAACAGGAAAGCGCCTGCCAGCATAAGCCACGGATAATCAATATTTAATGAAAATAAATAATCTATTAACCATGCTAACATGCCATTTTGCACAGTGATACTGCAGTATCAGGCACTGAAATTGCCTTTCTCTGCACAATTCATTCAAATCATTTTGCTCCGTGTACACCGAGGTGGTGAGAGGCAGAGTCGAGAGTGGGGGTTGGGTGGGGGAGCAGCAAATGAAATGCATCCTTTCACTGGGAACTCTGGTTCTGATTGTGATATTTTGTCCCTAACAAAATTACTGTCAACACAGTGAATGTTAAGCTAGAAATAAATATATGCTGACTGAATCTGCAAGCAAAGTGAATCCAGGGTAACATTAGCTGCTGAAAAACCCAGCATTGATTTTGCTTGCTTTGTATTTCTGTGACAGTTACAAGCATTTAAACAACTTTTTCATCCTTGCTCTCCTGAAGACACACATCAAGGGACCTTCCTGCATCTGCAGAACACGGATGGAGGGATTAAGCGGGACTGACTGGCAGGTCACAAGGTCACCATCCATCCTCCCTTTTCCTATAGGTAATTTATCAGAGCCTGCAGTGTATCAAAGTGCAGCTCTGGGACCGGCAGCGCGCTCTGATCTTCAGCTATGGCAGAGCTGGAGTGATAGAGCCTGTGCGATTGCAGTTTCCCTGACTGCCTGTTTGATATTTCCCATCTGAGCCAGCACAGGAACATTAATCCCAGGCTAGGGCCAAAAAAATGCGACTGTAGTCTTTATCAAGCCACAAGTAGATAATGCAGCAGTGCCAAAGACCCATACCTCGGCGGCAGCTGAAGCTGGATTATGACAAGTGCTCGTGAAAGACTCATTCACATTACTTTGTGTGTTTGGATGTGACTGTGTTGCTTGTGTAGGTGGATTTCACTGCATGGCATACACGGTTGTCATCGGGGCTGGTTTGGCTGAGCCTGAAAGCACCTCCAAGAGATCATAGAATCATAGAACAACCAGGTTGGAAGAGACCCATCGGATCATCGAGTCCAACCATTTGATCCTTCAAATCAGGACCTACCACAACTCCTGTTAAAATCCCTATCTTCAGGGATAAGCCAGTGCTTTCTGAGACAGGGAAGGCAACCCTGCTCAGACCTTAATTGCCCACATCAAGCTGTGAGTGAGATTGAGCAGACAAAGATGTAGAACTCATACTATCAGTGGATGGTTTGGTTATCGTTTGCTTCCAAAAGCACTTGACTGGGATAGCATTAATGATACCCAAGGAAATATTTAATCCAGGGCTTATATTTAATGGTGTCTGAAATTTTAAGAAGATTGTGTAAGAACCTAAAACTTGCATCTGGTAACATTGTCTAGGAAGAGAGTTTAGGACTAGTTCTAGCACTCAGGCTGCACTGTGCCTCATCAGTGCAATAAGAGGGTACTGGTTGCTATTAGAGTGTATTTAAATAATTCACTATTGTCATACTGCAAAAAAAAAAGCATCAGCTGAGCTTTAGTTTCATAGAATCATAGAATCACCAGGTTGGAAGGGACCCATCGGATCATCAAGTCCAACCATTCCTTATAAACACTAAACTATGTCCCTCAGGACACAACTATAAATGTGGGAAAATGTTTATAAATTAGACTTTAGTTTATATATTTATAGATATTCCAATATTGACTGGTCACGGTGAAATTTATTTCCTGTTGTTTTGCCCTAAATACTCATTACTGAGCCAATGTCAAGCTAATTTGATGTCTGTGTTAACAATGCATCTCCAAGGCAGATTATCTTGACTCAGTGCATATTTAAGCATTTATTGTGGCACGTCTGCTGAAAATTTACGCCTGAAAATGTTTCGATCTTTTCTCTGCTGTTAAATGAGTTAGAAAAAAATAAAAAAGTCTATATTCTAATAATAGTATTTGCAGATGGCGTTTGGAAAAGCTATCAAATAGTGTCAGTTTACAATGTAGAGTTTGCTGTTATGTGCTGCCTTATATAATCAGTAGATTCGGGAGCTGGATTTTAACGTTTCATTGTGCAGTAGTGAGGTTAAATTTGCATGAGTGTTTACCAGAGCTGGGCACACGAATAAAATGAATGAATGTGGAAAGAAACAACAACCTCTATTGCAGAATGACTTGCAGGTATGAAAAGCCAAAGTACAACACCCTGTACCCTGGAGCTATTGAACTGGGAAGGTGTGAAGAGCGGATTTTGTTCTCCGAGTCATTCTTCAAACGTATCAAAGATTTTGTGTAGAGATGGTATGAGAGGACTTAGGCCCTATGAGAAGCGGCTGAGAGAGCTGGGGTTGTTTATCCTGGAGAAGAGGAGGCTGAGAGGAGACCTCATTGCTCTCTACAACTACCTGAAAGGAGGTTGTAGAGAGGAGGGAGCTGGGCTCTTCTCCCAAGTGACAGGGGACAGGACAAGAGGGAATGGCCTCAAGTTCCACCAGGGGAGATTTAGGCTAGAGATTAGGAGGAAGTTTTTCACACAGAGGGTCATTGGGCATTGGAATAGGCTCCCCAGGGAGGTGGTTGATTCACCTTCCCTGGAGGTGTTTATGGGACAGGTAGATGAGGTGCTGAAGGACATGGTTTAGTGTTTGATAGGAATGGTTGGACTCGATGATCCAATGGGTCTCTTCCAACCTGATTGTTCTATGATTCTATGATATGAGAGGACTTGTGCTTGTAATGCACTAAAAGGCCAAAGTGAGTTATTTCTCTTTAGAAGAAAGGCAGATTACTAGGAAAAAAAGGGCTGAATCACAGTACCTTCAGAGCAAAGTAAGAAAAGATAGCAACTAAAAAGATGTACTTCCTAACTCTCCTTAACTAGAGTTAAAATATGCCAGCAAGTCAATACAAATGGTAAAAGATTCTATAAGGCTAAGTGATTTCTCAGATTTCCCAAGGTCTTGATCAGATATAGCACAAGAATTCATCCCATGTGCTCACAACTCTCGAGAGCTGGAAATGTTGCAGTGGTTCGATATCGTGAGGAGCAGCTTCCAGCACAGGTGTAGATTATCTTAAAAAGGAAACATACACCAAAGGGTTAATATCTATTTTTTGTCGGGTCACACAAAAGCAAAGCAAAAAAAAAAAAGTCAAGGCTTTTGGCTGTAGAATGTATCCGTAAAAAATATTTGTTTGCTGTTACTCAAAGTTTAACAAGTTTTCTGAGAGAGTTCCCATAAACTGAACATCTGGCTGAACTGGGCGGAATTCACAGACCTTTCCCATGCAGCTACTTCCCTGAGGAACAGAGAAGAATGGCTTAACGCCCAATTATCCTTGATTTTCATGCAATTTACACGGAAAATATTGTAAATTGCATCTCTCATGTAAATTATTTCAAATGAGGATTCATTAACACAGGTGCCTTTGCTCGCCAAGGCTTAGCTGGCTCTGGGGACTCATCACTTGTCCTAAATGGTGGATGCGCACACTGATTAGCAGAAACGGAGAGGAGAAGGAAAAGAATAGGTATAAATAGACAAAGAGCACTCATTTGTAAACAAAACCCACAAAGACAACTTGAGAAACACGCACTGCCCAACACTAACAAGTCTTGTCAACAACGCTTTTTGTTTCTTACTGGTTTGTAAATATTAATTCGAATATAACTTTGTCGTCGTTTGTGACCAGACTCATCTATCTCACTTCGTTTTAATAATCCTTCAATAAATAGCTTATCAATGCTTAAAAAAAATGTTAAATTTATATTAATAGTATGTGCATTTGGGTGGTAAAAAGCATTGGTCTAAAAGGTTGTAAGTTAGTAAAACACCACTCATCCTGTGCCCTCAGCAGCTCCTGGGGACTCTGCCATTCCCTGATCTATCTGTGGAGAAGAATTCATTTCTCTCCTGCAAATCTCTTGGTAATTTTCGACCACGGGCACTGAAATGCTACAGTCCTGACTCATCGAGAGCTTTAACTCTGACCCTAACTTAAAGCATTTCCATAGTGACATTACAAATTAATGGTCTTACTCATGCAATAATGTTTGCTATCTGCTCAGACAATAGTTGTCCCAGGTCTTCATTCCTTGAATGATGGATGAGTAATTCTGAGGCCTCTCTCTATCAATATCTCATAATTATTTTCTCTGGGCACTGGTTTCTCTGGTTCTGGGGCACTGGCAGAAGCTGCCCAGCGAGGGGTGGGGTGGAGTCCCCATCCCTGGAGGAGTTTAAATGATGAGCCGATGAGGTACTCAGGGACATAGTTTAGTAGTGGACAGGAACGGTTGGACCCAATGAGCTCAGAGGTCTTTTCCAGCCTAGTGATTCCATGATCTGTATTAAGAGGAATTTCTTTACTGAAAGGGTTGTCAAGTATTGGAAGAGGCTGCCCAGGCAGGTGGTTGAGTCTCCATCCCTGGAGGTGATTAAAAGATGAGTAGATGTTGCACGTGGGGACACGGTCTGGTGGTGGCCTTAGCAGGGCTGGATCAATGGTTGGACTCGATGATCTTAAAGGTCTCCTCCAACCCAAACCATTCCGTGATACCCTTTTGCATAAAAAATCTATAAAGCTCCATAATACTTGTGCCATGTAGGCAAATTGCTGGGGGGTTGGGGGTTGGGGTTTTTTTTCCAATTTACAGGTACTGAAATGCATGCAAAACGTTAAGTCATTTATTTAGAGCCATTTCACTACATTGGCATTATTGCAGTGCCGCAAACGATGTTGGCTAGAGGATAAGGAGCATTAGGAACATGACACTACAGCCAGACAACAGCTGGTGGAGGCTCTCACCTCTTCCTAACAGCTTACGGAAGGGAAAAGCAGAGCAGCTTTGCAAGAGGAAAACGATCCAACACACACTGAGAGTTTAATGGGATTTGCATCAAACCTGCAATTCGTAGAATAAATGAGAAAACAATAAGACAAAGAGCTTCATTTGTCTCCTTGCTGATAAGGCTGGTAGTCAGTAAAAGCCCCGTTCCCCACGGTGGAATTACCAAGATTCCAGCAACCGGCATCCTTGGTATTCAAGAGTGCATTATAAATGACAGATCCAGAGGAAAACGTGTTAGTAATCACAGAGATGCCTATATTTCATTTAGCTAAATGGATATTTGTATTTCCCCGGTGGGGAAGTAAAAGCTGAATGTGTCAGCCTATTTTTCCTATGTAAATGTAAGTAAGCACACATATTCATCAGGTGGATAAATACGGCCTCTCTGACAGACTTCTCTCTTGCAATCAGTCTTTCAAATGAGACCATTACTAAATAAAAATGGGTTTTTTTAGTTTTGCCCCAGTCCTTTGCTTGTAGCTGCAAAGACATTTCTATCACTGTGTTCTGTACGGGAGCAGAGCGTGTCTGCTCTGAAGCCAAAGGTGATACAAAACCTGGAAAATGCCTCAGTGTAGCATCTCCTCCTCTTCTGCACCATTTTTATTCAACGTTTTGTACAGAAAACATGGTCATCACCCAGAATGGATGATATGTGATAGGATGATTTAACCCTGAAAGCGGAATTTTCTACAGAGGTTTAAAAATAGTGCAATTAGGACATCCCGTCACCAAGTCACTGATACCACAAGGTATCTATCATTTCTTTTAGTCATACTAGAGTAGCCCATTAATTTGAAATCTGCACAGTCACAAGTGTCACTTGCTCCCACTTTCATCCATGGGGACCAAGAGCCCATTTTTATAGGGAAGTCAATACCAAATATAGCTGTGAATACCTTCAGACTAATCAAAAGCAGGGGTGATGTGAAGGAGGGGGAAGATTTCATTGAAGTTAACAAATTATTGGTGTGACATAGTGGCACAATGTTAAATAGATGTCACGGTGCAGACAGCTCATGTTTTAAAAAATGTTCATTACATTTTGCCCCAGAGTGATGATTTATGTGATTAGGATGTTTTCTTCATCTAACCTCTCTCCTTGTGTTCGAGTTTTCTGCTGTCAACCATCTTTATTATATTGGAGCATCCTCAATGCAGAGTTTGTAGCAACAGCCAAATATCTAGGAAGTTAATTTTCGCCACTTTTTTAAAAAGTGCCTCAAAATAAGGAATACAGGCAACAGAATTATTTCACTGCTTAGTCTCAAAGATGTCGAAAGTGCTAATTTTAACTCTATAACACACCTCTGCTACGTGCACAGAGCACTGATAACGCTGCACTAATGGTCCATTCCTGCAATGCTGCCTCTGATCTACATCACTAAATTACTTAAGGACTATACATGCATAATTTTTAGTCCACTTCAAGAATTTTTTCTCAAGCCAAATCTATTTCTTCTCATCTCACTTATTGATTTTTCCGTCCAGTGTATGTTATGAGGAAGAGTGCTACAGTGAATTGAACCACGACAATTTGAAATAGCAAGATGCTGCTGCTTTCTTTTAGAATCATAGAACAACCAGGTTGGAAGAGACCCATCGGATCATCAAGTCCAACCATTCCTATCAAACACTAAACCATGTCCCTCAGCACCTCATCTAGCTGTGTCTTAAACACCTCCAGGGAAGGTGAATCAACCACCTCCCTGGGCAGCCTTTTGGTGAATATGCATATGTACCAGAAACCCAGAACTTGCCTATTGGGTTATTATGTGGTTGTCCTACACCAGCATCCTGTGCTAGTTCTAAATAAGAACTAGTACAGCAGCATCTGCCATCCTATTCTTGGGAGTTTGAGAGAATAGAGAGGCTGTATAATTAACAAGCCGGCACCCTGCAACTACCCCGAAGCAATGTGGGAGCTAAAAATGACTGGAGAAATGCAAGGAGTGGCAGAAGGACTTGTTATGTTCATTCGAATAATGAACTTGCTTTAAAGAACTGAGTGGAACTGTTGTCTTAGTAACCCACTCCGAGAACGAAAACATTTCAGTGAGTTGGCATGCAGTCACCGTAACATCTGCAACTCTGAGGCAGGCTGGTGAGGACTGCAGAAGGATCCAAACTCTCTGGAAATAACTGGCAGGAATTATCTTGGAATTTATCTAGCACTGAACTAGACAGAACAAAAGTTTGCTTTCCACCCCTACCCCCCACGCTGCCCTCCATCCCCTACTTCCCAAGGAGAGCCAGAAACAACAATACTGACAGGCCAGTGCAGAATACACTACGTTGGGCTTTATTCTTTGTTTTAAATAAGTGCAAACGAGAAGCACACACAAGGTGTCTTAGCTTTCCTTACTATTTATCAGATCGTCACCTAGAGAATAAAGGGAACCTGTGTCCGACTGCTGCCCCCCAGATGACTCTGCTGCTCACGGAGAATGAGACCCTCATAGAATCACCAGGTTGGAAGAGACCCAATGGATCATCGAATCCAACCATTCTCACCAATCTCTAAACCATGTCCCTCAGCACCTCATCCACCTGCATCTTAAACACCTCCAGGGAAGGCAAGTCAACCACCTCCCTGGGCAGCCTGGTCCACTGCCTAATGACCCTTTCTGTGAAGAATTTTTTCCTTATGTCCAGCCTAAATCTCCCCTGGTGGAGCTGGAGGCCATTCCCTCTCATCCTGTCCCATCACTTGGAAGAAGAGCCCAGCTCCCTCCTCTCCACAACCTCCTTTCAGGTAGTTGTAGAGAGCAATGAGGTCTCCTCTCAGCCTCCTCTTCTCCAGGCTAAACACCCCCAGCTCTCTCAGTGCAAAAAATCCTTGTGCAAAAACTCTACATTCAGTTAATAAAACTCCCTAGAGACAAAACTCAGGCATCGCACGTGGGAGAGCATTTGTTCATACCACATCTGAAAGGATTTTCAGTGTTATGTATTAATAGCTGCAAAAGGTAGTTATCAAAATATTGAATAAGAAATTACGTTCAGTGGATGAATGGTGCAAGAGCTGCCTGTCGTGGAAATGTGTTTTGCAATTACAATTTGTTAAAAATACATCCTTTCCCCGAGGCTAAGCCATCTGTAGTATTTTAGTTTACCTTTGTGGGTATTTATGGGGGAGGAAATCCCTCCAGTTAGAAAATGAATCTTCAATAACACAGAATCATAGAACAACCAGGTTGGAAGAGACCCACCAGATCATCAAGTCCAACCTTTCCTATCAACTATTCCTATCAACTATTTTTTTGAAAAAAACCCTGTTATTATAAAAGATATTTTGATAGGAATTGTTGGACTCAATGATCCAGTGGGTCTCTTCCAACCTGGTTATTCTATGATTCTGTGAAATAGAAATAATGTAAAAGGTCTCTTATGAAAAAACTTTTGTAAACCTGCCCGTATTTTATTAGGGCAGAGAGCTCTGAAAGTGCACAACAAATAATCTTTGTGCTACCACTTTGTTCTTCTGATGATCCAAAGAATCGGTGCAACAGCCAATAATTAATTTCAGATCATGTGCGATCCCTTGATAGAATTTTAAATGTGTTCCCAAACAGAGAGAATAGTGCTTGGGAGATGGAAGTTCAAATGGCTCTAGCGGTTTAAATGCAAAAGAAAGTTAATTACTCATAAAAATATGGTACACGGCGAACGTGGCACCCCAATTTATATTCAAATATGACTACTTCTGGTCTAAAACAGAAAGCAAAGCAATTATCCAGCAAAGGTGTTAACTGCTTGGGTTATTTAGTATATAATGAGCAAGTGCATCCAGCCGCCACTTTATTCTGCGATGCTGTTATTCATTTACTTTTAATGCATTCATAGCATTAGGGTTTGTTTACCATTATGGTGATTAACAACAGGGAAACTGTATCAAATTCTGTTCTCAGTTGCTTTACAAGACCAGAAAAATCCTTAGGAATAGCATTTAAACTACAGATAATTTAGCAAAAAAAAAAAAAAAAAGCAAAATTTATATTTGAATTTTTGTTTTATTCTATGCTGCTTTGAACAACTGGAGGTGAGGTTAAAGGAAAACTGTGCCCACTCTAAACGTAGTGAATTGTCCTAAATGCAAAACCACTTCAAACAACCCACAGAACAAGCGACAAAGTTTTGAACAGAAAATCCTATTGGCCAAACTGCTAATCAGCTTCAGCAGAGGAAAGCCTGGCAAGGGGCACTGTGAGCAAGCACAGCCGATGGCACTTGGCAGAGCAAACTAAAGCAGAAATTCAGCTCCAAACTTCTGAAGAAATCACAGGTGACGAATGTCACTGGGAACTTACTCAAAAAGCAGAAGGACAAACAGTCTTTGGAGATGGTTGACGTAAAGGTTTCCCTTGATCTTCCTTTTCTGTCAAGAAACTTTTTCTATCCAACAGAAATTTTTGAAGTTTCGGTAACTCCAAGCAGGCTGCCAAGCACTTTACGCTGCACATAAAGCGTGTGGCCTTAATGTGCATGCAACCACTTTTCTTTCCTTTAAAGGTGTCTTGCAACCCAAACCTTTTTATGATTCTCTTCCCAAAGTCTTCCTGTAATCTTGTCACTGTGAAAGAGCTATTGTAGTCCACTCCTCAGTCAGCTGTACTTAGTGATGGATGAAATTATCTCACTAGGCTTTTAGTGCGGATGAATGCTAAGCAAGGCCCTTTGAGACTGCTGAAGAAAAGCTCAACGGAAAAAAAAAAACCCCTACTGTTTTATTGTTTATTTTCTATCATGTCAGCAAGTTGTATGCACTACAAGGGTCCCTAGAGAAAAAGTGATTTAAAAAACATGTCTCTTCTGACAACGTCCCTCACAAGCTGTGATCCAGAAGAGGTATCCTGCTGGGCTTCACTGCTCTGAATCTCTGCCAAGGAATCACAAGAAAGATCTATCGAGTCCATGTCCTTCCCACGTAAGGGATGCAAACTGTCACCCAAGGGCTGCTGATGAATCATAGAATCATAGAATCACCAGGTTGGAAGAGACCCACTGGATCAATGACAATCGCTTCTAACTGATTTGAACAAAAAATCCTCCCATGGGACTGAATCATTAGTCAAACAGAGAAAAGTGAGTATAAGAAATAGAACATTAGTCAGACAGGTACCCAGACTGCCTCTATAAGTGTCCCTTCCTGAGAATAAGTTAGAAAAATCACGTGATAAATACTGCTTCTAACAAGAGGGTAAATGGCTCATTTGTAAATATGAGTCCAGTTTCACTGCCATCCCACTGGAAAAAGAGCAAAATTCAGTGTTTGCTAAGGAAAAGGCAAAGAGGGGTAATGAGATTATTAAGGCATACAGGGGATTAAGTTTAAGTTTCCTTATAGGAATTACAAAGAGCAGGAAATCATAGAATCATAGAACAACCAGGTTGGATGAGACCCACTGGATCATCAAGTCCAACCGTTCCTATCAAACACTAACCCATGTCCCTCAGCACCTTGTCCACCTGTCCCTTAAACCCCTCCAGAGAAGGTGAATCAACCCCCTCCCTGGGCAGCCTGTGCCAGTACCCAAATGAAGTATAAGAAAACTAAAAGCAAAGATCTTTCCTATATATCTGTTTCAGTTGTTAAATATATATTAGAAAGAGTTTATCCTAATATATAGTGGCATTTTTTAATAGTTGTTTTCACGTGTAATCTACATAGCATTGCCCTTTGCTGAAATTACATATCATTTCATTGTTTGCCACTTGTACAGCGAATTTCACAGACTGGGGGCAGGAACACACACAGACAAATAATAAGTCCTTCAGCTGGCTAGACTAATTCCATTCTATGCGATGCATTAATGAATAATTTACACGCTAATGAAAATTAGCTCAATTACTGTTTTCACTTGTGCGGAATCATCATTATTAACACTGTTTGTCCTCATAGGAGAGGAAGCACACCTGTTTGCTGCTGTAACATTAGGGGACACTATACATTATTAATGCCAGACAGAAAAGCTTTTTGTCTTATATGTAGATTCCTCCCCACATCCTTCTTGTGGTGAGAGGCCCAGAACTGAACACAGGATTCAAGGAGCAGCCTCACCAGTGCTGAGTACAGAGGGAGAATAACCTCCCTGGACCTGCTGGTCACACCATTTCTGATACAAGCCAGGAACTTGAACCCCTCCAGGGATGGGACAGCCACCCCTGCTCTGGGCAACCTGGGCCATAGATGCAGTCATAGTCACAATGCACTATTAGAAAGCAACCACATATCAGAAAACTTGAATTACAGCTGAGAAAAAAAGAAAAACATGGACAATTGTGCCTCTTTCAGTGCAGTGAAAGGACAAAAAGCTTTCTGCGTTTCTAGTCTAGCTACTTCCAGCTACAAATGTCCCAGTTCAGACTCATACTGACGTCCAAACTCCTGAGTCGTATTTCCAACAGAAATGTGAGTAATGCCTGGTTCAAAAGGACACTGAAGTCAAGACTTTTTTTTGCCTACTGATTTCTCCGACTGTCAAATTAAGACAGCTTGTCTGTCCAGGCAAAATGTCTGGGTTTTGTCGTGCGTGTCAAAGTTGGATGTTCAAATGGTATCATAATGTGTTTATTCAGACGTGCCTTTGGGGAGCTGTACAGATTCATTTGTGAAGGCCCAGCTAGAACGTGAACACTGAAAACAGCCTTTAAAGCATGTAAACACTGCTTGCTGACCTGCTGTGTATTTGACTTCATGTCTTTTAAAATGTAAATAAGAAACTCTCAGATATCTGCGGCTAATTGAATGTGGGGAAAGCAAATATTTGTTTTCACTGATGGAAATGCACAAGTGACAAATACAGTAGCGAATGGCACACACCAAGGAGCTTTGTAGCCATTGACTGGTGAGGCAGGACCGTGAACAAGGACACAAAACCCAAAGAACGTGAACTGGCCACTTCTTTTTAGAGGCACAAAGAGGGTGATGGAGCAGCCACTGTTCCACCACAACTGGATATCATAAAATCATAGAACAACCAGGTTGGAAGAGACCCACCAGATCATCGAGCCCAACCACACCTGCAGAATAACACCTTAAAGAATCATCGTAGATATTAAAAGGGAGAATTTCCAAATCCTAACTCAAGTGATTTAACCTAATTTGAATTGCATTACTTTTCTCCCTCTCCGAATATTAATTGGGATTTTTGACAGATAGGTTTACTGTCAGGGAGATGAAAGATATGCCTGTCAGCTAATGTTTACGAGTCAGTCTTCAAGCTGAGAGATAAAATTAAAACCATTACCATGCCACCACTTTCAAACCAAACTTAATATCATACCCAATACTTTGCAATTAAGCTGAATTAGAGGAAATTAAGCAAAGAATCCTTCACTTTGGTTAGAATAGAGGGTTTTTTTAGGCTCGGCACACTGTCCAGTTACACTTAGACTATGGATTTGGGGAGTGGGGAGAGGGAAAGCAAGTTCACTGATATATTCATGGGTTGCAAGGTCACTTGCTCAGAGACTGGCTCTTGCTCTACATCTGTGACCTACCAGGATGCTCTGCTCAGAGCAGAGACACAGCACAGTGTGACTTCATCCTCTGGAGATGACAAGTTCTGGTTTGCTCCAGCCACATGCTGTTACCATGGATTGTGCTCTCTGCTATCTTCACCCGAACTTCATCCCAGTTGTGTTCCAGCAGAAATAGCCAAACAACCTGATTGTCCCTTTTTAAAAAGGGCATCCACTCTCCAGTGACAGATGACAGCAATAACAGCCGTGGGTACCCACAACATCCTTCAGCTTTCTCACCTGCTGCCACTTTGACACCCCAGAAAGGTTGAGTGGGACCTTATGGTTGGACTCAATGATCCAGTGGGTCTCGTCCAACCTGGTGATTCTATGATGATTCTGGGCCACAGGAACAATGTGAAGGGGACCCGTCCCACCCCACCACCAACCAGGGAGGATTCTCCTCCTGTCTCCCAGACCATTTTCCCCATCTGGTAACTTCCACCCACGTGCTCAGGAGAAGACATGGGTCATGGAGTCTCACTTTGCCTCCAGAGCAAGAAACGGTCCAGTAAGTTACTTTGAGATGAGATGTCTGGGCCTAGTGAGTAATTGGATGAGACAGGAGAAGCCTGAGGTGCTTTTCTGGGCCCATCTGAAGTACTAGGATGAAAATAAACCAGGGTGATTTGCAATACTGATTTATCTTGCAAATAGCACACATCAGCCTCAAACATTCGTCAGCCGTGACTCACTTCACAGTGACAGGTAGAAAGGTCAATGTTTTCTTCTTCTCGAACAGAGTAAACTGGGGTTGCTAACAGAAAATCAGTTTTCAATTACCGGCTTAGCAAGTAATAATCAGTTTTATCCCATCTTTAGCCTGAAAAGTTGAGGCTATAGGAAATAATAAATTGGATTTTCAAACGCTCTAGCAAAACTTAACTATTTACTATCTAATTATCATAGAAACATAGAACAACCAGGTTGGAAGAGACCCACCGGATCATCGAGTCCAAGCGTTCCTATCGAAAATTAAATGGGAAAGAGAAGGTAGGTGGTGGCAGTGAAGGATACTGTCCAAGAGAAGGTGGAGTAGCAAGAGACACCTGGTGCAGAGTTTTAGCTTGGAACAAGGATTTTCTGTTTGATTATTGGTTTTAATTACAATCCGACTCGAGACACTACAGTTACTTTCTCTCCCATAAACTACAGTGCCACTAACGTTTTAACAGACTATTTTGCCATCTATTTTAGTCTATTCAGTTTTTCACTGCCACAAGACTCTAAAACTAAAAACAAGATTAAATGCCTTGAGTCATCCTAGGGTGGATTTTTAAGTCAATGTTCCAGCACGAAGTACTGATTAAGAAACAAAATAAAATTCCTTCAGAACAGTTTGGATGTGTGGGAACAGAGAAGGGATAAGTCCCCCTACCACTTTTTTTTTGTTGTTTTACCCCAATTGTGGCAATTTTATGAAAAAGCGTGGGGGCTTCCTGTGGGTTTGGTGAAAAATTTAAATTTTCATGATAGAAGGCAGCAGATGTTTCTGCACTGGAAAAGCTTTTCCAAATATTATAATTCCAAATTCCAAATTATTGATATTCCAATTCCAAATTATGTCCAAATAATTATACTTCCAGCTAAGGATGCATTATTAGGCAGCTTGCAGTGGGAAATTTGAAAGTAGGTGAGTGAATGTTATTTGGGGGAAGGTCCAGGCAGAGGTTGTCCTCTGGGAAAAACTACAATCTAGGTACAATCCCCCTTGTTGAGTTCCTGGGTTGTTCAGAGACAGCTTGCAATTTTAAAAGGATTAGCTACCAGGATCCAAAAGGATATTTTAGAGGGAGGAATTTAAAGCCAAGATTTTAGGTATGTTTACGTCCTTCTTCATGCTATTTCAGACATGAATCAAACATGGACATCAGCTAAATCCACATCTGTTCAAAGTCATTACTTCACTTGTTTCTTCTGTGGCCTCTCGATTTATTTTATCAGAAAGTGCCAGTCCTCCCCATTCTCTGGTACAGAATATTACTTTTCTAGCATCTCACAGCCTGTTTGCCTTTTATGTGCAATAAAAGGAACGAGACTCATACATTTAGGCCTAACAACCTTTTTAAACGTACTCTGAATGGATTAGCGGCTCAGAAAACAGGACAGGGAATGCCATGGGCCAGTACTGTAACAGCTGTTTATTCTAAAACCTATTTGCTTTGAAATATTTCTGCTTGGACCTTCTTCTGTGGGCAGACAGGCACGAGAATGTAAAATCTAAGTTGTTTCTGGCAGTACAATGCCTGCCTCATGCCTTTGCAGCAGCCAGCACAGAAATGAGTTTATTTTGAATTGAAATGGTCTTATTATAATTTTATTATTAGTGGGTTCTGACCCAGTGAGGAAATTCTTGCCACTACTGAGAACATACTGTACAATTTTATTTCCTTACAAAACAATTCAGGAAAATACGATCAGAGAATTAGACCCGATTTTTAATTAATTTACACTATTAACAGAAATTTTCAAAAAAATGCAGTATGAAAGTCACTAAATTTGGTGAAAGTATTCCATGAGATTTGCATCCACTGTGCTAATTGCAGTATTACAATAGTAATTAATAGGGTAGCACTGTCTGAACCTGTTTGCTCTGCATTTGTGAAACTCTGCTAGTGGTGTCATAAAAATATCCCACACTCCTGAGCACTTAAAAGAACTCCAGTATAAAATTTTGCTTTGCACTGCAATATAGCTTAGATGAGCTTCTAATTAAAGAAATCGAAATTTAACTTTTTAGGGGGAATTTTAACGTTAGAATGTCAAAGCCTGCAAGAAAATTGCTGAGCACATGAAGGGGAGGACGGCAAATAGACTGTGAAGGTTCCCAGAGATGCTGGCGGCTCAGTAGTCTCCCTCTGAATGATTTATGAGCTCTCTAGCAGCCTTCACCGAATTCTACATCTCAGACACATGCCACAGCAGCTGTTTGTAGGTGTAACCAGGCTTTGCATGTTATAAATAATTGAAACAGTTATTTAGATAGTACCTTCCCCGAGCGGTTCCTTCGAACCGAAGCTGTTGTACAAAGGGCAGGAGTCATAACAACCTGGTTTCACCTCTGGCTGAAGAGGATTGACATGAGAGTGGGAAGAAATGCAGTTTTCCCAAGACTCAAAGTAACAATTTTTGAAAGCCTTGCTTCCCTCTATCAAAAAAGCAGAAAAAGCAACATAAAGCATGAGAATGTGTTTCAAGGAGGATGTGCCCAGTTGGCTTCCTATGGGTCTGTTACACCGAAAGTTTAGAATCATAGAATCACCAGGTTGGAAGAGAACCACCAGATCATCGAGTCCAACCATTCCTATCAAACACTATGCCCCTCAGCACCTCAACTGCATTTCTTCTTCCACAATGCCCTTAAGATGACCAGATATGCAGAGAATTTAACCCAAAAAAAAAAAAAAAACTGTCTGAAGGTCTGGGGTCCTGAGAGGTGCCAGGGCAGGTTCTTGGGCAGTGTCATTTCAGAAGTCCTGGTTCTGCATGGCTTGGACCAGCACGAGGAATGAACAGGAGCAAGAGAGGCGCTTTAGTTCCTTGCACCAAGAAGGGGTAACATGATCCAAGCGGATTTCTCCACAAACCTAGACTCATAGAACAACCAGGTTGGAAGAGACCCATCGGATCATCAAGTCCAACCATGCAGCAACCAACTGCCAGAGAAGGTGAACGTTCCTGCTGTTACCAGCCTAAACATAAGTGTGAACAATAGGAAGTCTGCTCAAGCCCTATTTCTATACTGCTGCTCAGCCTGAAAAGGCCTGATTTTTAAAGGAGATGGGTATTCACAGAATCATAGAATCACCAGATTGGAAGAGACCCACCAGATCATCGAGTCCAACCATTCCTAGCAGTCTCTAAACCATGCCACTCAGTACCTCATCCTGAGACTGTAAATAATGTGGGGTTTTGTTCATTTTAGATAAGCTTACAGAGGGGACTGTCTCTCTGCTTAGGTTGTTGACAGTCTATAGGATGAAAAGAACCTTCGGTGTTTAATGAGGGAGCAATCCTGCCAGAAGAGTAAATGAAGATAAGTGCAGAGATAGTTCTTTCACAGGTTGCTCCTCAATGATGTCAAACAGTCACATTTCTAACCAACTTCACCGTTTTCATAAAGCTGAAGAGAGAGAGGCAATATCTCATAATATACTGGGTGGTGAGACTTTAACAAGGCTGTTTACTTCACACCTTCTGGCACTGCCTTTTCTTCATTTCTTACTCACTTGTAATCAAATATGTTGCTTCTCTAGCTTTCTGTTCACGTCAGTTTAGAAAAGGGCTAACAAACGTCCTGCTTTTCCACATCCATTCCCTGCTTCCCAAGACAAGACCTGAACTGGAGACGCTGACGTGGTCAAACTAAATGTCATGAAATTTTTCAGTGAATTCAGACATTCCCTGATGGTTTATAAACCCTGACATAGCTCATACCAAAACTGGGACCCTCCAGAGCTCTTTTGTTGTATCCAAGTCAGAAATTACAAAAAAAAAAATGCAAAAATTGCTCATGGCTGGATCATCGTAGAGGGGAGATAATGAGCTAACTCTTTCCAAGGGACAGCTAAGGGAGAATATAATTACATTCAAAAAAATGATAATTATACTGAATTATTTTAATGAAAGTTCTCTGAAACATTAATTTCAGAAGCAAATAGTCTACACATTAAGCTATCTGAAACACAAATGGTAAACGTATAATGGGACATTTGGGAAAATGCATATTGTCTTAGTGTCACATATCTTCTCATGAAATGCAACCAACTTTTTCTTAAAAAAGAAAAATAGGTCCCTTCACAGAATTTACATTGAAATTGTCAGAATTAAGGCAGATCTGTGGAAGACAGTACTGTATCGCTCCATTTTCCTAGTCAATAGTTGATAGAGAGGTCTTTTCTTTCCATATTTATTTCATTAGTGTGGAATAACAAACTCACGTGTGCACAAAGCACTTGAGAAGTGCACAGATTCTCCGCAGCCCAAAGCAAAAGCAGACAAACATTCACCTTAATCTTCAGATGTATAACAGCACCATGCTGCCTTCAATCTCTCAATTATCCATTCCATTCCTCGTTGACATTCAAGGTTTCTAGAAGAGGAAGGCAATATGCCAACTATATCATGATATAGGCGCAGTTTGAGAGTAGCTTATCAAATTCAATTCAGAGAAGCGATAGAAGTCTCTCCCCTAATATTAGAACTATTATAACCAATCCAAAACCATTTTCTCGGTGAAGTGAGATGGCATCTTCTCCCTGTCCTGTTGTTTTCCAGTCCAAATGAGGGCTGGGTACAGCAGGATTGAGGAGACAGATTTGATAAAGTGATGATAAACGACCACCCTTCTCCTGGCTTTGTCAGGGATATTACCTTGTGTGGTATTGCAGACAGGTTTGATTATTATCAGAAAGCTGGACCACAACAAAAAACCACGACACCTCACACAATAAAATCTGTTTCTTCTATATCTTTGCTTCATCTTTTTTGGCTTCACTAAAGAAATACATTTTTTTTTTCCCTTAGCACTTGCAGAGCTGTGATTTCTTTAGAATGACCAATGTATATCAGGAGCCATATACTATTGTGGGGCTCAGACAACCTGCCCTTCTAAAATTATGAAGTTGTCTCTTTCATCTGAGTATCATAAATGGTTATTAAGAGCCTGAAGAAAGAATTTAGCTGAAAATGCAACTGCATGAGGCAAAGACTGGAGAAGAAACTAAAATCCTTCCCCCCCTTCCCCACCACAGCTCAACTTTCAATCTCAGCAGTTTACAGCTGAGATTGAGTTTACAGTTTACAGCTATAGCAGAAAGCATTCTTTAACTTGTAAGCTGATCAAATTTGACCTAGAAGTTAGAGAAACGAGTGCAGCATTCTGTTAATCCAATCTTTTCTCTAAGATATAGCATTTTATAAACAGCCTAACACACATAGCGAGTTGAAGAAGTGGGACTAGATTAATGAGATATTAAGCTTTCATTTACTCCCTGCTAAATATAAATAAATGCTATCAAAGCTGCTGCTCAAAGTGTACGATTGGATAGAAACAGCACATTTCAGAACTGTCTCCCAAACTGTGTGTTTGCAGATATCACCCAAAGGCAAAAAAAATATTGAAATGAAATATTAGCTCGTTGGAGGTAGATGCCCCTTGTTAGTGTCGCTCACTAGAGTCAGCTTCACAAACACATTGTTCTCTCCCCTCAAGTCCTTTACTAGGATATATTAGTCCTTAAGCTACATGTGACTGGCAAATGCTGCTGTGTGATCTACCTGTCGATGATGGGGCCTAAGTATTTTAGTCTTGGTCTTTCCAAGCATTGATCATAAAGGACGTACTGAATTTCAGGCACTAGTGACAAAAATCAGTAGGAGTTCCTAGACTCTAAAATATTTTTTTTTCTACATTAATGATGTTACTCAGGCTGGATGTTGCATCTTTTCATAGCAACACAACTGGTTACCTATAGATGATTGCTCTGGATAACTTCCATATGTTAATTTAGGACTTTGCCCAAGCCACTACCTACCAAGGCAGAAACTTATTTCACCACAAAGTCCAGAAGTCTCTTTAGAGGCTCACAAGCAGTTACTTTGGCTGAAATGAGCCTGAATCTCTCTGATTATACACCAAGAAACCTCCTTTACTGATCAGGGTGTGAAGACAATGGTTGTGTGCAGCTGTAAGCAAGTTCATCTGCAGGTTCTTGTTCTCCTGCACTGCACACTCCTCTTACACATCTTGGTGAAAAATGTTCTTGGGTGACTGGCACACACCAGTCATTACTTACTGGCATCCCAGTCATAATTTACCATCAACATCGCTACCTGCTCCTTAGAACTTATTCATAATTCTCACTTTTACACCATGACACCCAATGATGTATAGTCAAACTGATACAAAACCCATTAATATGCACAGATACGAAGAAGAATTTGGAAAACAAATACATAAGAAAAAATAGCTTCTAAAAGAGGCCAACACATTCCACAGTGACATTCAGGAGCAAAAAGCTTGTGTTTCGTTGGAATAATAATCAAACACTATCAGAAGCCAAGCGAATACTCAGCCAAAAGAAAATAAACTTTACTATTTGGTCCTTCTGTCAATCCATCTGTCTCCTCCTTTGACTCAGCTTCCCAGCTTTGTTTCTGATTCACCCCTAGCACAGTCATGGCAACAATTAAAATGTTTCAAAATGTTGACTACCTGCATTTCTAGGGTTATCCTTGTCTGCTTGATAAGAAGTTAAGTTGACAAATATCCAAATATCAGAGTGACTGTGAAGAAGTTTTACTGCGCCGGCCACAGAATCCGAAATATGTATGAGAAGACTTGAAAATTCAGTTTGGCTAAATATACTGTTGCCTGCCACTTTCACACATATTGCTTCAATCCTGTAATCAAATCTAAACTATAGATTTTTTACAATGAAAATGAAGTAATATTACTTTAGAGACACTGCTGCAGTCTTCTTTCCCTCATTATGCGCCGTTGATTTATAATCATTTTAGGTTCCCTGTCTAGATTTGTTTTATCCTCTGAACAATCCTAAATCATAAGAAAATGAAAATAAAGCAAGAAAAGCCTTCATATGAGTAAGAAAAATCTATGACTGATCTTCCTAATGCTTTGAAGACAAGCTGAAGCTGTTTATTTTTTCAAAGTTCAGTCAATTTGAAATATTATCTATCGTGACATCTGCTGAGAAAATCGACCATACATTCCATGCAGGATTGTATATTTTGACATTTATCGTTCTGTTTCGGAACGAAGTGAGAATTTGGCTGCTCTTCACCGACTACAAATTCCACATTGTTTTATTTAGGAATTGTTTAAAATATTGTAGGTCAAAACGAGCTGTGACGTGTCTTGTTCAAGATGCGACAAATATTAATTACTGCAGTTAAAATTTGAAATTAAAAGTCATAGAATCATAGAACAACCAGGTTGGAAGGGACCCATCGGATCTTCTAGTCCAACCATTCCTATCAAAATGAGGATTTAAAGATTATCAGAGCAAAAGAAGCCTCAAAAGGTGTGTTTTCATGAGTTGCTATGAAAATATTGCCAGAATTGACTGCTTTTTTGACTACTTTTCAGCTGTAGCATCCTCAGCCTTGTGCAAACAGCTCCTCACTTGTCTGCATGATGGGGAACGAAGGTCAAAGACAGATGAGCTGTGCGAGGGGTAAAACCACACACGGCCACGCTCTGTGTGCACAACTGCCCAAACTGTGGGGGGAAAATAAAACCACGCTCATAACAACAGAAAGAAAATGAGTCAGGGAAAGAATGAATACATGTGGTTTTCACCCAGCAGGAACCTTCCTCCTAATGAAGTCTGCCTGTGCAATTTCACACAGAACTCACTCTAAAAGGCACTTCTCACCACTGGTAGGTTAGTGAAAATTACTGCCAGGTCCACGTTCTCCTGCCCGGTGGCAATTAGGCTTACTCAATTTAAAGACCGTTTTTCTTTCTAGTTCTCAGGAAGAAGGGAAAGAAGTGCTGCCGACCTAGCCACAGAACTTCAAAACTGCATTTGAGAATAGTGAAGCCGAAAAAAGTCCCAGTTTAATCTACTGTAGCACTCAGTTTGAACCAATCTTCCCCTCTCCAATTTCCTCTTCCTTTTATAACAGGTGCCCAACTCTGAAAGCCCTAAATGGAGAATAATGAATCAAATAACCTTTGTTGTGTAATTCAGCTGAGAACTCAGCACTACTCCCCACGATGGGATTAAAACTCAGGCGTGTCAGTGCCCTACGCCACAAGTAACAAGTTTTTTCATCCAAGTGAGCAGGATACAGAGAGAAAAGGAAAGGAAAACCATGGCATTATTGACCCTTCCCTTGAAGGAGTTTGTCTCTCTTAACAGAGCTATTGGCAGCTAAATAAACCAAATTTCATTATCTTCTTAAACATCCGTAATCTATTGGGTGCAAAAAATAATCCAAGAGCAGTGCTAAATTGAAATTTATGTTGGAGCTTATGCATCTTACTCTGAGATTAATGGATTTTAATTTTTTTTCATTTTTACTGGTTTTGCGGATGAGGTGCTAAGGGACATGGGTTAGTGATTGATGGGAATGGTTGGACTCAATGATCCGATGGGTCTCTTCCAACCTGGTGATTCTATGAACACAATAGGCAGCAGCAATACCCTCCTCTTTTCAGCCACCAAATCATGAGGGACAAGACATGAAGCAGAAAGCAGCGCAGTTTTTGTCTTTACTACTGTCAGGTGTGGCACCCAAATGTTTTCAGTACCAGCTGTGAGGCTTTGTGTGCAAAGGGAAAATAACTGTCAGTATTGAGATGTGTCGATGCAGGAAAAGAGTGGAAGAGACAGGGGAAGGTAGGTAGCTGTGGGATTTTATATGAACTAATTGTGATTCATTATGTAGGTTGGAGTAAACAACATCAAATGGCTGTTTAAGTCTCCCTGAATTACTATGAGCACAGCCTCCTTAAGTGACTTGCTTGCTTGCTTGCTTTACTCTTTACAACCTGCTCTTTGAAGCCTGAAACTTCTGGCATCGCATAGTCAGGGCTCCTGCTTTGTTTTTAGCTCATGATTAATTCATTTCTGCTTTTAGTACTGCACACGCACTGCACCCACTCTGCTTGTTAAACACTTGGCCTTGGATCTGTAGGTCTTCAGATGGTGTTTTCAATTTGTGTGCCTTGCCACAGTATTCTTGGGGTCCTACACCTTTTCAGGGAGTTGTACAGAAGTTTTGAAGCAGGAACATGGTAGTTTGCTGAAAGGAGAGCTTGTTAAGAGAGTACATCTATCACAAGCACTTGTTGATCACAGCCTGCCTGCCTCTATCACTGAGAAAATGAGACCAAGCCTTGTACTCAGCCTTGGTCATTAGCCAAAGCAGCTCTCTAGCCTTGAGTACAAGTTATCAAGACAAGAACTACTGCTTCTAATAACTTAGAATCATAGAATCATAGAACAGCCAGGCTGAAAGAGACCCACCGGATCATCGAGTCCAACCGTAGTCACCCCATTCCATTCTGTCCCCACTGCTTTGGGGCTTAACTCCAGCCTCCCCAGTCACCCCATTCCCTCCCCAGTCAACCCATTCCCTCCTCATCACCTTGGGACTCAGCTCCAGGAACCCCACAACTCCTTTCCCTCCCCATCATTTTGGGGCTCAGCTCCAGCAATCCCAGTAACTCCATTCCCATCACTCCCCACCGCTTTGGGGCTCAACTCCAGCCTCCCCAGTCACACCATTCCCTCCCCATCACCTCAGGGCTCAGCTCCAGGAACCCCAGAACCCCTTTCCCCCTCCCTCCCCACCTCTGCCCAGCACCGGGACCCCGGGAACAGGGGGTTTTAAGGGGTGGAAAAGGCTGGACAAATGTAGGTGCCTCTGTGTGTCCCCTCAGGTTTCCTTAGGTTTCAAAAAAGACGGTTCTTACCTTGCGTGGCTTAACATGATAACATTTTCAAGCCACAGCAAACTTTTCGGGAATCCATGGAAAGACATCCTGAGGAAGTAATTCCTTTTTTTTTTTTTTGCCAAAGATTAAATTAAGCCTGACTGGAGAGTGTTGTATATACTACCCTTGAATACTTGTGTGACAGGGAATAAGAATAGAGAAACTGGTGGACCAGCTAACATCAAACATGTAATATGCTAACATCCAATAAGAACAAAAAAATAGGAAAGACTTGCAAATGGAAAAATACCAAGCATTCTTCTGTGATTATATTAAAAAAAACCCCAAAGACCCACAGGGAACAGCACATTTGCTTCTCCTGCACGATGGTGCAATAGCCCCTCATATATCCTGTGCCCTCACTGCACATTCCCAAACCTTGTGCAAATAAACCTCTGGCAGCATCTACTGTTTTCCAGGAGCAAGATATAAACTGCACACAATCATAAGCATCGTATGGGCTTCCTGGGAGCATTCAGCAAACAAAACTCATGAACAGATGCAGCTGGAATTGACTGCAGGATGTTTTTATTTGCCTAATCAGTAAGAAATAAGAATGCGTTTAGAAATTCCCAAACTAACTCTGCTAGCAGCTAAGCCTTGGGTCCCATGCAGTCAAAGTGTACCTGCTTTGTGGGATTGTTTAAGAAGGATTAACAGAGCCAATGATGTTGTAGTCATCAATTCAAGGCCTTGAATTTCATGTTGTTTTTTTTTTCTCAGTGTTCAGCTGTCATGTCATAGAATCATAGAACAACCAGGTTGGAAGAGATCCATCGGATCATCGAGTCCAACCATTCCTATCAAACACTAAACCATGTCATTGCCTTATGCCCTGTAAATCCTAGAGCATCGAAAAGTTTCCCCCTCACAGGATGGTCAGAAAAAATATTGCAGTTAAATATTGCAACCGAATCACTTCAGTGATAGAAGTAAATTTCTGTAGGAAGTGACTGTTAGTTGCCTAGTTAAAACCTTTTCCAAACCTAGATGCAATTTAGTTAGTTGTTACATCTACTAAGCCTTAAGATTCTGCTGCAATCCTGAATTCCCAAGCATCTAACTGGAGTATTTTCACGGCTTCTTTAGCCTAGTTATGAAGCAGTCATTTTACTAACTTCCTCATATTCTGTCACGTGAGACTAAGCACTTCTGTCTTATGAATAAAAGAAAGATCCATTCCTGCATCCCTTTAAACTCTCCTGCATGTTGGAGAGTGGATAACCCACCTCTGATTTTCCTTCTCCTACATATTAGCAGCTGGTTCAGAGAATTAAACCATCTGCTCCTTGAAAAAGTAGTATCGCCAAAAATAAATAGTTTAGCCTTGGCAGTAAATTCATCCAGACTGCAACTTGTCTTACTTTCGCTTCTTCTGCTAATAAGATTACAGCTCTGCCAAGAACCTTCATAATTGCTTTTAAAATTGAAATACAGTTCAGATCAAAATTGTTCAGTAATCTCAGTGCTGAGTTTTTCCGAGTGCCTGAAAGGGTAATTTCCTTGTGCTAAATCAGTAGAGCAATAGGCATATATGTTAATTAGTTTAATTAAATTTATTTGAAGATAAACACTAGTGGGAGCAATTATAAACAATAGCCTTTGTTTTCTGCTTCTAGCTTAGGGAATCACAATTCTGCTGTTCTGAAGTTTGTACTGGGCTGGGCACACAAAGCAATGGAAAGAGCAAACGTTTGACTTCAACAGACACAATCAAGCCTGACGTATATGAATGATAAATGAAAAAGTGATAAACATATAAATGATAAACATTTAATATGAATGATAAACAGGTCTGACTGACAAACTAGGGGTAATCTGTTGTTCGTTGTTAATATTTCCAATTAATACATACCCTACCTGGGGTAGTTCAGTTCAGTGTGCTCCTTTCCCACTTGAAGCAAGTCACTTCCCATTAGCTTCTAGGTCTGGAAAAGGGGAATAACAACACCTTTAAAATTTAATTTGCAGAGAAGTCTAGTCAGTATTATTGTATAACACATACTTCAAAATACAGCTTATTGTGAATACACATGAAACTGTGTCAGATCTCTCTCCTCTACATTCTAACCTCCCTCACACTGCTCTGTGCTATCACTTGTTGCCTGTCATGGGGTTTGACCTGGTCAATAAACACAGCCACTGAGTGTTGTGCATATTAATGCTGCTGCCGTTCTTACTCTCCACTTGAAAAACCTTTTTAGGGATTTCGAAAGGCATTAGGAACACAGTAATCTTCCCAAATTCCTTCTGAGGTGAAAGCTCTGGTGAGGTAAAAGGCTAGGATTTTCAAATGTGGGTGCCTGGCATTATCTTCTTAAATGTCTCTGGACGTAATGAAGATGTCAGTGGGATCTTCGTCACTTCTGAAAAATTAGGCCAATTATTTCAGTGCCAGCTCACTGCACAGCTTCAGAAATTTGCCCTGGAAAATGTCAACCCAATACTGGACTCTGAGTCAGTGATAAACAAGTTTAAAGGCTCGGGAGCAACACAGACATCTCGGGGTCTGCAGACAGGAGCGGAGACAGTGTTTTTTCTCATGTCCTCTGATGTGATAAAGCTGCTTCCTCTCCCACTTTTCAAAACACAAGGTTCAAACCAAGCTCCCCTCTTGGCCCCAAACCAGACACTTGCAGCTAAGGAAACCATTTCCCTGCCTCCTCTTCCTGCCTGAAAGCTTCTTATGTCATTAACCTCTTACACAAAAGCCTTTCTTTGGGTTATTTTCACAAGATAGCACAGCTCAGGCGTAATGGTTATAGCTCAATTGTACCATCACCAGTTTTGATGGACTCTCAGTAAGGAAAACTGGAATGAAAGCATCATATTGCCTGTACACACGAGGTGTAGGACTCTTTGGAAACTATAACACCGCACAATACATGAATTAATTTTATTCTGCTGTGCTTCCTGTCTCTGAGGAATAAAAGCCGACACTACTGTTAGTTTTGGGGCAAAAGAGCAGGGGATAGGAACAAATATTTCACGCAGCAGTCATCATTTTGGCTCAGGGGATGAATAAGTATACTGCATTTCCTTCAGGCAGCAAACAAAGATCAATTAGTTTAAAAAAAGGCAAAGTGAAAAATCAATCTGTTGAATTAAAAAAAAATATTAGTGTTTTAATTGATATACCACATGTCAGCAGGAGTTAAAATAAATGATCTTTTTCTGAACACACGATCATTTGTTTTGCAAGAAAACAGCTCCTGTTTTTTTAAAAAGAAAAACGTCCTTCTCTAAATATGGAATACGACATTCCCCTAATGATATAACTATATATAACTACACCAGAGAGAATGGAGTTTATATTCATGAGATACAGATGGCCCTATAATTCACTAGTGATGGAGGCCTGAGTGAGTAATTAGGTCTCCCCTATGGATTAGAAAGCGATTCCAAATCTTGGTAGAATTAGTAAATAAGTTACCTAAGGAGACTATTTCCTCTCAGTGTCTCTGCTTCGACCTGCTCTGTGACATTGGGCACCTCCCTCTCTACCTTCTTTATTATTCTATTATTATTATTCTATTATATTTTTAGACCAGTAGGTTTTGGCTTAAGGGAAAACTCTCTCTAGACTTAGCAGTGAACCAGCCTCCACATCTATGGCTCAAACATAAGACCAGGCAGTTACCTGAGAAGTTGTATATAATTCCAAAACAAGCTGAAAGTTTAGAGCACAAACAGACTTTTCTTTCAAGCCCTTAAAATTCCCTTATGCCTCATCTCATAGTAAAGTTCTCCATATAAAGTAGAGCAAAATCATAGAATCATAGAACAACCAGGTTGGAAGAGACCCACTGGATTGTTGAGTCCAAATACCTGGAAACATCTTCCCCCACATTCAAGTTATGATTTTTATTCCCTCCTTGCTCACCAGTTAGCTTCACAAACTCCAGACTGAGTGCCCTCAGCAGCTACCAGAAAGAATTTTCAGAAATTCGCAGTTTGTGGTAGTGAGATTATAAGTGACTGCTCAGTAAAAAAATGTATTGAGAGAACTTTCTGCAAAAGTCTCTCCAAAAAAAGCAAAAAAACCAATCAATACATTTCTTTACTTCTAGAAGTCAGTATTCATTATGAGAACAGAGTGTACAGTTTGTCAATTTTTTCCACTCAAGATCTATACTACAGTTTTCTAACATCTTGTTGGGTCTGAGAAATATAGGAAGAACAGGGTATAGAATTTTTATTTATATAAGGCTTTAGGAAGAAGGCTGCAAAGACACAGATAAATTTCTACCCAGAAGAAATCAACTGCACTCTAACTTATGCAAAAATAAAGCAATCCAAGCTTACATCAGGCCTTTGAAACATGCATCTTCAGAAAATAAAAAGCAAAAGATATTTTTTTTCCAGATTTGTTTCACTTTGTAAAAAAAAAATAAATAAAAAGATATTACTGCATTTTCTTTTTCAGAACAAAATAACTCTCCACACAACTAACTACCATCCATCTCCTGAAAATCAGCCTCTCACCACAATTCATAGGGAGAAAAAAAAAAAAACCCATGGGGGTGGGGAGATGTATAAGCTCAGCTGGGATCACTTAACTGGGGACTAACTATAAATATTCTGATTTTTAAATACTTTGCAAATGTGACCTCCCTCTCTGTGAATTCATCATCTTCCCTTTTTCCACTTCAACCTGAAATTACCATCTGTTTGATTTGCCACTGTGCTGGGTGTTGGGGATCATATATGCAATTTAAGCAGAGATTTACCCTTGATGATAAAATACTGGAGAATGTTACGGTAAGAATTGGTAATGTAGAAGTTTCTAAATTTCAGTTACACTGTTGGGAGCATCATTTCCTCTTCAGAGCCACAGATGACCAGAAAGAACTTAGGAAAATATACCAAAATATAATTGAAACTATTCTCTCAACTTTACAAATTACAACTTCCACTAATCAGGCAACCATTTAAGGGAGGTAAATAAATTCTTATTTGGTTTTGGCCTCAAGATAAACCTATGTGATATATTGCTTTTGATTTTTTAAGTGGGCCAGGATGATCATCCTTAACTACGAATTTAAGTGTGTCCACATCTGTGATCACATTATTTTTTTTCCCCTTGAGTCATTCTTTTCGCAAAAACTGTTGCCATTCAAGTTTCTTATCACTGAACCAGGATTGCATTTTACAGATGCTGAAGCAGCCACTTGTCCATATAAATTTTATGTCTGCTTCTTAATAAATCTAGGTATTGCCTTTTGATTCTAATAAAATTAAATCAACTTGCACAAACTGATGATCCTACTCCACAGTCCAATTTTTTACTTTAATTTTACATCCCCTCAAGGCTGCTTTATTATACAATGAACCCTTTTAGTATTTTTTTATGCTTCATGTTCTGCATCATTGGACCGAGACCCTGTGATAAATTACTGTTCTGTGACGCTTTGACTTCAATTTTTTTTGTAAGTAAACATTTCTGATTTGTTTAATACATTACACAGATCTTGCTGTACGAAGCCGCTTAAGTCGTTCGAAAAAAGCTTTGGCTGCTTCAGGCAAACGAGGTTTTGCGATGAAAAAAAGAAAACAACAAACAGCACAGCAGCATTAAGGTAGCAGGGAGCGTGCAGAGGCATTGGTGTTGTGGTTTTAGGGGCGGTGATGGGTTTCTGTGGCCAGTAATTGCCAGAAGGGTGGGTGGCTTTGAAGCCGTGGTTATGATTCTTGCCCAGCCTGGTTCATTGAGCTGCAGGTACAAAGTGGAGGGAGAGCTTTGTTCTCTCGGGGCTCCTCTCTGTAGAGCAGAAAGCCTGTGTAGTCCTGTTGCCATCAAACGCTGCCTTTCCAAAGGCTTCTGACTGCATCCTATTACCTACTTCCTAACAATACCACTACCCTTTCATCCCAAAAAGCAACCTTTCATCCTTCCTCGGGTCTGAATTAGAAGAAAAAAAAATCTTCCAGTATGTCCATTTGGGTTAAATGACAAGAGGATTAAATACACAGGAAACTAGGAAAGAGTCTTGTACTATCATCCAACACACATCTAATTTTTCTGGGCTAAAGAACATGTATTTGAACTACTCTTTGAAGTCCCAGATGCCATATTCCCTGAGTGATGGTTTTTCACAAATTTTGCCTTCATTTACAGTGTAGGAATGTCCTTTAGCATTAATGAAAGCCATTTATTTGGGCTATCATTAGCATTTAGAAATGCTCTCAAACGATTACTGGTCTATTGGTTTGCAGAAATGGATCTGAAAATTGAACTTGCGAGCATTACTTAGAATACTCGGAGTCCCATCATAATGCTTCTTCATACAGACATGGTCATTAGTATTTTAGATGCTTAACAAGGTAAGAAATAGCTCAACTCAAAACAACTGTGGGTTAAACTCCCATATTAAATACTTGCCTATATAGCCCATTTAAACAAATCACTGGAACCATGTTAGTGATACAAAAGAGACCGAGCTATGGTCTCTTTTATACGGTTTAATATTCAGTATAAAAATCACAAAGAATAAGCTAAAGCACAACTTAATTTTACACTAATGGCTTCTTACTACACAAGCATCATAGAATCATAGAATTACCAGTTTGGAAGAGACACACCGGATCATTGAGTCCAACCATTCCTATCAAACACTAAACCATGTCCCTCAGGACCTCGTCTACCCGCACCTTAAACACCTCCAGGGAAGGCGAGTCAACCACCTCCCTGGGCAGCCTCTGCCAGTGCCCAATGACCCTTTCTGTGAAAATGTTTTTCCTAACGTCCAGCCTAAACCTGCCCTGGCAGAGCTTGAGGCCATTCCCTCTTGTCCTGTCCCCTGTCCCTTGGGAGAAGAGCCCAGCTCCCTCCTCTCTACAACCTCCTTTCAGGTAGTTGCAGAGAGCAATGAGGTCTCCCCTCAGCCTCCTCTTCTCCAGGCTAAACACCCCCAGCTCTCTCAGCTGCTTCTCATAAAGCCTGTTCAACCTCATCTGAGTGAATCTACTTCAATGGGCAAGTCTTGTTTCTTTTTCATCAAATGTGCCCTAGTTATCCTCATGGAAGACCATATATCAAGGAGGATCATCCTGGACAAGAGTTTGAGAGGGATCCAAAGGCCAAGAGGACCATTTTTTTCTATTTAACTGTCACATGAAGACAATTGAGTTTTTTGAGATGGTAGCTGAGCCCTTCTGTATCTTTTTTAATTGAGATTCGAGAAGTCCCCTTCATAGCAAGGTGCTGAGGGACATGGGTTAGTGTTTGATAGGAATGGTTGGACTCGATGATCCGGTGGGTCTCTTCCAACCTGGTTATTCTATGATTCTATGAAGACAAGTAGTATACAACTGAGCAGACCCCAGACAGAGAGGGGTCCTAGAATCTACGCCTTTAATTAAAACTCCTGCGAGATATACTGTTTCCTGGTTTTATTTGTTAATAAACCCAGTTGTAATAAAAGATTGCACACTATGGGGTAATGACTATAGCAGTTGGCTGTAAAAACCACCCGTCTAGCACTAGTGATCTCTACACATACATTGAATTAACTATAGCAATAAAAAATATAAAAAATATACATTATGTTCCTTGATATTTTAGTGGCTAGAGCAACACGTCTCTCTTAAAAGCACACTAATTAGGCAACTACCTTTTTTTAAAAAAAGTATGTAGCTATTCTCATCTCAGTGGGGAATTTTCTTCACTTTTTAAAGCTTCAAAGTCTTCACATTTCTATGTGAGTCACAACTCTCTGAATTAGAAAGAGTTAAACTTGCCTAGCTTGTGTTAGGCAGATTCAGAAGACAGCTACCTGTCTATCTGATGCGGTTATATCTTTATTTTCTAGTCAGCGACATCCAGTGTATCCGCCCAAGACAACTGACTTTACCCCGAGAGTAATCAAATACACAAACTATGGAGCCATACGTTTAATTTGCTTTTCATGTATTCATTTGTTAATAAACTCAAAAATTGTCCTCTGGAACCTTTTTTCCGTTCTGGTTCACAAAACACAAATTCAAAAATCGTTGCGGAATTTCAAAATAAGACTGCCTATTGATTTTCCCGAGAAAGGGTATAATCTTCTATTCAACATTTTGGCTGTGCTCTTAAGCATTTGTTGACTTAGAAAGTCAATACGGAACTGAATCACTATGAATTTTATAGCAGTCAACCTCTCAGGTATTGTTTGTTTTTTTTTTTCAGGAAGAAAAGCTAAATGATATACAGTAAAATAACTCCTGACTTAAAACACGCTGCTCAGAAAAGGCAGCTGTCTGGGCTGGTTGCTTTTCATAACCATAAAAATCCTGCGCAGAACAAAGTCTCAAAAGAACAAAAGTGCTATTTGGTCACGGTGGGCTTCTTATGTCAAGATTATTTATGAATATATATTTTTTATGGAGGAAAAGCATGTATTAAAGTTTCATAAGAGTTTCCAGAATCCACATAACAAATGTACAATCAGTTCTGTTACCTGCTAAACAATCGCTGCCTCTTTGCCTCCTTCCTCTGCCCAATGTCAGAGTTCAGCACTGCAGCTTCAGGATAAATAAGCTCTGCAGTCGGCCAAAAGCTATCTACTAACTTTTACAATTCTTTTGAATAAAACCTATTATGCTTCACTTCACGCTAACATCACCATTTCCCTTTTTGAAGAGCACTCTTCACTTGTCATGGTCACACTAGGGCTCCCAATAGGAAAGATATTAACATTTTTACCAATCACCAAATCATAGAATCACCAGGTTGGAAGAGACGCACCAGATCATCGAGCCCAACCCTTCCCACCAATCTCTAAAACATGCTCATTAGTGCTATGAGGAATAATTATCAGATCATCCACAGGTAGTTATGCAGCTAATGACACGAAGATGGGAGTGCAATTAAAACCTTCACTCACCAGCTTCACTCACTCTAATATCCTTTCCTGGCTCTTCATTTATGTTCTGTTCATTAAAACTGCACAGCTCATTAATAACTGCCGAGTGCAAATGCAGTGAATTAAAGTGAATTCAATATCTTCTTGGTTGTGAAGTATGTTCCAGTGTTTGGGTGATAATTTTTTTACAACTGCTATTAGAAAGGTTCTGTCAATGAAAGAAGCTCCTCAAAAAAACCCCTTAAACTAAAACTAAGGAAAAATTAATATTTCACAACTGTAATACAGAAAAAACTACCTGTATCTTTTCACCAAGGTTATCCCACTACCAGAACTCTAACAAACACGAGAAGTTAGGCAGAAAAACTCAAATTATTTTCAGTTGCCTAATACATCACATCATTAATGTGTCAGGGCTTTTTCCTCAAATCTGAGCTCTATTAATACTTCAGTCAGCTGAGAAATCTGATAACGACGTGCATCTTGCTGCCTGCAAACCGTACGTTCGCTCAGCTGACACACAACTCACTGAAAACGTTTGGAGTCAAGAACTAATAGCAAAAGATCTCATAATGAAAAAGCTATTTCAGAGCTATTTGATTTCCTCTTATTATTAGATAAATTCTAGAGGGACGGATGAATTCAAGAGACTTGGGGTCAGTCCATGTATCTTCTGAGCATCCTTGCCTAAGCCTCAAGAGCCAGAATTTCAGAATCTCCCCACTTCCACTGTCCCGATCTCAGGAAAAACATCGCTGCTTAACAGGAGATATTTTTAGCCTTTCTTTCTGACCTTTAATTTATTTTTGCTTTAAATTCCCCATCTTTAAAAAGAAGACGGAGGTGTCTCTTTCACTGTTCAAAAAAAAAAGTTTTGCGTCGTGTCAGAAAAGAAGTAAGAGGAGGAATGCTCATGGTATTAAAACTATAGTAATAAAATAATATATCTGGGATGTGACATCTCTTGGACGCACTCTATTTTGGAGTGAATCGTAATTAAATAATTGATTATTTACATCAGTTCCCCCAGAGCAAACAGCTGACTCTAGGCAGCTCAGTAAGCTTTAAAAGATGACTATACATTTACAAGTATCATAGCAAAAAATGTTAATTAATAGGGCACTTAATCACATTTTTGGGCACCAATACATTAGGTATAGATGTCATTTTCATTAATATCCTCCTATATTTATATTATTTATCAAGGCAATCTGAAAGTATTGTTAATGGACTTGTGAAGAAGAGATAATTTTCTTGCTGAACCAAGTCTGTGATTAAGTGCTCAGTCTCTGGTGACGAACGAATGCAACAACCTTTAAATCCTTTCCATACAGACAAATTAATGTGTTTCACATAATAATATTGCTGGAAACCTAGACAGGCCAGTGCATCTTTCTGACTTTCTCTGCATGAGTCAGATTTACAATGCTGCACTGGGGGGAAAAAAAAAAAAAAAAAGAAAAAAAAGAAATGGTCGTGATGACAAGCCGATAAACAAGTTAAAATAATATAATTTGCACTGTGTCATTTGTATGCTGTCAGCATACATATAATTCCTGAAATTACCATGGGTAAATCCATTATAGGGCTGCTAAGTACTGCTGCTGGGTACATTGAGTCCTGATGCCTCATCGTGCTTTATACCCGATAGCAATTTGCATGGCAGAGCTACACAGCTCTTCGCTGAAAGATGAAAGTCACACTTCCTATTCCAGTAGCACTGACATTTAAATTTGATGTCAATGTTACACTCTCATCCTCATTTCAAAATCCCTTGCGCTAATAGTGCTTAAGCCTTAATTGCACATTTAATCATACGAATTACAGAATTGCTCTGGTGAGTTAGACAGGAAAAAAATGCATCGGACGTAGAGACCAAAGCAAAGCAAATAGGAAAGACAAAGAAATTGTCTGTTTTATAGAAAATGATAAACAGGTTTTTCAGCCAATCTACAGTAATGGTGAAATATGAGATTCCTGTAAATATCACCTTTGTGCTGCTAAAGTGTTTGATAGGAATGGTTGGACTCGATGATCCGATGGGTCTCTTCCAACCTGGTTGTTCTATGATTCTATGATTAAAGGTTGTGTCCTTCCTGTAGCTAAATACATAAAATTTGTTTATCTACAATTCTAAATCAACTAAGGGATGTACTGCCTGCAATTAAACTCAAGTCACAGACATGGAGTTTCATGAAACTGGCTTTTTTTTTTTTTTTTAATGCAGCTCTGCACTCATGCAAGAAAAAACTCCACATAAAAATATTCTTTACTTGAAGGGAAAGTCAGATTTTTAACATGGCAATTAAAGTACTTGGTCTCAAGCAGAAAATCAATCCTATCTACAGGCTCCCTGAACTTAGCGCTTTAAGACTATCAATGAACTCGCTAAATTACTGCAGTCACCAAGGAAATAAATGTTACAAAGTCTGTGAAATAATGAACTTAAACTGGAAGTTAAGATAGTCAAGAATGTTCAGTGTTAATTCTGAAATGTCAGAACTGCAATTTATATATCAGTGGATGGATCTCACGCTGCAGAACTATTTTGAGGAAAGTCAAATTAAGATTTTGAGCCTAAGTCCATAGGCACTAGGAGAAGTCCTACTTCATGTGTTACTATAACACTCCTGTTACTGACACAGTGAAAATCTTTTTATTAGGATGCGTAACAAATTATACTCTGATTTTATAATTGTGCAGCCAGCTACTCTCACACTGTTAGAACTGGCCAAAAAGAGATCTCACTTTTTCTAAAAAAATTGCCCTTTTCTCAGTGAAAAGTGTCTTGTTCGTAAAAAACCTTAAACACTTTTTATAAAGAGTCCAAAAGTAAGAAACTGATCTGGAGGCTGAGCAAAGACAGGATATATTTTCATGAACTTGTGAGCTGAAACTACTGATCTCTCGATATTCTACAGCAGCACAAAAGCAAAGAGGAGCTCAAAGTGCAGAACAATACTGGATTACACCTAAAAATTAGAAGACTTTAGGATGCGAGTTTTCTTTCAGGCTTCAGAGGTGCATGGTGGCATCTGAAGGGAGCTCTCTTCTCTCATAAGCATCATGTTGCATTTTGCTGCGTCTTGAGATGCAGTAGGAACCGATGGCTTTACAGCAGTAAGTACTTTGGAATCACAGGCAATATAATATCATATTGCATCTCAGCTCATCAGATCCTGAAAAGCCCAGTGTATGGACGACTTCCATTCCTTTCAGAATTCCTTCCTTTGGGTGTAAATAAGGACAGAAAATCTTGGAACCTCTGCTTTGTGAACCTGACCATTTTCAATGCCATTTGCTTGGGTATCTGTGCTGCTGGTCAGACCAAACCATCCCAAAAAATAAACTGCCAACACCAGCACAGCCTCGCTGCTGTCAGGAATTCCCAGCTGTATTGATACCAGTGTCATGTTGCTTGAGATTGTGCTTCAGTATCTACTTGCCCTGCTGACATATTCCCTCTCTTTCAGCTCACCAAATCACAGCTGACTTGGCAGTCTTCTAAAATTGTTGTCCTCCATTCCAGATACAGGACCAGCCCAGTGAAGTCTGCTGTAATGATCACGGTTTCAGCTCCCTGTAAGATTGCCAGGCTCGAGCGTTATTTTCCTTTCTACCTTGAATGCACATTGGGGTAAGCAGATGAAATCTCTCCTGAGTTTTATGCGTTATCAGTGGCAAATCTGTGCCATCTCGTATAGAAAATGAGATAAAGGATCCACTTTGCAGACCTTTAATTTAATCTAGAGACTGATGCCATATTGCTTCTTGGCTTTATTTCTTTAAAAAGACCCACAGAGGATGGACAGGATGTGCTAATGATATTTGACAGCTCCTTGTCCAGGAGAACACCCTCCAATAATGTATTTCCAAAATAGCAAAGATTTTCATGGCTAACATATGTTGTGAATTATAATGACTAATAGCAGGCTGTGATAGAAAATTACATGCATAACGTCCTTTTCCCCAAAGTTTATTACGAGTTCTTACCTCTGAAACGAAGCTCTTAATCAGTGTCATGATTTTTTGTGAACACGCTCACTTCCGTGGGGCAGTTATCAGCAAATCAATGTGATTCAGGGCTTCTATCGCTTTATAATCTGTTCAACTGTGTTCGCGTTGATGGTACAAGGATGGGCTTGCACCATCTGCGCAGCTTTCTGTCACGGAACAATCCCCTGCTTCTATCAGAGCTTCTCATCTTGATTTGCTGGGGATGCTTTCCTGGCTTGCATGATTCTGTTGCAGGTTCCTGGGAAAGTCCAGGTCTTGACAGTGTCAAATGCTTTGGTTAAATTCACTGATAAGACATAGAACAGATATGCTATTCTATACTTTTCTGACAAATACCTCACTGGCTGCATCTCTTCTACATTTTAAGCTGTATCATGAGTCAAATAGCAGGCACTGGACTACGTAATTCTCAAGAAAGCATCCTAGCAGTGTGCTATCCAAGACAGGACAATTTTTGCTGGTTCTTCATGTTTTCTTAATTGGTAATGAAAATGAGATTTTTTGAAATCCTGCCTTTCCTATGTTTTCCAGTTTGAGGGGATAAAGCAAGACCACTTTGAGGGACCTAAAGGGATACAGACAACTAATAGCGACTGTTGACAGGTTGTGTCTTACGCGAAACACTGATACAACTGCATTTTCTAATAGATTCGTATACCTACTCATCCATTCATCCACTTGATTCTTTTTGTATTTGTCAAGGCTTTTACTCATTCTGAACACTTCTGTCTCTATTCGTTAGGTCTTTTGTTCCCTCTGACAGGCAGAACCACAAAATGAAAGTCTTCTGTATTATTTATAAAACTCATGCATAGATCCCCATAATGTTACTGGAAGCTCCGCAAAGCCTGTGATGGCTTTTCTTCATTTATAATTATTGTATAACTCTGCAACTGCTCGTTTGGCTTGGATTAGGAATGAAACAGGTTTTATTTGGGTCTCTCTGTAGCCCAGTGTTGCATACAGAGCCCTGATTCTAGAACAGCCTTTTTCTTAGATTCTTTATTGATGACCCTTCATAAATCAATCTGGACTGGTTTGCTATGAAGTCATCAGGAGTTTGCAGCCTTAAATCAGGCAGCCAGGGCTCACTGGGTGTTCATTGTTCATGCATCAATGGTTTGAGACAAAATACAGATAAAAAATGATACAAGCTCTACAAGCAGTACATACTATACTCTTGGCAACAAAACCCCTTTGTCATTTTTAAAGGTCAGTGAATGGAACCACACACACAATATTCAGACACATCCATGTACCTAATAGCTCACTCACAATTTTGGTACCGATCTGGCTGTAAATATAACCAAAATATTTACAGTAAACAGACACTATTTGTCTGATCTGTTCCCTGCTGCTGCTTAATACTTGCAACTCTCACCCATTTCTGACAGCTGAAGCTGTTCAGCATTTGTAAATACCAAACAATTCTCTCCTCTGCATAAGCAGAGTCTGTATAAACAAAATTGAGTTCCTGATCTAGGAGCAGATCCTTAACACTACTTGGAAAAATACTGAGAGAGAGACCTTATAGCAGCCTTCCAGTAATGAAATGGGGCATATAAGAGAGATGGGGACAGACTTCTTATCAAGGCCTATTGTGACAGGACACCGGACAAGGAGTAATGGTTTTAAACGAAGGAGGAGGAGATTTTGACTGGATATACTGAAGAAATTTTTTGTGATGAGAGTGGTGAAACATTGGACCAGGTTGCCCAGGGAGGTGGTGGAGGAAACATTCAAAGTCAGATTAGAATCACAGAATCATAGAATCACCAGGTTGGAAGAGACCCACCGGATGATTGAGTCCAACCATTCCCACCAATCTCTAAACCATGTCCCTCAGCACCTCATCCACCTGCACCATAAACCCCTCCAGGGAAAGTGACTCAACCATCTCCCTGGGCAGCCTGTTCCAGTGCCCAATGACCCTTTCTGTGAAGAAACATCACGTACTGCTTGTTTCATGGGTCAAGGAGGGCCTGGTCTTGGAATAGCTCCAAAACAAACAAGAAAAGGACCATCTATGAAATACACAGACAAAGCCTAATGAACTTCTGTACGCATGCAAATCCCTAAAACACAGGATGCTTTTAAGACTATTTCTTTGTAAATCCACGTGTTGCTGCAAAGCAAAAGATGCTGAACAAAGTAAATCAGAAGTTTTACACATTGATAAAAATCAAGTTTTATCCACATCAGCGTTCTATAGTATCTATGTAGATGGGGCTCTGAGCAACCTGGTCTAGTTAAAGACATCCCTGCAGGGGAACAGGACTAGATGATCTGTAAAGGTACCTTCCAACCCAAAGCATTCTATGATTCAAATGTTGTTTATATTCATGGTATATCTGTCGCAGGCAAGAATGCTTCTGTTCAGTGCACAAGTACACAGCTTCCTTCCCTCAAAAGCTGCACTGACTCTGCAGATCCTCAGCACAAATACCTCTAAGCAACAGCCACCATCTCTACTCACACTGGAAAATGTCTGAGATTTTTGAACATATGGCAGCCCAGCAAGAGCTCCCGAGCACACACACTACAGTCTCACACTTCCATCTGCTAGTTCGATCGGGTCAGACATAAATTCTTCAGAAAACTATTGGACATTTTTTACCAGCAGAAGGAGGGCACATCAGAAAAACACTGGGCATACAACAGACTTGCATTTTTTTTCCTGTTTGATAAAGGTCTAAACTTGACACAGTTTCTTAACATAAAGGGAAAGCTCTGTATTGGTATTCTGGTGTAGTCTTGCAAAAAAAAAAAAAGAGAGAGAAGGAGCATCAGCATCAGTTCTCTTATCCTAGAAGTCAAACGCAGGCTGCAGAATGGATAGGTCCAGCCTTGTTCTGGTCCAACTAATTATTTAATCACTGAAAGAATTTTAATGAATGCCACATGAAAAAAAAAAACCCAAACATTAATTATCACCTCGAACATAAATGTTTTAATTATGTAGTATAAGCAAACAGAATCACATCCTTGTTTTCAGAATTAACTAGTGAGCTGTGAAAACACCTTTCTGTTTTGCACCTGCCACCCTGTGTATCCAGCAATCAAATAACTCTTAAATCTCATCAAATGAACTCCCAAAGTCATTGAAGAGATAATAAACTAGGTTAAAACACTTGTCTGGTATACAGTTAAATGCCTTTCATATATCTTTAAGTGGTTATTAATCTCTGAATTAGTTTAGAATACATTAACCTTCAAGGTAAATTAGATCAATCAAGAAAATGACTCACAAGACTAGGTCTATCTTTTTTCCTCAAATTCGGAGTGTGTGCCAAGAATATAACAGCAGCTGGGAGAAAGCTCTCAAACACAACTTTTCCCTGGAAGCACAACATTTATCATAGGAAGGGACTGGACATTCATATTCTTCATAAAACTTATGGATAAAGTTGTTCCTTAGGGTAAGAGGAATCGATGACCAGACAAGGACAAAACGTTTACAATTGTGCTAAGAGGAATTATGATGTGAATGCAGAATGACATGAAACCCATGAAAATTAGGTGTGATCATATCCTCAGCTCAGTTTATTTCTCACTCTGAGTTTATTTTAGCCTCGTTTACTTCAATTATAGAAGTGGCTGAAAAGCTTATTCTGTTATATTTTGCATATGGCACACAGTCTGGACATTTGTCACATACAGCTTCAAAAATTAATTAAATCTTCAACTTTTGGGCTTCAAATAGTTGAATGGTTGGACTCAATGATCAAGTGGGTCACTTCTAATCTGGTTTTTCTCTGATTCTATGATTCCATGATCAATCTTACAGAAGAGAGGTACTTAAATACTTATGCAGGAATGCAGCATCATTAGTCACTATGCATAATGTCATGTTGTGCATTGTTCAAAAACCTACAAATTCAGTGTCTAGCCACTGTTTTCTAAAGGAATATGAGAATATTCACACTGAGTAGCAAAAAGACTAACGTGAAGTCAGATGGTTTTTAATCTGAATTAACTGATGGTGAAAGCTTTGTGGTGGTTTAAGCTGATTATTTGTTTTCCTATTGCAAAACGCCACGTACAGTTATCCTGGCTTAGCTGACAAGTGAAAGTCCCGAAGACAAACTCGGGTTCCTGTGTCTGTGAAAAGAGAATTAACTACTCTTCAGATCACACCAGTGATCACTGTCACTATTTATCACGCTCTGTTCCAAATCTACACAAATCTGAGATCCGTAGCTATGTAAAGTGTCACAAGAGGTCCACTTCTTCCAACTGCAGTCAGTGAAGTGTAGTCATAACACACTGATAAAACAAAGGAAATTGATATCTCGAAAACCTTTCCCTTGGCTGGTAAGGGGATTATTGTATTAAAACTTCAAAGACTGCTATTTGCCTTGACATCAGAACATCTGGAAGCCTGAGACTTACGGTGCAGATAGATGGCTCAGTGCCCTGTTTTATAGGTGAACAAAAAACAAATCTAAAATAGAAATCAGAACACATTCTAATATCACATAGTGTGTTCCAAGGTAAAAGAAAACACTGACAGAACCTGGAAAGTGATATCTGAGAGCATAATGAAAAGGAAGTAATAGTGACTATGGGCTCTGGTTTGCAGATACTGCATATCAAACACCTGACTTAGGAAAGCATTTTGCTGTTATCAGACTTCTGAAATCTTTCTATAGTCCTACTGCTTTCAGTAAGACTGCTTTCAGCCTAGGATTTTTGGGGATCAGAGTCTAAGGGCTGCAGACTGCCCTTCTCTGTCCCCAGGACACAATGGGGTATAACCCAAGCAGCCTCATTTAAACTAGTCCTCCAGTCAACCATTACTTTCCAGGAGGCTCGAGAGCATCTTGCATACATCAGGTTGTGCTAGACTCTTGTCTTTATAGCATCATGCCTTTAGAGCCCCAAGGAAGTAGCACTGAACAGACTGAAAGGGAGCTTGTGACATGGTTGTCGGCACCAGTGCTGCTTTCTTGAGGCATTAGTCATATAGGTTGTGAAGAATTTCAACACAGGATGGTGAACTATGCAGTAGAAGGAGATCTAGCTATCACAACTCATTCAAAATTCTCTTGAGCCTGCGTTTGTAGACTTTAGCACAACAAATGAGGCAACTAGATACTGTTTGAGGGCAGATCTCTTGAGACTATTCCAGTCATCCAGCCAGCAGAGCCACAAAATCTGCTCCTCAGCACTTCCCTTCTGAGTTATTCTGCACCTGCTGAGATAATGTTGCTACTTCAACCTAATTGCAGAGAATTGAATAAAAGCTTTGTCCTTGTGCATCTAGGAATAAAGACAGCACTTCAGCAATCTTGCCGCAATTAAATACCAAGCTGAATGTGCATGCTGTAATTAAAAATATGTCTGTTTCTTTAAAATAAATCAGTTTTAATTGGCATTCTAATTGAAAGCCTATTTAACATAGTGGTAAACATTATCTGAGAGAGTATTTAAAAATCTTGGCACCTACATAATGCTTTATAAAGCTCTGAAAACATCAACTAATTCACCCTTGCGATAGCTGAGGCAGGTAAGTAAATACATCTAGCTAATCTGAGAAGGAGAAAAAGAACTGCACAGAAATAGTTCAAAAAACATATTTCTTCTCGAGAGCGCACTGATTCTGGTTAAATGTTCAGAAAATGAGAAATTAAGCTTTTTTTTTAAATATGTTCATAGAACCCAATCAAAATGAACACTAATTGTTGCAGAGCTGGAATGCTGTCCTGAAATGCCCTGTGCTTGTGATTGTGTCAGAAAACACAGACCAGCTTAACTTAAAAATCCTTTTAGCCCACGTTATCCCACCAAGATCAATCTATTGTGGTTAAAACAAAGGTGAGTATGAGAACAGAACTAACCTATGGCAATATTTTCTTTGTGTCGCCTCTCAGCCAAGAGAAGCCCTGACTTCCCCACTCAGAGATGTTATTTTTGTTGCTTCTGTAGACTATAAGGAAAATCTTCAATGACCTCGATATTATTTTTTTGGAGAAAATTTTCTCTTTCCTGTACTGATGATTGGCTTACGCCTTAAAAAAAAGAAGCTGATAGCAGAGCTGGACTGAGTCGGTTGATATGAAGTACACTCTGTGATCTCACTGGGAATTTGTCTTAAATTCTTCCACTTGATCAAAACAAGCAGCTGGATTCATCCCTTCCACTTACACCTTCAGCTTTCAATTCTAAGTTACCGTATGAAGTTACTGTAAAGTAGATGGGTCAAAAAGGATTTAGATTCTATTTTCTTTACTTCAATTCTGGGCTAAAAATTAGGGGTTTGTGACTAATTCTTGGTTTGAAGAACGTTAGGATATAGCCTTATAAATATTTGGACTGTTGCTGTGATGTCCCTGGAGTCTGATGTCCCAGAAAGTATAAATATTTTGGTTTAGTGAAGTTTCTATCACTGACTGGATCCTTATGCAAACGAGAGGCTTTTTTATTATCTGTGAAAAATGGATGCAACCTCTAAAAGGCAGCCAGCAGAATTATGGAGCTTAAACTTCCCTCAGTTTATAAACCACACTATACTCCAAAGGATATGGTCTGCATGCCTCAATACTTGTCTGTCTTCCACTTTTATGAACTAGTTCTGATACAATATAACACAGTCTGAACCTCTTCTGAAAAGCAAACCCCAAAGGATTATTGTACAAATGTCAGCACGTCTTTACCTCGCTTCCTCTTTTAATGACTACCGTACCTCTGGCTGAAAAACAAGCATCCAAGTCTCCGGCTCTTCCAAATACACTTTCACACTCAAAAATCTACCTTTTCTCAGTCCAGACACAGAGCTTGTTGAAACCAGGACAACTACATGCACTTTGTGTCTTTAACTACAATAGACTGGACATCGCTGCTGTCTGGCTCTGTTCCACTCATACTGTTAAAAGAGTTCAAGTGGAAAAAAAAAAAGCATTCATTTCCTTAGTGACTAAGAAACAATCATTTTTCTTCTGTTTTAATGTTTTGCAGGCACTACGAGTAGGTGTGGCTTCAGCTGCCATCACTGAACTATACGCTGAAAGCTGATAAAAGCACTCCAAATACCTGCTTCACAGAGAATGGAGATAAAATAAGATTAGCGCTTTTTAAAGGGAAAGAGACAAGGGGGTGAGCAAGAATAAAGAAAAATCCATTCCAAAGAGATACTAAAAAATTCACTTCTTCACCTGAACAATTACTTGTGATATCCTCCGAAATACCAGCATCCCTGTAAGGGGTTTATCATTTGAAGTGGCATTTCCATGGTAGCCAGTACTACGACTATAATCCCTTCCAAGCTTTTAAATGCTCTAATAAAGCTCAATACCAATAATCAAGGAGCAGTTGCAGGTTTTACTGTATTTTTCATCTCATTATTCGTTATGAAATGGCTGTGTCCTTTCTTCTCACAGTAATGCTGCCCTGCCTACTGCTTGTACCCCTTTTTAAGCCACAGGGAAGAGAGAAAATATGAGAAATGTTTTTCATGAAAAATATAAAATCTTAAAAAATACATTGTAGATATATTATGAAATGAATCCATATGCCAGTTACCATTTTGTTTCAGTTTCTGCTTTTGCCTGTTCTCTTAAGAGACACGACCAATTACTGCTTTTTGTTCTATATCAGTACTTCTCACAAGCTTTTGTACTAATTTCACGTCAATTTTAAGTCAAATTTTAGGTCAAATAATTTTAAGTCAAATACTAATTTTATGGTTGGACTCGATCCAGTGGGTCTCTTCCAACCTGGTGATTCTATGAGTCTATGATTGAATTTTAATAAAACATGTAGGAAAAGTGTAAACTATTTGCTTAATGCAAATCACATCCAAGTTTTGCAGATTTTAAGTCATTTACTTCCAGTAAGCCAGAGACCCTGTCTTGTCTTACACTCATCATATCACAGATAGTGAGTGGTAAAGTTTATGTTTAACTCTGTTCACTTCCTTCCTCTAGTGTCTGGAGTGCTCAGTAACGGTTTAGCAGACAATGGTCAACTTTAATTCTTAAACAAAACTGAAATGTTAACCACAAGGGAAAACAGGCAGATTTTGAGGTTCTTCCTGCTGTTTCTGTAATGGCCAAGATGATCAACGAAGCTGTTCCAGACATACAAAAGGCTTGGATGCCTGAAGGCATGATCTCTTCTTTTTCCCAACCATAACCATAGGATTCAATATAAACTGTGAAATTCCACATATAAGTAAAAGAAAGCTACAGCTTTCTCTGTGTGGGAGAAAATCCTAATGCCGTGAAATTCAATGACGTGTAATAATACAAAATCCCAAAAGACAAAACAGGAATGAAAATTCAAACTTCCTTTCTCATTTGTGTTTCCACCCCTAATTCCATACACGGTGATTCTGTACTAAGGCAACAGCAATGAATTCAGGAAATCTACACAAATTTACATAAAAATGGAACTTAGGTGTTTTTCCAATTTGTGAATGACGTTCCTTATCTTATACAGTTCCACATATAAACATTTCAACATGAAGCTAGATGTCACCATATAAGCAGAGAAAAAGAACCTAAATGTATATTTTTCAGTGTGCTAAGAAATCTGTGAACTGTAGCCAAGTCCAACCCAGAACTCATTATGAATCTACAGCAGAATCAAAAGCAAACTTTATATTCTCCATCGCAGTACAAAGGACAAATGAAAATAGGTTATAGACAACTTACTCTGAAAAATTTCCTAACCTCTGTATCAATCCTCACATCACAAACACTTCACCTTTGGATTAAGGGGGAATTGAAACCAACGTTTAAGGAGCAGAGGGAAAAGTCTGTGATCTTTGTCCCACAAGCTGTGCTTCTTGTAAGGAAAGCTTTGCAAGATATTCACATTTGACATGAAACTCAGGAAATTCTTGAGATAATTCCTATGCTAACGACCAAGTTGCTGCATGTTGTCATAGCAACGGGCATCAGTTGAAACTTCACGATGATATTAAATAAATATTTGCTTTGACATAAAATGAAGTGCAATAGAATTAGGTATCAAGAAGTTCTAGCCAGTGACAATAAATAAAAGTCAACTTGATGCAGTCATACAGCTACTCCATATCACTAATGTCCAAAGCTGGAAGGTAAAAAGAACAAAGAAAAACATGCCCGGCTGCAGCTCCATCAAATGCTGTAAAACAAACTAACCAGGAAAATCAATTCTACAGTTGATTTTGCTACCAATTTTGTGAAATCAAAGATCATGACCATAATAACATGAGCAACATGAGCAGTTTTGCTAGTCTGCCTGCTTTAACTGCTGCAACCAAGTGAAAAGACTGGTGGCTCTATGAGCTGCAAAACAAAAACAGTACCGAAACTGTATTTTCATTCAAACACTCTGCAATTTTGCAGTGCATTTCCTCTTTGAAGTGCTTTACAAATCTGACTCCCTTGACAACCCAGAGAATGACAGTAAACTATTTGGATTCTGATAACGATATTAAAAAATGTTTATTGTCAAGTGCAACTAAATGATTCATGACATATACAGGGGTGCACAAAGGATCAGGCTTTTTCATGGACTTATATTATCCAAAAATAGATAAGGCAAACATTAGGGTCATGCCAACACCATGATTAACTAGCAAAAAAAAAAAAAAAAAAAAAAAGAAAACAAGGTGGTGGAGTCACAAAACAAACCCCAAAAAGACTGACTGGCATTCACAAGAACACTCTAACACCAGGGACATATATATATGTATATATATATATATTTTTTTTTATATACATATATATGGGCTTACATAATTCCACTGCGAGGATACCAAAGAAGAGCAGGGATAACGCAAGCCCTTCTCCACCCTGCCAGCATTCTTTCTCTGGGTCCTTTGTTGAACTAAGGTCCTTGTGGACTTTAGAGCAGCCACTGGAAAAACTTACTAGCTGACGCCTTCGTTTCCCCATAAAGAAGCCATATCCATACTATGTATATCTGGAAAGTCACAATTATTTTAAATACCTGCAGCCTGCACAGTTCTGAATGTGATTAGAACAGCAGAGGTGGCACAGCAGTCACTTAGGAGGGAATTTTTAAGTGTTACCAACTAGTTAATGAGAATGTGATCATTGCAGCCAAAGTTTCATTTGGCTAAAATCAGAACTGCAACTCAAAGCCTGAGCATGGGCTTACAGTAAAATCTTTCCTAGTTCTTCAATGCCATCTGCTGGATGTTTCTCACAATAGATCAAACTCCATTACTAGCTCATTTTTTACATGGAAAAAGAAGTCTTTTACATCTTCTTTAGTTTATAAGTGCAAAGACTGGCATGGGGTTGTTTACTTTAAAACACCAAATGAATCACTTGGCTGTTTAGAAAAAAAAATTAAGATACCAGCAACCAGTAAGACCATAACCTTGCATTACTGAGCACCCAAACTGTAACTCTGAGGGACAGTTTTAGACTAAGGTTAAATAAAGCAGGAGAAGGCAGAGCAGAGTCACCTAGGTCTACAATGCTCTCATCAGCTGCTATCAAATAACTGGCCACCTTCTTCCATTAGTGCCTAAAATAACAACTGTGGTTCATCTCAGAACTGCCACGTTATTTGGTGCTAAATGTCTATATAGCACAGAAAGCTGGATGGAGGGTTCAGAAACTATGTAAAGGAGCATCTATATCCCCTTGAAGGCTCAACACACTTATTCACTACCAGGACTGACTGCCACATAGAGAAGCAGGGTTGCCATGGCTACCATACCCACATTTTATCTGAGAGCAGCTGAAGTATTCACTCAGGCAGTAAGGAAAAACTGGAACCTTTTCCGGAGGTGCAAGCTTTAATTAAACCCACAACCAACTGGCTGAACTAGAGAACAAGGTTAAAAATCTGTAGTTACAGCCAGGGAGCTTGTACACATACCCAGCAGCAGAAGGATACAAACCTCTGAAATTCTATCAAAAAGAAAATTGTGAAACATCAGAACACTTAGTGGAGCTTTTGAGACTTACAGCCACCACCTGATGTGCACTGTATGGGATATAAGTGCTTGTGTGGAGGTATCAGACCTTCCTTGCCAAGGACAACCTGACATGCAGCATTAATAAACTTACATAAACAACAGTGCTGTAATTCATAAATAATAATGCTCTAGTGAGATCCCGCTCGGGCATGTTGATGATCAAATTCAGCATCACTACCCTATTAAAACTACTTGAATAATGGAGAAACCAAGTGGGGCTTCCTCCACATTCACACAGTTTGAAGAATAGATGCTACACAAGTGACAAGATTGGTAGGAACAGATCACTTCAAAAAAAATATACTCATGTCATACTCATTTATATTAAGAGCAATGACTGTAGATTAATACTTGTACAACAATACTTGTCCAACTGAATCTTCTGTCCACACTGTTTTGGAAAACAGCTTAACCTGATGATTTAAGTATGCTCAAGATTTAATTTTTAAAACCAAACTCGTAACAAGCAGGTATTTCCACAGAACAAGATATTAATCAAAGCAGGCAAAAGCCCAAAAGAATTACAATCAGAGAGAATCTAACTTTAAGGGTGTAAGGAATCAGCAAATTAAGACATTTAAAAATTACATTCAACTCGACGTAGTGATGGAAGTGCATTTGATTGCTTTGATTGCATTGATGCTGACACAACAACATCACCTTGGACGTGATGATCCAGTGAGTCTCTTCCAACCAGGTTATTCTATGATTCTATGATCTATGAACAATACTGATGCTAATTCAGTATAAAAATGTGGATTCAGAAAATGACTGTTCAGGAAAATAAAAAGTAGTTAAGACTCACCATTCTGACTTACAGCATTTTTTGTGATTCCTAAACACAAAGTAGCAAATGACTGAATGCGACTGTGACCCCAAAAACTTTTCTTCAATGATTCCTTAAGAGCCTTTCTCCTCTCTCAACTTGTTGACATGCTGCACAATGAGCTAACGGTGTTTATGCTGTCTGGGCTAAGATTGAAAGACAAAGGATAGATTTAGTATTTCCAAGGAGGCTGCTAAAACCAGCTAAATATCACTGATTGCAGAAAGACTTCTCAAACAGCCATTACAGCACAAAACAAAACTTTCCCATTTCTATTGTTTTCATACTTAAGTATTTTCATGAGAGGAAAACAAGACCAAGAAAACTACAATATATGCCTGACTTTATTACTTTAATAAACAATGCAAATATTTCAACTTTGAGGCTTTACCAACAGAATGAAGCGAACGCTTTCCCGAACAAATAAATAACTGCAGTAACCAAAATAACAAAGCTCTCATTCAATAGATGGAACTAAGACAGGAAAGGTATTTAAAAAAAAAGTGACGGTGTTTGTTTTTTTTTAAGTGTAGTTGGAACAATGTTATCAAAACATTTCATAAAACAAGGAAGAAGGTATTTTTAGAACACCTTTAACTGTCCTCAGCCTCAAGATTTATGTTATTTCCAAACTTTGCGTAAAGCTGAACTTTCAAGTCAGATAACACCCTCTGAATTGATTCCACTCGGGATTCTAACGCTTCAATTTCTTCTTGTAGACTTTTCTGAAAAAGAAAAAAAAAAAACTATTTAGGTAAAACAAACTGATGCACGTTTGTGAGCAAGATATAAAAAGTCCTTTGCCCGCTTTCATAGAATCATAGAATCACCAGGTTGGAAGAGACCCATTGGATCATCGAGTCCAACCATTCCTGTCAACACTAAACTATGTCCCTCAGGACCTCGTCTACCCATCCCTTAAACACCTCCAGGGAAAGTGAATCAACTCCTTCCCTGGGCAGCCTATTCCAATGCCCAATGACCCTTTTCGTGAAAAACTTCCTCCTAATCTCTAGCCTAAATCTCCCCTGGCAGAGCTTGAGGCCATTCCCTCTTGTCCTGTCCCCTGTCACTTGGGAGAAGAGTCCAGCTCCCTCCTCTCCACAACCTCCTTTCAGGTAGTTGTAGAGAGCAATGAGGTCTCCTCTCAGCCTCCTTCTCCAGGCTTTCTACCTAGTCTGGCTATAAGACTCACTACAGTAAGAAACAAAGGCAAGCAGGACTTCATATACCAACATCCCAGTTTAAACTTACCACGGGTACACATCCCCCTCCTCAAATCATTAATCAAACACGAACTTCAGAAGGCAAAAGATTCAAAGGATGAACAGACCATCCCACTTCAGTGCTCATCACGCGATACAGGCAGTAGAGTAAGGGAGCTCCCTTGTGCACAGACAAACCTTTGCCTCCTCCAGCATCTCTTGTGTCTCCTCTTGGGAATGACTGATGAAGACATCTCCAATTTGGTATGGGATCTGAAGTGAATCGCTGTCATCAAGCATCATGATGTCATCACAAGCATCTTCCAAATTCTGAAGCTGTTTCTGTTTATCAAGATAGAAATAGAGTGGTTACTTCTGTCATGATGTCAGTTGAGTAATGAACTCGGTGAATCTACATTTTGGGTAAAAATCCTACCTGCCAGCATAGTAACAGTTTAATAGAGCAGTTCCAGAGATGTAATTTAGCATAAGTATTAAATTCAAAGGGGTTGTACCCGTAGAAATTTCTAGTCAATATTCATTATCTGTCATTAATAAGATAATAAATTTTCTAGACAAGGAAAATACAGCAGACTTAAATGTCACTAATATCTGATATGGTCTTATGCAGGAATTTAATTTAGTTAGAGAACAGAGAAAAAAAATATATAATATAGCAAATGTCAATTACGTTATTGCAAAAGTAGAACTGTTTACAGTCCCAGCACCTTAAATCATCAATGAACATCAACATGAAGAAGCAATGTTTATACAATGTACACACCAGGCAAAGTAATTGTGTATTAATACTAAAGGAAAATTAGAACCAAAAGAAAATTAATTTCCTTTTCAGTCTACCAAAAGAAAACCTCTGTGCTAAATAATGGCAATCTCTACCAACACATCAAAAGAACATCGCAAACAACTGCCTTACAAATGCAAGAAAAAATATAAAATTTCCTGCTAGAGACTATTTAAAAACATGACAAATGGCCATGATATATAAAGAATGCTTCATATACGACAACTAACAAGTTCTCAGAACTGCATCCAGAAACGTACCCGTGACTTTTATTTCTTGTGACTTCTTTTTTCACTTTAACATTCTTTGGCTATTTTCAAAGTATCAGAAATCTTGTATTAGAACCAAAGATTTACTTAGAGTAATCCACAGCCCCCAGTTTTGGTGTTGCAGCTGAAAAGTGATTCAGAGCAATGATGAACAAGTGATACTTGAGGAAAAAAATACCTTTTTCACTTCTATTTCTTCTTTTAGCTCTGTGATCCTGCTAGTATTTCTTGCAAACTTGTTAATTTTCTGTTGATCTTCAAAAGTGACATTGACGTCTTCAGCAGCCTGCAAGGAAAAGAGATCAAAATGAAGACTTCGTTTCTTATATTAATTTGAATTCTACTACAAGATTACTCCTACAGAGTATCTGAAAAAATAGTCTTACAGCTGCTACACTCTGCTCATACACAATTCCTTAAAATGCCTCCTTAAGGATATCAACAATACCCACATTTTGTGGGGCAGAGGCCCTAAGTAGCATCCAACTAAAACATGAGCTATCCATAACATCCTAATTATAGAACCGTTCAGGGTGGAAGGGACCTTTATAGATCATCCAGTGCAACCCTCTGTAGTGAGCAGTGACATCTTCAACAACAACATATCGCTCAGAGCCCCATAAAAAATGACTTCGAATTTTTCCACGGATGAAGCATCTACCACCTCTCTGGACAACCTGTGCCAGTGTTTCATAGAATCACAAAACAACCAGGTTGGAAAAGATGCACCGGATCATCGAGTCCAACCATACACCATGCTCAGCACAAAAAAACCCTCTTCCTAATATCTCATTTAAACTTCTCTTCTTTCAGTTTAAAACCATCATCCCTTGTCCTTTTGCCACAGGCCCTGCTGAGAAGTTTTTCCTCATCTTTATTATAGGTCCCCTTTAAGTACTGAAAGGTTGTAATAAGGTCTCGGAGACTTTTCTTCACTGTAAGCAAACCCTCCCCTGTATACTTGATGTCATGGTAAGCAATTTCATAGAATCACAGAATGGCTTACGTTGAAAGGGACCTTAATCAGAGAATCATAGAATCACCAGGTTGGAAAAGACCCATCGGATCATCAAGTCCAACAATTCCTATCAAACACTAAACCATGTCCCTCAGGACATCATCTACCCACACCTTAAACACCTCCAGGGAAGGTGAATCAACCACCTCCCTGGGCAGCCTATTCCAATGACCATTTCCGTGAAAAACTTCCTCCTAATCTCCAACCTAAATCTCCCCTAGTGGAGCTTGAGGCCATTCCCTCTTGTCCTGTCCCCTTTCCCTTGGGAGAAGAGCCCAGCTCCCTCCTCTCCACAACCTCCTTTCAGGTAGTTGTAGAGAGCAATGAGGTCTCCTCTCAGCCTCCTCTTCTCCAGGATAAACACCCCCAGCTCTCTCAGTCATTCCTCATAAGGCCTGTTTTCCAGACCCCTCAACAGCCTTGTTGCTCTTCTCTGGACTCTCTCCAGAGCCTCAACATCCTTCTTGTGCTGAGGGGCCCACAACTGAACACAGGATTCAAGGAGCGGCCTCACCAGTGCTGAGTACAGAGGGAGAATAACCTCCCTGGACCTGCTGGTCACACCATTTCTGATAAAACCAAGGAACTTGAACCCCTCCAGGGATGGGGCAGCCACCCCTGCTCTGGGCAACCTGGGCCAGGGCCTCTCCACCGTCACCGTGAAGAACTTCTTCCTATTCTAACCTAATATCTAGCCTAAACCCTACCCTCACAATTTAAAGCCGCTCCCCCTTCTTCTCTCCTTCCAGGCCCTTGTAAGAAGCCCCACCCCAGCTCTCCTGTAGCCCCTTTCAATACTGAAAGGCTGCTATGAGGTCTCCCCGGAGGCTCTTCTTCTCTAGGACGAGCAATTGGGATTTATGATAGAGGAGAAACAACACCAGAGGCTAACCCGCCAGGGCAGAGGCCGCGGGACCCCGCACCGCTAACACCGCCCGCACTCACCGCCTTCTTCATGGTGGCCGCCATCTTGGCAGGGCTGAACTATTCACACTCTGCAGGGGGGGGGGTGAGTGAGACGGAGACACAGGGAAACAAGGCAAGACGAGGGAAAACGCCAAGAAGCCGCGACAATACGCGACTTGACGCTTTTTATTCCCCCGCCGCCTCTCCAGCTCGCTGTGGCTAACCGGAGGCGCCAAAAGGCGCCCACGGCAAAACCTCAATCCAACCCCGCGGCGCTTGGTACGTCCCGGTTAGTGAGGCCGCGGCCCCGCCCCTCCGCGGAGCGGGCAGAGCGCGGGGCTGCCAGGGCCACCGCCAGGGGGCGCGAGGGAGTCGGGCAGCCGGAGCCCCGCAGGGTGAAGTGTGTGGCACTTATCATAGAATAATAGAATCATAGAATCATAGGACAACCAGGTTGGAAGAGACGCACCGGATCATCGAGTCCAACCCATTCCCTTCTGTCCCCACTGCTTTGGGGCTCAGCTCCAGCCTCCCCAGTCACCCCATTCCCTCCCCAGTCACCCCATTCCCTCCCCATCACCTCAGGGCTCAGCTCCAGGAACCCCAAATCATAGAATCATAGAACAACCAGGTTGGAAGAGACCCACCGGATCATCGAGTCCAACCATTCCTATCAATCCCTAAACCATGTCCCTCAGTACCTCATCCACCTGCACCTTAAACACTTACAGGGAAGGTGACTCAACCCCCTCTCTGGGCAGCTTCTGCCACTGCCCAATCACCCTTTCTGTGAAAAATTTCTTCCTAATGTCCACCCTGAACATGCCCTGGTGGAGCTTGAGGCCATTCCCTCTTGTCCTGTCCCTTGTCCCTTGAGAGAAGAGCCCAGCTCCCTCCTCTCCACAACCTCCTCTCAGGCAGTTGTAGAGAGCAATGAGGTCTCCAAATCAGCCACATCACGGTGAAGCAAACTATCTGGTTCTGCCCCAAACAGCGGCTCGGACGCATACTCACTGTTGGTCAGCATCTGCAGGTCCTCGACGGAGGGCGGTGACCCCTTCTTATAGGGAATCACTGTGTTTGTTCGTTATCATCGAATCATAGAACAACCATAATTCTATGATCGGCATCTCCTGTACCCGTGAGCTTTCAGAACTTTAAACACACAAAGATTTCTGAGCTGTTGTGCTAGCCTGCGGTGTAATATTCAGAAAGATATTTGCAAATATCCTCAGGTGTTTTGCAGTGGTTGATCTTTCCGCTCTGCCCTCATCTGAATTGCAGCTGAAAGTCATTACAGTTAGACCCAAAGAAAGTATCTGGGTGTGGAACGTTCAGGGACCTGAATGGTGTGTTTTTAAAGTGTCTGGGTTTCCAAAGGAGTTTGGAAACTGGACTAGAGTCTACAGCTCACTGAATCATAGAATCATAGAATAACCAGGTTGGAAGAGACCCACCGGATCATCGAGTCCAACCATTCCTATCAAACACTAACCCATGTGCCTCAGCAATTTATCCACCCATTCCTTAAACACCTCCAGGGAATGTGACTCAACCACCTCCCTGGGCAGCCTGTTCCAGTGCCCAATGACCCTTTTTGTGAAAAAAGGGTATACTAATATATATATATATATATATATATACTGAGCAGTATCTGGGGAGGGTTTGGAAGTCCAGAAAGAAAACTAGACATCATTGTAAGCTGTTGAGGGTCAGCACGTTCAATCCCAGGTGCCGAAACTGCTGAACCTTTACTTGGCTGCTGAGAATCACCTCCACCAGTTTGCAGTCCAAAGATCAAAACTGTTTCCTGAAGGCAAAACTTGTAACCTTTCTTTCTCAAGTTAGGCTTTAAAACCTGTAATACCCTGATTGCACCCAGTGGCCTTACTCTTCAGATGTTTATTGATTACATGGAAGACTGAAGATAGAATTATAGAATCACCAGGTTAGAAGAGACCCACTGGATCATAGAGTCCAACCATTTATTAAATACTTTCCTGCTGTCCAGTGACATCCAAATTCACATCTCTTGCTCCCTTCCTAACACCTGAATTGTCACTAACTCTCTATGTTATCCAGAGGCCGTTTTAATAAGAAATAGAGGAGCAATCGGTGTAACAGACTGCTAGCAGTTGATTTTCTTAAAACCCTTGCTGCTGCAGAGGGATCCTTGCTCCACAGTAACTCCAAAAAAAGCACATTCCAAAAGGGATCTGTGGAAAAACAATAGAAGACAACACTCAGCTGAAGAATGGGTGTGTATTTTAGAAGTTTCCTATTAATTTCCTGCAATTAGGCCTCATTACAAAGAACTGAAATGCTATTCAAGTCTATCTATTCAAGTCCTAGCACATCTACCGACACCATTCTCTCTCAGCCATGACTCTATCCATCATAGGTAGAAATACTAGAGCAGCTGTTCCACCTGCAGGAATGAAAAGTTTAGGTTCCTGCTTCATTCCTTATGGAGATGGAGCTCACACCAATGATGTTCCTCTTCATTTCACAGCAGGGCTGGTTTGGGAACTCTTTCAGTAGTGGCTTTTTGCTGAAATAATGTAAGAAAGTCACAGCTACTTGTCGAAAAGATTGTGGCAGGATTCTAGCTTAAAAATTAGTTCAGGGAAAAACTCTCAAAGCTATCAAAATATTCTATAATTGATATTTACTGAATGAAAAAGTTCTCTTTTTTTCAGTTCAGGATGACTGCTCATATCAATGCTCCTGTTACAAACTAGTAGAAAAAAGACAGAATAGAAATAAATATGTATTTAGTGGCCCTCAGGCTGACTTTTACATTTTGGTGCATAATTTTGACTTGTTTCCCACTGAGGGAAAAAAAAGATAATCACAAAAGGTTTCTCTGGAGAACTCTGTTATTATTAACTTATGTAAAAACATAATCCTAATTCAAAGTCTCTGTTTATTCAGAGAATAAACTCATATCTCTGGCCATTCTCTTACTCTTCCCTAAGTCAACTATCTTCTCTCTTCTTGAAGATCCTACAGTGAAAGGACATAGTCTAAACCATGGTTATTTCTGTGGGTGGATTAACTGAATAATACATGTTAGGTCCAAGCCAATGCAATTTCCTTCAAGAGAAAAGGAGTGGATTTCGTAAGAATTTGATGACTTGAAGGCTCTTAAACTAAATCTTTTTTCTCCCACATGCTCAGGCAAGGTTTGTGATGCGAGCATGTTGCCAAGAGTAACTTACTGTAGACCTTTCTTATGTAAATAAAAGTGAAAACAGTGCACGAGTGCAAACATCTAGTGGTGGAGTAAGATACACTCATTGAACTCAGTGACCTCATTTCTCTTTCAGTTGCATAAAAGGACTTGCTCTTTCTTGTACTGGTCCTCATTGTTGTTGCAAGTGTGGTTAGCTTCACTTTGCAATTTGGTGGGATCCTTTCCATGATGCATATAACCCTCACACCCTTCATCTTACATCTCCTCTGCGGTTCTTTTTAACAGTTTCATTTCACGTTACTCGCTGTAGCATTTTGCAATACAGCTCAGTGGGAAAGAGTCTTCCCATGCTCATGGCTGCCTGAGTGAGTTGTTTGGGATTACCAAACTCTTTACCATTTTCCCTGAAGTTATCTTGAAAACCTCATCCATCAACAATGTTTGTTAATACAAGATACGCTATAAATGGAGGAAACTCAACAGAGATGAAGTGGTTGGTTTATCTAGATTCAGCCATCATGAAGTGGATCACTATTAACAGAGCTGCATAAAGTTGTACGGTTTTAATTGTGGCAGTATACTAAAGGTGACAGCTTCCATACCATGTAGGCACAGAGCTAGCAGTGTCATGTCATTTCCAGTATTAGACAACGTGACTTTTTGTAGCATAAATGTCCTTGTGTCAGAAAGCCTATGCCTGCCTGTCTCGTACCAGCATTGCAGGAGAAATTGAGGCTGAAGAAATGAAAACCCTTCTAAGGGTGTTCCTTTCATAGAATCATAGAATCACCAGGTTGGAAGAGACCCACTGGATCATCAAGTCCAACCATTCCTATCAAACACTAAACCATGTCCCTCAAGACCTCATCCACCTCCAGGAAAGGTAAATCAACCCCCTCCCTGGGCAGCCTATTCCAATGCCCAATGACCCTTTCTGTGAAAAACTTCCTCCTAATCTCTAGCCTAAATCTCCCCGGGTGGAGCTTGAGGTCATTCCCTCTTGTCCTGTCCCCTTTCTTCCAAAAAGACACGCTGACTCTTAATGATTTAAGTTTCAGGTATTTACAGGACAAACCCCCCCATAGTTTTTCATTCTTTTGTGGTCTGAGGCGGATTTTATTAGACTCCTAAACTTCTTCTTTCAAAGAAACAAAATTCTCCTGGTAGTCAAAAGCCATATCAGCATTTCAGCATTCAGACCCTCCTCTATATATGATAGAATCATAGAACAACCAGGTTGGAAGAGACCCATCGGATCATCGAGTCCAACCATTCCTATCAAACATTAAACCATGTCCCTCAGGACCTCATCTACCCGTGCCTTAAACACCTATCCAGCATTAGAGTTATTAAATCTCACAAGCTCCTTTTATCATCCCAATCTTCACCCTCTGTGAAGGAAACTTCTCTTTTACCTCACTGTAGTGCTTTGCAGAAAGTTCTGCATGGTTGTTAGCTGGACCCACGAAGCCAAAGGGGAGTTTCTGCAGGCTGTTTGTGCCTGAGATGGAAGCTGGAGATTCCCTTTTGCTGGGAAATCCCCTTACGGTAGAAGACACATGCACCATAAAAGACCTTACTCCACTTTTGTGGACAGAATATTCTGTAAAAACAGCACTTTGCATTTTCTCAATTCTGTCTTGTTCCTGCTCCCTTGTCTAAGTTGTTGGCTCATGCTATTTTTTATTTAAAATATAAGGTAAGAACTTCCTCACCCCAACCTGGTATATTCTCAATTTCAACAGAGAATATGCCAGAGTCCAAAGTATTAGCCACGTATCTCTGTTTCTCCGCAACCCATTTTGTTCCAGAAATATTTCTAGTGGTGGAACATCTCTCAGTTTACCAAGAACGTTTTGTGACCTGTACTGGAAATCTCTCTACAGGGCCTAAAACTGCAGCTCATTTTTTCACTTCTGTGTTTCCTCTTCAATAAGAACTGCTCACAAGCTACCTCAGATAAGATCTTCAGTTACACCTGTAGAGCTAGAAATGATTTTCTGTCTAATAGCAGCACTGTCAGTGCCAGTTTCAAAAGTCATGAATGCACCTAAGGAAGAAGAGAGTCCTGTTCTTCCATAACCATCACCCTGATGAATTATTTTCTTTTAAAGCATTACAAATTTATTGCCACTGAACCTGGAGCCTGGTTCTAAACTCACAGCAGGTCTTTCTCTGTCTATAGGGCTACTCGGCATTTTTTTAATCTGCACAAGTTGGTTTTCTTTTTTTTTTTTCCTTTGTTTTCTTTTTTTTTTTTTTTTTTTTTTTTTTTTTTTTTTGTAGGGGGAGTTTTGGAGAAGAGCTGTCCTCAAGGGGGCATCAGATATGCTTTTTTGATACTTTACCCAATAGAGCAATAAATATATTAAATGTTTTCCCGAGGGCAATAGTTTTGTTGGGTAGTCATACATCTGAGGAAACTAAACTCTTCCCGAGAGACGTCTGTGGGCAGGCATTTGAACTGAAATAAACAGCAGGATTTCAGGCAAGGGCTTTATCTGATGAACTACTGATGCAGTCTGCTCTAATCCTTCCAAAAGCAATGAACAGGAGCAACCAGGATGTGGCCCAGAGGGTATCGAGTTCAGTGGAGCGTAGCCCAAGTGCCTTTTGGCTGACTAATGGTAAAGGGAGATAGAGTTTTCATGTTTTCTTATGGCTCTAACGAAGACAATAGAAGCAATTCACAAGTTAAAGTTCAAACTCATCTCTTTGTGGTTTTACAGACTTGCTGCTGGTATCTCTTACACATCTATTAGACCTTTCAGCAGAAAATATTCTGAAGGGCACAGACAAGCATTGTTTCACACTGATGAAACAGTAGTACTCTGTAATAGTAAAAAAGCATTTAAAGTGTCCTATTTATTTGCCATTTCTGGGAAAATCTGAGACCAGATAATATTACCAAACTGTAGTGATGATAGAAAGAATAACTAACACCCCTCCTTTTGTGAACACTTGCAAATGGTGATAGCTGTGGTGCTAATAATTCAGAAAGCATTAGCTGCCAATGGCATAGAAGCTACTTAACAGCAGGTTAGGGCTTCGAGTTCCGTACTGGCTCAGGTAGGAGACACCACTCACTAATCATAGAATCATAGAATCACTAGGTTGTAAGAGACCCACAGGATCATCGAGTCCAAACTAAGTAACTAAGCTGACCTTCTAAACCATTTCTCTTGTCTATTGGCAGAGCTTCAAGATGCTAACCTCACAACAGCATCATCTATCTTGGTATTTCAGGGGAATTCAGGTACTAGATATTAATATCGTTGAAACTCTAATTCTAGAAATATAGTATAGCACAAAAATAACATGAAAGACTATATCCACACAGTTATGCTTTATAATATTTTAGAACATGTCAGGGTAAGATCAAGACAATCAATATTTATGATTATTATAAGATAAATGTAAGAAAAATGTGCAAGAACAATATTATTATTGTCTTTTCCTTGACTAACTGGCTAGTAGCATCTCATGGAAAGCTAGTAGCCTTCAAAATTTTGGAAGTGATGAGCAGTTTTGCTTTCAAGACGTGGTATGAGGTCAATTTTACCTCAGTAGAAACATCCATCAGACCACAAGTAATGAAATCTGTGCAAACGTTACAGGCTTAAACAACAAATCCAGTAAATTGCATGAGTTTGAGTCTGATTCGTATTTGGGCAACCAGCTTTAGCAAATTCTGTCAAGGAGTCATCCAACAGCGAATTTTCCAGGCAATTAAGACCGTCAACACAACAACTGATAAACAGATCTTTTATTTTAGATTTCAAGTGTTGTTCAAATTACAGGGATACAAAATGTTTCCTGCTTCTGAAAGCTTTCTTTAAGTTTGGCAAACTTTTTTTTTTTTGGTCACTTACTTACACCGTAGAGTGATTAATACCACTAGAACTGAAAAGGTTTTCATAATTTTTCAGTACTATAACGTAAGCACTACTTGCACTTTAACTGCACATGAAAAAGGCAGCTTGTATACATATATATATATATATATACATGTGCTGTAAATATATATATACACAGCACATGTATAATGGCACAGAAATTAAGTACAAATATACATGATTGCTCTTAAGCACAGTTTCTGGGAGCAGAGCTAGAATCAAGATTCATTTCCCAGCTGGGTTAGAAGTCAGGTAGCTGCTTACATTCCTGATATGATACTTCCCAAGGTCTTCCTGCTGTCTCTACCTTTAGGATCAATTAATAGAGATATCCTGATATTGTGTATTTACACAGGACTGTCTGCAGGTCTAGGCCGAAGCAGATGCAAACTGGCCTGACTCTTAGACACATCATATAAAGTTGCTAACACCCACCACACAAAAAAAAACCCACCAAAAAACCAGTAATTTAATGATAACTTATTGAATCTATATAATTATGCGCTTTTGCTGATACTGATAAACTAAAATATTTCAACATAGACCAGATCTAAAGGCAGAGTTCTTACGTGTCACGGATTGTTAGGCAGCACAGAGAAGGATAAATTGCCCTGTTCAAGTGGTGAGGAAAATGCTATTTGCATTACAGCATTTTGTATCCTCTAAGATTTTCTTTGTATAACACCGTGTTAGGCTGATAGTATCAGCAATAAATTGAAACATATTTTCATACTGTCATAAACATACATCGTTCTTTCGCAGTAAATAACCAAATTACAAGCTTGCTTGTCAGGACAAATGTAAAATATTGTTGGATTGTGCCTTAAGCCTTTCAATAGTTGCAGGACAGAGAAGGGCAAGATGACCATCAACACGAAAAAGATGGATTATGGACAACTTGGATAACAATGTTGAGAACTCAATTTTTTGAGCTATGGTCACCACTTTCTCCCTGACTTATCCCCCTGTAAGCTTAACCTCTCTAGAAATGAAAGGGCATAAATATTTATTCACAGAAAAGACGTTTCAACTTTTTTTTTTTTTAAACATCAGCTATGCTTAATTTAAGTCAAGAAATCTCTTCTTTTTCTTGAACTGTGTGCTTACCTAATTAGAGGCTCCTTCAACAGTTGAATGTCACAATGCTTATTGCAGGTATCTCAAACGGGTCACGGCCAGTGAGAAGATTCCTTGGCTGGTGGAGTTTGAGCTGTTCACCTGCCTTTCTGTTTTTCTGGATCCCTTTCGAAGGATTAGAAAACTGTTCTCAGTTTGTTCAGCAGACATTTTTCCCCACAGTGCCGCTGTTGTCTTGGTGGCGTGTAAGCACCTAGTATGCAGTGAGATAGGGAGAGTTTAATGTTAAAAAAATAGAGTTTGAGCAAAAAAAAAAAAAAAATATATATATAGTGAAGATTTCTTTTGCATTCATTTTACAATGAGTGTCTATATAACAGCTTTGAGATCTCAATTTTCAAATATATTTCAGTTTCTCTTTTGTAGAATGGGAATTACTGTACTTTCCCATTCCCTACGCTGAGGCCTAATTTATCAATATTTACAAAACTGTAAGATCCTCAGCTGGAGAGAGACATAGATTTAGAAGTGTATAAACAAACATGAGCAAAAACCTGCAATAACAACTTTGTGTTTTGACACTAGAATTAAAGAGTTGCGTTCAGTTTGTCTTCTCCAGCACTGAGAAGCACCTTCCCATGACAGAGATACTCAACGTGTAGTTTACCCATTAGCCTCTCAAACGCATTTTTAGGGCCAGAATAGCAAAAAGTTTTTCCCAACAAGGAGGAAGAGTAGAGGTCACGAGACAGGAATTGTGCAATACGTCACCAAACAAACCTCCTGAAATTACAGGTATTAAGGAGGCAAATCCACAAACAATCTAAAGCTCTTTTCCACTGAGGAGTTATTTTGATTATACTTAGCGGATTTAAAATGGGCTGTATGAAAAGCAGCCAGTTCAGTTTGTGTGATCTCAGTGCTTTTGATACGTTTTACAAGACATTGGAAGTGCAGTTGCTGTGTTTCGAGGAGATTTCCAAGCACACCTCAGTCTCTTAAATCCTCATGAGGAGCTCTTAGCTTGATGGGATTTCCAAGTGTTATTTAAAGAATATGTTACTACTGTTTCCCAGGAGGCAGAACTAGACATTGCTTCTGTTTAGGAAGCAGTTCTAGAACTTGGACTTCAGATAAATATTAAATATTCTAGTGATGAAAAAGATATGCTGTGGTACAGCCTTTCTGTACCTCTGCAGCAATCCCTGTCAGATCTTCTACAGAAGCATCAGACGGGCAGATAATTTTTCAAGGAACATTATCTCCTGACATCTGAGACTTCAGAAATCAAAACACTGCTTTTTTTCTGCAGCAAAAGAGAAGCACAGAAGAATAGAATATGCATCATAAGATATGTAGGTTTGATCTTCAGAAGTTTTCTGGTCTTTGACCTAAAAATACTCCTTGCCATAGTCTAGAAGTGAAGAGGGCTTTTCACTCACAGTTGTCATTAGCTGTTACAATTATTAGAAAATATTGGGGAGGTTTGTGGACAGACATCTGTGGGACAATGGTTACATCCTCACTGTGACAAGCACCTCAGTGGAGTGATGACTCCTGTGAGGATATGACCCAAAATCCAGTTCAAGAACCCAGTAACCTGTGTCGCTTTCTCTTATAATAACCTTTGATGTGTTCTAAAGGTCACAAGAAAAGATCTTGCTGAAAATTAAAGGCTTGGTTTTGAGATCTCTTAAGAGCGAGAGGAGGAAGGAGAGATGACTGAAAATGCCCTTAGAACTGCACTTTACCAGAAATTGAGGCAATCATTAGCTCTCGCAGCTCTAGGCTTAGCTGAGCTACAAATATACCAGCTTCCCTGCCAGAGAGTTACATCACGACCGCAGAAGTTAAACAAAACCTTTTCCATTCTGTAATTTAAAAACAGCTTAATAGAGGAGATTTCGTATTAACAGGGTGTTTTCTTCCCCGTAGCAGCAGCGAGCATGGAAAAATTGACCTGTGTCCACTTCAGTCTTGACTTGCCTCTTCCCGACTCTTCTCAAGAGATTGTTTCTTAGGTACTTAGCCGTGACCCTTCAAGTGCGTTCATTTTGATTCCTTAAATAGACAACTGTCCACAGAACACTCTCTCTTCTTGTCTGGATTCTCTGAAGAACTTAAATTGAACAAAGCCCCAAGTGCACTCAGACTGAACAAGGACAGCAAGACCTGTTTGCAGTAGAACTGGTTCAAAGAAAACAAATCACAAGAAAATCAGCCTCTTGTGACGTTTCCCTAAGAGAAATTTGCAAACCTTTGAAGCAGCTTTTATTTTAAAGCCCACCCAGCAAGTGTTCTCTGATCTTGTGGCCTGAACACTAAGGTCCCATAGAAGAAAATCACTCAAGTAGAGGGACATGATTGGGATGGATGTACAAGCACAGAAAAATTCTGCAGTGAGAGCTCATGAGAGTATATTTTGATCTATGTTGATCATTGCTACCTTCATCTTTTTATTGTTATTTTTTTGAGACATGTGCCTTTATGGGTCTCGTGTTCTGTGTCAAACCCATGCTCTGATTTTTCTTCTGCTTCTCCCTTGCCTAACACACCCATCTGTCTGCACACTCTGCATCTCACTGTCAGACGCTTAAATAAAGGGTATTAAGAGCTGAGTCACAAAAAGCAACCTGGGAAAGATGAAAAAAGGTAGGAGAAAATCAAATCCTCAGTGTAGCATGTCTTTCCTGGAAACCTGCTGGTTTACAGACAGCTTTTAGTCTTGCAGCAAGATCCACAGCCTCTCTGACTTCTCCTGCAAGTCGAGGGCAGAAAGCAAAGTACCCTGGTGACCCGAGCGGCTCTATCTGTGCCAACACCTCTCCTGCCTTCACTTAGCATGAAAACCTTTGGCTCTCTCTGACAGTTCCTGTGCCATTTCCGATTAAAATCCTCAGGGCAGTAACTGATTTTTGTCAGAATTTAACGGCTGCCAACACTAATAGAGAAGGGAATTTTGACTTCTCAGATGATGCACTCATATGCCCTTTGCATAAATAGGTGGTTAGTCAGCCAGAAACGGTAAGAGCAGTCGTTCCCCCCCAAACTTACTATTCCCCAACTCTCTGCATTCTTTATTTCCATCATTTCAAAGTGTAAATACTAAAGGAAGACTGAACTATTGGGCCACCTGTGCACTGCAACACGAACACCACGGCCCTATCTTGCTTCATGGGGATGCACTCTGGCTGCCTCGAGCTCCTAAGAAATAGAGAAAAAGAGAAAAATAACTGTGCTTGCTGAGGCCATTCACACCATTGCCTGGCAGACATCTCTGGGGGCAGCACTGCCCAGACCCTTGGGGGAACAGAGCATCGGGGTGGGCACCAGCCAGCCCCTGGGATGCTGTGGGGGCACTGGGGTTGGCACCAACTGGGATGCTGTGGGGGCACTGGGGTTGGGATCACCTGGACCCCAGAATGCTGTGGAGGTACCGGGGCTATCAGCAGCTGGTCCCTGGAATGCTGTGGGGGCATCAGGGTTGGGATCACTTGGACCCTGGGATGCTGTGGGGGCAACGAGGTTATCACCAACTGGACCCTGGGATGCTGTGGGGGCATCAGGGTTGGGATCACCCGGACCCCGGGATGCTGTGGGGGCATAAGAGTTGGCAGCACCCAGGATGCTGTGGGGGCACCAGAGTTGGCACCAGCCAGACCCTGGGATGCTGTGGGGGCACCAGAGTTGGCACCAGCCAGACCCTGGGATGCTTTTGAGGCATCGGGGTTGGGATCACCCGGACCCCAGGATGCTGTGGGGGCAGTGGGGTTGGAACCACCCAGACCCTGGGATGCTATGGGGGCACCGGGCTTGACACCAACTGGGATACTGTGGGGGCATCAGAGATGGCAGCACCCAGGATGCTGTAGGGGCACCGGGGTCGGGATCACCTGGACCCTGGGATGCTGTGGGGGCACCAGGTTCGGAATCACCTGGACCCTGGGATGCTGTGGGGACACTGGACTTGGCACCACCTGGAATGCCGTGGGGGCACCGGGGTCAGTACCAGCTGGGATACTGTGGGGGCATCGGAGATGGCAGCACCCAGGATGCTGTGGGGGCACCGGGGTTGGGATCACCTGGATCCCGGGATGCTGTGGGGGCATCGGGCTTTGAACCGCCCAGACCCTGGGATGCCGCGGGGGCACCGGGATCGGTACCAGCCGGGATGCTGTGGGGGGATCGGGATCAGTACCACACGGGATGCCGTGGGGGCACCGGGGTCGGGATCACCTGGACCCTGGGATGCTGTGGGGGCACCGGGGTCGGCACCACCCGGCACGCGGCGGCGGCACCGGGCTCGGCACCACCTGGGATGCCGCGGAGGCAGCGGGGTTGGCACGAGGCGGGATGCGGCGGGGGCAGCGGGGTCAGTATCAGGCGGGATGCCGTGGAGGCAGCGGGGTCGGCACCTCCCGGGCCGCGTCGGGGGCAGCGGGGTCGGCCCCGCCCCGCCTCGCCTGACCCTGTGCCGAAGCGCTCGGCCCGCGGACTCCCCGCGTCGGGGCAGAGCCGCCCGGCCCCACCTCGCCCCACCCGTGCCTCCCATTGGCCCCCGACGAAAGTCCAGCGCGGCTCGGGCCGCTCCCTCGCTCTATATGAGCGCATCCCGAAGCGGGGGCCGCATCGGCCATGGCAGCCGGCGGCAGCCTCCTGCGCCTCCGCGGCCCCCGCCCGCCCCGCGCCCCACGACCCGCGGCAGCCCTGCCCGGGCCCCCCCGCTGGCCGCTCATGGGCAGCCTGCCCGACGTGCTCTGGAAGGGAGGGCTCAAGCGGCAGCACCAGATCCTGGTGAGACCCGGGGGATGCTCCGCGGGGGGAGGGAGGGAGGCGGAGGAGCGGCCCCTCTCACCTGCTCAACAGGGGCACAACAACCCTAGGCAGAGCTCCAGACTGGGAGAAGCCTGGCTGGAAAACTGCCAGGAGGAGAGGGACCTGGGCGTGTTGGTCGACAGCGACTGACCATGAGCCAGCAGTGTGCCCAGGTGGCCAAGAAGGCCAATGGCATCCTGGCTTGGATCAGAAATGGTGTGACCAGCAGGGCCAGGGAGGTTATTCTCCCTCTGGACTCAGCACTGGTGAGACTGCTCCTTGAATCTTGTGTTCAGTTGTGGGCCCCTCAGCACAAGAAGGATGTTGAGGCTCTGGAGCGAGTCCAGAGAAGAGCAACGAAGCTGGTGAAGGGGCTGGAGAACAGACCCTATGAGGAGCGGCTGAGAGAGCTGGGGGTGTTTATCCTGGAGAAGAGGAGGCTGAGAGGAGACCTCATTGCTCTCTACAACTCCCTGAAAGGAGGTTGTAGAGAGGAGGGAGCTGGGCTCTTCTCCCAAGTGACGGGGGACAGGACAAGAGGGAATGGCCTCAAGCTCCACCAGGGGAGATTTAGGCTAGAGATTAGGAGGAAGTTTTTCACACAGAGGGTCATTGGGCGTTGGAATAGGCTGCCCAGGGAGGTGGTTGATTCACCTTCCCTGGAGGTGTTTAAGGGACGGGTGGATGAGGTGCCGAGGGACATGGTTTAGTGTTTGATAGGAATGGTTGGACTCGATGATCCGATGGGTCTCTTCCAACCTGGTTGTTCTATGATTCTATGATTCTATGCTCTCGCCCCCCCCAGGCCGAGTACCACCGCAGGTTCGGCAAGATCTTCCGCATGAAGCTCGGGGCTTTCGACTCGGTGCACATCGCCGACCCCTCCCTGCTGGCCGCCCTGTACCGCCGCGAGAGCGCCTGCCCCCAGCGCCTCGAGATCAAGCCCTGGAAAGCCTATCGCGACTATCGCGGAGAGGGCTACGGGCTGCTCATTCTGTGAGTGGCACCCGCCGTACCCGAGTGAAGGGGGGGGGGGGTGGCGGGAGGGGCTGGCTGCTCCCTGTGCTGAGGGCGAGGGGGGGATGCTGCGGGTGAGGAGATGGGGATACTGCAGTTGAGGTGGGGGGGACGCCGCTGGTGAGGGGGGGGGATGCTGCGGGTGAAGAGGTGGGGATGCTGTGGGTGAGGTGAGGATAATATGGGTGAAGTGATGGGGATGCTGTGGGTGAGGTGAGGATAATATGGGTGAAGTGATGGGGATGCTGCGGGTGAGGAGGTGGGGATGCCGCAGGTGAGGTGAGGATAATATGGGTGAAGTGATGGGGATGCTGCAGGTGAGGTGGGGGGAATGCCATGGGTGAGGAGGCGGGGATGCTGTGGGTGAGGTGGGGATAATGTGGGTGAAGTGATGGGGATGCTGCAGGAGAGGTGGGTAGGATGCTGTGGGTGAGGTGAGGATAATATGGGTAAAGTGATGGGGATGCTGCAGGAGAGGTGGGGGGGGGATGCTGCAGGTGAGGAGGTGGGGATGCTGCAGGTGAGGTGGGGGGGATACTGCAGGTGAGGATAATATGGGTGAAGTGATGGGGATGCTGCAGGTGAGGAGGTGGGGATGCTGCAGGTGAGGAGGAGGGGATGCCGCAGGTGAGGAGGTGGGGACGCTTCGGGTGAGGTGAAGATAATATGGGTGAAATGATGGGGATGCTTCAGGGGAGGTGAGGATAATATGGGTGAAATGATGGGGATGCTGCGGGTGAGGTGAGGATGCTATGGGTGAAGTGGTGGGGATGCTGTGGGCAAGGTGACGATGCTGTGGACAAGGTGGTGGGGATGCTGCTTGCCACCAGAGCCGCTGCCCCGAGCAGGATTCATCCCCTGGCCCCCAAAAAGCATCTGCAGTGCCCCTGTGTCAGTGCCCCTGTGTCAGGGTGGTGAAGGCGCTTCTCCCCTGGGTTGTGGTGCTGCATGTGCTGTGGGTTTGTGGGTTTTTTCCTTCTTTCTTTCTTCTTTAAGCCTTTCTCTTTACCAACTGGCTGGTTTTAATTCAACCTAGGGAAGGAAAGGACTGGCAGAGGGTAAGAAGTGCCTTTCAAAAGAAATTAATGAAGCCCAAGGAAGTTGCAAAACTGGATCTCACAATCAATGAGGTAGGGTGCTTGGAGAAATTCTTTCTCTATCCCCACTTCCTGGGAAACCTGGGAAATAAAAGCAAGTCTGGATTATATGGTTTATCTGGATAGGAGCTGATCTGCTCTACAGACATAAAGACGTGAGTCAATACTCTGAAATTATTCATGGAATAATAAGTACAGAAAGATATCAGAGTCTGACCACAAGTGAGAAAACACAGAAAGCTTAGTTGAGGTTGTCTCCACAGAACAGTAAGATGATTCCAGAATAATACAGGCTTCTGCAAACAGAGTCTTTGCTTACTTTTCAGGCATTCGGTGGTTTTTGCTTTTATTTCTTCATTCTTCTGTTCCTCCCGTCAGAGACCACCTCCTCTTTAATCTCAGTTCTCCTCATTGATTTGCAGGAGCGTCTGCAATAAGCAGCTTAATCCTCTTTATTGTGAAACTCCAGCATTATCTCAGCGTCAGACTGAAGCATTTCTTTCCTCTGGAGGAGAGCTCAGTTTGTCGAAGTACAAACAGGAATAGCTTGAGAGTCATGTTAAATCCAAACGTGGGTTAACAGAGTAGGAACCTGAATCTTGTTCAAAGAACAGGAAACAAGCATCTCTCTCTTATGAGAGATTGTTATCTATTTAAAAATAGTTGAAATGTTTAATTACACAAGATTTTTATTAGTTAATGTCATTTTAATCCTTTCTCTTCTCTCTCTTCTCTCCACCACTTAGGTTCTGGAGGACTTTATGCACAGAATAGATGAAGTTTGTAACCACAGTGGACAAATAGAAGATGTCTATTCAGAATTCAACAAATGGTCATTTGAAAGTAAGTTGTTTTTTTTCCCAAGATTTTTTTGTATTGTTTTTACCTGCCGTGGCAGGTTAAACTGCATCAATGATGGCAGTGGAGGCTGTTTCCAAATTATCAGCTACAATATCACAGAAGGGAGGTGGCAGATAAGCCAGATAAGTGTTATAATAAGTGTAGAATTCGTCAACATCTATGTGCTTGTGAAAAAAAAAATCAAACATTATTAATGTCTTATAAATCCAAAACCTGGGGAAACACAGTGCGTTCATCTAGAGTGGGATCAGGTAGCACGTGACTGGTTTTGCCCATCTGATATTTGTTAATTGTCAGCTGGACAAAATGAATGATCCAGCAAGAGTGAATAAGTATTTGCTGTAGACTAGGGCTGGAAAATCCCATTTAAGATGTTTACATTGGAACAGAGAAGCATTAGAACTAAGTGACCAAGACAGGAGCCTCCATCTTTAGAAACCTTTCAGAATACAGTAAGGAAACATTTGCCAGGAATGACTTGGGGCAGAAGAAACTGCATCGGTGGTTCCCAACCAGGAGAGATGGTCACGTATGATGCGTTACTCACGAGCTCTGTCAGACACGTCTTCTCTTGGCTGGCTCATCTCGGCACCCTGTGTACTGAGTTTCCAAAAATGTTTCAAATGGTTTAAACAGCCAGTGGTGACAGCTACTTTTGGAAAAGGAGAAATAGGAAGTGAAAGCTTTGGGGAGAGAAAAGAGCAAGTGGAAAGAGGTGGGACGTGGTCAAGTGTGGGATGCAACCGGTGTTTACAAGTGGTTTCTGGTTGCAGAAAGGGCTGGGAGGCACTGGACTAGGTGGCCTCTTCAGGGCCTCTTTCCCTGTGACTCAGATCTCTGCTGTAGCTTTTAGGAAGAGCTTTCTTGCCGTGCTTGGCAGACTGATCTGCTGCTCATGGGAGGGAATCAGTAAGGAATCTTCTTTGTGAAGAAAAGTGCTTCTGCAAGGGCCTCTTAGCCAAGGCAAACATGCAGAGTGTTGTGCTGTGCTGTTCTCACAGTTGTGTATCATAGAACAGAGACAGTATTTCAGAAGGGGCCTCACCGCAAGAAGGACGGGCTCCTCAGCACAAGAAGGATGTTGAGGCTCTGGAGCGAGTCCAGAGAAGAGCAACGAAGCTGGTGAAGGGGCTGGAGAACAGGCCCTATGAGGAGTGGCTGAGAGAGCTGGGGGTGTTTAGCCTAGAGAAGAGGAGGCTGAGAGGAGACCTCATTACTCTCTACAACTCCCTGAAAGGAGGTTGTGGAGAGGAGGGAGCTGGGCTCTTCTCCCAAGGGACAGGGGACAGGACAAGAGGGAATGGCCTCAAGCTCCACCAGGGGAGATTTAGGCTGGAGATTAGGAGGAAGTTTTTCACACAGAGGGTCATTGGGCATTGGAATAGGCTGCCCAGGGAGGTGGTTGATTCACCTTCCCTGGAGGTGTTTAAGGGATGGGTAGATGAGGTGCCGAGGGACATGGTTTAGTGTTTGATAGGAATGGTTGGACTTGATGATCCGATGGGTCTTTTCCAACCTGGTTGTTCTATGATTCTAAGGATAATCCAAGCCATTTAACAATAGATAGTGGACACCATTCACTGTTTTCTTTATATAATTTATTGATAATATTTCTTAACAGGTATCTGCCTGGTGCTCTATGGAAAGAGATTTGGTCTCCTACAGCAGGATGTAGAAGAAGAAAGTTTGAACTTCATCAAGGCTGTAAAAACGGTATGGAAGAGTGTTTACCGGGGCTGTAGTGATTTTCTACCCCTTTAACTCATGAGAAGTTTCTAATTTTTATGGGTCACCTGAAAAAAGAAACTTAAACTCCTGTGCTGCATCTGCATCGGCAACCTTATACATCCAAGACGATGCTAGTACTTACCACCCAACTGTCTCATTGTGAAATACCTCTCAGCAGGGGAGAAATGCTGAATGGACAGCAGAGTAATTCTGGAAATTTAGTTGCCAGGGTAGTCGGTTAACTTTACTCTCCCTCTGAGATACCTGTTGTGCAACACTGCTTGGTTGTTGGGTGGGACTCGTGGAGTTGTGTGGGATTATGCAAATCGGCTGGATTTGGAGCTTAGTCACTCCTGTAAACACACCTGCTGCACATCTTGCTGCAACTTGGACTCCGTTGATATCTATCTGCCTAATTTTAGCATCTAAAAGACAGGTATCTAGCCCAGTCAGGTTTTTTAGCTTCATCTGTTGTCAAGGGACAAAGAGGCACTGAAAACAGGTGGCTTGTCCCATTCTAAAACAGGTACTTAAAATAGATCGGATGCATCACACACTGGAGAAGCCTCCTATCCACCACAGGCCGTCCCTAATTTTTACCTAAGTAGTCTAAGTAGTTTGAGACTCATCCTTTCTGTCCAGGGTGGAAAATCTTCCAGGATCCTGACTTCCTGAAAATCGCCTCCTACTTTTCAGTCTCATTTTGCTCAGAGATTGCAAGAAGATAGATAAAAGAAAGATTTCAAAAACCTCTTTCTCCACCACAGATGATGGCTACTTTTGGGATGATGATGGTAACCCCCGTGGAACTTCACAAGGGCCTGAACACAAAAGTCTGGCAAGCCCATACCAAAGCATGGGATGATATATTTAAAACAGGTTATTTTTTTAAAACACGATTTCTCTCCTTTCCCTTTGTCTCTGTTTCCTGCTTGGTGGGATTAACTTTCTTTGCTCTGTGTTGCTGTTAATTGCTGCCTTCAACAGAGATTGAGACACCTTTGCTGCAGCTAACCACCAACTTCTTCCAAGCATGGGAACACTGGTTTCTTATGACTAACACTCAGGTCTGATTGTGGGGCAATAGCCGGTCCCCAGGGAAACCCCAGAAATTCTGCGAGCCAGCAACAGCAGGAGTTTACTTTAATCTGTCATAAAAGTAAATAACCAGCAAGCGTGTAATCTCCTTAAAGACACTAGTGAGAAAAAGGACCTCCCTCAAAGCGAGTTGTTTTCTTGAGAAACAAGTGATCATACATGAAACCAAAGCCTCTTTGCTAAAAAAAAAAAAAAGAAATTATCACTTTTCTGAACAACCTGGAATATAGTCACAAGTCTTAAAAAGAGAAGAAATTGAAATCATAGAGTACTATTTGCCTTTATGACAACAGTGTCCATCTATTTAAGATGAATTGGCCTTCAAGGTTACAAAACATATTCTAACTCCAGACAGAAAGTTAAGTTTATATTTTCAGTGTTTTGCTAGACAGTGATAGTTAAAGCTAAAGAGCAAGAAAAGTTTTGGCACTTGGTTGACTCTAATGCTGAGTGATGGAGTTATTTTGGAGTTATTTTGGAGTTATGGTTGGAGTTATGGTTGGACTTGGTGATCTGATGGGTCTCATCCAACCTGGTGATTCTATGATTCTATGATTTTAGCTATGAGTGTTTGATACTTCAGGACTTTTGGTCATGCCAGTCACGTGTGCACTTATTTAATTTCTTCCTAGTTTATGGGTTTTAGGAAAGACACTTTAAACCAATTTTGTTCAGGAAAAAACACTTTGATGCTTTCACTTGACGTGAATAGTTCCTTGCTAGGAACCGGTCTTAATTGTGATATCCATGAGAAAGAATAGGCAAAATCTATATTTAAAAAAATTATAAAATTAAAAAGTAGGAATTTGGCATCTGTTTTGGCCTTTCACTCGTAAATCAAAGGCTTGAATTTCCCCTTGGGAAGTCTGAGTGCTAAGTCCCTAATTTTTTAACGTCGTGATGCCCTTCAAAAATCCAAGCTCATAAACGCTACACACCTGTATTTCACTCAACACATCACTGATTTTCTTTCCTAACTGAAGGAAGCAGAATTCCTAATGGTTTGCAGGAACTTCTTCTGCTCAGAAGTGATTTCTGTGACTGAGCTTTTTGTCTAAAAATCGAAAATACCATTATTTATTCAATATAATGCTAATTGCTTGGAAAAAATGAGTATGGTGGGATGTCTTCTTTGAAAATCTTGCACGTGGGACATATTCTTGCTTTTATTTTTCTAGGGTTTTTTAGTGATTTTCAATTATTTATTTCCATTTTTTACTCCTCCCTCCTCAGCCAAGCACTCAATTGACTGTCGCCTGGAGAAACACTCTGCAAACCCTCAGGAGGATTTCCTGTGTGACATCTACTCCGAGGGACACCTTTCCAAGAAGGAGCTGTACGCTACCATTGCAGAGCTCCAGATTGCTGGAGTTGAAACGGTAAACCTGACTTTCCAAGAGCTTGTTAAAACTCTCATCCTTTGTATTCCTTGCTTCCTTCCCTAACGTAACCATCACAACATTGGAGAGTGAGCTAACCCTGTAGTTGCTTCAGTGGCCTAAGTGCAAGTGCATTTTTACCTAAATTTTATCACTACGTTCTTTATTCTCTTGTTTCTGCTGCCACAAGTGGAGATCTTACATTTCTTTTTGGTTTGTTCCAGACAGCAAACAGTTTACTGTGGGCTTTGTATAACATTTCACGCAATCCACACGTTCAGCAGAAGCTATTCCAGGAAATACAAAGTGTTTTGGCTGCTAAGGAGGATCCAAGTGCTGAGAGCTTGAAGAGTATGCCTTACCTTAAAGCATGTCTGAAAGAATCCATGAGGTAAAAGTCTCAAATAGTTTGCAAAACCAAAATGTTTACAGGTTTTTTACCTGCTAGTGTGCAATACAGAAAAAGAATTTTCTAGAATATGTAATTTCATAGAATCATAGAACAATCAGGTTGGAAGAGACCCACTGGATCATCGAGTCCAACCATCCCCATCGAACACTAAACCATGTCCCTCAGGACCTCATCCACTCATGCCTTAAACACCTCCAGGGAAGGTGACTCAACCACCTCCCTGAACAGATTGTTCCAGTGCCCAATGATCGTTTCTGTGAAAGATTTTTTACTAATCTCCAGCCTGAACCTCCCCTGGAGGAGCTTGAGGCCATTCCCTCTTGTCCTGTCCCCTGTCCCTTGGGAGAAGAGCCCAGCTCCCTCCTCTCCACAACCTCCCCTCAGGTAGTTATAGAGGTCTCTTCTTATATAATGTAGACCTGGATATAAACAGGAAGAAAAAAATGCTGGAAATTTAATCCATTTTATTTCTTTTGCTGTAGGTTAACACCATCAGTGCCATTTACCACTCGAACCATCGACACAGAAATGGTTATGGGGGATTACGTACTGCCCAAAGGGGTAAGTCAATTAATCTAGTTTACTAGAATAATTACACTGCCTGCACTGGGGTTGGATTTAGGTAAAAATTCAAACTTTTCCATGATTTTCTGAGGGAACTATGACCTGTTTGAATTAATCTTCAGAGAATTACACGACATCTTCTGGGAAAACTGCTTCACCTGTACTGTTGCATTTTTTTTCCATTAACAAAATGATTTAATAGGAATGGTTGGACTCGATGATCTGGTGGGTCTTTTCCAACCTGGTTGTTCTATGGTTCTATGATTCACTTGGTAGCTCTAAGCCGATTTGCAGCTAGACTCTCTCTCTCTTGCTTTGTTTATAGACCATATTAATGATCGATAGCCATGCCCTGGGTTGCAATGAAGAGTACTTTAACGACTGGACCCAGTTCAAACCGGAGCGCTGGTTTCAGAAGAGCTCCATAAAGCCATTTTCTCACATTCCGTTTGGCATTGGGAAGAGGATGTGCATCGGGCGCCGCATCGCGGAGCTGCAGCTCCACTTGGCCCTTTGCTGGGTAAATGCTCTAAATTTGCGTTCTGTACGCAGTGCCTGGTTGGCCAACATCTAACCTAGATCAGGAGCTCTAGAAGCCTAAAGCATACTAACCAAAATGTTTGTGGTTTCAGCTCGTTCGCAAATACCAAATTGTTGCGACTGACAACAAACCAGTAGAAACACTCCATGCAGGAACACTGATTCCCAGCCGGGAGCTTCCCATTGCGTTTCACAGACGATAAGGTATGTGCATAAAGGCCTCCCGAGTGCACGAGACTCTTCTTTGAATCTCATTTAGAATTTTCACAGAACTATGAGTGCAAGGGAACAGGTGTTTTCCAAAGCTTTATTCTCACAATGTGAGATTTATTAAATGCCACCACATTTTGTTACTTTTAACAGAAAATATTCTATGTACTAAGAAGACAAATTTTGTATGGCTTCTGGCTCTCAAGTTAGCTGTCGGGTTTTAAACTCCAAGAAAGCATGACTTCTGTGCATGACGCAAATCTGAAATGGGGAAATCAAAATGTTTATACTGTCTTATAACTTCTCCACTGCATTTCTAGAAGATATTTCCTGAAAAATAACATTTGATTTTGAACATCAGTGTACACATTAAAAAGAAAATGCTCTAGTGAAGTAACATTACACCAGTGCACTACAGAATTTAAATAAGAAAACTGAATTTTAGGCAGAAGGACAAGGGAAAGAAATATCTGTTTGTAAATAGACATCCATTGGGTCTCTTCCAACCTGGTTGTTCTATGATTCTATGATTCTGTGATTCTCATACACTTTTGGTTCGAAAAAATTGAATGTCAGATTTTCTGTGCACACAAGCTTATAAAAATAAGGTAAAAAAGAAAAGCTTATCTGGGTAAAAATCTAAACGGAAAACTAGGATTTTGTTCTAGAATTAAGTCCTCAAATTAGAAATCAAGTGACACTTAAATACTTCAGGAGAACTTTTTTTGCTGACCAACACCACAGTAAAAAGTATCTTTTTTGAACCCAGAATAATCTTGGTAAAGGTCTTAACTCCTTTAACTGAAGTTTGCTCAGTGCTGTTTGCTTTTAAATAATAGATGACTATATAGATTCTTTTTCTCTTTAATACAGCTTGCAGAAAGTAAATGAGAAACTTCTTGCTGCCTTCCCTGGAAAAATATACATCAACTGAGAAAGTTGAAGCCTATGGAAACCAGTGGAGAAACTGCAACATATGTCCCTTGAACAACTGCTGAGCCAGAAACTGTACCAAGAAAATCTCCCACACTGTTTTATCGGGCAAAGGTGGTTAATTAGTTCAGCTGTACTTAGTAATGTTAAGAGGGGAGAAAAATTACATGGATGTTCATATAACTGTGCAAATATACTGGTCGAGTGCAGCTAGGGGACTATACAGGACAGAGCTTGGTAATAAGCTGCGGAGTGTTAATGTGTAGTTCTTGTTAGTGCACAAGGAAATTTTCACAGCCTCAAGCTACTCAACAAGCAAGCTTGGAAGGAGCTGGTTTCCAGTTTGTGGGTCTCATAGAGGAGAGCTGGGGGAGCATCACTCACAACATAACCAGCCCTGTTAGCTTGAAGAGCTTCTAGAAGTCAGCTTAAGGGAAAGCTTAGTCCTTATCAAATTAGCAATGTCCTGAATCCAACTGAGAAGTAAGACAACAGTCTGGAATAACATTAATAACAGGGCTCGAAAAATTGGATAATTAAAGGAGTATACTTTCCCTGAGGTTATTAACCTACTTAATAAAAGGGAAATAAGGACAAAGGTGTAGAATAGGATTTATTCCTCATGCCTGCACAGTACTTTGATTGGAATGGTTGCAATACTATCCCTGCCACATACTCTGCTCGTACGCACAGTTTCGTGCCTCCAACTCCCACACAAGCCATTCGATCACACCTTTATTGTAAAACCTGAGTGGCCTTTTATTACGTGAAAGGCCTTATCCATGAATGGAATCACTGGAATCCTATGGGTTCTGCCGCTATTAAATGATGATTATCCTAAGAGGATAGTTACTTCATCAGATAAGTAATATAAAGTGTGTATTTCAAAGAACCGCAAGAAGTAAGGATCCTAAACGTTGTGAAGGGGACTGTCTCTTGTGGAGATTTCAATAGCTGTAGCTACAGGTTAAAGTTGTCACTGCCCTGCATGTAATTCTGTTTGTCAGCTCTTACGGCCACTGGTGTATTTTTCCCATATTGCAGTTCTAGTACAGGTTTATATATACAACAACAAATGGTTGGGTTTATTTTTATTTTTTTACATTCTGAAACGATGCAAGTTCTTAGCATTCATTGGTTTGCCTCCTGTGGGGCTTCTTTCTTTGTTTTCCTTTGCTGTTATGCTCAGACATGTAAATGTGGCCCTATTACAATGTGTAAAGCAATTTGTGCATTGTCTGAACCTTTCTAATCAATTTGGTAATAGTCAATTTTGTAATAAAATAAAGATTTCTATTTTTTTCCTATAAACAGTCTTCCGTAGTTTATTATGAAGTCTTTGTAGCACAACAGAAGTCTTGCCTGGCACGATAACTTCTTGCAAAAAATGACACTATGAGACTTCCATCCCTTTGCTTAGTATCTTCGATGGGGTTAAACTTGAAATTCCACAAAATCATAGAATCATAGAATCACCAGGTTGGAAGAGATCCACCGGATCATCGAGTCCAACCATTCCTATCAAACGCTAAACCATGTCCCTCAGCACCTCATCCATCCATCCCTTTAGACCCCTCCAGGGAAGGTGAATCAACCACCTCCCTGGGCAGCCTCTGCCAGTGCCCAATCACCCTTTCTGTGAAAATTTTTTTCCTAATGTCCAGCCTGAACCTCCCCTGGAGGAGCTTGAGGCCATTCCCTCTTGTCCTGTCCCCTGTCACTTGGGAGAAGAGCCCAGTTCCCTCCTCTCCACAACCTCCTTTCAGGTAGTTGTAGAGAGCAATGAGGTCTCCCCTCAGCCTCCTCCAGGATAAACACCCCCAGCTCTCTCAGCTGCTCCTCATAAGACTTGTTCTCCAGCCCCTTCACCAGCTTCATTGCTCTTCTCTGGACTCGCTCCAGAGCCTCAACATCCTTCTTGTGCTGAGGGGCCCAGAACTGAACCCAGGAAAAAAGAAATACTCAAAAAGAGTTGAAAATTAAGGTGCCGTTTCATAAACGGGATAAATAAATAAATAATGGATAAATAATAAATAAATAATAGATAAATAATAAATAAATAAATAAATAAATAAATAAATAGATAAATAAATAAATAAATAAATAAATTAGGTTAGTTTAATTTAAGAGTGAAAAACTTCTGCTTAATTGTGACACCCTAGCTGGGGAAAAGTTTGCAGACCCCAGGTCCTGCTTGGAGGATGTAGTGGGCACTGCTTGGCACCCAGTCAGCCCTTGTGAGGCAGATCCAGGGTTAGCCAGTACAGGGGAGTTAAGCCTCGCAGCACAAAGCTTTGAGGCCAAATTCCTTTTGTGCCCTTAATCTTGCCGTTCCTTCAATCCCAGCCAGCCCTGGTATTCAGGAATGTGTTAGATCCGTGCCTGCAGCCCCTCTGCCTTTGTCTGTTCCTACCAGACCTCAGTCAACACTGATGTTAGGAGACTTTCTGCATCCACAGAACAGTCTGAACACGAACCATGAGCCGTGGGCACCGGCAGGGCCGCGGGGGCCCCGTGCAGCCCGGCCTGTAGCCGAGGCGGGAGGGGCGGGGGAAAGGGCCCAACCCAAACAGTCCCTCCTCGGCCGTGGGTGAGGGGATCTGAGGGCTGGAGCAGCTCTGCTGTGGGGACAGGCTGGTGGGAGAGCTGCGGTTGTGCAGCCTGGAGAAGAGAAGAGAGAGCTTAGAGCAGCTTCCAGCGCTGAAAGTTGCTCCAGGAAGGCTGAGGAGGGGTCTTTCCAAGGGGCTGGAGTGACAGGATGAGGGGGAAGGGCTTTAAATTGGAAGGGGGAAGAGTTAGATGAGACATTGGGAAGAAAATCATCACAATGAGGGTGAGGAGGCCCTGGCCCAGGTTGCCCAGAGCAGGGGTGGCTGCCCAATCCCTGGAAGGGTTCCAGGCCACGTTGGATGGGGCTTGGAGCCCCTGAGCCACTGGGAGGTGTCCCTGCCCTGGCAGGGGTTGAAACTGGATGGATTTTAAGGTCCCGTCCATGATTCTATGGCGGATTGATTGTTTTAGAAAGCCAGTTCCCTCAGTCAGTTTGTTGTCCCATGATTCCATCTAACAATGCTGATCCTTTAGGACTGGTTTGTCTCAACTGTTTCACTCTATTACAGGCCTGTTCAGACTAGAGCTTCTTGAGTTTTCTCAGAAAACCTGAGAGACATCCAACTGCATTTGCCCTGATTGAAGTTATCTGGGGTTTTCACAGAATCACAGAATCACAGAACAACCAGGTTGGAAGGGACCCATCGGATCTTCTAGTCCAGCCATTCCTATCTAACACTAAACCAAGTCCCTCAATACCTCATCCACCCGTGTCTTAAACCCCTCCAGGGAAGGTGAATCAACCACCTCCCTGGGCAGCCTGTTCCAATGCCCAATGACCCTTTCCATGAAAAACCTCCTCCTAATCTGCAGCCTAAACCTACCCTGGTGGAGCTTGAGGCCATTCCCTCTCGTCCTGTCCCATGTCACTTGGGAGAAGAGGCCAGCTCCCTCCTCTCCACAACCACCTTTCAGGTACTTGTAGAGAGTAATGAGGTCTCCTCTCAGCCTCCTCTTCTCCAGGCTGAACAACCCCAGCTCTCTCAGTCGCTCCTCATAGGGTTTTGATGTGTTTTCTTCATTGCGGTGACTCGCAGTTAGCCTGGTAAGAATTCCTGCAGATCCCAAAGCTGCTGCTAGGCTTTAGGCTGGACATTAGGAGGAAGTTTTTCCCAGAAAGGGTCACTGGGCATTGGAACAGGCTGCCCAGGTCGGAGGTTGAGTCACCTTCCCTGGAGGGGTTTAAGGGACGTGTGGATGAGGTGCTGAGGGACATGGGTTAGTGTTTGATAGGAAAGGTTGGACTCGATGATCCGGTGGGTCTCTTCCAACCTGGTGATTCTATGATTCTATGTTGCTCTGCAGCATGTATGGTACTCAGTTCCCCAGAGATGGGATTGTTAAATTTCTCTGCCAGTCTGACAAGATAAAAAACAATATAAAGCTTTGAGGAAGGATGAAACTTGTTTAAATCTTTGCAGGATCAAAAAAAACGATGTGTGTGTGTGTGTGTACATATATATATATATATATATATATATATATATAAAACCATCCATCCAGCACTGTGACTGACAGCCTGATGGTTGCACAAAGAGCCAATCTGACAGTTATCAAGCCTGTGCTGCCTTTGCCAAGTGAATGCTGCCTCCGGGCGTGTGAATGATGGTGCAAGAAAAATCACACAGCGCTATGTGAGAATGTCACTTTTCTAAAAATCATATCGTGACGTGTGCTTCACCGTGAGCGTAGTTTGTGCTGCTCGAACTAACCTGACGGCTGGAGCACTGGCTGCAGGTGCTCCCTCCATCCCTGGAGAGCTTTGACAGCTCATGCTAAGGTGCAGGACTGTGTGGGGACTTCTCCCCGAGCTGCTACAACAAAAACATGCAGTAAGTCTCTTGTAGTATTATAAAGTAATATTCCTTCATTAGAGCCAATATGGAACAAATGTGAGCAGAAAGTCAGGACAATTCTTCAATCCCAGGCATATCACATTGCTCACAAATGTTACAGTGATTTAATTTTTACAGGTAACCAAAGAGAATGGGTGTTATCTAGTTGAACTGACCTTGACAGCCTGGTTATCAGCTATTTCAAAATACTTTATTGCTTCTGTATAGTAAATCACAGGTTCGTGCCTACTGACCTGCTTATTATTTTCTCTGTTTAAATTTAGTGGATGCAAAGATCTGTACGAGTGTGCTCTGAGTAAGGTTTAGACAACTCTGTACAAGTTGAAGTACTTCGGGATTTCTGAAAGTGCAATAACCACTGACCTGGAAAATTTTGTTCCGGAAGCTTTGTAGATTTTTCAAGTTCCTGAAGTTTCCAAAGAACTTCATTAATCTGCTACCTCAAAGGAAATGTCCAAAGCAATTTGTTTAGGAAACAGGTAATTATCAAACTACACAGATAATGAATGACCAAACCAGACTTTCACACTAAGAAACTCATTTGGCTTTCTTTCTCTTGGATTTCAGGAGTACAAAAAAACACCATCATGCTTCCGAGATTAATAAGTGTCTTGGAAACCTTTCACCTACAGCCAGCTGGATAAATTGCGTTCGGTTCCATTCCTTGCTTCTCTGAAATTATTTGCTCATCTGAAAAGACAAAGTCACCACTACGTCCCTGTTATTGTTTCCTTGTTATTCCTCAGAGGGAGATAGCTGGATGGTAAAATGAATGGAATTAATTGGCCTCCACATCAACTTTCTCAACAAGGAGATAACCGAGGTTCACCTGTCCAAAAGGAAGTTAATTCTGTTCAGGCTTTAGGTATGTTAGTGGGAATGATACAGACGAAGTTGGAGCCAATTAATCAGTGCTTTTTTTGTTAGGTATAAAGAAAGCCAGTTTTCAGGACTGACAATCTGGCGGGTTTTGTATCTGTTGTGTTGATTATAAGCTGGTTGTTACACAGCGTGTTCTGAATCAGTCTCTGCAGACACCTCTCGGCGCTGTCATCGATGACAGATAATGTGTTCTAGTTTGTCTTCTTCCACACTACGAAGGATCTCAACAGCTAGAGGTGGAACACCTCTCTGTCTCAACGCTGATTTTAACTGATCGGGGAAAGTAACCCAAGCTCTGGAAAAAAAAAAAATCTGTTCATAGCTGAAGTTCATTTCAGTGCAAATGTTAGAACAGCTCAGCATGTGCTTAAATTTAAATATATAAAGCATCTCATTGACCTCATGTGTATGTGTGTTTTTTTTTAATGCATTATCTCTTTTTATAATATTTAGCAATTTCCAGCATGCCGGGTTTGGCAGATGTATTGATAAATCATGTGAGGGTTGTAACTTTAGGAGAAAAAGTTGCCTTTTTTACTTCAGATAATTGAAACAAAGGGCCTGTTGAGATTGAAACTACAAAAAATCTCATTAATCTCTAACCCTGGATGTGTCTACTGCTCTGATAAGCTGCGGATTGATGCACCACAGTGTGGGAGGCTGCAGGCAGATTTTTTGATACGTCCTTCAAAGCACAGCTTAGGAGAAAGTACAAAACTGAGCATTAGGCTTATTCACTTACATTTATTCTTCAGAATTTCTTCAGAATCTTTGCTAGCAGAAGTACTACATTTCTTTCAACTCTTGTGCAGAGTTTTTGTCTTAGCTGTGCGATCAGTAAGTGGCCTGTGAATATGGAACAACATAAAATGTTAAAATTAAGCTGTAGCATTTGGATTCAGAAGGAGTTTTAGAAATCTTTACATTGTGGGGCTTGGATGGAGCTGAACAGTTATGGAGCAACCTTCCTACTTACTAGGAAAACACTGAGAATTCCTTATAAGACAGAATATTTTTCTCCAAGGGACAATGTCAAAACAAGTGTAGAATGGAATGTGTTTTATAATCAGGGTAAATTATACTCTGCTTTCTTGGGCATGTTCGTCTTGACAAGTTCGAACTCTTTGCCTCTAATTGTTAAGTGTGTTGAACGAACTCCAGGCACCTCCTGTCAGAGGAGACGGGGAGGCAGCTGCTGGCAGGGAGCCGAACAAGGCAATAAAGGGGAAACTGGAGTATGGGAGTTATCCCTCGCTCTTCCCAAATTAGTATGCACATTGGTGATACTTTACCCTCCACTATCAACTCAGGTGCCCAGAAACTTGACAGTAAAACAAACAAATCACGTCTGATTCATCCTGCTGTTGAACTGTGTTCCACAGAAAATCAGGAGATAGGAGAGAGGCAGGGGAATGGTGCAGGTCTTGCTGATCGGAATTAATGGATGTCCTCACCGTTGGATGGAATTCCAGCAGCGCAGAGTGGGCTCAAGGTGAATAAAGAAAAATATATTCTCCAAATATACGAGAGGGACAGGACAAGAGGGAATGGCCTCAAGCTCTGCCAGGGGAGATTTAGGCTAGAGATTAGGAGGAAGTTTTTCACGGAAAGGGTCACTGGGCATTGGAATAGGCTGCCCAGGGAGATGGTTGATTCACCTTCCCTGGAGGTGTTTAAGGCACAGGTAGATGAGGTCCTGAGGGACATGGTTTAGTGTTTGATAGGAATGGTTGGACTAGAAGATCCGATGGGTCCCTTCCAACCTGGTGATTCTGTGATTCTATGATTCAAATTAAATGGAAATAATAGAAGGAAAACTTTCAAAACCTCACAGCTCAGGCAATATAGGTAGCACTTAAAGAAATGTGAATTAAACTAAGTATCTTATTTTTTCTTATCAAGTCCTAGAAAAGAGGGAAGTGAAAGATAAATTACTCAAGAGATACAGTGGGACTTTGGCTCTCTGAGACACCAAGTAGATGCTTTTCCTAAGGAAATCTAATCTTTCGAAGTTCATGTCTAACTGTTTTCTCTCAAAAGGACTGATAAGAACTGCAGACTGAGGCAAACTTGCAGTGAAGTGAAATATTGCTTTATCAGCTTTATTAAGTCCAGAAGCAGCACAGGATCTTCGTGGAGGCTTCTGCTCAGCCTACCTGTCTATTAAATACCTATTTGCATGCAGATTGAAAAAGACTTTTCAGGGAGACAAAGTACAGCAAAGTTAGAAGAAGAATGCTGGTTCATAACTGTAAAGCTATTTTATTTTTTGAGGTCTCTATAAATGATGGTTTCACCATTTAGATATCCAGGTCTTCAATTACATCATCCAGCTGCCAACGAGACTTAAACTCTGCAACCTCTTCTGAAACTGGGAAGGACTTGTCCCTACGAGCCATTCACAACAGTTCAAAAGAACAGATATGGAAGTTATGTGATTTTTTTCACATGTAGTTAGCTAACTCGCCATGAAAGCCCCGTGGAGAGTGCAGCCCAAGAGAACTTTGTGGGTTCACAGACTAATTATGAGCTGTTGTCCTCCACTCCTCTAAAGGCTGAACAGCCTGTTCACTCTCAACCGTGAGGCATAGATCCATACAAAAACCTTTTCTGCAGGGTTGGTTTTAGTAGGATCAGAGAACTGCTCTGACCTACCTCTCGGCTGCAAAATTGCTGGAGTCAACAATAGGAAAGTCACATGAAGCTGTAGGTGGGATATATGGCAGCAAGGAGCTGGAAAGGGAAAGATCACTTATTCTGAGCTGCAGCACAGGTACAGAGTAGTTAAAGGAGCTAAGTAATCTACCAGTAGTTACACAGACCAACATGGGAAGTGGTTTCCAAGATGCCTGTTCAAGAAATATGGGTGCAGACCCTCAGATGCTTAAATATTTAGGTAAAATTAAACCATCTAAATCCATAAGGATATGGTTGTTGGTTTTTTGTTTTTTTTTTTTTCTAAATGCCAAAGTTTCACTTTGGGAATGCAAGAAACCCTCAGGCACTTTCCTTCTGTTTTGAACAGTTTAGAAAAGAAGAACTAATTGCAAAATCTGTCCTTGTTCGTGAACCATGGCAAAACAAATTTCCAGCAGAGGTACATTCAGAGGCAAGTCTGGCAACTAATGCATGGGAAGATGTGCTTGAGGACATTTTCCAGGAAGCACGGTAGCTTCAATAGAGTTGATTCATAACTCTTGCAAAGTTTTTCTTGCCCAAAGGCGGAATTGAAAGAGAAAACAGATTGGTTCATTGCTTTAGGAATCAAAGAGTTAGCTGTGAGCCAACGGTGTGCAGATACTCACCATGCGCTGCAGGGAGGGGAAGTTTTATTTATGCATAGATACAAATGAATGGCATAAATATTTAAAAATAGCATATTATGCTGCCTGCAGGTGGAGGTGTTTGGGGAGGGATACGGCTGATGCCAAATATTTGATCTGTGCTTTGATCCAACAACAGGGTTCTGGCAGGTGCCCTTGGAAAAACAAAGCACACGTTTTTCTGCATATTCAGTAGCCCCTCAGGAAGCCACCACCGCCTCCTCCCGGCCCCTCTTGGGTTGCGATTGGCATCCCGTGTGCTTCACTGGAAAAGGCAACAGATTTTTGAGGGCATGAAGTGTATTGTGCTTTGTATATTTATGGTGTTTATGGTGTTTAAGGGACAGGTGGACGAGGTCCTGAGGGACATGATTTAGTGTTTGATAGGAATGGTTGGACTCGATGATACGATGGGTCTCTTCCAACCTGGTGATTCTATGATTCTATAGAGAGGTCAGTAGAATCCAGTGAAAAACAATGAGGAGCAAGTGGTATTTCTGGGGGGAAATCAGAGCTCTTGGACAAATAAGAAAAAAGTGTGAGTTCTGCGTAATGGAAATAGAATGCTCATAAGGGAAGTTAAAGTAGGGGACGTTCAGACAGATCATGCAGCAATCACTGACATGCCTGTCTCCCCAGAGAGGGATCAGGGACAGGAATGATGGGGATTATGAAAGGAAATGGATATTGTGTTTGGCTGCCTGGACCAGCAGGCTCAGTGCTCGTGTTGGGGCAGAACTGGAGAGCTCCAGCCGCTCCCCATCTCTCACCAGCCTAATGGTGGCCAATGCCTAACACCGGCCGTGTTCAAAGTCCGACACTTAGAGTCATAGAATCATAGAATAACCAGGTTGGAAGAGACCTACCGGTTCATCGAGTCCAACCATTCCCATCAATCACTAACCCATGTCCCTCAGCACCTCGTCCACCTTAAACACCTCCAGGGAAGGTGAATCAACCCCCTCTCTGGGCAGCCTCTGCCAGTGCCCAGTGAACTTGAAATGTAATGTTCTTTTATGTTTGGGAATTGAAGTGAAATTAAATGAAAATGAAGTTATTTTTAACAAAATCAAGTTCAAAAGAGAGTGAATGCAAATCATATGGAAAGGAATCTTTTGGAAAACCTGGAATTGTTTTTGAGAAATAGCAGGGTTGTTATGAGGAATTATGCCAGTACAAAGATTTTTCTTTCAGTCAGGCTCCAAACTCGTAGGACTCAACATTAGTATGTCAACAGCTCTTCATTTTCATTTTGCAAGGGCATTTCATGAAAAATGCCTTAATCTCATGGCACATTTTTATTTTAAGAAAGTAGATCCACCCAGACATATTCAGGCACAATCCAGCACCATTAAATTGTGTAACAACCTCAGACAAAGTGGCTCTGAGCAGAAAATGTCCAAAAACCTCTCGAACCTGTTTTTAAAACACACTCTTTTCCTCAAAGACTTTTAAATCTCTGTGAGCTTTACGGCAAAGACTCTTTTACTTCTTGGTTAATGTTTGTAGCATGAATAATATCCATCTGGAGTTTTGCAGATGCTGATTAAACATGTGTGAAAAGCCCAGGTATGATATACTCTTCCACAGATATGTTCTTAGTGCACTTAGTTTCCTCTGCACAAAGTTTCTGATAGAACCTTTCTCTATTCATAGTCAAGATCATTGTAGAGAAACAGTGTCTGTGATCAGATGCGGAAAAGTTTATTAGCCATGCTTGTCAGACATGTGCAAGGCTCTAAATAAACACTTTAAGTTAGCAGGAAAAAAATATTCATTGACCTGAGTAAGGATATACATGAGACATGGCACAGAGGACCACACTTTAATCAGGCAGCGGAAAAATCTGCCCTCAAACAATTCTGACAGTCTGTGTACTACGTAAAATTCTTAGAAGTCATAAATAGTATATTATCTGTGCCTTAAAAGAGGTAATCTTTTAAGAGCCAAGGTAAGAGCATTTGCTTCAAAGGTAATTCTGTACTTGCTCAAAAGCAGTCAGACGTTATCTCCTGTGAATCCTCTCAGAGTCTTGTCCTCTTATTTCATGCTGCACCTTTCCAGATTTATCTCGTGCGATTGGGTAGAAATCAAGGATTTATCAATTCTCACTCTCAGTGCTTATCTCAGCATGTCAGATGCTTTTCTCCTTTGCTCCTGGATAATCCCCACATGTGTGTTTCACCAATCTACCCATTTTCTAGCATTCCCTGGGCAGTTTTCTCAGCCAGTGCTGTATCTTCCTTGAGTCAAGGTGAGCAAAACCAGGCAGAGCAATGACAATAAGACATTCTGTCTATGCCCATAACTGGACTCCCTTGTTATGGCCAGAAGGCTTGTTTTAGCTCAGGTATTGCCCCAGCAAACCTATGTGCATCATGACTGAAAAGGGATATGAACCTGTTGCCATTGATGAATGACATCCAGTAGCTGAGATACAAAATAAAATTTTTAAAAAAAAAGGCAATGTGCCACATAGCTTCTCTTTTGATCTTTTTCAAGGAGAGGAAAAATTTACCAGATGTGTCTAGACAAAGTCATGATTCATAATTTCTGCGATGTCTTGCAACTGCTGGAGGGAGACAGGTTATAGCCAGTACAACTCCATTCCTCGAGGCCCTTTCTGCTTTTGTTTTTTTTGATTTTGTCACTCTTTCTTCCTTTGGAAGGGGCATGGAGGAAAATTATTCAGGAGCCTGGAGGGATCTGGGGCAGCTCTTATGCCAAATATTTGTTCTATTCTGCATATCCCAGAAACAGGAGATTTAACCACTTCATTTTCATCTCTGAAAGCCCAGAAAATAAAAATGGATCAATTGTATAAGAACTATTAGTGATGTGGCCTGTTTCTCATTAGATTCGAGTGCCATGATTGACTGAATTTTGCGAGAAGAAAGACATGACTGCACATGTCAGTGTTGTTATTGAGAAGAAATACCTTTGGATGGCCAACAACTGAATAAACACATAAGGTGGTGTAGTGGCTTTAATTACTGGGTGAAAGTCTAACTATCACAGATTCTTATTTACTGGAGATAAGGGCTGGTGACTGGAATGTCAGACAATGGCCTGTGTGTTTCAGCTGCATGGAGAAGTCATGAGATCTCATACTGTGCTTTCAATGTACTTTTAATTTTGAGCTTATTGTGATGTTGCCAGTGATACAGGTGGTAGCTCCTTGATAATTCCCATGCGATAAGGCTAAGGTGAATGAGTTGGGGTGGTGCACATCTCCTCTCCAGCAAACATTCCCACATCTGTTAGGTCTTCTTCACTAAACTGGTTTGGCTTGTGCTAAATGTTTTCCTAAAATAATCTGCGACACATCTTAGTGTCACCTGCTGAATCCTTTTGTCATAAGAGGCTTATTTCTAAACTCAGTATGAGTGAGTGAACCTCAAAGTTAACTGTGAAAGGAGACCTGAATGAAGATTTGTCTGACAGGCTCATCTCTAAAATCTCCCTTGAGATCCAGCTGGAGGGAGAATTTCCCTCATGTCAACAATTTGCTGCTTAGTTGTGCTTTGCTAATTGGCTAAAGAGTTTTATGGCAATTTCTCTTTCATTTATCTCATATTGTTTCCCCCGTGCTGATGGTGAACGCTTCTTCAGATATGGAGAAAAAACTTTTTGGCTAGACTATATATAATGTAGTGTTCAATCCTGTCTTTCTTGAACTCTGAAAATATTTGTCAGCTTTCTTGTAAGTTGGGAAGTGTCCAAGAAGTGTAGGTTTGAGTCCTAAGTGGAAAACCTTCTGGAACAGGTAGGCTCTCAGCTACATCAGCACATGCCAGACTAGGGATTACGGCAGTCATAGGATTAATACTGGCAGCTCCATAGAACTGAAACAGAAATCTAATACCTTTTTTTTAAGTTTAGAATAGACTTAACTGTTGCTTTGTATTCATTTGACTACAGTTAATTAACATACATCAAAACACCCTTGAAATACATTTCAACTCATAAGTTGAAAAGTAGAAAAACACTTTGCTATATATTAATTTAGAAGTCATAGATTCATACAACAACCAGGTTGGAAGAGACCCACCGGATCATCGAGTCCAACCATTCCCATCAAACACTAAACCATGTCCCTCAAAAGAGGAATTATAGATAGAATAGATGATGCTCACCTGCTTTTCAAACACAATGTTTATTCTATAGCTTCTAAGGAGCTAGCAAGTGCGTTTCAGGGATCAGTGCCTCCAGGGCTGACAGAGTTAGTATAGTATGTGCTTTTTACTAAAAAACTTAATGTTTTATCAGGATTGGACTTTTGTGTGTCTATTTTTGGCATCCTTCAGCTGAAAAATGCACCGGCTGAACTTGTATTCCTGAGCTCTTGATGGTGTTTTACTATTAATAGAAAAAGGACTTAATAAGTAACTGGCCTCATAGAGCGTGATAATACTTTCCCACTTCTTTGCAACATGCTTCTGTGAACTTCATGACTTGATACTCACTTAAACAACAATAGAAGGCTCTGCCAGGATGCCCGAGTAAGAAGTCATAGAATCATAGAATCATAGAATCATAGAATCACCAGGTTGGAAGAGACCCATCGGATCATCAAGTCCAACCATTCCTATCAAACACTAAACCATGTCCCTCAGGATCTCAGCTGATCATCTCTCAGCTGATCATCTCCCAGATTACTTAATATTAATGGATTAGAAGCTAATTTGAGTATGAATAGCAGGGAAGAACCGTGATTTAAGAGGAAATAAAGGATGCAGGTAATTTTAAACTGCCGTATTGCACAAAGATAATGTGGGTCATGGAATGGTTGGACTCAATGATCCGGTGGGTCTCTTCCAAACTATGATTCTCTGTGTGTAGACTCAAGGTTCCACCATGGGTTCTGGATCAGCAAGTGGGAGTCAGTGTCAGTGTGTTGTTAACTGGCACATAGTAGCCATCTGACCTCAGAAGAAAGGAGGAAAAACAGTAGGAAAAACAGGCCAGGAGAGCTACATTTATTTCAGAGCAGTATATAACACTCTCATGTCAAATGGCATTTTTACATGAAAGGTTAAGTGAGAAATAGAAATGAAGTGTTTGCTACTCTGTTCCAAGAATAATATTTGAACTAAAACAGCAACTTTGATCATCCGACTACACATTATGTTTCCTCGTAAAAAAAATGTTACCATTTTTCTGGGTCCATGTGGATTTCCCCTCCTTTTGATCTCTCTACAAGCCTAGTTTTCCTGTAAGGTTAGAGGGATTAGTCTATATTTATGTTCACATAAGAAATGAAGTATCCTCTGTTTTAAAATTTTCCAAACTGGACACCGTTAAAACACAAGCTATAAAAACATATGGAAGAACTGGTTGCTCTTCTCTGCTTTCACAAGTTAAACATTCCTTCTCGTGGGCACTCTCGGAGCAAGACTTCCAGCAGCTCTTATCAGTTCAAAGCACACAGATAACATCCCTTGGGTAAAGGTGAAAAGGCTCTTGCAGCTCAAATAGTGGGAGCAGAAGGTTTGGGATGGCCACGTCTTTCGTCTAGGCTGGAGTCAGAATGAGTTGGCCAACAGTATATCATATACAAGCAGATTATGACTTCCCTAGCTTAGATGAACTCCTCTACCTCTGAACAATGAAGCAGGAGCCAATTTAGCCTCACCCAGAGCAATGATGGACAGTTTTCCCTTTGCTATGCCAATGTTTTGAGAACTGGTATAGAAGTCATCCCCCGCACCCAGTTCTTCCTGCATTCCCTACACTTCTACTGAGAATTTTCTGCTAGAACTTTTTCAGTGTCAAAATTCTTTCTCTTTCACTCTCTCTCTCTCTCGAAGCAGAAATATCCACATCCTAGGCTCTGAGTTTGACTTTGCATTTTCAGTTTTCCCCACTGCCCAATCTCTTCCCCACCTACACATTGCACAAAATCTTACAAGTTGAGGTTTGTTGCAGGCAACAAAAACATCGGGTACTTAGTGGTGTGGAAAATTCTCTCTGGGGTTTTCTTTAATTTTCTTGAGTAACCTGTGAGAAAAAAAAATAAAACTAGTAGAAAAAGATGATCAGCTAACAGGAACTTGTTGCAAAAGTTTGTCCTGTCTTCTTACCAGCAACGAGCCGCATGATCTGAACTGGAATATATTCATCTCAGAGGATGGATGAGTGAGCTTGCTGGGATTATCAAGCTTGCTTATGACTAAAAGCACAGCCCTTGCTTTCAGCACTCGTTGATCTAAAGGAAAACAGTTTGCTTCTCATCCTTTATCTTTTATGAGACACAATTATAGGTGGGGAAAAAAAACATCAGAATTTGAGGCCTCAGAAACCCTGTGCTAGTTCCTTGGTAGTGTTACAACACATTTTACCAGCTGGGCAGCCCATAAGAACTGTAAATGTAGAAAGTACACAGTTTGTTTTGGTTTTTTTTAAATCAAGATATGGCTTTTCTAAACAACGTTTTCAGCAGAATTGTCTTTTATAACTAGTCTCAATGCTCAGGTATGCAGTTCAGCCTACAACTCGCAGGCAGTATCTAGACCATCAAGCCAATTTAAAAGAGTACTCAGCCCAGTCTTGGAAATGCCTTTTCTTGGGGGCAGTCAGGGAAGGCAGAGGGAGCAGGTTGCAAACAAGCTCGATTGCATGGGCTGCAGCAACAGCCCAGTCGCGGCTGTGGCCTCCTCAAGCCTCTTCCCAGCGTATCCTTAAGAATTTGCTGATTGAATTAATTGCACATACATGGTGAACCCAGTGCCTCCAGGAAGGCATTGAGTTTGGGGAAAACATGAAATACAGTCATATTATATATGTACAGCGAACCTAGTTCACACTGGATCTGCTATGGGCGTGCAGAACAAATATAGAGCATGAATCCCTTACGCGATAAGGGAAAGGCCAAAGAGTGCAGCCTATCCCAATACTCACATGAGTACGTGACCCATTCTGCCTTGAGGGAAAACATAGGCACTACTGCTGGAAGTGAAAAACATCTCTGGATTGTTCCTGTGAACTTCAACACCAGTCATCAGCCACATGAAAACTTTTACGCGTTTCATTTATTTTCCTTTTTATTGGAAATTTGGAGAAGAATATATATATAATACAGATTTTTTTCTCCTCCCCTGAAAGTGGCCCCAAACTGTGTAAACTGTGAGGTTAAGTGGTCAATTAAAAGGTCAAATTATCCAAATAGAAAACTGAAGTGTCAGGCAATAATTGTCTACTGGACTCCGTTACCTGAAGAGTTCATTGCACACCAACCTCGTTTAAATATTATACATACTAGTGGTACGTGTGAGACTTCCTACCAGTTATTTATAACTCTTAAAAATCCAGAGTTGGGTAAAGCTCAAGATCACTCTTCCGATGTGTTGTAATAAGAAATTGCAGGTTCCACAAATGCAATGAAGATGCTCTTAGAATTCTCAACCAACATTTTGCTAGAAAAGAAGTAGTCGCTATCTTTTACCAGCATAATAAAAACTTACATTTATATAATCTGAAATTTAAGAGGTTACTAAAACATGCTAAATAAGTCTCATTTTATAAACCACCCCCAGGTTTCAGCTCCGTGCCCATATTTTCCCTATGTGGTATCTATTATGACTCAACGTTTCAAGTTCAATCTTCACTTTTGACCAAAACCTCGGCTGCTATTTATACCATTTCTGCCTATGGCAAATCAACAGGGACAGTGACATGTGGTATTCATAACTACCGGATTCACTGCTCAACGACATTTCGAAAATTAATTAAATCCAATGCTTCATAACTAAGTTCTTACATTGTAGTTGTTGTTTTAAAAAATGTGCTAAGGAAGCTCTTGATGTCTAGAAGTATTCAACAGCCTTTTGGTTATGACCAGAAAAAAAATATTTGAGCTTATTTTCAGAAATTAAGAAGGAAATATACTTGAAGGTATTCTAAATACACATTTCTCCCCTGGCAGAGCTTGAGGCCATTCCCTCTTGTCCTGTCCCCTGTCACTTGGGAGAAGAGCCCAGCTCCCTCCTCTACACAACCTCCTTTCAGGTAGTTGTAGAGAGCAGTGAGGTCTCCTTGTTCTCTATTATATATTCTTGCAATTAATCTTCATAAACATTTAAACTGGTTTCCAAAGCTTACTGGAATAGGTGGGTTCCTTTCTACTGGATTTGAACATGCTTAGATGAGGCCTGAAATGATTCTGTCTTTTGCACCCAACAACCCCGACAGTGCCACGTGATACAGGGATCCCCATTCTCTTCTTACTTGTGTGTCCCCTCTGGCTGAAGTCATGTGCTGACTGCAAAAACATTAACCAATATGTCCTCTTTAAACCCAACCCACTATCAGCAGCACGGAGGCCACAGCCTGGTGTTTTCTGGGAGATGGGGTCTGTTTCTGATAAGAGCTATCTAATCACTTCACAAAGTTGAGAAGAGATAGCAGGGACAAAAAAAAAAAAAAAAACTGTCAAGTGTATATTACTTCTCTTTCTTTTTAGAAATCTTAGGCCCTGGAAGCACACATCACCTATATACAATGATAAAAAGGCTTCCTGAGTCATCGTTGGATTTGTTGTGCGACCTGAGTGAGTTAGCACTGACATCTGAGTCACATTAAATCATTAACCCCACCTGAAAATGTCAGCACGGACTCTATGACCCCAGGGAACAAATTTAACAGCACAAAAACTTGATCTGAAAAAATCTAACTTTAGAATGAGACTTGTTCAAACCAAACACAACCGGTCGTGTGGCTTGAGAGACAACCTGAGTCATGTCACGGCGTACACACATCAGGGCTGTGGCTGGAAGTAAAAGTATCTTCAAAAAATTCCTCATGCCTAAATCGGACTTTTTGTTCAAAATGAGAACAAAGGAATGAAGTTAGAATAGGTAATAGTTTGGCTGCCTGAGGAGTTGATCATAACAGCTGGTGCATTCATGTCCTGTCTGGTCTATGCTAAAGAGAAATTTGATAGTCAGTTAAAGAAATCTTCAAGTTACATTTAATTAGCCAAATGTCAAAGAAAAATATCTTAGATTCTCCTGAGATTTGGTTGTATTTCTTTATTTCAAACATGGGGACTGCCTAATTTTCTTTAAGAATACATGTGTATGTCCTTGATCTGATGCCATCGAAATTATTGAAGAATCAGGCTATTCAACCTTTGGAATTACTATTCCAGGTGAGATCTTTGGTCAGTAAATGATCCTGCTTTCTGCAGGAGCTATTCAAGACCTCCCCAGCAAGGCAGGAGAAACATGGTTTTAGCTAAGTACCAAACTTCCTTATTAGGGATCTCTCAATCTCTAGTAAAAGAACATCTTAAATCCTAAAACATTTCATTTAACACTATTTCAAAAGCACATCAGCAGTAACCGTTGTTATGCTGGATTTCTTTTTTCATATGGCAGCCAATCTCCTTTGAAGGTTTCTGAAATCTTAGCTTCATACGTGCTGTGGTTCAGCCTTTGCCGTTCGTAATGGTCACTGTGTTCACTAACACACCAGCACTTGAAAAAAGGAGATGGCAAGCCTGAACCTGTGAGGTGTAGAGTTCATGAAGGACATAGGTGTGGCAGGAGGAACAGCATTTACCAAACTTATAAACTCTACCCCTTGTAAGGGATATAAAGGAGCCAAATAATCACTTGGCTATGTATATCTGAAGTATTGCTCTAATGATTGCATCGCAAAAAAACCCCAAGTCCACAAGAAATGCTAGTTGTGACAGCTCACCCTGTGACACGTGCAGCTGGCCTTACCAGGCAGATTGGTGGGGAAAGTGAAATGCAAAGCAAACATGATGTTCCAGGCACTCCCCAGTGAGTCACCATGAAGCAGACAACATCAATCAGAAATACTGATTGATGAAATACCAATTTTCCATTAGTTCCACAGATATTGCTTCCTTAGCATTGCCTTTCACAAATCTCTTTCTTCTGCTGTTGGACATACTCCTCGGAACAGCTCCCCCCTGTCAGTCTCTTCAAAGCATAGAGGGAAAATGCCAGCATGCAACTCAGCTGAGAGTTTGGCCTCCAAGAATCCTCATTTGTAATTCAGAAAAGCTGCTCTCCTTCCAGCTGCCTACATTACTCACTTCTAACTAGCGAGGCACATATTTTCCCAAATCCATCTGCAGAATTTACAGCAGCAGCACTTAATAACAGCATCGCCAGACAACAGGCTCCCATTGACTTCGGGGACTTCGGGCATTCTTTAAGTACAAACAAGTGCAAGAGTTACACATCTGTCGTCACAGCAGTGGGGTTAGAGAACGACCTTCTGTCTGGCTCCAATGTTTGGGTCTGGTGCTGTAACACACGGGCTCGGCCAGTTTGGAAATAGATGAATATAAAGTGATTCAGGTGATCCAGGTAAGGTTAGGCAGATGAAAGCGTGTTCAGCGGGAGCACTTAGCCAAAATCACCCTATGTTTAATAAGGATTAAGGCTAATTATTTTCAGCAAGTAATTCTTACATTGGCAAATAAAGCAGGAGGAAAATTTTTCTTAGGTGTGGATGAAACTACTGAAATCTTCCCTGGAGGTGTTTCACCTTCCCTGGAGGTGTTTAAGGGACAGGTAGACGAGGTCCTGAGGGACATGGTTTAGTGTTTGATGGAAATGGTTGGACTCGATGATCCAGTGGGTCTCTTCCAACCTGGTGATTCTATGATTCTATGGCAGTTTTGGAAAGAAAAAAAAAAGTGTGAGGAGTAGTATTCCAATAAATTCAGAAGTTTATTCTTCATTTTGTAAACTCTTGACATCTGCTGTTTAAAATTAGTGAGAGTGGGTCATGTAATGCATTGTCATTGATGAAATAAAAATTTCCAGATGACTCAGCTCACTTGAGGATTTCTTTTTCAGCCTTTTTGAGAAATAGTTTCATTTTGAGCCAACCCTGTGCGCTATTTTCACTCATTGAACAGAAATGCTCATTGTTAAGATGTCAGACTAGAACTTCTCCAGCAGATGCTGTTTCACTGCTGCCTCTTTTGGTCTAAAATACTGCACATAGTGCAAGACGAGGCGTAGAACATGATTTGAGGCTGCCATCTGCCGTCAGGCTGCCAAGGGCCAGCACAGAGCCACATTCCTGAACTCTGGGCCTTCTCTCCCTGAGCTCTGAGTCTCCTCTCCCTGAGCTCTGGGCCTTCTCTTCCTGATCTCTGGGCATCCTTTCCCTGAGCTCTGGGCCTCCTCTCCCTGAACTCTGGGCCTCCTCTCCCTGAGTTCTGGATCTCCTCTCCCTGAGCTCTGGGCCTCCTCTCTCTGAGCTCTGGGTCTCCTCTCCCTGAGCTCTGGGCATTCTCTCCCTGAGCTCTGGGCATTCTCTCCCTGAGCTCTGGATCTCCTCTCCCTGAGCTCTGAGCCTCCTCAACCTGATCAGTGGGTCTCCTCTCCCTGAGCTCTAGGTCTCCTCTCTCTGAGCTCTGGTGTCTCTTTACAAAATCAGAAGAAATTATGATTTTTACTGTTGTCCTTCTTTCAAACTGCAGTTCTGGACTTGCATCCCCCTGTGCTTTATGCCATATAATCACCAGCCCAACTTGTTCCCTACACTATTCAATGTTATGTGGGACTAAAGGCAGTAGAAGACTTGAGGAGAAAGGAATAAAAGATGAAAAGCAGGCAAGAGGCCTCTTATAATTGTGAAACGATCCTCAGCTTCCAGAAGCAAATATCCTTACTATAAGCTGGAAAAGCTGACTAACAGGAAGATGCTTATGTCTCTGTAGCTGAAGAGGTATTAGGGAGAATTAACTTCTTCTTGTCTATTTCTCGGCAGAAATCCTAAGTGAAATCTTGGCTTTCCTTCAGGAGGCTGCCTGAGCTTGTAAATACCGAGAAGTCAAAAATCAGAGAGCCTTGGTGCACAAAGCATTTTTTTCCTCCTTTGTAACAACAGAGCTACAGAAAGCCTTAGTATTAGTTTCATTTAATTCATGTGATTTCTCACTAGCCCTGACTCAGAAAATGATTCACTTTATTAAAGAAGCTTTCACTTGATTGAATTAGCAGGAGAGCAGCCACCAGTTATTGCACCACAGTAAAGGACCTATCAAGAGGCAGTTTAGCAGTTTAGAGGATAAAGAATAGTTCACACCAGAAAAAAAACCAAAACTGTACTATGACAAAACCCGTGGCTCATACAGAGTCCTATGGGAAAGAAGCAAAGCAGGATCCAATCTATGAGAAAAGGCACAAGTAACAGTAAATAACAAATCCACAGTTTTATTTATAGTGTAAGTACATTAAAGGGTTTTAAATATATCTCAAGCTGCATTCACAGAAACAAGTTAATCTTCTTGTGATCTCTTTGGACTCAGGGCAACTTTTACAATTTTCATCTGTGTGCATCATGTCCAAATGGGAAAAGAATAGAAAGACCCAAGAATACTTTAAATGAACTGGGCAGAAAAAAAAAATATTGAAAGAGCTTTTAATCCCTTTATTAGCTGCCACTAGAGAAAGGCGCCAACAAAACAATCTTACACTTTTCTTGTCCTTAAGCTACTCCTACAAAGGGCAGTCTGGGAGGAAAAAATCATAGATGAGTCAAATATTTGCACTCTGTGTTTTACATTTTTAAGATATATAAAGAAATCCTCGTAACTGAATGTTTTATAGATGCACTGCCTATTTTCTCCTGTAAAATGGAAGGAATCTTGTGAGAAAGGCTTTGTTTCTCCTGAGAGAGTATGTTGTGCTGGAAGGTTCCCAGTGTCACATCCAAGGACACACTCTCCATTTCTTGGTGGGAAGGAAACACACATACTGCGGCTACCTGGGAGCCACTGAAGGACCTCCAGCCTGGGCAAGGACAGACCACGGTGCCACCCAGTTTAGTCACAACCGGAGGCAGGGCTGGAAACTGGCACACACCACTCCCAGCTCTGCAAACAGCTGCAGCTGAGGTTCATCTCAGTAAAAGCTGTACAACAGGGTGGGCAAGGAGTGAGAGGAATAGACGCTTATAAATTTGGAACCACTATGTTTTGACCACATCGCCTCATACCATCTACCTTCATATAGCTTCTATTGCGCTGAAATTCTCTGGCAGCAACCCACCCTGTGTCGTTGTGTGTTTTTGTAAGTTGCTTCCACACAGTTGTATCTTTACTTACCAATGTGAGCACCTAAGTGCAGCCAGGTACACACTGGGCTTCATGGGAAGGTAGGAGGATGTGCTGCCCTGTGCTGACGCAGACTGATTGGTTGTACCTGGTATTGCTGGCCAACTCCTTCAGCCCATTTCCAGGTGTTGATCAGTGTTTATTGCCAGGGGAAGACTCACTTGCATTTCTGAGAATCAGCTGTGCCTAGATCTGTGCTGCTCACATTTCACCTCCACACTGGAAGATTAAACAAGTGGAGACATCCACTGCATTGTCTCAACCCAAGCCGGTACTGAAGGTAGCCAAGAGACACCTATTTCCACCCAGAAGGTATTCCCTTTGGCAACATTTACAAAGGCAAAGTGCAATCGCTGTACTAACAAGATCAATAGGTGCTTTCACCCAACCCACATTTGCCTCTGGGCTTTGTCTATCTGCTCTATAGTTTGTTTACTTCTGTGAGCATTACTCATGCAGCTATCACCTGGATTGTTTTATTGTACTTCCTCAGTGTTGATTTGCAAAGACATGCATGTGGTTGTGATACACAGAAAACTTGACAATATGGGCTGGAGATACACAATAGGAGAGAATCTTAAAGTTTAAGGTGTTGCAGATCCATAAAATCCAGGGGAATGGCATTTTGATCATGTGTCTGTATAATCGTAGGATCATAAAATCATAGAATCACCAGGTTGGAAAAGACCTCTTGGATCATTGAGTCCAACCATTCCTATCTACCACTAAACCATGTCCCTCAGCACCTCGTCTACCCATCTTTTAAACACCTCCAGGGATGGGGACTCAATCACCAACCTGGGCAGCTTGTTCCAGTGCCCAATCACCCTTTCTGTGAAAAAATTACTGATAATGAGCTATAGTGAGACTACGGATCTCTTGAACTACAGTATGAATTCTGAATATTTGCTAACTCCTTTTTGCCTCTCATTGATAATTTCTTATGTTGATAATTAACAAAGTATTAAAATGTTTCTAAATGCATTCAAACATGACAGACTCAAACAAGAACTACTGAATCAATGAAACTATGAAGTCCCAGAACGCATGTAATATTTTTTTTGTATATGAAGCAACCGGTTTATTGAAGGAGGTGGATTTACAATAAGTCCTCTCGTGCTGCCTGAAATTCCTGTTTTGTTTCTCCCAGCTCACTCGTGTCATGTTCGCTCTCTGCTGAGCTAATCTTTTGTGTCATTTACTTCCGCGAAGCTGTGCTGAAGATTGGGCTCTTCTATTTACAGCTGGGAGTTTTCCTGAAATAAAGCTTTAGCTTGCAACAATCAAGAACTTGCTGAGTAATACCGTGGGGGTCACGGAGTTCAACCGAAGTGCTGAGATGGTAATTCAAATAAGTGAAAGGGGCAGCGCAGGAGCTGGCAGAGGTCATATCTGATATTTCAATGGAAGCTCATCCCTAGTGGCAGCAATAAAATTATATAGTATTAAACTTCCCAGCCATTCACTGAAATTAATGTTTCCTTGCGTGGCTAAAAGCTTTTCTTTCTTCAGCATACTGAAGCCGGGGCTATCCACGCTTATGTTTTCACTTAACAGAGGTTTAGCAAATAGTATTTTTCCAGGAAGGAAAATTGACTCCTGCTGTCCTAATCCTGCAAAGACCTGAGGGCCCTCTCCTGCTCCAAGAGGAGTACTAAGGCCGCACACTGAGGCAGCTGCAGGAATTAACCTCTGGAGTTGTATGTAGAATTTTCCCTGATCACATCCTGAGAGGATGAAGCATCAAAACAAGGTGCCTAAGAGGCCAGTCAGTATCGTGGTCTTGGGAGAAGTCCAAAGAAAAGAAAAGAAAATTTGGACCTCAGCCCAAAGCCATGAGGGCAGCTGGTGATGACATAAAGGTTTAAAATCAACACCATGAGAGAAAGGCAGGACAGCCGACACCACTTCACCTTCACGTCTTTTGGCACCAGGCACTTGCCAAATTCTGACTGTGGGGACATGCCTTCTGCCTGAGAGCCAACACTTAGCCCCAGCTCAGCCCAGTCTATCGCCTACTGGTACAGACTCAGCCTCTCGCCCAGCAACTACTCAGGTCAGAATATTATCAAAGACATGATCCGTATGGACCAAGCACCCTCTTAAAGATAATTACTTCAGTGAGTGCTAATGCTGCTGCAGGTTCATGCTGATTGTGACTGGGCTAGTTTCTTACTTAAGTGACAAATGAAAAGCATGTTCTACAATAAGCCCTTTTTTTTTTGCTGTTTTTTCTTCTTAGTAAGCCAAGCTCCTCAAGTTTTCTATTTCAGGCTCGGGAAGGGTTGTAGACTGATGAGGGGAAAGTACAGCCAGCAGGCATCGGAGCTGTGACAGCTGGTGAAAGTGGTGACCCAGCCTGTGCAGAAGCTGTATTAATGAAGTATTTAATATAGTGTTATCATCGGTGCATATTTGATGGAAACACAAAATGCTCATAGAGGAGAATAATTGTGGTTCAAATGCCTGTCCCACCCACTGAAGCACAATGCATACAATAACTCTCTATTTCAATCCTGACACAGTAACCTTTTATCCATTCTAGCAGCTCCCACATGAAGAAATAGCTGGTATGTATTTTGTAAGTCTCCCTCTTTAAAAAAATAGCGACAGCGGGAACCTGGATGTCTTATGATGTGGGAAGGAGAAACAGTAATAGATTACCAGTTCTCTTCCTACATCAACACTGTGAATCACAGTCAGCATCTGGAGAAATGAGAATTTGAATTACGTAGTTTGAAAAATCATGTTCAGGCTCTTTCTGGTAAGCAGCATGAGCAAATGTTTCTCATTCAGCTGGCGTTTCAGCTGCAGCTCGTGAGCCAAATTCTACTTCCCCATTAGCATGAATCTAGAGGGATTCCACTGGGTTTGGGGAGTTCTTTCAGAGCGAGACCACAGGAACTCAGGCTGCAGCTTTGCTCGTGGTCCCTGCTGAGAGGTGTGGGGAGCATGGTAATAATTACTGATGATTCTGCTTCCCTGGAGCTCCCCGCACTGAAGCAATTATTCTTTCCTTTTCATTACCCATTCAGAGCACATTGGCTAAATACAAGACAGATTCAACAATTAATATGAACTCCATAAGAGGCAGTGGGGACAACCTACTTGCTGAAAACATAATTCTCCAGTAATCACTAGGAATTGCTAACTGTAAGGGATCCACATCCAGTAAAGCTTATAACATAAGCAGAACTTAAGCAGAAACATTTTTCCCTGTGACTCTTTGGCAGGAATTTCATTTTTGGAAGCGCATGAGGTCAGATGTGATTTTCTTTGCCTAGTTGACAACAGCACTGACGTTCTGCCTACTTCACATTGAGTTACTGAAGTAACTTAAATTGATCTGATAATTTGGAACCTCAGAGGTCTCACACCAAGCTTCCTAGAAGTGCAGGGTTATATCTGAAGACTAAGAGATATTGTGTTGTTTACCCTGTGCCATCTGCACTGAAGTATCAAATGAGACAGTTTCTCCCTTTCTTCTGAAATTACTGTGCCAGTGTGCAAAAGCTCCAAGTGCCAGGAGAGCCTTCCTTGAGATGTGGTACTAAATTATGCATTTGGCCAATATTTTCATCAGTGAAATTTCCTACTGGGGTACTCAAGATGATATTCAGATGTGGCTTGGATGTTCAGATTAAGCTGAAACCACAGAATGGCAGAAAAGGAGATGGTTATGTGGCTCCTGATGGAGTTACTGAATTTCTATAGAGAAATAACTCTGCGTCACCAACTCCACTTACTTCAGTGTCTGCTTCCTTCCAGGACTGGCTAGAATCAAGTCGCCTATTTCAGACTTGTAGGTTACCTCATGCATCAGCCTGTTTCTCTGATCTAAACTGGCAGAAACATCCTCTATTTATCCTTTCCACAGTCTTCTTGGAGAGGAATGAAATTGAACTCAACGAACGTGGAATTTTGCACTGTAAATGAAGCATCTTTTATTTCACAACCGATCCCTGTTTACAGCTGTTACTCAGCCATTAGTGCAGCACAAAGTCTGCAAACTTCAGAGGCCAATGCTTCATCCCTCGGGCTGTTGGTCCAAACCTGTTCAGGTGCTGAGGCCAGAAAGATCCTGCCAGGGGTTGGCCCAGCTCAGGGAGTTTAGGTGGCTCACACAGCTCTCTCTACTTGGGATCTGGGGTAAAATAAGCAATGCAAACGCTGGGCTGGTCCTCCCTCATCAGAGAGAAGAAGGAAGCCCATGACTCACTTTATCCATTCTCTGGGGACTGAAATGGGAAAGGTTAACTCAAAGCTTCATTTGTGTTTTGCCTGAAACTCAAAATTTGACTGAAGTTGTGCCTATTTTTTTTCTCAGCTGTTCTGCAGATTCCTTCTCTCAGCTCTCTCTAGTGTTCTTAAGGGTGTATTGCTGCTCTTCCCTCCTTCTCTGCTAAATAAACCTGGACGGTAACAGTCAGATGGATGTCCTCACTTCCTATTAACGCATCAGCTCTTTTCAAGACTTCGTATAGCAAGAGGAGATGGCAATACAGACCAATATTAACCCACTCCTCAACTGTCAGTATTTGAATGTTGTTAGCTGTCATTCCAGCCAATAGTAAAAGAAGCGGGATAATCATAAATAACTGCTGGGAGCTCTGTGCCGTTAATTAACAGGAAGTTTTATGCAGCTGTCAGATGCAAAAGCTGAGCATTTCCTGCAGGGGAGAAAGATTTATTTGGTAACAGTTTCATTATGGATTTTAGATAGAAAAAAATAGCATTTTGATCACTGAAAGATCCTGAAAGAAGCAAATAGTTTCCTCTGCTTTGGGGAGGAGCCTCCTCTGTGCCTGTTATCCTCCCTCCACTGCCACCCAGTTAAATTACTCCAAAGCACGAGGCAAATAAAATTCACAGTGTATACCTCTGGTCTGTCCTTGAGAAATATCTGGGATGTCTTTGAAATGTCTGTAAAAGAACAATAAAAGCAGAGCTGAAAGATGCCTCAAAGAACGGATGGATAATTGTCCATTAGGATCACATAACTGGGAAAAATTAAATCAGTATAAACCTCGCTCGGTTCTCTCTAATTTAATAAGGTTACACCAGTGTAATCAAAAGAGCATCTCAGTGACTGCACATCAGATTAGCTCTCAGTATAATTGCAGTAATGTTGGAGGAGTCACAGCAGAAAGATATTTCCTCTGATATTTGCTGTAGATATTTCTGTTGTTGTAAGTGCTGCCAGCCCAGGTTGGAGAAGGATGAACTATGAGGAGCAGGAGAGGGAGGAAAGTTTTTCACGGAAAGGGCCATTGGACACTGGAACAGGCTGCCCAGGGAGAGGGTTGAGTCACCTTTCCTGGAGAAGTTTAAGGGATGGGTGGACGAGGTGCTGAGGGACATGGTTAAGTGTTTGATAGGAATGGTTGGACTCCATGATCCAGTGGGTCCTGGCCTCAGGATATTTCACTAATTAAGAAGTTGACATTGTGCTTTTAGTGTCTTCGCATCACGACAGTGTTAACTGCATTGGAACTGCACCCTCTGTGCTGGGGAGGAGCGTGGTCTGTCTCTCAGCCTTGCAGCAGGAGCTCCAGCCAGTCCCCAAACTGGTTTACGATATCACCCTGTGTGAGCCTTTCACAACTCTTTGTTATTGCTTTCTCAAACAATAAAATAAGGATTTTTTTTTTTTGTTTCTATTACAATAGCCTGTGGGAACCCCAGTTCCTGAAATGAAATTTTATTGGCTGGAGTGGTGCGAAAACTCAGAACAAAAAGCCTTTACCTGCTCCAGACACTCCCAGTCTGAGCTTAAGCTTAGTGACTCACGTAAGGGAGCGGTAAGTTGTGACAATAGGTTTAAAAATATAAACACTTGGTCAGTTTGCACGTTACCGAAAGATAGTAAGATCCACTTTGACTACAACAAACAGTCATGTTTTTAAGTGTACTTTGGTTTATTCTGCTATTGTGGTAAAAATCCACCCTTGCAAGGCAGTTTGAGGTGTTCAGCACGACATATCAGTTTCCAAATATGGAGCATCCGCATTGGGCTGCCCTGAAGTCATAAAGTCAAATATGTTTTTGAACAGGTTTGGGTGGCCAGAACGCTCAAGAACAGAAAATATTTCGAGAAGGGCTGAGAAGGTGGACTACTCCACCCCTCTGTGTGTTTGCACCCAGTGTTTGTGAGCACTCCCTGGGCTGATTACAGGAGGCAGGGGCAGAGCTGCTGGGACTGGGCAAGCAGCACCTTGCTCTGACCAGCTCCAGCTCCCAGGGGCTCTGGGTGTCCCAACCGCCCTCCCCAAGGTAACTCGTGCTGCTCAATTGCTTTGGCTTTTCTTGGGTTTTCTTTTTTGCTCTTCCTCTGCTGCCACTCGTTTCCCACGCTTGAGGTTAGTTCTGCGTGTGCTTTGTGTTAAATGATCTTGGTGTGTTTTGTTTGGGCTTTAAAGCACCTGATATAAATTTTCCCTTTTGGTGCAGTAGCATTTTCTGCAACAGGACATAAGAATAAAAAGATTGGCTTTCTGACAGAACCTTTCTACCAGCCAGGTTGGGATTGTTCACTTTCATAGCATTGTTGAACTATTCCCTCCCTGGAAGCCCAGGGTGTGAACATTTGAACTATTTTGCTTTTCACGTTTGCCTACAATGCAAAGCGGCTGAAAGAATTGTATTAAAAACTGCCCCTGGAGCCTTAAGGACTGGAATTCTGCATGTCCTGGATGCACGACCAGCTGCCAGGTTGCTATTCAGATTGTCCTTGGGTGTTTCTTGTTTATTCTAGGTGAGTCATCTCAATCTTTCCTTCTCCTGGCCCTTTACTACTGTCTATTGGGTGTCCATTTCTCCTCGTTAGCCCCTGACAATGTTCAGTTGTGTTCATCCTCTCCTTTCTTCATACCCAACATGTGTCTGAGTCACCTGTTTCTGCAGCAGAGCAATTGAGAGCAGCACTGAAGGAAGGTAAGGAAACTTTCTAAAAGATTACCCTATTATGAGTCCTTCCTTGCTTCCACATGAATCAGAGCAGGAGCTTCTGCCTTTCTACATGGACACCAACTGCCATGTCCCCACGTTCACTTTTATTGCAGGAGGCAGGATAAGGGACAGGGATAAACTAAAGAGGAGTCAGTCCTTGCCCTGCATCTGCAAGGCAGGCTGCTTTTTGCATGAGTTAATGTGTTCCAAGCCCTTCCTCTGCCTCTGGAATAAACATGAGTTTATTTAAGTCTCTCCTCAACACCTGCAGAGTGGATGTGCCTATGATGAAATGAGGTGGAGGAAGAATCTATTGAAATTGTTATTTTTTCTGACACTGAAGTACAACATATGGCAAGTTTTAGGGAGGAATTAATTGTGTGCTTTTTGCATTAATAAACACTGTGATACAGGTGATCGTAATATTCTAGGTTGGTCAATACAATAGAAAGATCAGGCTTGTCCGACTTAGCCAGAGTAGACAGTAGACCACAAGCTTTGCTGTAATTTTTCTTGTAGCTTTCAGCCTGCCAAGACAAAACCAATAATTTTTGATAGTGAGAAAAAAGAAGATAGAGAGATAGAGAGAAAAAGGAGAATTTTACCAAGCTATGAGTTCCTGCCTGGAGTGCACTACGGTTCATATAATGTTAAAAAAAATCCCTAAAAATTTCAGTTTTCTTTCACATTATTTTCTGTATTACAGTAGAAGCAGTGAAGCATAATTTGAGAAAGGAAGTGTTTCAGAGCTGCGGCTGATCTGAAGGCTGGTAGTTCATGTTCCTTTTTAAACCAGTCAGGGTGCATTCCAGCTGGTCTCAGTTAGTTCCCTGCAAGGATAATATCCTTCAAATTTAATTAAAAAAGCTTTATCTAGAAAGGAAACCTAAGGATGAGAATGAGTTTACTCTAGTTCCTCTTGACTTCTAAAGATTTTCTTCTTATTTTGGAAGCGTTCTTGGATCAAGATCATCTGTTTCCCATCTCTGTCCTCAAAAATAGTCTTGTCTCTATAAATGTTGTCAAACCTCCTCTCATAAAATAGTCGTCTTGCCAGTAGCACCTCCTTGGTCTGGTAGGAGGTTTGCTCCATACTCGCAGCTTATTACAGAGACCAGCTTTGCACTTTTCAGGCATAGAGTAAAGAACAAGAAGAGGTCCTGCCTGGTTGGACTGCTAATGAATGACCATAATTAATAACTGAGACATACCAAAAACACCCAATGGAGAGACCAGGTGAGGATCTGAAGAGAGAGTGTAGGTTTTACAGCTGGACAGAGGTCCTTGGAGTTGTCTGACTGCCCACTGGGGACAAGCATGTGGCCAGATCCATTCTCAGGCAAGTCACTGCACTCTGGAGGTCCTCTAAAATCTTTTGAGAAGCCCTTTGCTTCTATGAGGAATTTAGCTAGATGCCAAAATGGGGCTTGGTGCTTAGCTTCTGGCAGACAGTCCAAATTGGTGAAAAAAATTGGACTCGATGATCCGATGGGTCTCTTCCAACCTGGTTGTTCTATGATTCTATGATTGTTCTATGAAAAAGACCCCAAATGACAGCTTGGTGCGAACCCCTTATTATTCTGAAAACCCCCTTGGGTCCACATTTAATAATTTTAGCTTCAAGAGAAGGTGTTTCAAATGAGATAACAGTGAATTTGGTCATATAAACCGGAGCCCTGAGCACTCTGGGAAAAACACAACCATTTCACGTTAATGATGGAATTGCTCGTTTATGCAAATCTAGAGCAACATAAGGGTGCAAGCAACTGCAATCGGCTGCCGTTCTCTCTGCAGAGGCAGCAGCAATAAATAGATGTGATGGCAGAAACGAGTAACTGTGACATTACCTGCTTGGCAACTTGAAACTCCACCAATTTGATACCATTTAGTATATTATCACTTCTGCTGATACTCGGTTTTGTCTATAGGTGGCAGTGACCTTTCATTTTTTTCCCGCAAAATAGGGTAGAAGCATACATACATCTATGTTTTCCTAATTTTCCTACAGCATCTGGGCCAGGACTGTGAGGCTGTGCTGTTAACCAAGTTCTGTACCCAGAGGAACAGCTCCAGACTGGTCACCGTTCTGCAGAGCCCTCAGCACAACAAATGTGCAGTTGCAGTAAAATAATCAATTACAACTGCAAGGATTGGAAAATATTATATATGTGTGTGGTGGAGAACTGTGTTTAGTGCTTTGGAATCATATTCAGAGAGGGCTAAGTAGGAAATCTGTCCCATTTTTAGCAAAAATTTGATAGGAATGGTTGGACTCGATGATCCGATGGGTCTCTTCCAACCTGGTTGTTCTATGATTCTGTGATTCTAAAATTCCCTCCAGGTCTTGTCCAGAGGATTCTGGTGAGTGTAAATCTTTAACATTTCCACACGAGCACTGTGTGTGTTTTATTTCAGTGGGAATTATAAACCCGATTGGAGAAAATGGGTAATCTCTCCTAGAGGAAAATATGTCAGAGATCAGAGCCTGTGATCTCTGCTCTGTGTCAGTTGAAGATAACTTCCTTGACATGAGTAGAGTTGAATCAAGAGGAAACTGGAGTAATTGAGAATCATGCTACAAATCATTGTCAAAATGAAAAAAAACCCCAAACCAACCCAGGAATTCACTTCTCTCGCTCCTCACAGCTATGTTCTAATTATACATGTGGAAATAGAAGCACATAACCTGCAAATATTCCATCCTCTGCTTAAGTTGTCTCCTGGCATAAACCAGGCAGCCTTGTTAATGGAAAACAAAAAGTAAATCCTCCAGATTCAATCAGATACTAAATTTACCATCGAGACTAAGCAGTGGGATTTGAATCTTGTTTTCTTCTCTTCTGATAGGATAATACTTAAAGTTGCTAGGAAACAGAATTACATAGCAAGGACAAGAGGCCATTGTACATCCATGGGGAAACATTGGCTGAAGTTCTGATTTATAGTGGAAATATCAGCTGAGAAGGTAAAACCCCTGCAAAATAACTCTGCCTTCTGAAATCCAGGCTCAGTCATACAGTCAACTATTTATGTAGTGATCCTCAGCAGCCCACAACTGCAGTTCATGTTTCAGCATCCGTGGGGGCCGTTCGGTGGCCAGCACAGCACTAGGCACTTAGCAGAGAACAATAAGCATCTCTGGAGAGAGGCCTGGCTTGGATTTCACGTCAGCTAGGATGCAGCACAAAATAGAAACCAGATCTAGACAATCCCTCTAAAGCGAAGGTTTGTCGATTGGGGTTAGCGAAAAAAACCACAACCAGCTTGAGCTCTGTAAACAGTAACTGGAAGCAGACGTGTGGGGCTGTGGGCTGAAAGAAGAGCCTCCTGCAGTTCTGGCTTTCAGATTCTAGTAAACATGACAGAACTACTCCATTCTCCGATAGCCAAGGGTTGATTAATTAAGATGCTAAAGAAGTCGCTCTGTTCCACACCTCTGCAGCTGCACTGATTCATAGCAACATAAACCACAGCAATAATAAAATAGAAGGGCACTTGGTACCCATGGGGCTGTGCAGGGCATCCAACGGGACGAGCAGAGAGCCTGTAGCCTGCAGCTCTCTGCTTTCCTCTCTTTGGAGACCTCTTTCTTTCAAGGTGTGACTCAGAATGGTCTCTGCTCACTGTTTATTTGCGTAGATTTATATGTGTCCTGAACCAAAGTCAATGGGAAATTTCCTATTTAACTGTGTTGCAGGGTCTGTGTTTGTCCCCAAAGGGTTTACAGTCCTAACACACAGCAAGTCGAGGAGGTATGTATATGGATTTTAAAATTAAGGGGAAGAGGAAAAGAAAAGAAAGAAAAAAAAACCCCCAGTTTTAAGTGTACTTGTTCACATTGCTCCTGAAACAAATTTTCAAGAAAAGTTTAAAGAAATCAGAAGAGTTTCGGTAAATACTGAATTATATAAAGGACTAAAAGTGAGAAAATAATAATCATGAGAAAGTCATTTTAAATTGACTAGATAGGGTATTAGCCACAGGTGAAGACTTTCCCCAGACGGTTTCTTATACATATAAGACATAATTTTCAGACTTTATATGCATGATTCTTTACATGCTGCCTCTTTTCTCTGTCCTATTCTTTTTTTTTTTAATGAAAACCAAACAAAAATATAAAACCCCACCAAGCTGCTGTAATTTATTTACACCTTTTGATCTTTTCTGCTGTATTCTGTTGCTAACTCCATATCACTATCTACTGAGTCCTAATGAAAGATGCAGGTGTGATCGGATCCAATTTTCCTCAACAAACAAGAAAAGTTTGTTAGTCGATAAGTTTCTTAATGAGCAGCTGTCAGCCTGACTGGGTTTGAGTAGGACTGGTTGGTGCAAACCCGTGACTTGGGCAGGTGCCTTTGGGAAAGCAGGTGAGGCTCATTGGGAATTTAAACAGCCTCTCAAAGCCTCTCACCATTGGCTGCCTCTTAATTTGGATTAGGCAGTGAATTCATATTAATGAGAAAGGAAAGGTTATTTGGCTTGTTCTCCTCTACCATGCAGGCATTATGGGGAATACAATGAGTGTCCTGGAGGAACCTGAAGAAGACAATACATGCACTGTGAAGAGCTATCAGGTAATCAAAAGCTGTTCACCTTCATCTTCTTTGAGAGGAATGGTTGGACTTGCTGACCTGGTGGGTCTCATCCAACCTGGTTGCTCTATGATTCTATGATTTCCTGGCTATAATAAATTGCTGCTATTGTTTTTCAAGTCCTGTGATGTACCCAGTCCTAAGAACTGTATTATTTGCTATTTCAGGCTTTATCTGAGTCTCCTGACACTACTGAAAATCAATGTGTGGCACATGTTCAGATTCCTCCTCCTGTAATGAATGGTGAAGGTATGTGCTCAGGAAGTGTGGTATGTTTACACTTCTTTTTGTATCTCAGACAGAAGTTTCCACCTCTTTAGTCATTAGTGGTTTATGCTGGAGTAGCAATAAATATTGGTGTGTGGCCTTCAGTTGAGATGAGTCCGTATTTCATCTCTAATAAATCTGTATATGCATTTTTTTCAGAAGCTTTAAGGCTTAAAGGTAACAAAGAGCAAAATAGCCTAAATTCTTTAGAATACAATAAAACCCAACAACTCTCTAATCCCTGTAAGGAAAGAAAAAATATTTCATTATTAATTAAGAGAACTCTCTTGGTCTGTTATATGTATGTATGGTAATGGTTGGACTCGATGATCTGATGGGTCTCTTCCAACCTGGTTGTTCTTTGATTCTATCTAGTTGAAAAATCTCAGACAAGACAAAAATAATTAAAGACCAGCATGGCAATAAGCAGATGGTACTGCTTATGGTTTGGAATCTCTGGTCCATGGCTAATTTTCCAATTCCATCTAGCTGTAAGAAACCGGTTTAAATGGTTGCCTGCTAGAAAGTAAAAGCCTTTAGCTACTTTTCTACTGGTGTAAATGACCAGAGTTCTGGTAAGTAAATAAAAGGCAGATGATTTCCACTGTCTGAAGAGCTAGAAAATAAGTATACGCTTTACTCCTTATATATGAAATTAAGCATATGGCATTGTTTAACTTAAGTGGATTACCTAATTAACATAATTACTGAATCGGTTTCAGTAGCTAGTTGAAAGATTGGATGGTTCTGTAGTTATTACTTGTATTTTAACTTTATTAGTTTTTAAAAACAGCTAAAATCATTAACTACTTAGATATTACTCAAATCTCTGTGGTTTGTGTAATGTTATCAAGGTCTCGATGAAACAAACGTGCAAGTGCTGTTTGGACATGGCAATTCCTATAGAAAATGTAGTTGATAGGATTTCTAAAGTGGAAAAAATGCAAGAGATAGTACTGCAGTTTATTTTATGGTCTTCTAGAGAAGACGACAGAGCTGAAATTAAAAGGCAAGAGAAGCAAGAGGATCTTATTCACTGTGCAAGATATATCTTTGTGGTCTTTGTCTTGTTGGTTTGAATTTCAGTGATTGCCAGTGATCATACCATGTGCTGTGCATTAAGTGGTAGACTTGATAAATGAGTCTATGAAATCTATACCTGCTAATATAATGAAAAAAAAAGAATCCAGAGAGCTAACTTAATATAACCGGAGGAAGTAATGTTATTTGGAAGAGCCCTGTCACCATCTGCTTCACATCTGGGTGAGCAGATTGGGGACTGATTCCCTACATTTGTTGCTTCTGCTCAGCCTGATAGATGTGTGGACTTTGGGATTCTTTCCATGACTCTTCTTTCTGGCTCTTATTGATTATCAGGGCTTCAGACACTGCCCAGAGTGTTGCAACCCACATTCTTCTCCTGTAAAGTCATTTAAATAGTAGTGATGCCCTTACTGCTACTTCATGAGATTTTGCTGCCAGTCTAAGGCATCACAGGACCTTGTATGTTTTTTAAGTTGAAATATTATGTTGAAAGGTGATTGAGTCACCTTCCCTGGAGGTGTTTAAGGCACAGGTAGATGAGGTCCTGAGGGACATGGTTTAGAGTTTGATAGGAATGGTTGGACTTGATGATCCGATGGGTCTCTTCCAACCTGGTTGTTCTATGATCCTATATTAACCACAGGAGTGCACAGAGCTGCTGAAGCCAGGCTAGGAATAAAAAGCTAAGAAAAAGGAGGTTGTTTTAAGAAAGCATCTGAAGGGTTTAACTTGGGCAAACTGAGCATCAAAAAGGCATTGCTGCTTAGTACGTGGTTTAGATTGCTGCCAGGCACAAAAAGAGCAAACTAGGCTTCAGAGAAAATCAGGTTATAGTGGAAAAGGCAGTGAGGCAATCTGGAAGTTCTGGACTGGGCTGCTTTTGGTCCTGCTTGAGCACGTTTGGCTGCCATCTGGTACGTGCAGCAGGCTGAAGCCTGGTTATATCCCCACTGATTTACAAAAGCAAATCAGCTGACAAAAGCTTAGGCAGCCGTTTCATTTACATCAGACTCATGACTCTGAACTTTTTGTATCAGTCATATCTTCAGGATTCCTGTCCACATCTGCCATTCCCTCTGGCTGAGTGCTGCATCCTGGTCCCAAACACCAATGGAATTGATGCTTGGCTGCAGGTGCTCTCCACAGATGGTTTTTGAGCTCGTGCTGCATGGAATTCTGGGTAGGGCAGGTTCCATAATGAACAGAAATAATTCCATTTCTATATGTTCTGCTTTGCAGCTCGTATGGTCAATTTAAAGCCTGTGCTCACTGAGAGGCTTTGTCTATTATGTTGTTTTCCTTTGGTATTAAAACTGAAGTGTTTGTTTTTTAAAATTCAGTGCTAATTCTGCCTCCTTGGTCCCATTTCGCAAACTCCGCTATTCATTCTCAGCCTGTGGAAGTGCTTAAAATGCTAAAGTCAAGGATATGAAAGGAAAGGGGGAGAAAGTCTGTCAACAATTACTCCTGAGCAGGGAAATGCTATTGACGTGACATTACACTAACCATCACTCCTCTCTAACTCTTTTGTTTTTCTTATAAGTCAAGGAAAAGCTGCTGGTCTAATCTAGCAATTTCAGAAGAAATTCCCTTCCTTGAGTGCACTTTTACAGAAGAGGAACTCTGTGCAGCTGTAGTATTGGCTTTAATGTATTCTGATAAAGTGAAGGGGAGCAAAGGAAGGACATAATGTGACTGTCTTTTGTTAAATACTTGAAAGGAAAATGCCTCTGTAGCAGTAGTATGAAACTTAATCTCGCAGCAGCCCTGCAAATTGTATATTGATTTTGGGTTTCAGAGCAGTTATTAATCTCATTCAGAGTGAGCAGCTTTGATCTGCTTTAGACCTGACCTAGAATTAGGGAGGTTTGGCTTCTATTCCTGGTCCTGCCTCTGGATGGTGGAATAGTTTTGGAAAGAATAGAACTTCTGTTTCTCTTTAGAGACAGAAAATATCACGGGCTTTTCATCCAAATACTGCAGCTTCGAAGCCTTTCTGGTGTGAGTCAGACTCTTGTGCTCAGCCCACCCCAGTGGAACCTTCTTTCTGCTGGTGGGCTCTGCTTTGCCTGGTGCCCAAGCAGACTTTCCCTCAGTTTCAACTCTCTTGACACAAGAGACACTGCAGAGCTCATGCCGATGATATTTTCCAGGTCTTTCATTCCTCCCATGATAATTAGAGATAAAAGGAGCTTGATGGCTTCATGAGCTGCACTTTGTTTGGTTGTCTTTCTCAACGATGAGCTTTTTTTCCCCTATTTTTATACTAAAGACTGTTTTTCTGTTTCATTTTTTTTATCTGTTACATAAAGCAGAAGTTCAGTGTGCATTACAATTATTTTCCAATGGATATTGTTTCTGCTTTCTTTAGCTGGGGAAGGGTTTGCTTTTTGCTTCCTTCCCTCCCAAGTTTCCAACTATAATTAGAAATCGGTGCTTCAGCTTTTTTTTCATATTGTAGTACAGCAGCATTAGGAAACTACAACTATTTAGTAACTCTGACTGCTCAGCTGAACAGGTGGTTGAGTCGCTATTTGTTATTAGCTATATATTATAGTATAGTTCTATATTATAGTATCTTAATACAAATAACTAATATGTTATATTATATAATTACTAATTGTTAGTAGTAACTATACTATTATATAGTAACTATACTATTATATAACTATACTAACTATATTATGCTATTATTAATTACTAATATGTTATATTAGTTATTTGTACCTTTTCTTTGTGTGTCTGAGTGTTGAAATAGCTGCTTGTGAAATATTGCAGAAGAATATTCCTGGCAAAGGATTCTTGCCAGCATTAGGTTTTTTCACCTGAATAGTAACAGAGAATTCGGGGAAAGAAATTTTCTCTACTGGATTGAGCACAAAGAAGTGAAAATCCATTTATCTGAATGGAGCAGGTTGGACTGAGGTGCTCTGGCCTCTCTGTGTGCTTTTGTAAGCCAAAAACACAATAAGAAAGAAAATATTGCATTAAAAATGCATTTAAAAAATTAAACCAAACACTGAAGATCTGTACTGTGAAAGATGGGTGTTTGACTCAGGTTTTGTTGGGGTTTTATTGCTAGTAAAGTGTAAAGGGCACAATATTGACTATTGCAATTATTGTCTGAAATAATTTCAATTTTACAGCAAAACTGACACTTTTAAAACTCTAATTTAGCGAGTCAGTTTAAGACTGTCAGTTTTTCAGTTATAATTAAGTAGATCTAAATTTGTCCTGTGGATCTGTGGTGGTGATTGACAGTGGAATCGGTTACATCTTCTAGTCAAAGGAGGGAAGAGAAGCTCAAGCTGAGGTGGGGCTGTAAGGTTTACATCCCTACAAGCTGCATCGGGGAGGGTCACACAGGTCATTGGGGAAAAATTTTTCACAGAAAGGGTCTTTGGGTGCTAGAACAGGCTTCCCAGGGAGGTGGTTGAGTCACCTTCTTCTGGAAGTGTTTAAAAGACAGGTAGATGAGGTCCTGAGGGACATGGTTTAGTGTTTGATAGGAATGGTTGGACTCGATGATCCAAGAGGTCTTTTCCAACCTGGTGATTCTGTGATAAGCATTTGGGCTTGAACTAATCTACAGACAACAGAGAAGTGCAAGTATACAAACTGCACTGTGGAGAGTAGGCAGCAAGGCAAGGAATGGTGTTGGAAAAATGAGTGAAATCAGTTCTGACTGCAAAGCCCTGTGGGGATTTTGGCAAGCCAGGAAACAAAATCAGTCCCTGCAGTTTCCATTCCCTTTTCCCTTTTAGCCTCAACAGAAGAAAGCATAATATATTAATATAAAACTTTGTCTCAAGTTTTATTGAGGGTTTGTTGGGTTTTTTTTTTTTTTGCATGCCAGTTATTTAATTTTAATTGGAAAGTCAAATATCCTCAGCATGTCTACTGGGTTAAGCAGTCAAAAACCTGCACCACTAACATCATTAGTGTTTGATAGGAATGCTTGGACTCGATGATCCGATGGGTCTCTTCCAACCTGGTTGTTCTATGATTCTATGATTATCTGACTTTGGCAGCTGAGAGGGGGCTGTGGAGAAGATAAAATTTGCCCCATCTTCAATGAGGAATGACAGGAAATAAAATCGGACAGTCAAGTCTGATAGATGAGCAGCAGCTTGTCGTTAGCACAGGAAGACTCTGAACAAGCTGCGCTCTGTGTGGCTCTCCCCGAGGCTCCACGTTTTAGAATTGGTTTACTAAAGCACGATGTCACCGTGATTAATTGTACAACCAGTGTAACTTCTTAGCTGCGCTGGATAATTACTGTTTTATGCTTCTGTTTGCAGTGTATGCAAAGGCAAGTGTTGCGCAGGATAATGCATCTATTTCTTCCCCGGAGACAATGGAGCCGAGCCCCGTTCCCGACGTGGGCAGACAGAGTCTTGGGAGCGCTGCCAGGAGAGCTCAACCATCTGCTAAATCCCGCTCTGTCTTTGCGTTTTCATGGTCTGTACCAGGGCGTACTGAAGATCCAGCTACAGATTCACCACTTGGATCGGCGAAACTTGATGTCAGCTCGGAGGCGCCCGGAGTGAACAAAGCCCCAAGTGACAGCGCGGAGGGTCCCACAGCAGCTGCGTGGGAGGCAGCCGCACATAAAAACCTGACACGGGCCCCACCGCCAGCACCGCTTCATGACATCGACCTCGCAGCACCGGTGACACCTGAGGGAGAGGATGCGGCCACCTCAAAGGCAAAACAAGTAACCTTCTTTGACAGGATCTTCAAGCTGGAGAAGGGAAAGGAGAGGAGTAAAACGCAAATTGATACCCAGGAGGAAAGGCAGACTTCAGACCTTCCTGACGGGTGCATCGTGGCAAAAGAGACTGCTGGATTACAGAGTACATCAAACGCTGTCCCACGGGGGAAGGCAAGTGCTTGAGTAGGAATATCCATTTTGCTCTTAATGAGGCCTCTCAGGAATGCTAATAGCGCAGGACAACGCGATGTCACGATGCCTGTGTGAATGAATTGGTGTCGCTGTCTAATTACTGCAGGTAACCTGGACACAGGTATGGGAGGAGAATCCATGGCAGAGTGGCAATAGCTCTTTCTGCCTCATGACTAAATGCCAGCATCTGAACTAGAGTCGAAATTCATTTCTATTTCTGAAAGTTTTGGGCAAGATCATTGCGTTTGTGCTCCAGTTGCTGGGATGATGAGCAACAGCCAACTACCAATGAAAGCAGAAGTACTTGAAAGTAAAAGTGTTTCTTAAGCTTTAGGATACTGGAATTTGACACTGGATGGTTTTAAAGAAGTTGTTTAGCACGTTTTGTGCCATTCTTAAATTATCTCCCTGTCACATACACTACATGCGACAATAAGGAATATTATGCAGGAGCAATCTTGCCCATCATGATCCTTTTTTTCATTAAGGAAATGTGATCCCATAGAATAGATTTTACTGGTTGAGTATCTGACGTAAATTAAGTAACTTATGTAAGGAAGTGTGTTAGTAAAAGAGTTGGAAATAGATGTGAGTTTAGAGTTTACATTTCCTGCAAAGTCTGATATCAGAATATGTAGTATAGCATCAATTTTCAGGTAATTAACTACTGAAAAGGTCTGTATCCTAGATGGGGGCAAGTAGAATAAATCTTATCAGTTCTGCTGGAGAGATGCCAGTACATATTAGGTGATATTAGGTGATGAACTAGCTCAAATCTGGTCCAGTATCAGGAGCAGGAGAGGAAGAATCGAGCTGCACATCCCTCATCAAAATCTGTGTAAATGATGTTTTAATAGTAACTGCTTTTATTGGCCAAGTTCAGGTTTGCAAGTGAAACTGTTTAGCATGATTGCTAAAGCTTTGAGTATGGTTTGTAAGATGCTCACTGCTTGCACTAATGACATTGCAGGTTATCCCAAAAAGCCCCTTCAATGCCTATTAGTCTAATTTCTCTTCTCTGTATTACACCTCCTCAAATCTGAATATTGCATTTGTTGTATCAACTCATAAACTGTGATATTTTTCTGAAGATTCATTTGTAAAACTGGACAGTTGCGTTTTTACCATTGTCATTCAAAAGTGGCACCATCACTAGTATTTCAAAAAATTCTGTGCGTATTTAAAGAATCTGTAGTGTCAGCCTAGCAGAATACAAAGTCATTTGCTACTTATACAGAACAGGATGGATAATTTGGAATGAATAATCTGTTCAGCACATGCTGGCACTTTTTTGTAGCTTATAAGACTGAAGTTTTCAATGCTGTATATTCCTGCAAATACTTTTGACTAATACACAAAGAATAAGTTTTGCTTGTGTTGTTACCTTTACAATCATATGCAAAATTCATTATTTACTCTTGCTGTGATTGCAAACTGAAGTGTGGAAGGTCAGAGGTGATGCTCTTGAAGGTGTAGCACAGTGTGAAATACCCTGTAATGAAACAAGAGTCTGCAGCAGCTTTAAAAAGTCAGAGTTTTAAACATTTGCTGGTAGTAAATAGTCATGTTGGGAAAGCTCAAGTGGGCAGTGTTTGTAAGGAGCAACTGTCAGGGGACAGGACAAGGTAATTGAAATCTTATTCCACCAGTTCAAACAGGTTGTTCTGTGATTCTAGGTGGTAGAAGTACTGTCTATTCAGATACAGATTGTTTTTTTTATAGCAGTAATGCCTAGCATTCTCTTTAATTTTAATTCTATTCCAGTCTCCAGCCACATCCTGAACCTCACTAACAGGAATCTGTACACCCCATCAGTTGTAGGTTGTTTGGGGGGTGTGTGTGTGTTTTCAGTATCCTAGCCCACAACTTTTGGTGACTGGCTCCTGCTTGAAAACAGGTCTTATCCTTAACAAAAGTGCCTTTACATCTTTTACGTGTGTCCTTAAAGCTGTGCCATTGAAAATCTTTGAGGACTCACAAACTGGGGTTCAAGTTGCTCAGTGGAAACGAGTGGCAGAACTTGTGTTTTCAATTTCTGGACTATCATTTCTGCCTTTTGTTCCTCCGATAGGAGCAGGAGTGTGTTCTGGGGGCAGAGGGAAGTTAAGGACCTTCTCTGGGAAAAAGATCTGTAAAATGCTTTTGAGATGCCGCCAGACTTGAGTTTAACTCCATTTCTAAAACAAAGGCTGTGGCTCTGCCTTGCAGCACAGTTGCCTTCTGTTGCCTCTAAAGTTATCATGTCAGATGGGAGAATGACCAAAGTCTAATTTAATTACTGTTACTGTAGTAACTACAAACTGTTACCAAATAATGGTACTAAAAATTCAGATGCTGCTGCCAACAGCTTTTTCTCTTTTTTTTTTTTTTGGTGGATTATGACTGGTAGTATCTGTAAAAGCTAAAAGCAAAGCGAAGTTTCCCTGCATTGAGTGCCAACACAAAACAAACAGCATTGCTGGTAAGTAAGAGAGAGGCTCCATAGTGGTAGCTTAAGAGCTGCACAAACATTCTGTGTTCGGTGAACCACTCTTTATTTTTGTGGCCTACAAAACTACATTCAGAACACGGCATAATTAAAACAAGGGCAGAATTCATGAATCCATGAAGCATTTACTATGTAAGCCAAAGAAAAGATAAATTATAGGCCTGAAATGTTTCACTGAGCCATGATTCATGCAAACAAAAGTGCTGGCAGGAATACATCCTTTTGATATGTTTTTCTAATGACTGAACTGAAACTACAGTCTAAGTATTTAAGGTGTTTGCTGCCCCCAAATCTGGCTCCTCAAAGAAGTGAATTGAATGCTTACATAGTATCTGTTAACTTCTAATACTGACTTCTGTTATTTCTAGAGTTTTCTTTCATTATTTGCCTCCAGGGCTTTGCACAGCCTATTATGGCAGTAGAGCTGCTAAAGAGGGGTTTGTGGTTCTTTGACTATGGCTTTGAAAATGGGATATTGTAGGATTCCATATTATCTAATTTATTCGTCAATGGCCTGAGTCTGCTCCTTCCTGCAGTAGAATTCCTTTAAAATCACAAATCACCATCTGTTCAAGTCCAGATTTGAGTTGTCTCAGTGGATAAGGGCAGCCTTGGCTTGGGAATCCTGGGGATGGTTTCTGTGTGAAGTAGTGAGTCTTTACAGCCCATTTGTGCTCTCCAGGCTGGAGTTTGGGAGTATTTAGATGCTTGTGTGCCCATAGCTCTACACAGTTTGCACTTCTGCAGAGCAAAGCATGACTTTTCATGGAAAGGGTCATTGGGCATTGGAATAGGCTACCCAGGGAAGTGGTTGATTCACCTTCCCTGGAGGTGTTTAAGGCACCGGTAGATGAGGTCCTGAGGGACATGGTTTGATGTTTGATGCAAATGGTTGGACTCAATGATCCGATGGGTCTCTTCCAACCTGGTTGTTCTATGATTCTATGACTTTACGAAGGAGGTGCTCTGGAACAGCTTGTGCTGCTAGTCAATGGCAGCACCTGCCATCAATTTTGCCTATTTTTCTTTGATAGCTTCAAGCAGTAAAGAGTTTGTTCGCATCAAGTACTTCAGTTACGATGTTGGTTTGGCTTAACAATGTACATTCTGCCTCCTGCTTCTTTGGTCTCTTGCCTCGTGCCTTTAACATCTGACCTAGAGGCAGCATTTTTCATGTGACCAGAGCTCTGTAGATGGCATCCCTGGAAGCAGAGCCGCTGAGGCTGGTGTGGCCATGCGTGTTCTGCATGGGATGTATTGTTCTTGTAGCCACTCTGACCTGGAACTGGCAGCTGGACAAAGTGGTGTGTTAGACCCTTGTAAGAAACTTCCAAGTAGCCTCTTGAAGCACTCTGAGCTATTGTGCTGTGTTTCTCTCTGCATAAACTTGGAAAATGATGGGAGAACTGGACAGAAGTCTGGTTTTGTAGGTAAAACATTGTGTATGTTAACTCTTAGTGCTCCTTGCTCATCTTTCCTGATGCTCAGTGAGCCACATGAACTGAAAACATTTGTATTTTAGTTTATTCCTTCCTGTAGAGACCTACAGAGAAGCATGTCCTCTGTAGATCCTAAACAAATACCATGCATTTGATGCACTCGGTACTGGGAAAGATTTTCATGGGTATATTTTATTTTAACGTCTCCTTTAAAAATGGTTCTGAACAACTATATGTAATTGGCAGGTTAGGAAAATCTGTTTCGCTTAGACCTTCCAGCAAGCTTCACAACAGGAATTCAAAGATGTTTACTGGAAGTACCTGGAGAGGATTAAGAGTTTTATTGCTTGATCTAACTTTTCTTCTGGAGTAGTCTGAGCATCTATTATCCCGATAACCTCTTCTAGGTGATCAGATGTGTACTACTGTCTACATAGTTAGAGATGGTAACTTCTGCTGAAGGATTATGACACTGTTTGTCCCCTCAATGTCTCAAATTCCCTTCCAAAGTGGAGGCTACCATCGTGCCTAAGCACAGCTTCCTTTAATAACAATTAACAGACCCAATCCTGCCCTTATAATGTGGACAGATACACAAAAGGGAGAATAGTTGTTGGTAATATTCAAACATTACTAGCCAGATGTTGTGTTCTCTAATATTGAAGAAAATGCTAATAGAACATTGAAGACTTGTCTTCAGCTGCTCTCCTGAACCATGTTTTTGTTGGCTTCACCTATGCAGGCTCAGGGAAAGTGGCCAGAATGGCAAGAAATTTCAGCATAAAAAGGAGCCAAGCTCTTCAAAACTGATCCAAGAGGAGTTTTTTTTCAAAACCCAGACCCCTGTTGAGGTGTCTAAACAGAAACCGAGTAACTTAATACAGACTTGGGAGTGCCTGAGCACTGGGAAACTATTTTTGGGCTCTAGCAACTGTAATTCCAGGAAGAGACGAGTCAGCTACATCTGACTCGGAAGAATTACTTTGTGTTGTTGCTTTTTATTCCTTCTTTTAATCTGTACCATGTTTGTGTTTTCCAGATAAAAATTATATCTGGAACTGCGGAATACAGAGTATCGGAAGCAATCTTTGTATGGTACAGTTAGACACTGAGATTTAAACACCAATATCTCTCAGCATTAGTTCCTATCCACAAGTTCAGCCTTGAAAAGAGAAAAGTGATGTTGTTTAGGATGCTGCGTGCAACTTTCCTTGTTTGTTGTACTTGCTAGCTGGAACAATATTCCTCCAACTAACACCAAGTGCTGAATGTATCAGAAAAGAGGGAAAAGAGATGTGTAAATGCTTGCTTGTTCTGAATACGTGGGTTGGAGAAATATGGTTGGAATTAGGGTTGTGACTCTGAGAGCAACACAATGCGAGTCGCAAATGTTACTTTTTTCATTCCTCTAGAAATCGGGGAATCTTGGGCTGAGGAGAATCTGTCCCCTTTTTTTCAGGAGATAGATGACTGCAACCGAGAAGACCTACAGCAGAACTCGGCAGGTGTCAACAGTGTCATTGCTGAGCAACCTGAAAAGGCAGAGGTAAAACAAGACAGCCCCCACCCAGCTGCTGCAGTAGATAACTCCGTCATGAGTTTCCTTAAAACACTGGTAAGCTTTTACCTTTCCTTTTCATCTGTAGGCTGTGCTTTAACCTTAACTTTTATAAGCTTTAACTGCTTATAAAAATCCCATGTGGACATATTGAACTAAATGTAACCTTTCTCTCCTGTGGTCACTAAGAACTAATGAAACTGAACAGATGCCTGAGAGAATGACTCAAGAGTGATAGAGAGATGTGTAGGTACAGTGCTCTTAGGACCAAATAGTGATGACCTGCTCTGGAAACATCTTCTGCATAAATACTATTTGTAGACCTGGAGGTATTTAGCTGTTTTTACAGATTTTCTGCGCGATGAAACTATTTCATAATATCTCTAAAAGTTCATTTTAATAGATTAATTTTATGTATTACCCTGAAAAATATAGCTTTGTTCCAGAAATTTTTCCTTTTAGCCATTGACTTTAAGCTGTTCTTGAGAAAACGTAATATTAGAACTTTTTGCACACATTTGTACTTTCCCCACACTAGAGAAAACTGTTACTTTTAAACAGTGATGCTTTCAGATCTTTTTGAAAGACTGAGTTGGATGTGACTGTGGCTTTTTTTTTGGGTTTTTTTTTTGGGTGTTTTTTTTTTGCATTTAAGGTCTCTCCAAGCAAAGCTGAAGCCAAAAGTGATCCAGAAGACAAGGTAGGTAGATTGCTCATTCTGTCACTGCTCACTAAGTGTTTTGACACAAGTATTTCCTCTTTATTTTCTTGCTTTTTTTTTTTCTTCCCCCGATTGATGTTATCATTTCAAGAGAAGTGAGACAATTTGTATGAGGCTGCCTTCCATCTTCTACTGTTTCAGTGGTTTACAGGCATGTCACTGACTACATAACTGGGAACTTGCAGATTAGACATCCTTTCATACTGTTATAACTAATAAAGTTTTTTCTTGCAATGCCTGTTATAAATTTAATTGACATATAAAGACAACAATCCTTTAAAAAGAGGAAATGGCCTCTCCGTGCAACTAGCCAAAAGAACTATAGAATTCAACACTTCCCTATCCTATTTCTCATCCTTCTTCCCCATTCAATTTTTTTCTCTATCCTGTTACTAAAACAGTGAAGTCAGCCTTGCCAGAAAGCTTGGTTAGGACACGGGGTATGATACACATTACACCCCGATTATAACTCAATGACACTGGAACTCATCAACCACAGCTCAGGTCTTCCAAAATATACAGAAAAGGTAGTTATCAGATTGCACTGTTTTGGTAGTTCTTCTATTTCTTTAAGCAACCTCTGAAAAATCCAGTTGTTCAGTCCTGTTTGTGTTCCTGACTTTATCAAGAGAACCCGTGTGCCTCTCTAGCAGAGGTTTGTAGGTGTGGGTGTACTGTAATTTGGAAACAAATATGCTGTTTGGGCTTGGCTTGCGATCACACCTGGGCAGGTAAACAAATCCAGATGACTGGCAGGATATGCAAACTCATTATGTAGATGTTAAATGGGAGTAATTTTACAAATAATTCCTTTATCTCGGCTATCTTCTTCATGCAGTGAATTGCATTTTCACTATCTTAAAGGAAAAATGCTAAAAAGGTTATTTCATCAACTATCATAGAAAAGCTATAGATTTTTCAGCTGATCCATATAATCATAGAATCATCTGGGACAAAAAGGAAATGTCTGGTTTTTATCCTACGTGTATGAGTATTAGAATGTTTTTTTATGATCTGAACAAGAACTTTGCAATTAGTACTCAACTTGAAATGCTGTTGTACAAAAGGGATTGAAAACAGAAAAAGGCCATGGTGGGCAAGCTGATCCGAAGACAGCGGCAGAATCCCAACCTAAAGGAGCCAAGAAAAAGAAGGCCCAGAGCCCCAAGCTAGGACACAGTACATTTAGTAAACTCTTTAGGCATAAGGTCTGTATGAACCTCCAGCAGGAGCAGAACCCTGAGCAGTAACATATGGTTCATGTCACAGAGAAAAGTTATTTAATTAAGTGAAATCAACATCTGGCCAGCTGTGTAGTGCTCTGAAAACTACTGGCGTGAACATTTTTTGTGTTGTGGAAACAGTCTTCGTGTGCAACGTTTCTCATTGGACCATCTGTGAATTCAGGGTTCTGAGACAATTCCCTTCACCTTCCCTGCTGTGTTTCCCTGTTCCCCTTACTAATGCTGACTAAACTTCCCTGGCCACGTTAAATAAAGTACTGACAAACAATGAATTGTGCAGATATGAACAGTGCCTGCGACTGTAGGAGTTTGAGCTCCATTCAACCACAATTAAGGCTCCATGAACCACATTACATAACATTAGCTGCCGTGGGGTTTAAATTGGCAGTTTGGTCAACTGGGACTTCTGATATGGCACAGAAGGTTGGAAGACAGAATTTCCTTCAGAAATAGCTACTTTTCCCTCAAAACAAGAAGTAATGATTGACTGAATTCCAGGTTTGGTTTGGATAGAAAAAGCTTGAGTTTCGAGGATGCTATGAAGTTGCTCAAAATACCCACTTGGTGCAACTGTTTTTTTGGGGAGATGTTAACTTTAATCTTTTTTTAGAAAAGAGCCTACTAAAAACTTTTCATCAGCTTTGGTCTCAGTCCATATTTTTGCATTTCTACGTTCTCTGAAGAAAAAGACAATCTGCCATGGAGTTCTGTGGCAGGAAAGCAGAGAATTGTAGCCCTTTTAACCCCAAGAATGCAGAAGCGGAGAACCTTCCAGTGGGGGAGGAACGTAATTAATATTTAATGCACACTCAAAGCACCCACATGGAATTTCTGGTGAGTAGGGGGCTTTATAATCAAGGGCACGAGGCAAAGAGAGTTCTTTAAGATATTTTTCACAACAAAAATTCTTTCCACTGTGTCTTTTTTTTGAGAAAAACGTCATCTGCATATTACTGAAGGAGTAATAATCTTCCCAGTGGTTTTAAGTCTACACTTCTTGCCAAGAACCTAAAGTTAAGACCATAATCATGCATATACATTGATAGCTAATTGTTTTGATATTAAAGCAATTAAAATATGGATTGCTTGCTCATAATTAATTGAGGGTCTCTTAAATAAACACAGCTGGCTAGCATTTTTAAGGTACTCAGTCTCTTCTACAATAATTCTACATCTTGTAGTGTGTTGTTGGGAGAGATGAGTGGTTTTCGTTAGGCCTTCTGATAGAATAGAATTTTAAAGATTTTTGGTTTGCAATGAAAGCAGTTCTATTGGAGGAATACAACATCACTAAATTGTTTGGATGGTATTTGATATCTGGGCCCCTGACAGTTTCTGGAGGTTTTTTTTAATACCCATTCTTATGGGTATTATTATATTATTCTTATGGGTATTGTATTTTTTTATTCATTACCCATTTTTATACCCATTATACCATTTTATACCCATTATAACATGTTTGTGTTATCTTGCATGCCACTCTGTAGTTATTCATGGCATTTTTATTTGGAAGGGTTAACCATTTTCAGCATTAGCACTGAAGCCCCTTGTGGCATTACGCTACTTCTTACTACTTGCTCTGGACCTTGCTCATTAGAGTTTAACCACGAAAGTCCTTGGCTCTTGCAAAACAACCGTCATCTATTCTTTCAAAAAATCGGTTTAGGCTGCCTAAACGTAGAGGTGCTGGGCTCCCACCTACCTGAGTTTGTGCTGCTCCTCTTTTTGTACAGCTTGGATCATAGAATAGTTTGGGTTGGAAGGGGCTTTAAAGATCATCTCATTCCAACCCCTCCTGCCATGGCTATGGACACCTCCCACCAGACCAGGCTGCCCAAGGCCCCATCCATCCTGGCCTTGAACACCTCCAGGGATGGGGCATCCAGGGGAGATGCTCACCTTCAGCGTAAGCAATGCTGGGTGTTAGCTGCAATTCCAGTTTCTTAGTTATAAAGCCAGTGCTGCTCTGTGCCCTTCGCTTTCGGGTAGTCATCTACCTATGCTTTGTATCCCAGAAAGCAGAGCTTTGAAGGTGACATCAGCAGCAAACTGTTTGATATGCAATTCCCCTATGGAAAAGACAGCTCTGCCTTGCATGTGTGCACTGAAAGTTGTGCTCACACACCCTGCTCAGGAAAAAAATCTCAGCTCATGTCTTAACCTTGTGCAATGTCTAATGTGAAGAAACTGGGAATGCTTTTATATATGCTTTTTTTTTTTTTTTTTCAAAAGAAGAAATTGAGGACTGCAAGCACAGCAGTGTGAGCTCAAAACAATTCACCACAAAGCTGCAACACTGCTGCAGGTAGAAGGATGCGAGCTGGCAGCCGCTTCAGGCAGCCTTGCCTCTGCCAGGTATCAGTTTCCATGGTTGCAGGAGCCAGGACTTTCACAAACATTCACTAAAAATAAAATAATTTCGACACAGACAATTCCTGAACTGTGTAACTGTGAGTGCTGACATTGCCGGAGACAGACTTGCCTTTGTGTTTTGTTTCCCTTCAGGCTGCGAAAGAGACCCAACAGACAACTAATACCAAAGTGAGTAGGATGAGTCAAGTTATCTGTATGAATAATGCAGTCAAAGGGGAATTATTCTTGTTGCTGCTTTCAGTTGCAAAAACACTGGTTTAATTTTTTAATCAATTAATCATCTCTGTTATGAAGAGGGGGTTGCTATGTAATTTGCTTGCTTTGTTCAATGTGTTGCTTCGTTTGAGGGCACAGGGTAGTGCAGCTTGTGATTTACACCCTGCTGCTTGGTGTGTCCTGTACAATGGTGGCTCCCTGCATGCTCCTCTTGTACTCCTCATGCCTACATGTGCAGCAAGTAGCTTGTCTCTCTTGTCCTTCATGTGTTTCTAGTAGCCCACGTGTTCACCTTTCTTTCTAGAGCACTGAACAGCAGCCTCTTACCTCTGCGAAATCAGACAAAAATGTCCCTTCCCCTCAAGAGCTGCAGACAACAAAGCAGAATACAAAAGCCCCTGAGCCTGCAGCCCAAGCACAGGCAGTGGCCACTGAAGCCCCCAAAGAGGTGACAAAGGAGAAAGCGTCATCCACTCCTATGCCCCTCAGCAAGCTCTTTTGGAAAAAGGTATGTCTGGATATAAGAGCTGGCTTGTCCTGTAGCTCCATCTTCAAAGAGTGTCTGGGGTTATTGCTACGCGTAGAGTTAAAAACAGTCACATCTGCAAAGCTGAGTGCATCCCACGTGCTAAGTGCATGAGGACAATAAACGATATGTGCAGTTACAAAGTCATACTCGAGCTTTCAGCAGTCACGTACACATGTAGCAGTTAGACTTCTAGAAAAGCATCTTTTTGTTTGATAGGAATGGTTGGACTCGATGATCCGGTGGGTCTCTTCCAACCTGGTGATTCTATGATTCTAAATAAACAAATACTTATCCTTTTGGGGGATCTTATCACTCCTATTCCTATCAAATCATTCCTATCAAATATCACTCCTGAGAAGGAGTAAATGGAGGTAATGTTTGGGTTTAAAAAAAAAAAAAAAAATATGGATCTGATAAGGATTTGGTAAAATTTCATAATTTATTTTGGAAGGTTAACCCAAGCTCTAGAGCTTTTAGTGCCCTGTACAACATAGGTTCTGCCCCCGGTAAACACCAACTCCCCATGGCTTATAGCTAAGCTCAACTATAGGTCTAGGTCACAACCCTGTAAGTTTTTAGCCTCAGAACAATTTTAACATCAAGTTCTGGGATTTCGGGCATCTCAAGGTTATAAACATTGTAATGAAATTCTTTCATGTCTTATTTTTCATAATGTTGTATTAAAATAAAGCTGCTTGTAACTGTGAATTGAAAGCGTAGAGAACTCTACAACTCAGTGTTTGGACTCGATGATCCGATGGGTCTCTTCCAACCTGGTTGTTCTATGATTCTATGAACTCCAAGCAGGTTTTGGTGGCTACTAAAACCATTAAGGGCTAATTGAATCATTTACCCAAATGCACTGAACTACAATAGTATGTGACTTTTAACTTCGTAAAGGCTGCTTCTGCTCAAATATCTATCTTTTGATGAGCTTTCACTTCAAAGTAAAGCCAATGAAGTGCCTGTCAACACGTTGCAGTCAGTGCCACTGCTCTGACTACATGAACAAATATGAGAAAGGAATAAAATCTTTATTCAAATCCTCAGATGGAAACCGTGTCCAATGCATTTGTTTTTCTAAATATTAAGGAATATTAATAGAAAATTACAGTTTATTTCACATATTTGTGTGGGAAACCTAGTTTTCAAGGCTTTATAGATATCTGATCAGGGCAGAGAAACACAATACTTCATTGATATCAAAGCATTGACAGTAAATTAAGGAGGAAAGTGGTTTGAGGGAGGAGTATTCAGACTGCTCTGTTAATTATTGAAAACGAAACAAAACTTGAAAAAAAAACCCCTCATAATTTTAAGCTATTGCATAACTGTTGTCATACAAATGCAAAAAAAATGCCCTTTTTACTGAAGGGTATGCACTGATAATAGAAACAGCAAACTGGTTAGGTATTAAGTGAAGCAGAATAACACTTTTTATTGCTAAGCTTACAGCCTTACTCTGCAAAGGAAAGCAAAGACAAATATCTGGGTGGAGTCTGGAGATAAATGTCAAAATTACCCAGGCAGCACTTACCAAGTTCCTGTATATTCCAGGATGGGAACAGGCAAGCTGCTCCCACCCTGGAATCACCTGTCAGGCAGGAGGGAAGGAAGTTCTGGCAACTTTTTGCTGGGTAGATGGATGAAAAAACTTGAGAGATAGTTGTCCCTGACTGAGGGAGTGAGGAGGACAATAAGCAATATGCTTCTGGGAATCATTTTCATAGAATCATAGAGCAACCAGGTTGGAAGAGACCCATCGGATCATCGAGTCCAACCATTCCTATCAAATGTTTTGCAGCCTGACTGCTGCTACAGCTGCTACCCTGACAGCAGGGAGAGTCCTTAACCTCCCTATCCGGTGAATAAATCCAACAGAACCTAAGTCAACTGTGATTCTGGGCTGTTTATGGGCCAGTGTGGTTTTAACCGTAAGCTGACAGTGGTTAACTGTAATTACTTAATAGTGTGAGCTCTTAATGGCTCAAGATCTGCTCGGTGGCACCTTCAGGCAGCAGCTGCAGGTCACAGGAGGCTTCAAGGTGGAGGTCAAAGAGCACAGTGGTAGCTAAAGCTGAGCTACCTTCACTGCAGGAACCTCTGTCATCTTTGCAATAGCAACAGAGGGCAGGGAGGTGGATTAAAATCTCTCTAACCCTCTCTGCTTCCTGCCTGTGAGTCTGAGAGTGGCAGGAACAGATCTCAAGCGTGACTGCTCAACTGCTCTTTTAAGTGGAGATATCTTGAGCAAAAGGTCATTTCTCATCTACAAGATAAAAGAAAAGTTGCTTTATAAAGAAGGTATGACCCAGGAAAAACAGATGAACTGTTTGTTGAGTCTAATTTAATGCGGTGGAGAGTGTAGGGTCACACTGGCACAAGATCAAAGCAGGTATAACATTTACCTCAATTCTGGGGAAAGATGCAGCAAGCAAAAGGAAAACTGTCAAAGTTATCCAGGTCACAATATAAGCTGCACTCTCATAAGGCAACAATTTAAATGCTCAGGACCTGGATATGAAAATGATGTAGTAATAACTCACCAAAACAACAAGAGAGTTTGTAAGAACCAGAAAGAATACTTGAAGGATAGAGACGAACTTTCTGCCATAACTGTTTTAAGTAAGCTAATTACTAGAAGAAAATTGATGATCTTATTTAAGAGGTGGATGAATGCTTCCCAAAGTAGTGACGCAGAGAGATTAGTGGTTGTGTTTTCTTTTTCAAAATATTTTAAATTACAAAACAAAGGAAGCTCTGTAATAAGGACAACAAAGGATGGCACTCATCTCCTTTCTTCAAACAAACGTGTTTTGAAATGTTTTCTGAGCTTGGCAGAGTGCCTTTAAAAAATGAATAAGAAAATAACCCAATAGCGCTCATGTCTCCGTGGTGCATAACAGCATCAGCTGCTGACTCGAGATTGAATTTATTATGATTTTAATCTAAGGCAACTGGAGGCAGAATTTGGACCCATGAATCCAGCAACCTCAGTTGATGCAATTTATAGGTGCAAGGTGCTAACTTACATTTATGGGAACACTTCTGCACTAAAGACTCATAAAGCTGATAGAGCTAGTTTATTTGCAAGTTATTACTATATCCAAACTGCAGTTTCTTCCTGCAGCCAGTCCCAAAACTTGATATAAGTGGGTCTCTTCCAACCTGGTGATTCTGTGATTATATGATTATAACATTAGAAGAAAAAAAATCTAAAACATGATTAATTAAGTCTGAATTTTTTTTCCACTTTCTTAACTAAAAAAATAAATTTAGAATGCATCAGAAGAAGCAGAGGTGGTAAGCAATGAAAAAGTGGAGGTGTCTTTAGAAGCAATTCCTGCTGACAAGGATGGGAGTAAGAGCCCAGAGGCTGCAGAAGTCAAACCCAGAAGAGAAGAAAGCAAAACCCCCAAAGCAAACCTGAGGAAGCTTTTCAAACTGGTAAGAAAGACACTGGATTTCAAGTTTTTAGAGTGATGTGTCCTTTGCAAGGCAAAGGGGTGGCAACTCTTGAAAATCTGTTGAAAGCTGAATTGTTTGAGCCTAATTTAATGCAGTAGAGAGCGTCGGGTCACACTGGCACAAGATCAAAGCAGGTATAATGTTTACCTCAATTCTCGGGAAAGGATGCAGCAAGAAAAAAAAGGAAAACTCCTGTCAAAGTTACCCAGGTCACAAAATAAGCTGCAGCGATTTATATGCTGAGGACCTAGAGATGGTAAATGATGTAGTAATACTTCTCCAAAACAACAGAAGAGTTTGTAAGAACCAGAAAGAATACTTGAAGGACAGAGGCAAACTTTCTGCCATAACTGTTTTAAGTAAGATAATTACTAGAAGAAAATTGATGATCTTATAATTTAAGAGGTGGAACAATGCTTCCCAAAGTAGTGAGGTAGAGAGCTTAGTGGTTGCGTTTTCTTTTTCGAAATATTTTAATTTATAAAACAAAGGGAGCTCTGTAATAAGAACAACAAAGGATGGCACTCATCTCATTTCTTCAAACAAACCTAAGAACCAGAAAGAAGGATAAACTTTCCACCATAACTGTTTTAAGTAAGTTTATTGGTAGAAGAAAATTAGGGATCCTATCATTTCAGAGGTGGAAGGATGCTTCCCAAAAGAGAGAGCCTAGTAAAATATTCTTATTGTTGAGGGCATGGGGTGGCAATTCTTGACAATCCGTTGAAGGTCAGTGTCTGTGAAGGTGCAGGGATGGAGCTGAGCCCAGAGGGGGACCCCGAGCATCTCTCATCCTGCATCTCCCTCTCGTGGCTCCTGCGGGAACAGCCCTGGGGCTCCTGCTCAGCCCTTCCTGCTGGAGCCTTTTCCCCTCACCAGGTGCTCTGATCCAGCACCTGCTGCTCTGTTCCTGCCCTGCAGAGAAGGGCCTGGGAGGGGGTTCTGCCCCTCTGCTCTTCTCTTGGGAGACCTCACCTGGAGTAGTGTCTCCAGTTCTGGAATCCTCAGCGTAAGGAGCTGGAGCTGTTGGGTCCAGAGGATGCCACAAAGATGCTCTGAGGGCTGAAACACCTTCCGTGTGAGGACAGGCTGAGAGAGTTGGGGTTGTTCGGCCTGGAGAGGAGAAGGCTCCAAGGACATCTTTTAAGACCTTCTAGTACCTGAAAAGGAGCCTCCAAGAAAGCTAGAGAGGGACTATTCGTAAAGGCTTGTGGTGAATAGGACATGGGGAACTAGTTAAAACTGGAGAGGGGCAGATTTAGACAAGGCTTTAGGAAGAATTTCTTCACCATGAGAGTGATAGGAATAGTTTTGATAGGAACGGTTGGACTCGATGATCCAGTGGGTCTCTTCCAACCTGGTGATTCTATGAGTCTGTTCTATGATGAGACACTGACCCAGGTTGCCCAGAGAAGCTGTGGCTGCCCAGTCCCTGGAGGTGTTCAAGGCCAGGTTGGATGGACCTTGGGCATTGTGATCCAGTGGGACATCAGGTTGCAACTAGATGATCTTTCAGGTCCCTCCCAACCCTAACTGTTCTATGATTTGATGATTTGACTTGACAATCATGGAAGATTTATGTCTCTAGCTTCACAAGCTGCTCTGATTGGGTGATGAGAGACCTGGGCAGGTGGTCCTAGAGGAACCATTAGCATTAGGGGGATCAATCTCCCTGTGCTGCACCGTTGTTGAGTCTCATGCTTGCTTCAAGAGGTCACATTTTAAGTTGTGAAACCTTCTTTGCAGCTTGTGCTAGGTTAGTTAAACCAGCATGTAAAATTATACTGTCATCTCAGAAATGTTTTATGTTAGATGAAGGAAAAAAAAGACACAAATTAGAACCTAATCATCTAATCCTCCTTTCCAGAAGATGACTGGAGGGAATAAGGAAACCACTGAGGTAATATGTCTGTTATCGTCTCAATGTTATAGATATGAAGTGATCCTGATGAATTTGGGTATAAACAGAAATATTCCTCAAAAGTCTAGAGAAACGGCCAAGAAAGAAAATCATCTAAGTCTAGAACTAGCACTTCTTTGAGTAAAATCGTAGCAGGCCTTGAGGAGTTACACAGCAACTGATGTATTCCGGCAAGGCTTGCGAATATGTATGAAAACGTTCTATTTTTAAACAATGCTGTTGTACTTTGGGGCAGCTACGTAGCGCAGGTGTCAGAGTGGCTTGTTCGTAAAAATGTGAAAAATGTAGTTTCTTCTAACACAATGCAATAAAGAGCCCAGGTTGGCTAAAGTGTCTGCTCTCAGGTGTGTGTTGGTGCATACACCTGTGAACGGTGTCGTTGTCAAAGGTTAAAATTTGTGAGTCACACCCTAAAAGGCACATGCAGCAACCCAAATCCTGATTTGTTTTTTTATTTCTAGAAGCCTGGTGTGGTATTTTCAGTTGTTTCTTAGCCTCAGCACAACCATGACTCCATTTATTTATTTTTTTTTATCAGAGTTAATTACATGTCCCTTCTGGTGTATTTGAGGACCTAAACTAGTATGTAGGCAAACATCTACCCACCCAGGGAACACAACTATTAACTGTGTAACTGGTTTTGCAGCTTTTTGAAACCTTTAGCCAAAAGCGAAGAGGATGAATGCTATAAATTTCCAAACAGATCCTGGATTACTTTAATGTGTTTATTGTCCTTAAAGTATGTTCCAGGCTGTTTCCTCCAAATAACTTCTGGATTGCTGGATCACTGCGCTTTCTGGTGCACAAAACTGGGGCTAGGGAGCTGCCCAGTGCCAACTGTCAAGAAATATTTCTGATTCCTTAGGCAGACAAAAGGATTTTAAACCACTGCTAAACAACTCATTTCTATAAAGCTTTTGCAAGTGAAATGGATGAAATCTTTAGGACTTCAACACATGTTTTTTGTTTTGCTTTTGTTTTGGGTTTTCTTTAAGGAAAAAAAAAAGCTATCGAAGTAGTTGCTGTTGTAGCATGAACCTTTTTTTTTTTCTGGAGGTATTTAAAGTCTTTCTGAAATAGAAACACAAACTAGATCTTATCACAATGCTACTTCATCCACTCTGAGTTTCTATGCTGCAAAGATAAGACAGACCAGGCTGCTTCCTCCCCTCCAATTTTTGCAACCTCTTACACAGATGAAGAGTCGTGAGCATAAAGATGCAGGAGGCAGAGCAGCAGCTTCTTCCAGAAGGAGAATTTTTCCCACAGTTCGTGACGAGTAATGAATTGTCACGGAGTGGTTTAGTTTTCCATTGTGCTGCTGCTACATATTGATTTCTGTGGTTTTATAGGGAAAACAAAGACTGAAGTAGGTCCTTGCAATAACATCGTGCTTAGGATCAAGCTGATACTGTTGTGCTTCAAGTACCAAATCTACAAGCTGCAGAAAACCACAAATGGGCCTGATCTATCTTTAGAACAGAAGTCACATCCTTTCATTGTTTTCATTGAATTTATGCAATGAAAAATGACATTTAAAACTGGGCCCCTTGAAATTCTGGAGTTTATTTTGTGCTTTACAGCTGAGCTCTGTGGCTTGTATGGCACTCAGGAGAATACCACACTGAACCCTCTAACATGCTTTTTAATTAAAAATGTACATACCCAGTCCTTCTGTTTTGTTTATGTTACTAATTGTAACTAAACCTTCATCTAATTGTTCTAAATCTTGCCATATTTATATACGGAGCGAGTTTTGTCAAATAGGTTTTTCTTGTATTTAAACCTAAATAGAAGAGGATATCCTACCTTAAAAACATAGTCAAGGTTTGCTCTGAACAACCTACCAGTGCTGCAGCCTCAGGGTTTGCTCTGATTATCAGGACTTGGGACATCAAGAAGTGCCATGGTTTTGATGTGTATCAAGAGAAGGCAGAAACTGGAAAGCAAAAATTGGGGGGAAAAAAAAATAGATGCTGAGGATAAAATCTAAAAATATACTAATAAAGCTGAATGGGTTTTCATTCTTTATGGCACTTAGTGTGATGGTTATCTAGAAAGAGAAGTCCCACTAAATCTTATAAAACAGATTTGTCTCGGAAAAGAAAGCAAAAGCTTTTTTCCCCTAGAAAACTATGCAGTAGGGCTGATAGGCTGTCGTGTTTACTGGCTGAGAGGATCTCTGGTCCACTGAGACCTCTCTCATTCTTGGGTCTTAATAGGAAAATTGACTTGCAAGAGGCAATCATTTCCCATAGAAAATAACGGAAATCTTTCTTGGAGATGTGGGAGTTTCAAAAATGTCAGTAGAGTTTCTAAAATGTCTGTTTGCTTTAGTATTGTATAGGGTATCCTTAAATCAAACCTTGCATTTGTTTTTTTTATTCCTGTGTATTTTCATATTGAATTAATGCCTCAAACAGGAAACCAGTTGGAAGTCCTATAATCCTTTGTTATTTTAGTCAGTCAAGGGTGATGGAGGGACAACCATCTCAGAAGAGGTAAATGGCACATGCCCCAGTCACCAAGTAAGTGCCTGGATTTTTTCGTCTTTTGGTGATGGGTTATTGTCAGTATTTCCCTAAACCTGTAGTTTTTGATAAGAATGATTTGACTCAATGATCCGGTGGGTCTCTTCCAACCTAGTGATTCTATGATTCTAAATGTAGAAATCTTTGAAAAAAAAAATGCTGCATGTTCAGAGATTCATATTTACATCTTTCTTATTTATTTTACCTACTAATACTATTAAACAAGACTTAAAATGGTCACTGTCACATTTTAAAAAAATGGTTTTCCCCTGTGTTTTCCTTTTGTTAAAATAATGAATGATTTAATGTTCAAATTTATTCTTGTCTGTCTTGCTGCTTTTCTTTCTGCATATACCTTGGCTTAGGCAGTGAAACTAAATACACAGATCTGGAATAATTTGTACTTTGATTTACTTGTCTGCCAAGGAAAGAATCATCTAGATGGAAATGAAAGTGAGAATGAAAACTGTTTACTGCAATTTAACAAAACCCACAGAAGCATTTTTTTTCCTTATTCTCTTTTCTTTCATTCTGTGTTCATAAAAACAAACCCAAAACTTTGGATGTGACCTTTGCATTAGATTCTTTATGACTTTAAAAATACTTCAGAAAAATCACGTTTTCCTTAGAAATACAAATGGTATTACCTTTTCCAAAAGTCAAACCTTCATCTCTTGCAAGTCAAGATATCTAGAATGGTTACATTCAGCAATGAGAGATAAAATACATATTCTCTGTGCAAAGACATACTGTGTCCTTTCACTCAAGAACAAAACTGAGGTTGTAGCGAAAACTAATTAGTAGTAATAATACAACTGAAGTTGTATTGAGAACTAATTAGTAGTAATCATTTATAAAGTTTAACCTTTATGAATCATTTCTCTAAAAGCATCCCAAATATAGAAAATCTTGTGATGTTAATTGCTCATTTCATACAACAACTTTATGAAATGATCAGGGTAGGTGACTTAAAGTTAGAGTCCTGGATTTACTTTTTTATTATTTTAATTAGCAGCCAGTTTCCTTACATTGTTTTAAATCAACTTATTAGTCTTCTTTCTTCTATCCCTTGCAAGAGACTAAATTATCACAGTTTTATTGCACAGTAGAGCTGAAGGAAGACTCTATCTCCTGTAGACTTTTTCCTTTTTTAGAATTCCTGTGAAACAATCTCTATAAATTACGCTGTGATTCTTCCTTGCTTTTCATTCTGCATGTTACAGAAGTGCAACACTGATCCAAAATCTATGGAAATTTCAAAGTTTAGGGTTCTGTCTTTTGTGCTTAAATGATGGAAATGGTTGGACTTGATGATCTGGTGGGTCTCTTCCAACCTGGTGATTCTATGATTCTGTACAAAGCAGCCTTGGATTAAGGTTTCCTGTAACAAGATGGGGAAATATACTATTCTGTTAATATTTTTTATTTTTTCCAGTGGCAAAGTTAATGTTGAGAGTGAAAGCAATCTGTCAGGTGCAGATCACCCTTTAGAACGAGAAAAATTAACATGTTTCGTTATTCATAGGCTTCACTTTGTATTTCCTGAGCTGCTCCCATCAATATAAAATATGCCAATTTCCTGCCTTTCAAGGTTAATATGAAACACCTCAAAGAGATTATCTGATTGGGAATTTATTTTTTTTCTTAGTTTGCCTGGAAAATGTATTATTACTATTTTTTTTCAAGTGTTTTGTTTGACTAACTTCAAAGGCCCAAACCTGCTCACAGAAACGGTCGTATTGCATCCAGTTTGGATTTGACTGCAATGCTGTAACTATCAGACGCTCAAACTCAGCTTTAATTTTAAATGTTCAGAATAAACCTGCAGCTTTCAAAGAGAGTTGGTATGGTTTAGAAGTTGTCCTGACACCTGTGAATTCAGATGGAACCAGTCTCACAGCTGTTTTTCAGGTGCTGTGGGGTTTTTTTTGAATTGAATGCGCACATTTGCAGTAGTACCAGAGAGATTTTGAAGCGAAGACAAATAAGAGTAAGAAGGATCTTGTCACACTAGCTGAGAGCTTCCTGTCTGATAGTTAAAATGAGTCAGAAAGAAAGAGGCAGAATTAAATTTAGGCTTATGAAGCTCTGTTTGTTCTTGTCGCTGGGAGAGCTCCTGCATCACTCGAACACTCAAAAGAGCATCTGTGTAAGTTTGCTTCCTCAAGCAAGGTGAGCAAGACACAGGCAGAATGTGGTGTCTGTGCAGCCCCAGGTGACAGGTCTGCTCTGCCCTGAGCTTTTGGAATTTGCTTTAATAAACTACTGATGCTCAGATGGTACCCGATGCTTTCAATGATAGCTAAGCTTGTCGTGTAAGCATATAGGAACACAAATTATTTTAGGATGGATGATAAAACCCCCAGAGCTGGAAAAATTACGCAGCGTTAAGCTCTGGGCTGTATAAGACTTCCAGCTTTTCAACACTGCAAGTTTTCGTGCAGATTTAATTACTGTTATTAAATATGGCAATAATGATCTTTTGTGTCAGAAAAAAGAAAAACCCATTTGCAAACAGATCTTTTAGCAAAAACACACCTAGTCATAGAATCACCAGGTTGGAAGAGATTCATTGGATCATCGATAGTAGTCGTTTGCTACTCTGCAAACAGCAACAATTTCATTGTCTTATCTTTTGTTTGCCAGATCTGATTTTTTTCTCCTGTGAGCCTCAAACAACTCCCACACTTCTCTGACTTTCAGAATATTTCCCTACTCTATAAATAGGTATTCTGTCCTTGTGTTTGCGTGTTGACTATTTGCTATCTCTCTTTTTTTTTTTTTGTGCTTGTATGCAAACATTTTCTGTGCTGCTGTGCTCTTCCATAGCCAAAACCTACATTCTTAATTTTTTGGTGGAGTTGGTTTTATCTTTTGATTTAAGGTGTCTTTTACTTTTTCTCATTCCCTGGCACTTTTTGGGTACTTTCACGTCTTGGTGTGTAAAAGGAGGAGGGAATATCAGTAGGCAGTGCATGTGTGTGACTCTGCATCTTTCCGCGTGTGTTCTTTGCCTCCTCAAGCAGCTTCAGCCTAGACATGTATGTAAATAAGGCAAGTCTTATGCAGTCATGGTTTAGTGTTTGATAGGAATGATTGGACTCGATGACCCGATGGATCTCTTCCAACCTGGTTATTCTATGATTCTATGATCTTGCGGTCTTTGCTCTTGTAAGCAATTCTTTCGGTTCCCTGGGAGCTCTTCCTTAAGTCAAGGCTGCAGGAGTCCCTCCCAAATGCTGCAAATGAAGACCTCTTGGACAGTAAAACTTCTCCTGGCCTGGTGGCCTTTCATTTTTAAATGTATTTATGGATCATCTTCCAAAATGTTTACATTTCACACTAAAAATAACCCTTCTTTGAAACTGCTTTAGACGTTAAACTCCACCGAGAGGCCGGTTGCCCCAGCTGAAGGTGAACCTGTGGGCCCAAAGAGCAAAGAGAGCTCAAAGGACAAGAAGTCTGCAGTGGAGCTGAGCAAGCAGAAGGGCAGCAAGCAGGAGACCAGGGAGCAGCCAGACTCCAGGGAGCAGCAAGCAGCCGAGACCGACTCCATCCAGAATGGAGGAGACACTTCAAAGGAACCCTCCACCAAGAAGACAGAGAAGAGGCAGTCACTCGGAGGGTTTTTTAAGGGCCTTGTACGTTAACTTGATTCTTTTAGCCATTTTTTCACCTGATTTAAGCACCTGGCCTGCAAGCCTTGAACCCTGTGAGATTTGTGTAACTTCACAAGCATCTTGCACATCTTAGGCCCAACAACAACAAGTTTTTGGGTGAAGGCAAGAAAAGTTGAGCCTCAGGGTACTGATTCACGGGCAGGTACAGTTTACTATGGGAGAGCTCTAATTGTTCCCACACCCTCGTTTTAGAGGTTCATGCCTTGGCCACAGGTATGACTCAACTGTTCCTGCAGTAGGTACTGAATCACCTACAAATTATGGTGTGTTTGTTAAGGAAAAGTGGAGGTGGTGTCAGTTCACCAGCGTGTAACCTGTCTCCTGTAATGATTATTCAGCTTCCAAGCAGCTGGAACATCCCAACGTTTTTTTTTATTTCCCTGCGAGGGATGAGGAAGTTGAGATGTTTCAATCTCCTCGTCTGACACAGAAGGTTTCCAGTGTGAAAGGACAATTCACATATGGTTCTGCACATTTCTTATCGTAGGGAAAGCACATAGCAGTTGCCTTCAGCCTTGTGATGCTCTTCTCCCATTTAACATGTAATGATTTAGGCATCTGGCTACGACCAGGACTGGCATCTTATGCCTTGTTAACAGTGACCTCTGAAACAGTGTTTGTGGATCCGTTTTGCTGTCGTGTTCTGAAGTCTCAATGGCCTCAAGGCCGGTAAAGTTAGAACAAGGCATCCAACTATCAATTACTGGTCAAAAATTTAGCTGGTATAGCTAGAGTGATGCAGATAGCTGGGGTTGTTTAGCCTAGAGAAGAGGAGACTGAGAGGGGACGTCATTACTCTCTACAACTACCTGAAAGGAGGTTGTGGAGAGGAGGGAGCTGGGCCCTTCTCCCAAGGGACAGGGGACAGGACAAGAGGGAATGACCTCAAGCTCCACCAGGGGAGATTTAGGCTGGAAATTAGGAGGAAGGTTTTCACGGAAAGGGTGATTGGGCACTGGCAGAGGCTGCCCAGGGAGGTGGTTGATTCACCTTCCCTGGAGGTGTTTAAGGCACAGGTAGATGAGGTCCTGCGGGACATGGTTTAGTGTTTGATAGGAATGGTTGGACTCGATGATCTGATGGGTCTCTTCCAACCTGGTTGTTCTATGATTCCTTTCATCTCAAATGGCTTTAGTGGCTTGAACTGGATCCAAACCCAGAATTCTATTTGTAGTGTAGAAAAGCTTTATCATTCTAACATTGTCAAATACCTGCCGTGCATAAAAGTATTTAATGTTCCTTTAACTCAGAGCAGACCAAGACTGGCTATAATACACTATTAATCACGCTTGAAGGACTCTTACTGTGGTTTCAGTGAACTGTTTAGGACAGGGACATTTTAGAGAAAGTTATACCAAAACAACAATACTACAAGCACACAGCAACATGTCTCTGCTATGTTAGTCCAGTTTCTAAAAACAATTGCTTTCCATGCTGAATGGAAAGAAAGGTATTAAAATAATGAAAGGTATTAAAATAATGAATTCGCAGGTGGCAGCTTTCTGGGATTGCCATAATACAGTTGGTGTTCATATACTTACGCATATTTTAAATAAAGGGACAATTAAGAAAAGCAGAGAAATGAAATTATATTTTTTTTCAAGCTCCTCCAGGGGAGAGTTAGGATGGACATTAGGAAAAAAAAATTTCACAGAAAGGTTCATTGGGCACTGGCAGAGGCTGCCCAGGGAGGGAGTTGATTCACCTTCCCTGGAGGGATTTAAGGGATGAGTGGATGAGGTGCTGAGGGACATGGTTTAGTGTTTGATAGGAATGGTTGGACTTGATGATCCAGTGGGTCTCTTCCAACCTGGTTGTTCTGTGAAATTAGTGGAAAATATCTACTAGCAAAACCCTAACAAGTAATTCCAGAACTGATTGTTCCGAAGTACTTGAAAATTTATATATATTTCTATATCTTATCCCACAGGGCTCCAAACGGATGTCTGACGCAGAAGTGCAAACAGATCCAGTGTCGATCCTACCTGCTGGGAAAACCAAGTAATGAATACACTCGGCCGCTGAAGGATCAGCAGCTCTCTGTGAGCTCCCTTGCAGTAGATATGAGTCATTATTTTCCTTTACTTGGCTGTCATCAGATGCCTGAGGCTAAAGCAAACACTGGTGTATCATTTAAGGTATATCATTTACAGGGTTTGTTCATTAGCTGTTAGAAAGCGGTTCTAAAGATCATCGAGAAATGTGTAGGATGTTAAAGAAAGGTCATTACTTGAAGTCTAGAATGGGTTGGGTATGTAAGGTAAGAAAGTAGCAGCGAATTAAATAAATGGCAGAAAAAAAATTGCATGTGACAAAGGAATGCAGTTTGTGCAGCAAGGCATGAGCAACAAATCCTCGGCTTTAGAGAGCTTTAAAGCAGCCAGTAAAAAAAAAAAATAAAAAAATCTCCTTTGATAAACGTTATACTTAAATGTAAAAAACCAACCAAGATGCCTTTCGTTGAAATCAGCAAAAACTCTGCAGTATAATAGAATCAGTGGTTATAAAGTCGTGCTTCGTATCGGCTATTAATGTAAATTAAAACGCTAAACCGCAAAGGCTTTTATGTGATTGAGACAAATTCTCGTCTGGGTGAGGTGGAATAACAAATTAAAAACTATTTAAGGTTCTAACAGCAACACAAGAGGGCACCCGCGTCCCCACCATAGTCCTAACTCCAAGGCTGTACCTACAATCCTGTTATTAATGTTTTTCAGATGATAGGAAGCTTAGTTGTTTCATCAGGTATTTGTTTATATCCACACTTGTAATTAATCTTAATAAAAAATACCCCAAATTTGGGACCTCCCTGCTTCCCAAGGCTCCTGTAATAACTGTAGTTAATAAATTTTACAGAAAATCAAGAATTCTGTGGTTTATTCAACCCTGGACGGGGAAATGAGTCTGAAATTTTAATCAAATTTTCATCAACGCTAGCATCTGAATGATACGGTACTGTAAATTTTGACCTTCTTACTACTAAAATTTAGATAGGAATGGTTGGACTAGAAGATCCGATGGGTCCCTTCCAACCTGGTTGTTCTGTGATTCTGTGAAGTGGTTGGACTCAGTGATCCGATGGGTCTCTTCCAAACCTGGTGATTCTATGATTCTAAATAAACAAGTACTTATCCTTTTGGGGGAAAAAAAATGCTGGTTTAATTTTAAAACAAATTTGCTATTTCCACTCCTGCTTTCTGATTATTAATGTAACATTGAGGCATAAATCAACACATAAGCCCCTTTGCCTGTGAAGTTAATAGCTGTCATTCTTCATCTGAGCCAAAGTTACAACTGGAAATCAAGCGAGAATTCTGTAAAAACTACAGAATAACGGTTCTGACTAGTCATGGAAGACAGAGGTATGAGAACCTTGTCTCTTCATACAAGTCATTATAGGTAGGTGGTATTCTTGTGCTTCGCAAACCTCTGGACTTGCAGCACACAACTGAAACATCTCCATTATTTTCTTCCCAGCTCGCCGAGACAAAAGGTCCTTTAGTTATAAGTGTACTTTCTGTTCTCCTCCCTGGTACAATGGGCCTTTGATCCCGTATAAAGTGATATCAATCAAGAGAGGCTGCTTACAGACTTCAATCCAGATTCATAACAACCTAATTCAACATCTGGGTGGTATCGGTGACTTCCATTCGTCCTCATTTTTGGTAGCATGAGAGAATTGGGCTTGTTTCTATACAGCTTTGCTCCACAAATAAAGTCTGAAAAAGAAAAAAGCTCTGTCTATGCTACAATTATTAAATTAAATCAGCTACAGGCAGATATACAGACAGAAAGGCAACCACATTCTTATACAAAGGTGCCAGATGTCAGCAGGGTGAGCGTTATCGAAATTTGGAATAAACTATCATGCTATTTGCTGGCTTCATACTGCTATAAATGCCTCTATATTAGAATCATAGAATCGCTAGGTTGGAAGAGACCCACTGGATCATCAAGTCCAACCATTCCTATCAAAATTATTAGTACTATTAGGATAGTATTTAAGCAGTTTTTAAATAAAAATACATTCTGGCTAATTAATTATGTTATAGACAGTGTAGATATTAATATTACATCATGGATAGATCACGTCTTCGGTGGAAAGGAACATTATCTTCCTTAGTCGGCGCTTTAGGAGCTGTGTTGATAGAATTCTGCATTCCCAGAGCAATTAGGGCTGCTGACCATGTGATTTGACTGTATCACTTGGCAATGTGGCTAATTTCAGGAATCAGGAAATCCTCTTGGCAGCAAAACAAGAAAAACAGCAAGTTTGGCTGCGGATGCCCCTTGTGCCACTGAGCTATTCTTGCAGATGAAATAACGGTCGGTGTTGGCACTGCCTCCCACGAAGAAACTCCCCATTTTGTTTGATTCCTTTCTGATAACAGGAACAACGCAAGCTTTGAAGAAGCAGTCGGCTTTCTCATAAAGCAGCAACACATGGAGCCCCAAGAGGAAGAGAGGTCTTAGGAGATGCATCCACAGCTAAGTTGAGTTTCCGCATTCCACATGCTGTATAAGAGACATTAAAGTACAGCTTTTATGTTCAGGCCCAGTAAAGCTTAACAAGTCATTTGGAAATCAAAGCTTTGGAAGAGGCTGCAGCCCAAGACAAAAGGAGAAGAACAGCCAAAGGAATACATTGCATTTAGAATCATAGAATCACCAGGTTGGAAGAGACCCACCGGATCATCGAGTCCAACCATTCCTATCGAACACTAAAGCATGTCCCTTAAACACCCCCAGGGAAGGTGAATTCCCTCCCTGGGCAGCATATTCCAATGACCCTTTCCGTGAAAAAATTCCTCCTAATCTCTAGCCTAAATCTCCCCTTATTTTTATGTTTTATGTGTAGGATATCTTGAGAGGAACTGAAGCAAATCAGGCTGCCTCGAGGAGCTTGAAGTGTGTTTCATGTGGGCATTCTGGAAGAATTTAAGAACCAATGCGCTCTCATAAATGTAAAAATCCCAGAGTAGTGATTAAAATTGCTACTTTTTGTGTAAGTAATGCTTCCCTTCAACAAACGGATGTTTACTGCCCCGTCCACAGCACGTTCCTGGGTGATGCTCAGGGATCTGCCTCACCTGTAGTGGAGAAGCGAGCAGCTTTGCAGCAGGCTGGGTGCTGCAGGCTTTTCTAACACGAAAGCGAACGATCTCCCATGGAAGAACGATCTGAGCTCAGTTCTTCCTTGGAAGTTTTCCAGTACTTACTTTAACTTCATTGCACTTCAAGAAGGTTTTTATAGATAACTCCTGGTAAAAGGGCAGTCACGGCCAGGGGGGCTGCAGCGAGGATGTCTCCGTGGTCAGGTCCATCTCCAGGACCAGGCACATCTCTGTGATCAGTCCCATCTCCAGGACCAGGCACATATCTGTGATCAGTCCCATTTCTACTTCCAGCCACCCACCTGTTCCCTGTCCCCAGGGTGTGGGAGGGGAGCTGGCAGTGTCACCACACTCCCCCTCACGTTTTAGGGGGCAGAGGGAAACTGAGGCAGTGCTGAGGGCTGCAGCTCCTGCAGAAAATATGCCTGGAAACTTCATAATTAAAGCCTCATTCCTGCATAATAGGATCTTCAGAGGTTCCTGTTGGGGTGTTTGTCTACCCACATCCATCAATCCCACCGTATCTGCATTCCCAGGGAGGTTTGCAGAGCGATAAAGACCTCTGAGAGTATCTAGAAAACACAGACTTTTTCCCAACTGACCTTGCCAGACCTGTGTCTACCCTCGGCCTGTTGCTGAGCAGGAGCAGCTTTTCAGTTGGGAATCTGATTAGAATGTTGCCCCATGTCAGGAGGAAATTCTTGGCTTTAGGAGATGGTCTGCTCACACCGAGACCAAGAGCCACTATTTCCTTCCAGAAATTGATGTGTTTCACATTGCTAGCTCTGTATCCAGGCTGTAGAACATGTTTTAAGATTATCTTAATATGTTTTCGTATGTAAATGTTTACAGCCAGCTTTGAGGCAACTTATGCAATTAAATCCGTGGGTTTGTACACAGAAAAGATAGTAAAACGGGAGATAAACAGACAGGGTTAGTGCACAGATGAGTTGTAGCTGTGGGAAGCGACTCCACTTGTGAGGTCAGAGATGGAATAGCTCTAACTTTTGTATACTCATTTGAGGACATCAGTGAAGAATCTGGATTTGCTACAGACTCCACCTCTTCTGGATAACACACTCAGGGCTTTACTGGCAACTTGAGCAGTTCTGAGAACACAAAACCAGGAAATTCTCTGTCTGCTGGACAGAGGCTGAAGATGTGTACGAATTCTTTAAAGACTCCATTATTTCTGAAAACAAATTATCAAAAGCCTTGAAGAAGAATAAATCCCTTATCGACACCCTTTGCTTTTACTTAATCATTTCCTATTCAACTTGTCACCTACTCAACTGCAGAGGAAAGCCTCCTCCTCCTGCACAGGAATCATTAGCAATTTGACTTTAAACTGGAAAGGTACAAAGTCCAAATTCCTACTTTATCACCTCCCACTGTAAGTAGGAGATGCAGAATTCAACACTCCCCCTCCACCTACCTTCACACAGAGTAGGAGTAAGGTCATTTATGATTATCACGATGCATGAGGAGATAAAGACAGACCTTGGGCACAATCTTCAGGACATTTAAAATGTTATTAAAATTTTGTGCATTCATGTTCATTGCAGAACTTCACAATTTTTAAGGCTGTTCATGAATTCTTCATTAAGTCGTTTTGAACACATTAAGGAAGCAAGGACTAACTTGCAGTTTTCACTTTTTTTTTTTTTTTTTTTTTTAGTCAGCAATTTCTTGTTAATTCTTAGTTGGTATAATCTGAAATTGCATTGTTTGAGAAATAAGGTTAAAGCAACTCAGTATGTTGAGGCACTGTCACCGCAATAAAGCTTTGAGCACTGGAAGCAGCTTTAATATGTGAAGGAAAAAGAATTGCTTGTTAAACTTTTGCTTCTTTTTTACCTTTTTTTTATTTTTAACCACTGATTCTCAGTATTGGAAAATCTTGTATTTCTCAACTGCCCTGTTCCTACACACATGGATTATATAACCTCTGATAAGGAAAAGACTGATAGAAACATGAACATATGTCTGTCTGGTAGAAGCGAAAAATCTTCCTGTCGCTCATTCATTCTAGAAGGCTCCAATCAAAACACTGCTGTCACAATTTCTCTGCAGGCAGGTTGTCGCAGAGCCCTGCGTTCAGTTAGCACACGCAGAGGGTTTGGAAGAGAGTGTGGGATTTTGCTAGCAGCTGGCTTCAGCCTCCCCCAGCGTGGGCTGGGAGGGAGCCTGGGTTAACAGGGCAGCAGGCAGAGCTGTAATTGCTGCCACAACGCAAGGCTTGGAGGAACAGCAAGCTTGCAGATGTCCTGCTGCCTACTCCTGGTCATCTATCTGTTCCTTCTCAAGCCCTTCTAGCCCAGCCTCTGGATAGGAGGCCGTGCATTCCTGTCTCTACAGAGTTTGCACTATTTCTAGCAAGCACACAAACAGCTGCTTGGCTGCCACCGCTCTGCAGGTGATACCATGTTACACATCATGCTTGGTCACTGAGAAAATCAGGTTTATGTAAACATCTAGATAAACTGCCAGGAGGAGAGGGACCTGGGGATGTTGGTCAACAGTCGACTGACCATGAGCCAGCAGTGTGCCCAGGTGGCCAAGAAGGCCAATGGCATCCTGGCTTGTATCAGAAATGGTGTGACCAGCAGGGCCAGGGAGGTTCTTCTCCCTCTGGACTCAGAACTGGTGAGACCGCTCCTTGAATCCTGTGTTCAGTTCTGGGCCCCTCAGCACAAGGAGCATGCTGAGGCTCTGGAGAGAGTCCAGAGAAGAGCAACGAAGCTGGTGAAGGGGCTGGAGAACAGGCCCTGTGAGGAGCGGCTGAGAGAGCTGGGGGTTTTTATCCTGGAGAAGAGGAGGCTGAGGGGAGACCTCATTACTCTCTCCAGCTCCCTGAAAGGAGGTTGTAGAGAGGAGGGAGCTGGGCTCTTCTCCCAAGGGACAGGGGACAGGACAAGAGGGAATGGCCTCAAGCTCCACCAGGGGAGATTTAGGCTAGAGATTAGGAGGAAGTTTTTCACAGAAAGGGTCATTGGGCATTGGAATAGGCTGCCCAGGGAGGTGGTTGATTCACCTTTCCTGGAGATGTTTAAGGCACGGGTAGACGAGGTCCTGAGGGACATGGTTTAGTGTTTGATAGGAATGTTTGGACTCGATGATCTGATGAGTCTCTTCCAACCTGGTTGTTCTATGATTCTATGAAATAGATACCTGGTAATTTCCTAAAGCCTGGTGATTCTCACTGGAAGCACTAAAGACTTGCAGAAATAAACCTGTGCTAGCTCCTCAGCTGAAGCCTTTCACAGCCTGGGGGGATTTGTGAACTAAAATACCTGGGTGTGACCTGAGAAGACCGAAAGATGTCCTCTCACTCAGCTGCCAGAATCATAGAATCATAGAACAACCAGGTTGGAAGAGACCCATCGAATCACCGAGTCCAACCATTCCTATCAAGCAGTTAAACCATGTCCCTCAGGAATGCTATAGAGACAATTCCCTGTGGCACAGGAGTGGTGCACACTGCATGCACATGGGTGACTGCAGCTAAGTTCTGGCAGCTGTGCCAGCAGAGCACCCTTGCTATACACATGACTTTGCAAATTTAACTCCAAGGTGATTTAAAGCTAAAGCTTTAAAGCTAAAGGCTTTTATCAATGTTGTGGCTACACTTGAAAATAAGTTTTGTCTCTCTTCTCTTCTCCCACCCTCTCCCCTCCATGCAATCCTGCCAGTAAAATTGCTAAATAATAAAAAAAAAAAACCAAAAACCCAAACAAACAGGGTTTTTGTCTCCATCGATCTGTTGTTGAGGTGGGGTCTGCAGGTCCCACTGGGGCCTAGTGAGGGTTAATTACTGCTGAGGGGTGGGTCAGTCCAGTGGTTTTCATAAATGAGTTGCTGAGAAGCTTGAAGCTCCTTTGAAAGGAACGGGGAAGGAAGATGGAGCTGGCACATCACAGCATCAGAAGAAAGGACTTTTGGGGAGAATCAGGTAGGAACCAGCGCTTGGGGTGGATGTGCTCAGGTGGAATTGTTTTGTTGTTTGCTCAATCTGGAGTATGTGTTTAGCCCTTCTGTAAAGTCCACTTACTGAATCTCAAGGAGACACCGTTCCCTGATAAACTTCTCTGCTTTTGGTTTCATCTGGATGTTGTGGTGTGATTTGTCTGGCAGGGCTGCGGCCTTTAGAATTGTAGAATCATAGAACAACCAGGTTGGAAGAGACACACCAGATCATTGAGTTGTGGTGTGATTTGTCTGCCAGGGCCGTGGCCTTTAGAATTATAGAATCATAGAACAAGCAGGTTGGAATAGACACACTGTGTCATTGAGTCCAACCATTCCTAGCAAAATGCCTTAGCTCAAACCATTGTTAAATGATGTCCTGTTGGGATGTCTTGATTTAAGGGTTGCTCCCCCATAATCCAGTGAAGAGATGGATATCCTCTCCTGCTTTTTTTGTAAGCCTAAATATGGATTTAGCTACCTTACTTCAACCCTGAAAACATAAACAACTTTGACCTCAATAAATATTTATTTAAAGGTGAATGGTAATGCTAGAATGTAAATTGACTGAAGCCCAGAAGCACATAGAGACATTCATTGCAGAAATAACAAGCTTACTTTTTAAAGCTGCTTTTTCTTTCATGAAGCTGGTGAAGGGGCTGGAGAACAGACCCTATGAGGAACAGCTGAGAGAGCTGGGGGTGTTTAGCCTGGAGAAGAGGAGGATGAGAGGAGACCTCATTACTCTCTACAACTACCTGAAAGGAGGTTGTAGAGAGGAGGGAGCTGGGCTCTTCTCCCTAGTGACAGGAGACAGGACAAGAGGGAATGGCCTCAAGCTCTGCCAGGTTGGACTCGATGATCAGATGGGTCTCTCCCACCTGGTTGTTCTATGATTCTATGATTCTCTGTCAAATGCACTGGGATTTTGTCAGTCGGGGATATGTCAGTTTAGAGCCTCCCTGAGAGACCCAAGCAGGGCTTGAATTGACTATCTTGATGTGACAGAATGATGGTGAATTTTGGGATGTCCCTTTTAGAAAACCTGCCAGACAGCATGAAATATTGTTTCTTGGTGTGTGCTCTTTTTAGTCTATTTTTATTGGTTTAATCATGTATGTTTGGGAATTATTTATTTCTCAACATGCAGCAACTTCTACATATCTTAAATCTGGAGTGTGTCTCGATTGTTGCAAAGAGAAACCTTTAACGTCACAGAAGTGTTTGATAGGAATGGTTGGACTCGATGATCCGATGGGTCTCTTCCAACCTGGTTGTTCTAGGATTCTATGAAAAGGAACCTGAAGGCTAAACTATGACAATCTGTGGCGTGTCGTGTTCAGAGTTTGCAGGAGGTGCGGCGTGGCAAGGGTTAAGGCAAATCTGCCTTCTTTCATTGTCCTCAGTCACTGTGTCAGTCCTGCTAGCTGACCTGCCGTGATGTAATATAATATGGACACCGAGGCTTTTAACAAACGTCACTTTGAAACAAAGCATGTGCTTTTGAGAGAAAGTTGTTTGTTTTAACCGAACCAAAAATCAAGCATTCATCATCTTGTCTCCTGTAAAGCACATTGTTCTCTCTTGCTGAAAACTGAAACCAAACCATATGCTGAAAGTGGAAGAATTTTAGAAAAAAAAAAAATTTTTACTCTCTTTCCATCAAGTCTGTGCCTCATTTTTCTAGCTTCAAGGGGAGGGGAAAAAAGCAAAGTAATTGCTGTAGACAGGGTAAAGATGGTAGTTACTATTCCTAGTCCATTACACAAGAGTAGGTGCTTTCAAGTACTTGGAAACAAACATTGTACTAAAATTACTACTGGTTATGGGCAGAATGACTTGTAAATGTCTATATTCTAGGATGGAAATAGTACTTAGGGTGTTGCAGAAAGTGTTCCTTGCACTTTTTGTTCACAGATGTATCTTTGTTCTTACATCTACTCATTTGCCAAGAATTTCCTAAGCAACTAATGATTATGCATACTTCACTTTGGGGCTATTTGGCTGGTAACTTCGCAGAGAAAACTTTTTTCCGAATACTGAATCTTTGGCAGTGAAATATTGCAAAGGTCACCCCTGAACTGACATGCTTAACATATGCATCCAACCTTCTCGCTTGTTTTGAATTTAGCCCCCGAGTTGGTTCTTCATGAGGTTGTAGTGTTAGTTCCTATAAAGGTTGAAAAATATGGCATCAGTTTGGAAATGGGTTTGTAAATTTGGGGACAATTTACTAGCTCTTTCTGATGAAAACGTTTAATGTTTTCAGGATCAAAAATTTACTGTCAGATTCTGTGCATTCATTGGATTTATCTATGTACTTTTTTCATATCTGACTTCCTCTTAGTACGTTCAGTTGATCTCTGCCTTCCCAGCAAGAAAAGAACATGAAGTACTGAGTATTTCTGAAAGATCTTGATTTGCAATCTGAGATCAGAGTTTAATTTGAGTAATCCCGTTGCTATCGCCGACAAACATCTCAGATATTTAAAATGAGATCTTTATTCCAGTTGCTAGTCTGAATTTTGATCTTGCTGTTGACTGTATACATAAGGAAAAAAAAAAAAGGCTTGGGTGGAAATATCATGGGACTCCCATGGCAAGAGGGAAAGGCTGAACCATGCAGGGATGAGCCAGACTCTTCCCATAACAGTTTGCAAGGAGCGTGTCCCTTTTTCGTGGAAAGGGTCATTGGGCATTGGAATAGGCTGCCCAGGGAAGTGCTTGATTCACATTCCCTGGAGGTGTTTAAGGGATGGGTAGATGAGGTCCTGAGGGACATGGTTTAGTGTTTGATAGGAATGGTTGGACTCGACGATCCGATAGGTCTCTTCCAAGCTGGTTATTCTATGATTCTATGTGTTTAATTCCACTTTTTCCAGGTTTTATTACACCTGAGACATCTCTCTGTGTGATGGGTTTGGCAACTGTCTCTAGGAGACAGTGTTTCCAGCCTCATCATAGCCCCAAAACCTGTGGTTGGTGGCTGCTGCTCAAGTGATGGATGTCCACATTTAGGCAAGGTAGATATTTTCTTCTTTTCTTTTTATTTTTTCTTTTTTTTCCTTCCTCTGTTGCATTTGGTGTGGTATTTATCTTTCATTATCACGACTAGTCCTTAGCTGTTTATGATTTAATATCCGGCCCGTGAGGAGGTTTAGTTTTGGACCAGATGATGAACTCTCCATAAAAGCTCACGTCACTGCCCTGTGCAAAGAATAAGCTCAGGTGGAAAAGGGAAGGTGCTAAAAGGAAGGTGTCCACAATGAAACGGACTCCAAACAAGCTGCTGCGGAATCATATGCACAACCTGTTCTCAGCAGTGAAATATTAAAGATGAAGCAGATAAAACAATCTTTGGTATTGAAAATAAGATTGCTGCTTGCATGCATGTGCACTAGCACTGGAGCCCCTCCGCAGATGGACACTATTAAAGGAGTAATCAAATATCAACATATGTTTCATGCAGAAACAGCCCCTGAGCTAAGTGGCTAGCAGGAAAATATTTGGTTTTGTATTAAAAGGTGACCAAGATTTTAAGCTTTTTTTAGGCTAATATTGTGTGGTTGATCTGGTGGTGGTCGCTGGGAACTAGATGTGATCCTTGCCTCAAGTTCCAGTCTAACAAACATATAAAACGGGCGTTTTAAGAAAAAGGATAATGTATAACACTGAATTCAGATGTGGTTTTGTCTCCATTTCTGGTAGATTTTGGCATGTGCTGGCGTAATTTGGATATCAAGAATTTACTTGGTTTTACTGTAATTAAATGGGATAAATATATAATAAATAAATATATCAGGATTACCTAAACTCAGTTTAGTGCAGTCAGAGTGCAGAACAAATGCAATGCTGCACATCTCGCGTGAGCTCCTCCTTTCCCAGTCTGGTAAATATTGCAGTTACCTATTGAATTACTTAGCATGTGACATTTCTGAAACTGATTCTGGACGGAGCAGGGAAAGGACGTTACACAGATTTGCAATCGTCATGTTTAATCTTCCAGTGAGTAATCACAATTCCGTCCAGTTCTAGTCAGACTGTTTGGAGCAGTCTCCTCCCCTGCCTTCCTGGCAGAAAAACAGACAAAATTGTCACTTCCCCAAGTCGCTTCCTCATGCGGCAGCTGAATTCCATCTCTGTCCAGCTCTCCTGTTTCGGGCTTCGCTTCCCCAGTGCCTTTGTGTCTTGTGAATGCTGAGTGCCTCTCCAGTTTTTGACATCATCCCTTCAGTAAATCTGAAAAATCGCTGCTGTAGTTACAGGAATTGGAAAGCACTTTCCCAGAATTACTTATATTTTTAACCACGAGTTCATCAGTGTTTGCTGCTTGAATTTCTGTGAAGCTTTTCCTCCATATAGCCCTGTAGCTCTATTGCATTTAATCTGTTTGCCTGTAATGGTGTTAGGTTTGTTTTAACTTTTATTGAGGCCGTCGATAAGAACCTGTGGATTATTGAACTCGGCAAAATCTGCAACTCTTCCGATCGCATATTACAGGCAACTTCTTGATCTTGCAAATTCACCAAATGTCAGCACAGTGGTACCAATAAAATCACACACATTGCTTTTCTAACCGGGCAAGAATGAGTTGCTCTATTCAAAAATGACTTTCTGAAACAGATTTTCCATGAACTGTTTTGTCAGTGTGTGTGTGAGCGCGTGCGTGTGCACACAGACAATCCCAGCATTCCTGCCACCTCATGGATGAAGTTCCTATAAGCACACACGATACAAGCTCTTCCAGGATCAGATTCATGTGGTAACGTCATTGTTGCACAACCGCTTTCCTCAGCTTTAAAATAAAGACATTAAGTATTAAATCATCCAAAGTTTTTCTACTTCCTTACTATTTTTTTCCCACTGAGAAATTGAAAAGCCAATTTTTTTTTTTTAAGGAAAAAAAAGAACAAAGTGATTACCTGTATCAGCAGTACAGACATAACCTTAGATTAAAAAGGGTTTCATTATCTCCCCTTCCCCACTCCCAAAATTGAAGTTGTTTTCACCTCCTGCTTTGTTGCTGCTTTTCTAATAATAATTTAATATACTTCTTGGCGTGTTCTGTGTGTTACACTAAGAACCCAGCCTGCCAACAATTTAATAGCTCTGCTATGAGATTATAGTTTTCAGGCCATACTCACTTTATTGACACAGTTTCCTTTTACTATTGCTTAATCTCACTTCCCTCCTCTCTCTGCCCACCCCCTCCTTCCCCACCCATCTTATCCACCACATCTTTCTCTCCAAGCCAGTAGAGGGCACTTGGACTTAGTTTCTTGGCTGTTCCAGCCACTAAAACTAGTCAAGCAGTTGCACTTGTAGATTTTTTTTTTTTTTTTTAGTCCTTGTTGTCCCATTCATAGAAACCTGGGGGGGGGGGGGGGGGGTAAAACAAGCAAACAAAAAACCAACCAACCAACCCAGATGAAAACTAAGAAACCAAAGCCCCAAACCTACATGATCAAAACTCATGTTTAGCTCAGGGAAGGGAGAATGCTGCCTGGAGGTGCAGGTGGGGGCCAGAATGTCATAGAATCACCAGGCATGAGGGGCACAGTTTTGGTGAGCTCCTCATCATCTTTGATAGGAATGGTTGGACTCAATGATCTGGTGGGTCTCTTCCAACCTGGTGATTCTCTGATTCTATGATGTGTTTCCTTTTGGAGGCTCTTTCTGAGCATGGAGGGAGGGGGATGAAAGGATGCTCCGAACTGTTTTCACAGGAATTTCTTTGCAGTGGTGCTCTGGGTGATGAAATAATGCTTCTACAGCCTCGGTGAAATGGTGCTTTCTCCCAACTCTAGCTGAGCACAGGACAGCAATGTACAGCTTCAAACCTCCCCACTTCTTACTGCTTTTACTCTATTTTTTTTTTTCTTCTCTAGGACTTACAGTTCAAGCTGGATGTTGTAGCCAGTAAGCTCTATTCAAGTTCTTGTTAATCCTACCCTCCTTCACAAAGAAAAAAAAAAAGCAGTGCCACTGTGTGGTTTATTTATTTCTATTTGACTGAGGAGAGCTCCTGTTTGGCCCTGTTAGGGGTATCACAGGTGAGAGGATTCCTTTGGTACCTAGTCCAGGATCCCAGTGGTTAAAACGTGATGTTGCTGTCTGACTGTGGGGCTGGGGCAGACAAAGGTGAAGAAGTGTCGCTGAGGGATATAGGGTTGATGATAAAAGGGAAATGAGAGTGCTCTGGCTTCTTCTTTGCAAAAATCTAATGTACTTTGTACAGGAAAACAAATAACTTGCCTAAAAAATGTCTGTGCCCAGCAGCGTAACATGAATGTTAAGCAAGCCCCAGGAAAGTGCTTTTAAATTAAAAAGAGGATAAATGACAATGAGTGCTTTTTGTATGTGAAAAGACATATTCCCCACTCCATTCTTTCTTTGTCTTTCAAATGCAGAAGAAACAAAAAGGTCAAGAGAGATTTGGTCAGGAGGAAGTCTCTTCTTGTGCTCTGGTGGATGTGTTAGTGTTCTTCTTTTACTGCCTTGTTCACAATGAAATAAAAACAATGGTAAAGACAAGAGGGACAAAGGCTGTGCCAGGCCAGGTGGCTGTTGCAGAGGAAACATGCTTTACCTATGCGCTTTACCACATGACTTTGAAGAAAAACTGCATCTAGTCTCACCATATCCTTCTCAGAAAGTAACTTTCAATTATCTGCTTGAAACCTATGAAATCTCTTACTGTAAACCTTTGCCTCCTAAAGCAAGTGGGGAAAGCTGTTCTGTAATGTCTGGTATGAAATATAAACAGAGTGGATGAGAGAGAATTGTGTAGAGTTCAGCAAAGACAACTCATTTGTGATTTACATCTGTCATAAATTGAATGGTTGGACTCGATGATCCGGTGGGTCTCTTCCAACCTGTTTGTTCTATGATTCTATGAAATATATATAAAATTATATATACTTATATATAATTATATATAATTAATATATAAAGCTATATTATAATTATGTTATATAAATATATAAATTTCTATAAAAATATAAAATTATATTATAATTAATATATAAAATACAATCCTTTCTGTGTTTTCAGTTAATGTATATGTCAACTGTATAACTGTTATGTGACACATAATTGCCTGGTTACTTACATAATTAATTATAGAATCATAGAATCACCAGGTTGGAGGAGACCCACCAGATCATTGAGTCCAACCATTCCTATCAAACACTAACCCATGTCCCTCAGACACGTTATAACACGAAAAGACCAGACGGAATATCTTCTGCCCAAAAGGACCCTGTCCTGTCCACAACATGTTCCAACCCTGAACGTCTTCCTGAAGCCCAAGCTGCAGAGATACTGATCAATCCAGAGATTTTGGAGGGAGGGGTAGGATGAGGTACCCCCAGGTGTCCTTTCCCTTCACTGGTGGGTGTGGAGTGACTCATGGAGAACACGGTTTAGTGTTTGATAGGAATGGTTGGACTCGATGATCCAGTGGGTCTTTTCTAACCTGGTAATTCTATGATTCTATGCTGCATAGAAAGAAGACTGGGAAGGATTTGGCCCTCAGACAAGTTAGCTCAGACAATTAAATACCAGATGCAATCATATCTGCACGAGTGAAACAGGAGTCCTGTCATACCTGTCACAATAGGCTGAGCTTGGACAGACAGCGGAGTTCTTAATGAGAAAGTTTTGCATATAACTGGACTCCTGGAATCTTTAACTCATCATCTATGCAATCTCAGCAGAAGAGCCACTGCACAATCAGTCACTTTTAAAAGGAAGTATTCTTACCCTACAGTCTGCACCACTCCACAGTATTCACGGTTCTGAAGCTGAAACTAAAAAATAATTTGCCAGCATTTCCAGTGTTATTTCTAGTGTGAATTCATCTGGGTTTAAAAAACACACTCAGCAGAACCTGTGCAGAACATGTGTTATCGGTTCTGTCATTCACACAAGAGGGTTCCAGTTGTGGCCGTGGCTCCTAGAACTATAAGATTTTCTGATACTGAAAATGGTGAAACTCTTCTAAAACTAATACACATTTCAGTTTAATAACGGAAAAAAGTGTATTCTGAACTCTCCCTTTAAGATAAAGGATGGTTCCTACCCAACAGGGTGTCTGAAGTTCCTGGTATTCAAAGTCAGCACTCTGGTTCAGGCAGATATGAGTCATGGATCCAGATCAAATTTTTGTGCAAATGAGGCAAATGTTCAAGTTCTTTAAGCAGTTGGGACAAGGCACATCACTGCACTGAGATTTCTTTGGTGATAAGAAAAAAGCATTTAAGCCTGTTGTCTGAAGCAATTAGCAGTTTACTGTTTAATCACAGCTTGTGGATTGAAAGAGAAGTTATTTGGAAGGAGGCAGACACTTGGATAACACTATTTAAAAAAACCAAAACAACACCCTAAATTTAATTTTGAGGTCCTTGTGCTCTAAACTGCTGTATTTTCATCCTTAGAAAGTTGGTATTTCTGACTCTCCAAGCATTTGAATCTTATGATGGGTAAAGGCCTAATCACCAGAGTCAGGAAGATGATTTTTTTAATATATATTTTAACACAGCCTGGAAGAAGGAGAAAAATAATTTGTCAGTTGGCCTAGTAATTGTACTAAACTCCCCCATAGCTTTGCCTGGCATGAGGAAGGGTGGGGTAACCTGCTTAGGTGGTATTTCCATTGAGCAAATCTTATCAGTGGTGTCATTCCTGTAAGCCAGTCATGCTCTTGGAAGGGAAAAGGTGGCACAGGCTGGAGTTCTGAGGTTTTTGGGGTGTTTGGGGAGCCCAGGATGGACACAAACTTGTGCTTCCACTGCAGGATGATGTGTACCCATGTGCAAGGGTCAGAGAAGCATGCGTTCACCTAACTGAAACTGAAGAGTTGGCACAAACTTTCTCACTTTTTGTCTTCAGGTTTATTGACTTCAGGCCAAATAAGCCAGAGGCAGACATTAAAAAAAAAAAAATAAAAAGGGCAGTTTGCCAGCAAATTCTGAGATGGCAGCTATGAGGAGTGGGGATGGAGACCTGTTTGTGGTTTAAGCTTCAGCAATAAGCTACTTCCAGCTTTTCCCCCACAGGGAGGGGATTGATTTATTATATAAAGTGAGTGTCACCAGGGTGAATCTGGGACAGCAGCATAAACCTGTGCTTCCCTCTTGGTGTAAATATACCTGTGTAGTACGTGAGACAAAATAAAAGTTGTGGTTAATTAGATAATAATAAGCATAGTGAGGAAGAGTTTTTCATGTAGAGTTTTCCTGACCATAATCTCGCTATAGTGAATAAAAACTTGAAATAAAAAGCACGCAAAAAAGCACATTGTACACTGATACAGAGTATTGGTTCAAAAGTTTGTTTGCAGGGCTATCAGAACTTAGAATCATAGAACAACCAGGTTGGAAGAGACCCATTGGATCATCGAGTCCAACCATTCCCATCAAACACTAAAGCATGTCCCTCAGCGCCTTGTCCACCCGTCCCTTAAACACCTCCAGGGAAGGTAAATCAATCACCTCCCTGGGCAGCCTATTCCAATGCCCAATGACCCATTCCGTGAAAAATTTTTTCCTAATGTGCAGTCTAAATCTCCCCTGGTGGAGCTTGAGGCCATTCCCTCTTGTCCTGTCCCCTGTCACTTGGGAGAAGAGCCCAGCTCCCTCCTCTCCACAACCTCCTTTCAGGTAGTTGTAGAGAGCAATGAGGTCTCCTCTCAGCCTCCTCTTCTCTAGGCTAACTTGCTCTAACTTGCTAGATATTAAAACTAAAACCAAAAACCCAAACATTCACCACTTCACATCTGCCGCTGGCTGATAAACTACATGGTGTTTCCTTGCTTCTAATAAAGATCACACAGCAGCTCATACTCTATCAAAGCTCAGAGGCCAAATAAATGCAGAGCTCACGTCTGAGGGCCTGTGTCCTGGTTTTATTGGTATGTGTTACAGAGGCAGAGTCGTGAGAGGATTGTGAAATGCAACTTCCCATGTGCATAATGCTTTTTGAATGTCTTGGTGCAGATTTTCTTAAGAGATATCTCTGTTCTTAGAAAGACCACGTCTGTGCTCTGAGAAATCGCTTCTTTAGGCTTGTCAATAAAACTCTGGAGAGAGAGAGAGGGAGGGTGAGAGTGTATTGAAAGAACATCTCTACTGAGTGCAGCTAAGAGTAGAGTTTGCAAGGTACAGGCTGGTTTATTGGAACCAAATGATGGATTTTTTGCAGGATTGATTATTCTGTGAAGCAGGAACAGTGGTTCCTTCTTCAAAGCCTACTCGGTGACAATGGAATTGAGGCAGAAACCCTAATTCTGGAACCTGATACATCCAGGAAGATTTGGGGAATCTATACCCAGCCCTGTGTGAGTGACTGATAAACTATCTGAGAGCTCCTCCTTGTTTGTACCAGAAGCCGTTGGTGCTATCTATGTCAGAGACAGTTATAGAAAGAGAAACTGCTGACTATGTTTCCAAACAGAACACTTTTGAATATGTGCTTTAAAAGAAAAAAAAAAATCTTAGAATATCTGGAGTAGGACAAAGTGACATAACATCGGTGAGGGGCGAGTTCGGGTTTGGAAAGGGCAGATAGAGCTGAATGAAATAAGCAACTGAAATCTGAACACAAGAGCTTCCAAACAGTCTTCATCAATCAAAATGATGCTCATTGTGGCTCACTTGGGAAGGCATTAAAATATTTCATGATGAACTTAGAGATGGGGGAATCTCTTTAGATAAAGTAGTATTTCCTGGAATGAGATGCAATAAGGCATTTACAGGTTGGATCACAGTCATCGCAACCAACTTAATTTAACCCTTTTCTGATTTTAAATCACCTGATTAAAAGCTGTTTGTTCACGATGATTCATCAAATAGTTTGTATAAACAAGCTGTGTCCTGTGATTTTTTTTTTCCATAGAGTCCAGGAGAAGTGTTCAGTTCTTTGTCACATGACTGGCCACAAGTCACATTCTGTTATTTCTGTTTCCTGTTTGACGACTGAAATAAGAGATGGCAGGTCTTGCAGATTATCTATCTGTTATGCAAATAAACCCCCTGGCTTTTGAGAATTGTCCTGAGCACACTTTTTTTTTTTTCTGACTCTCAACTCTGCATATCTATTTGATAGGAATGGTTGGACTAGATGATCTGATGGGTCTCTTCCAACCTGGTTATTCTGTGATTCGATGAACCACTTTCTTCATCTCTCTGTTAAAAGTCAGTTTGAAGGTTCCATAGACAGACTGTGCAGCACAAGAGGGAGGTTATTCTCCCTCTGTACTCAGCACTGGTGAGGTCGCTCCTTGAATCCTGTGTTCAGTTGTGGGCCCCTCAGCACAAGAAGGATGTTGAGGCTCTGGAGTGAGTCCAAAGAGCAACGAGGCTGGTGAAGGGGCTGGAGAACAGGCCCTATGAGGAACGGTTGAGAGAGCTGGGGGTGTTTAGCCTGGAGAAGAGGAGGCTGAGGGGAGACCTCATTGCTCTCTACAACTACCTGAAAGGAGGTTGTAGAGAGGAGGGAGCTGGGCTCTTCTCCCAAGTGACAGGGGACAGGACAAGAGGGAATGGCCTCAAACTCCACCAGGGGAGATTTAGGCTGGACATTAGGAGGAAGTTTTTCATGGAAAGGGTCATTGGGCATTGGAATAGGCTGCCCAGGGAAGTGGTTGATTCCCCTTCCCTGGAGGTGTTTAAGGCACAAGTAGATGAGGTGCTGAGGGAAATGGGTTAGTGTTTGATGGGAATGGTTGGACTCAATGATCCAATGGGTCTCTTCCAACCTGGTTGTTCTATGATTCTAAGTATTACTGCACTGGCAAAACCTGCAGGCAAGCACTAATATAACATGAGTTAAACATGAAACTGTGCAAAGGCCACTGCAGGTCTGTCAGATCACATAAAAATAGTATTTTCAGCTGTGGTGGGCATGCTGTTAGGGCCCTGGCTTATTGTCTGTTAGTGATTGAAAAAGAGGAGGGGAAAAAAAAAAAGTAGTACAAGTAAATGATGGTTGAGGAAGAGATTTATAACGATCCCACATTTGTTTCCTGTAGCCTACATAACAATTCTTCTAATAATCTCAGCCACATCATTCACTTAACATTGGTTAAAATAAAAATGAGAGATCACAAGATAAGGTCATGCAGAAAACAAAGAATGTTAAATTAGTTCTGTCTGCTAATAAAATATTTTTTTAAAAAAAGGTACTTTTAGTAAGATATTTGAGGGGTGAAAAAGTGAATATTTAAGTGGTGTCTTACAGCAAACTTGCAGTTATTTGGCAATATTGTTCTTGCTGATCCTAGTTCCCTTTCAGTTCCCTTTGAAAACTAAGGGGGCTGAGGGAGAAGGGAGGAGATGTACATGAAGCACAACCCATCATACAGAATAGATGTCAAGTTGTAAGAATAATATGTATTAAATTTCCATTTTTAAAGCCTCTATGAGTTATCAAGCAGTAAATAAGGCATAGAATGTACCTTGTCCCTTGCTGTTCCTGGAGGTGGCAGAGTCTGGTTGAGTCTGCACGTTGGGTAATTCACCCCCAGGAAATCAAGGGCTGATTATAGTTGAAGTTGAAGTGCTTTATGAAATCACATCGATGAAACCAGGATTCTTCTCGGGTCAGAGCTGGAAAGTTTTGATAAAGTTTCATTTCAACTCATTTCAGGAGAAAAACAGGGGGTTTGACTATACGATGGCTTAGACTCAAGTTCTGTCTAGTCTCAAAAAGAAAAATACACAATTTTCAATTCTAAAATATGAGACTTTTTTTAACACTTGGAATAAATCCAGAAATTCACTGTCTCTCAAGCCAAAGTTAAGACAGACTTTCTGCAGAACTAAAGTTTTATTTTCTGGGTTTAAGTGTTTGGGTGGGTGCAGGTTAAGTGCATTTTGTTGTAGTTTGGTTGGAACAGAATACTTCCACTTCAAGCTGTGTTGTAAGAAATAAATATTTCTAATTTTTGCGTGAATTTGCTAGAAGAGCAAATCCAAATGAGAACTATTGTTTGCAGAAATCTCTCTATTCCCTGTTATAGCAGGTTGGGCTTTCCTTGAAGTGCACCAGGAGCAGCTCTGTCTCCAGAAGACAGTTAATGACCATTATATGCTTCCAAATTCCCATTTTGCTCTCACATGAAAGTGAATTTCATAATTATGAAATGGGTCATGGGTAATTTCCAGATGCAGTTCTTTTTGGATGAAGAAAAGGGGGATTTCTGTTGTGGCAGCTTTTAGTTTTGTGAAGCCTGTTTGGAACCATTGCTTTCATTTTGGTCGTTTAAACAGAGAGATTTACCTGTAGTATATAAACAGCGGAAATCATCACAGCAAAGTTTACGGAATTTTGTGAGACTGCGACTGGATTAGATTTATACAGCATAAATATAATAAAACAATACTAGCAAAATTTGATTTTGTGACATATACACAGAGTCGAAGTGTAAATCAGTATTTTCCTCAGTTTATTCATTGCCCTAATTTTAAGCTGCAGTTTCTACTGTGCAAGCTGGACGTGCAATTTTTTTTATATTCCTATTTTAATAATAAAATAATAAAAGAATTTTAAGAAAATGCTTCACTGACATCCTTGTCATTTCAGGATACTTCTGTGCTCTGGACCTCTGAGGTTGTTTATATGAGGAAAAGCAACTCTTGGAAAAAAAAATATGTTAAATAATTTTGCTGGAATCACTTCATTCGGATTAAGTTTTATTCAGAGGTCAGTACAAGGGCAGCTCTGCAGAGTCTGTAGTGGACTTCATAGAATGTTGGGGTTTTCTGCATTTCAGGATCAAAGTTCTTCTAGGATAAGATCTTCCATTATAAACAAGTTGGGTTAGTGGTGTTTGGGGTTTGGTTTCTTTTTGATTTACTTCATTTCAGTCAGTTGGTTGCACTTTCAGGCTGGAAGGACTCTCAATACTGTGCTGGTCTCCCAATGGAGAGGCTTTTTAAGGGAGGCAGTTTTGCAGCTTGTCCGAAAGATGCTCAGGCTCTGGGTTTGCCCAGCTCCCCTGGACAGAGAGAGCTTTGTCTCTGCCTCTCATATGCTCCATCCTGAGCTTTGTGATCTGCATTTTCCCAGCGGGGAACAGCTGTCACGGTGACTCATAGACTGAAAATCAACCTTTGATGTAACTGTGTCTCTAACCATGTAGCATGTTCTCCTGTTCCTTGTCCAGTCTAGTTTGAAGTGATTCAAACACCACTCCTGTTAGCAAAATATTCCACAGTCTAGGAGACTGTGTTCCTATTCAGCCTAATTTGATTTCAACCCACACTATTTCATGTCAGTCTTTAATGGTTACATGTCACATATTTTAAGCTGTTATCATATCCTCCCTTAGTCATAACTTTACCAAATTACATGCATTCAACCTTTCTGTTGTTGTCTTTTTTCCTCCTTTCTCTTTTTAATAACTAGACTTCTGACTAAAGTAATTATTTTTCTGCTCTCTGAGTAAGCAATAGAACCTTAGAAACATGAACATTGAGGGGGGTGGATTTTTTGAAATTAAAGTGAGTTCTTACAGAAATATTAAAATATACTCAGCAAAGTAATAAACTCCTTTTTTTAATTAAAAGGATTAAGTTTCTTTTTTAGATAGAAGCCTTTCTGGAAAGATTACAAGTTGTGCAAATGAAGTCTGTTTGTTCTCGTGGTGTTTTGTTTCTTTTTTAACGATTCCCTTCCCTGTCAGCTCAGAGCTCCTTGCAGTGGTTAGTTTTGTAGGATTCTAAAATTAACTGGTGACTTATTTTTTTTTTTTTTCCCCCAGGGTCTTCCACGATGTGATTTACGTTAGCACATTTTTATTTATGTGAAATTATTCATGTTGACCTTAGCCAAGACAATAAATGGCCCCTTTCAAACAAATTGACCGGCTTTGGGAGCTGAGTGAAGGTTGGAAGAGGAACAAGGAGTAATAAGGAGACAGCTTGGAATTTTAAACTGATGTTAGGCTGGTGTCTGAGCAGGCAGGGAGGCTGCTGCCTTTCCTCTCTCTCTCTCTCTCTGCATGAAGTGTTCCAGGGCAGGAATGGCCCTTCCTGACAGTGGGAATTGTTTAACAGCTGATCCCTTAATAAAGTGGAAGGGACTGAAATAGCTGGGAATAGGAAACTCCTGCAGGATAGAGAAGGAAAGCCCTAGAGATTGGTGGGAATGGTTGGACTGGATGAGCTGGTGGGTCTCTTCCAACCTGGTGAATCTATGATTCTATGAAAAGTGAGTAACTGAAGGAGAAGACGGAGCTGCAGTGCCCACAGGGAGCGGCTTCTCTCCCTTGGCAATTAGTTAAGTTTGCTGGTGGGATTGATCCTATCACAAACGTGGACACAGTGATGCAGAGCCACACATCACATGTCCAACAACAACAACAAAAGTGATGCATTCTTTCTCCCCATAAAGCCTTTTTTTTTATTTTTTCCCCTCTTCTCCTTTTTCAAACGTCTAATTGTCAATTAGAATCATAGAATCATAGAACAACCAGGTTGGAAGAGACCCATCGGATCATCCAGTCCAACTATTAAATTAAAAATAGCACTTTTTTCTTTTTTTTATCAAATGGATAGGGAAATGCTATTTTCCAGTGTGATCGGAGAAGAAAACTTTACAAGCTGGGGGAGGGGAGTAACAACAAAGCACTTATTCTTCCCTTTCCCCTCCCCCAGTAGAGGGAGGAAGCAGAGGAGTGGTAGTAGAAGTAGGAAGAAGAAAGGAATTAAAAAAGTAAAGAAAACTTGAAAGTGGAGTAAGGAAAGGAATTTAAAGGGGAATGGTGCACTTCTGAGCTAATCTTTGTAAATGGGAAATGGTAAATTTTCCTGCGAGGGAATGAAAATTCAGGGTTTGACGAGCTATTTGCTTTAATTCAAGCACGTGCCTTGTCCTGCTGATATCAGTTTAGTTACTCAGATTTATTCCAGCTGCAAGGTGTGGCCTAAAGCTTTAGGATAAAACAGAGATGAGAATATTTGTGTAACATCCTCACTGCTCATATGTTAGGAGAGAGGCAAGTCAGTTAGATAGTTTCACTCAGGAGGTTTCATAACCTTTAAGCTGGGCGTGTGCTGATGCAGTTTGGTGGCAGCAGCGTTCGACAGGAGTTAAGCTTTGTGTGTTGCATGCTCTTTTCTGAGGGATTAGTCCAACCACCTGTTACTAAAACATGAAACTCGGGCAGCAAAACAATTACATCCCCTTCCAAATGCACACAGAGAGGGCACACCTTGGGCTGAAAGAACCGCCGAGCCAAGAAAATTAGTGGAGGGAACACACCAGCTTTTGTCTTTCAACACGAAACGGCTTCCAGCAGCTTTCCCCATGTGCCAGCTTTGCATTTCTGTGATTTTTCTCCTCTGACTTCATGCACACACATGTGCACGTACACACATGCACACACACACACACACACTGGGACGAAAGCTGCTGGCGGAGCCCTCTGATCACAGTTGCTCCATTCAGACTCTAGATAAACAAAGATAAGCAAAGTAGATGTTACATGTGGACGGGAGCATGTGATTTTCCAATTGCAGACGCACCACATGGACAAAAGATACATAACACTGACCAGTGCACCGGTATGAGAATCCTTTCCGAGTCCCTTTTTCTAAATCTTGGTTTCAAATACAAACATCTTTGTTTTAATTACCCTTGCGTACAGCTGGCTTGAAAAGCAGGGTTTCCAGTTTGCAAGGATTTCTTTCTTTTTTTTTTCCCCCCCTTTTATTTTTTTTTGTTTGGTTTGCTTGTTCGTTTTTCGTCTCTCTCTGGGTACCGGGGCAATGAAATTTTCTAAATCCTCTGCAAACTGAGCCCCATGGGCTGCGGAAAATTGACGTGAACAGCAGTGGAGGTGCCGCTGGCCCAGCAGCTGCCCCGCTGGCTAGGCCGGACTCTGCCTCGGTGGCTGCTCCGCAAACCCCAGGATGTTTGAAATAACACGTTTGGGGCTTAGCAGATTGTGATGATCCAACAAAACCTTGCTTTGTCAGAAAGTTTCTCTGAGCGGCTTCACTTTTGAGTAACTCACTGCAGCTGACCCAAGAGAGTAAAAGCCTCGGCTTTCTTGGGGCTGGGAGTATATAAATAACTGATAATGCCTGCCCAAAGTTCTCCCGGTGGGATTAATAGTGGGGCATAAATATTTATAACAAAAGTGAGTTGTCCTTGAATTCGATCTGGAGCCACCGCTCAGTTTTGAATGGAATGGAGCCTGCTTAGACCAGACTTGTGTTTGGGCCTGAATTTCTGCTCTGGGAACTATTAAAGCAGAGGCTGTTTGGCCTCTCATGAATGCAGCTCAGTAACGACCTTTCTGAAAACTAAAACTGGGAAAGTTCCTCATTCCTCGTTCCTCCTTACAGGGCAGAACACTTAGTTTTTGACTATGACCTGGACCAGTGTAAGTCCATGTTTACTAGCAGTGTCTGAAAACAGCTATAAACCCTTCGTTCATTTACTTAGCAGCTGTAAAGGATAAATAGGTGTGTGAGAAGGCAGCAGCCACCCTCTCTTCCTCATTCACTGACTCCAGCTATGCAGAAGATGAAGGTTTGCAACACCAGGTTGCTACTGACCGTGTGGCGTCAGTTTTGCTTTTTTTTTTTTTTTTTTTTTTATTTCCTTAGCAGAGAGGGTTTGGGTTAAAAGAGGAAACAAAAAAGTGCAGCCATTCCTATCTGAAAACCAGCCTTGAGCTCCTGGTGGTTCTTTTCTTTTTTTCCTTTCAAAACACGAGCAAGATTAAAAATAAATAAGTGTCAGCGTGCTAATGTTTCAGTTTCTAATCAGTTCACAAATGGCAGGAAATTAACTGGCTTTTCATGAACATCTGTTCCACTTCTGGCTTGAAAGGTTGGAGGCAAATGCTATCTGTCACATTTAATAGTGAGCATCAGTAATAAATATACTTTTCATTTTTCACACATGATCCCTCCCCTACTTCTCTGTTAGACTTTTGAAATAGTACCTTGTAGCCAAACGCATTGTTTTCTTTTCCTCTTTTTCCTCTATTTTTTTTTTGGGGGGGGGGGGTGTAATGTAATTACACTGTTAATTAAAAGAATGACAAACAGCCTCAGAATAAGGATCAGGAAAAAAGTTGTGCTTATGGTACTGCAATGCTCTACACCTGCTGGGAGTGTTATGAGTGACTATAACAATACTTGCACTGAGTTCTTCTCAAGTTAAACTTCTTTGAAAACTTCATAATGGCTTGGGAAGCAGAGTTTCTTAGCCATATTATTTATTTTTAAGTGACTTGAGGAACTAAAGATCTCATTGCTGTAGCAACAGCCTCTATGGGGATGTCACATCGAAGTAGCTTTATTTAATTCACCTTTTGGTGCATAGTGTTCCCGTCCAGCCAGATTCTTCAGGCTAAAGTGACAGTTTTCCACAGCACAGGTGTAACTCAAATTGCACTGAGCTTATTTTTTTTTAAGGTTGATAGGAATGAGTGAACATCTAACCCCTCTGGTGGTTAGTTTGTCCCCTAGGAGAGACGCCTACCACTGCCTTGCCTCACACTGGGGCTGGAATGTCTGCCCGTTGTGCTCTTTTTATTGCTGTTGGTACAGTTTACTCGACGTTGTGTCTTCATTTAAAAAGCTGACAAGCATCCAGGGTTTCTTGTTGACTAGTACAGGGTGAAAGGGAATTCTCAAGCCCAGAATCATAGACTGTAACAGCTGCACTTTTCTTGGTTTTGTGCAGACACAGAGCTTGAAATCCTTGACTGAAAAAAGATATCAGGATTTCTACATTATACTCTCATACCAGTGATTACTCTTTAAGTTGATTTCAGTTCCAATTCAAAGAAAAGTTGCTCTAGAGAACAGAGAAGCTAAATTAAAACCTCAAGCAACGCATGGCACAGACCCCTTGGTCTGAGCAATCTGCAGCTGGAATAAAGAATGACAGCCCAGATAATGCAACAAATGGCCAAAAAAGCACCAAAAGCTTCTCGGATTCCCTCGTGGGGTCCAAAGAGGAGGACATTAATCAGGACAGACAGAGGAATCTGTAACCAAACAGGTTTGGCTATTACACAAGAATACCTTGCAAACATGAAACTAGGGGAAAAGATCTTTATCGTTATCTCACATGCAAAAACATACAGAAGGGAAACTCAAACAGTATTGTGCGCTGTGGTACTAGGGTATGACTGCAGATGGATGTGTTAGCTTGTTTTTCTTCGTTACTGCCAGTAATTACTGGCACCACATTGAATGTTCAGTAAAAGTACTTCCCTCTGTTTGCTCAGCATCAGATTTTGATAGGAATGGTTGGACTCGATGATCCAATGGGTCTCTTCCAACCTGGCGATTCTATGATTCTATGAGTGTCTACCATTATGCTACCACTTCAGAACTCCTAAGTGCTTCACGACAGAGAATAAAGACATTTGTACATATCGAAGTGCCAGCAGGTTTCTACATTCCCCACCAAGGTCAGGCACTTTTTCCACTTTCTAAATGTATCTCACACTCCTATGTTTGTCCTATTTCTGGAGAAACTCAGAACTCTGTAAATTTTCCCTTAAGTTTCTGGTGTGCCCCAGAACAACCTGTTCTTGAAAAACAGCCATGAAACGAAATAATCATCTCGTATTTTTACTTTTAAATACAGACAATTATAAATCTTCAGAATGAGGTAAATATCCTAAGAGGAAACCTCATATGAAGAATTAAAGAGACTTTTTTTTGGATGCTAAGTGCTTGTAATATACCAGGTGTTGATTCACCTTCTCTGGAGGTGTTTAAGGGACAGGTGGACAAGGTGCTGAGGGACATGGTTTAGTGTTTGATAGAAATGGTTGGACTCGATGATCCGATGGGTCTCTTCCAACCTGGTGATTCTATGATTCTATGAAAAGCTTTGTCTAAAAGGCAGATAGAATCATAGAATCACCAGGTTGGAAGAGACCCACCGGATCACTGAGTCCAACCACATCCCTTGCCCCTGCTCACCTCTACTGCCCTTTGGCTATCTAGGTCTTGTGGCTGTCACTTTCCATAGACATTGCCTAACACCCATTGATATGATCAACGTTCCAAACAGAAGCCCTTTATCCCTGCTATTAATCATCTTGCAAAGTTACTCTATTGCAGTTACTGGCACTTAATACCGGAATAAGATGCCCCATTTGTCCTTAAATGATATGGATTTATGATTTGGTATTGTAGGGTCAGAGTCTACTGGTCTGTCTTCTGGCCTCGTGAAGCTCTTAATGCCTACATTGAGCTTGATTTGAAAACCCTTACCTGACAACTCGCCATAGAATCACCAGGCTGGAAGAGACCCACCGGATCATCGAGTCCAACCGTTCCTATCAAACACTAACCCATGTCCCTCAGCACCTCGTCCACCATGGAACAACAGAGAGACCCACTCTGATGATGGTGGTTATTCCACTCTGAGCCATCTAAAAAGCTCCACACAGCAAAAAAAAGCTTATTGAAAAAATAGGTGTATATGTGAATATTTGTGTGGTTTTGTGTGGGGAGAATTTCTAATGAGGGTTCCAGAATTCTTTATTTTTTTTAAATACGTCTTTTCTGCAGATTTTATTTCCCCATCTCTTACATGTGTTTTTTGCATAATACTAACACTAACCTTTGAGTCACCCACATCCTGGTATGCATCACCACATTTTCTGCGTGAAGCAGAAGACAATCTTTATGTAGTATCAGACACAAAGAGTGTAATAATTTGTATTTCTTTCCTTCTGAAAAGGAGGGTGAGATAACTGCAGTGGAAAAGTCTTACACAAAACCTCTTCTGCAAAAAATGTCTTTGGGGAAATGGCATCCTCTTTAATCCATTTAGCTTGTGTGCTGTTCGGTTTGTTAAAAAGATGTTGTATTTCTCCAATTTCTTCATTTTCTGGCTTACTCTTACTGCTATAGAAGCCCAAGTGCCCTCTGTCTGCCATAGTCCTGCCCACCCCACACTAATGTTGCAGACAATTCCTATCTTTCAAGCTGTTATGGTTTTCATAGCTTTTGTTCTATTTTAGGGAGATCTTTGTATTTAATTTAAAGCAAGCCTGTTGGGGCTGTTTCTTGGCTTGTTTTTTTTTTTTTTTTAGTATCTGTGTGTTGTTTATGTATGTTCCTAGCACTGCAGAGCTAAAAGAGCTCCGTGAAAACATAAAGCCAGGATGTGCAACACACTCAAAGTGGGATGTGTTTTTCCCACACTGTAGAACTTGGGCAGCTCTGGATTTTTTTTTTTCAAGCACCTCAGCAGGGTAGATGTCAGTTCCCCCTCATCATCTCAGTCGGAAGATCAGTTTGTCTAGGAATACAGAGAATATTTCACTTATTTAGATTTTTTTATTTCCCTGAATCTTGACCTCTAAGCTTCCTCCCAGCCTGGATTGTGTTAGGCTAAGATGGTAAATTCTTTTAAGCAGTAGAGCAGATGAAGCAAAGCTAACATTTATGCCAGAGTGAAATAATACTAATACCGATAATACTAATAATACCACCAATAATACCAATACCACCAATCACAGAATCACCAGGTTGGAAGAGACCCACCGGATCATCGAGTCCAACCATTCCCATCAATCACTAACCCATGTCCCTCAGCACCTCGTCCACCCATCCCTTAAACCCCTCCAGGGAAGGCAAAGAAGTTTCAACCTTTCCTAAAAAGACAAGATAGGAAAAAAACCAAAAAATACAATGAGGTTCCCAATACCACCTATACCACCAATACTAATAATGTAATCGTATATACTAGCTATTAATGAGTTTATTGGTTTTAATGCAGGTAAACTATAACACTATTTGGTGTTAATGGTTGGACTCGATGATCTGGTGGGTCTCTTCCAACCTGGTGATTCTATGATTCTATGAACATGAAGAATCAACAGGAAGAAAAAGTACTCTGATTGTATTCAGGATACTCAAGGTTTTGCTCCTGCTGGACCTCTTCTGTCCATGTCCATCGATCTCTGTTTACAGGTGGAACCCCCAGAGCAAAGCAAAGAGTCAGGTAATTTCTTTTAGGAGGATTCTAATTCTTCTCAGAGGTTTCATGGAAAGGGTCATTGGGCATTGGAACAGGCTGCCCAGGGAGGTGGTTGATTCACCTTCCCTGGAGGTGCTTAAGGGACAGGTAGATGAGGTCCTGAGGGACATGGTTTAGTGTTTGATAGGAATGGTTGGACTCAATCCGATGGGTCTCTTCCAACCTGGTGATTCTGTGATATTATCAGTGCCCAACCATGGGATGAGCTGGGATGAACTGAATGGAGGTTTGCTAACCACTCACAGCCTGGGAAGCAGATCAAAAGTTAGATGCTTAGGTGGCTTTTGAGGAGCTGCCTTGAAGTTTTCCATCTGTAAAATGGAAATGGTGACACTCACTTGATGTTAACACACACGCGGAAGAGGTGTAAAAGTGTTTTATGTAAGTCTGCCGTTGTGTAACTATAGCTACTCTATAGACAACTCTTCACAAAGCTTTAAAAAAAAGTTTTAAAGGCTAAAAAAAAAAACCTCAATTAAACATAAATATTCTGCAAAAATATTATGACCCACCATGGAACTTCAGAAATTTCATTTCATCCAGAAAACAAACAAAACAGGGAGTGGATTATAAAGAACACAGTTTTTTATCTCCACAGTCCTCATTTATGTTGAAGGGGGAGGTTTACAGCAAAAACAAAACCCAATCCCTTTACACTCACAAATTGCTTACGTAGTAGAAACCTTAAACTCTCATTTGTAAAACTTTTAATGTTTTGGGGGGGAAAAAAAAGGGTGTTCCAAGTCCTGTTTTCACACTAAAGTCTCTGTCTGCCCACAAAATAGATACACAGTCAGTCCAAGCTGGTGAAAGGCAATCACAGAAAGAGCACCCAAGACAGTTAAATGAAGTCATTCTGTCTGGAGCTGGGGGAGAAACCCCTTGGGTGTTGCTGCTCTTCTAAGAACCCCAAAGCTTTTTGTCAGTAGTTCAGCACATACCTGACCAAAAAAAAAAAAATAAAAGGAGAAAAAAAAAAAGTTGTCCAACCGGTTTTGTTGTTTCAGCTGTGCTGAAGCAGGGGAAGCAAACAAAGCTTTAGCATTTCAATTAAGTCTCAGCTCTTGAGATATTTTCAAGTAAATATTTATCGTCTTGATGCCCTCTGAGTAGCTCAGTGGCAACACTTTATAGTTAACAAGTTGTTTGTTGCTATCGGGATAAAATAGTGTATTTCTTACAAAGAGGGGAAAAAAAAATCTCATCCTTAAGTTCCTTCCTTCAGTGAACACATGAAAAAATAGTTGTTTTCTTGTCTCCTAGGCTGGATTTTATAACTACAAAAGGCAAGTCTTCCATGTGTGTTTTAACACTTGACCAGATCAATGATTTGGGATATCAAAGCTTCTCCATCTCAATACAATTTGCAGTAAATGTAGGTTTTTTTTTTTTTTTTTTACTGCCTTCAGGAAGTGGGCTGCCAGGCACTGAGATTCTTTCTGCTCCAATAATATAAACAAGCACCAAAGGAAGTCAGGTCAAAGTCTCATCTCTTCCTTTCTACTCCGCGCTGGCATGAAGAAGAAGAAAGTTTTGATTTCTTTTGCTGCAGCTTTCGAGCCGAAATTAGCAGTAAACCACGAATGCATGTTCGCGTCGTCTTTTCGATATTTTTCCAAAGGGCTTCCAATTAACTGGCAATAATCCCAAATTCGCAAGAAGCTGCAGCTTTTATTGTGACTTGGCAACTTCAAAGTAACGGCAGCCGTGAGATTATCCAATTGCAATTCTTGGCAGCAGCTGTTAAATCTTAAATTGCTGAAACATTATCTTTGATGCAGCTTGATAGATCCTAGCAGAACTGTATGTAGGTTTGCAGCGAAAAATCCCAAACTTGTGTCCTTTTCCCAGTAAAACTAAAAGAATTTAACTAAAGAGGGAAAAGGCCTTAGGAAAGTAGCGATCACCAGACAGCATGGAGACAGTTTATCTCTTTGATCAAAAGATACTGGTATTAAATCACAGGTAAACAGGCTTTTGAAGTATACCAGACTATTTCATCTGTAACCACCGACATAAATTACTTTTTTTGCTCATTTTAATCAGGAAAAGTGAACGTTGCAGGTTGGAAAGTGTCTTTAGCAAGGTGATCGGCTTATCCTGTGAGATTATGATGAGTTTACCTCCTGCAAGGTAGTAAACAATGTGAAACAACTAGAAAAGAACTGACTGTATAGAAGACCTTTTATAGGTGTGTCTGTGCCATCCAGGAGTGGCTTTGACTGGTATTTATTCAGCCAAGTTATTCAGTTGTGGTGATTACCACATGTGCTAATGGGTTTGTATTTCCCTATACTAGTTTAAAATTTTTAAAATTTTAAAAAAAGTTTTATTTCCCTATACCAGTTTAATATTTCATGTTTCTGCAGAAGCAGCTAATCTCTTGGTGAGAGACTGGAATTGGCAGACAATGTGTAATGTTTCCTGTCACTTCAAGGAAACTTGCCTCTTAATTTCCTTTCCTGTGCATCATTTTGATAGGAATGGTTGGACTTGATGATCCGATGGGTCTCTTCCAACCTGGTTGTTCTATGATTTTAATTTTTTTTTGGAAACTTGATTATTAAAAGTAATGAGCGATTGCCAGAAGAAAGAAAACCTAAATGTGATTAAAATTTGAACCAGCATTTAACACCATTGAAACCTCTCTCAAAGGGTGGGTTTTGTTTTGGGTTTTTGTTTTTTTTTTTTTTCTTCTTCTAAGTCTGTGTATGTAGACATTCAATTTCTTCGAACAGCTGAGAGGGAATCTGATTTATTGGAGGATTAGGGAGCGTTCTCATAAATTCACGTCTCCTCATTTAGTAACTCAAGCCTGAGGTCACATTGGATGGGGTGTGCAGTCACAATTTGTCTGTGGTGATGAACTTTCATTATCTTAATATCCCAAACGAGGTACCTGCTAGCAACAAAACCACTTCCTTTATGTCACTGGGTAAAAAAAAAAAAAAAAATAAAAAAAATGGGTCTGTGTATTATTATCTGCCTAACTTTAAAAAAAACTGCACTTCCTGAAGAAAATGTAGCAGAACAGCTGAAACCGTAAGCTCAGTGCTCAGCTGGCTCAGGGGCTGAATACTTGGTAGGTTAATATCTCATTATAGTTTGTAAGTCTTTCAAAAGTTAAATAACTTCATTCCTCTTGCCTGGGTTCACTGGGCTGCACTTCAGTGAAAAAGTGAAAGAAAAGAGCAAAAAAGTAAATATAATAAATAGTCAAGCAAGCAGCCAGAAGACTGGTGTGATGTTCAGGAAGCACTTTGCAGAAAGGCATCGAGGTCTGCAATATGTGAAATCATTGGAAAACCTTTTTTTTTTTTTTTTTACCCTCACAGTGAGTTGAAGCAAATTGAAATCCTTCTCAGGTCAAGGGAAGGCAAAAGTTATTTTTACACCTCTGCAAATAATCTCTGACTAGTTTAAGGGCATTTTATTACTTAAATGATGAGGTAAAAGAAGAATGAACTATTTTTTTTTTTCATTCTATGTTAAGATTCTCGTGGTTCTGTTTTGACTGCAGCAATTAGAGGGCTGCTCATATTTAAACTGATATAAAGAATAAGACGTGAGGAGAAAGTGAGAGATTTTTTTTGAAGGTTAAACACGAAAGCTCTGTCTAAAGGCAAACCACAGCAAAATCCTTCCACTCAGGCTGTGTGCAATACCTGGTACTCCTCTCAGTTCCCGCTGCCCTTCTGCAGAGACTGAGCAGTAGAACATGAGCCAGCAGTGTGCCCAGGTGGCCAAGAAGGCCAATGGCATCCTGGCTTGGATCAGAAATGGTGTGACCAGCAGGGCCAGGGAGGTTATTCTCCCTCTGTACTCAGCACTGGTGAGGCCGCTCCTTGAATCCTGTGTTCAGTTCTGGGCCCCTCAGCACAAGAAGGATGTTGAGGCTCTGGAGAGAGTCCAGAGAAGAGCAATGAAGCTGGTGAAGGGGCTGGAGAACAGGCCCTATGAGGAATGGCTGAGAGAGTTGGGTGTGTTTAGCCTAGAGAAGAGGAGGCTGAGAGGAGACCTCATTGCTCTCTCCAACTCCCTGAAAGGAGGTTGTAGAGAGGAGTGAGCTGGGCTCTTCTCCCAAGGGACAGGGGACAGGACAAGAGGGAATGGCCTCAAGCTCCACTAGGGGAGATTTAGGCTAGAAAGGCTAGAGGAGGAAGTTTTTCATGGAAAGGGTCATTGGGCATTGGAATAGGCTACCCAGGGAGGTGTTTAAGGCACAGGTAGGTGAGGTCCTGAGGGACATGGTTTAGTGTTTGATAGGAATGGTTGGACTCGATGATCCGATGGGTCTCTTCCAACCTGGTTGTTCTATGATTCTATGATTCCTCTTAGTGCAGTACAACAGGTCCACAATGAGATGTAATAGACACACATCTCAAGTATTTGAATTAAAATTATAGCTTAACAGCATTAAAGCTGCAATGTTCCTTTTTCTGAGCTATACAAATACAGAAGTTAAAATAACACAGCTTGATAAGTCTGCGCAGGCACTTCTGCAAATGGATTTCGTTTTGCCTGTGTGCATATATATACGCACTTATATTTATAAAGAAAGTGTTGATTTCACGTAGTGTTATAAGGGATGAGGTATAGCTGGAGTATCTGCACTTTAAATGTGTTTAATTGGGGGGAAAAAAAATGTGGAAATCTTCAAACGTGTATGTAGGAGGTGACTGAAAGAAGAGCAAATGTCTCAAAAGGTTTCAGTGTGCAAACAGTGATCTCTTTCTCTTAATGTTTTGGATTGTTTTGACCAGATTAGCTCCCACCATGTAAGGAAAAGCACCTACCAAGAGTGTTCAGATAAGCAATATATTTCTGATCCTTTTGTTTTCCTCCTTTTCCCTTCCCCCTGCCCCATGTGTCCCGACCCTAGGAAGAAGCAAAGGGCCATGCAGAGTTTCATTAAGCTGCTGCAATTAAATCCTTCAGTGGCTCTGAGGAACTTGGGAGAGAGCTGTGCCTCCAACACAGGATTCAAACTGTCTCTGTGTTTGATAGGAATGGTTGGACTAGATGATCCGATGGGTCTCTTCCAACCTGGTTGTTCTATGATTCTATGATCACTCCTGCTCTAACTCAGTTCCAGCACAGGAAGAAACCTTTCCTCTGACTCTCTACCACACTCTGCTTGTCTCTGGGATGGTGTCAGAGTCCATTCATGCCTCCCAGGAACTTGGTCGCTGTTAAATTTACATCTCTGCCACTGGGGCCCCTCCAGCACTGGAGCTTCTGTCATTGTTTTGTGGATATTCAGTATCTCTTCCTTGTAATGCTCAAGCCTTTCAAGGGGAAGGAAAAGGAGGAATTTTCTGAATTCCCCACTAGGTGCCTGCCTGCATCTTGCTGCTACAGGTTGTAAAGATTAGGCTCAGTTTGCTACCGAGAGCAGTGCTGAACATACTTTAATCCAGAGTCAGAGCACTCAGCATCTGATGAAAGAGCCATAGATCTGTCTTGCAGCCAGTGGCAGTCCAGATGCACTTTTCTTTTATTACTCTATGCCAATAATAAACCATCTTTGCTAATAACAAGAGGATTTTATGAAGAGTTTCCCCTGAAGCCATTCAGAGCAGAATTCTTCTTTGAGTCATTTCAAATCAAATAATTGTTTTTCTCATGAAATGGCTTTCGCTGAGTCTCCAGCTGTACCAGAACTGGAGGGAAGGAGGGGCAAACATTTCTTTCGTGCTAATACCAGCCCAGTTTCAAATTTTTAGGAAGAGTGAAAAGGAGTATGAAGCAATTAGAAAGATGTAGAAGGAGGAATTGCCTTTAGGCTACTTAAGTCGTGGCAGTTCCTTGGCACTTGGACTTGTTTAAAAACAAAAAAAAAAAATATTAAAAACAAAGCTGGAATTGTTCACATTCTTGCAGATGGAGAAACTGGTGCTGGTAAAACTGGAGTGTTGGCATAAATATGTCGTTACATCTGTGTACCTGTAAAATCCAAGTGGGACAGTCCTTAAGCAAAAGTGCACAGGTAGTTACCTGCAAAGAATTCACTGTGGAAGATGATATTTGTTGCTGGTTTCGTGGGGTTTAAGTGCCTTTCTATGCCTCAGGTTTAATCTGTAAACTGGATCTGGTATTTCTGCACATAGGAGAAAAAAAATATGTCTAGTTATTAACCGCTAATTGCAAATAGTACTTACTGAATAATTCTGAATGAAAAATATATTTTAGGTAATTCAGATTATTTTGGTTAACTGGAGAAAACAGGAAAATAAATCATTTACCTGGAATTGTTCAGCTCTGATTAACTGTCATTGCATAATATAAGCCATAAATGTTATCCTGTGTAAGACATAGAACAACATTTTAAAACAATCAATCAATTATATCTTAACAGAAAAAAAACCCCAAACCAAAGCAGAAAAAAAACTCAGCTCTCCCAGAAAAACCTAAACCCACAACTGCTGGGAAAGTTTTATTGAAGTTTGCTGTTGTCGATGATGGGAATAATGGATTTTATTGAAGGAAATAAAATTCTTTTGAATGAAACACCACAGAGAACCCAACCCCAAACAATTTTAGCTCTGATCTATAATCACAGTTTTTGCTGGTAGGTCTTCTGTGTCTGAAATTTGAATGAAAAAAATTGAAATCCAGGTTAAATACATTTTGTAGCTTATCCGAGTATTTAATTTGTTACTTCTTAAAGTTTCACGCAGCAAACCACTGGGTTAGGTCACTGAAGTCAGCTGGGCTCAGCGTGAGACCTGCCCATCCGATTCTCTTTGCTGGATCAGAGACAGTTTTTTATCTGCGATCGTGTCTCCGAGTTTCAAAGCACAAACCACGACGATAGTTTTACAACTCTGGCACTTTCAGGCTCGCTCAAGCAAAGAACACAATCTTTAAATCCAACTGAATTCAACACTTGTATTTATTAACAAAGTGGCACTCGGCCAGAATTCTGAACACGTAACCTGTTTGGTCATAATGCTGCCTTTGTGAGGATATCTGAATTTCTGGAATTCAGACCCACCAATTTGCTCAATGAACCAGAAAGCATTTCTATTTCTTGGCAGAAGGAATTAGGAAAAAATGACCAGGCTTGCATTTTTTTGGGGGGGAGCCTGTGATAAAATTATTTTTGAAGTTTATTCTTCTGAGTATTGGGTTGCTCCTGTACATTCCAGTCATCTATGGATAACCATGTTAGGGGGGGAAAAAAAAAAGGTACTGAAACAACAGCAAATATTGTAATTTCCTAGTTTCTTTTCCCTAGAAATAACCTTAGAAAAGCCTTCTAAATAAAGATGGTGTGTAATGTAGGAAATTCGTTCATGAGGTTTCGACACTGTGAATGAAGAGAAAAAAAAATCTCTGAAAAGATCAACAAAGGATGTTTTATGGCTTTTAAAATTATTCTTTTCTATTATAAGATCCGGCAAAATGGCATTGGGCAAAAAAACGGGATGCTGAGCTTTAAGTTTTGTTTATTTTAAGAACTAGGCACTTCTTTTAAAACTTATTTTGCCTTTAATTTCTTCTCTCTTGTTTGTTTGGTTGGTTGGTTTTGTCTTGTTTGGGGTTTCTTTAAGAGCAACAAAGCTTTTGTCTTCTCTGAAGTGTGAAAATGTTTATAGTAATTTCTAGCATTACTTGAATTGGGAGGAGAGTTTGGACTTTGCTAGAACGTCCATTCATTAACATGCACATAGGTAATGTTTGAAATTGTTTAACAAAAATAACACCATTTTTTTTATGCTATTTAGGTAAAATTCCCCTCCCTTCTTGACTCTTGGTCTTCCTATTATACTACTGTTACTTTCAGTCTCTCTTTCAGAAAGTGTTGAGATTTAGGAGCTGCATTTCTGGAGAACAGGCCCTATGAGGAGAGGCTGAGAGAGCTGGGGTTGTTTAGCCTGAAGAAGAGGAGGCTGAGAGGAGACCTCATTGCTCTCTACAACTACCTGAAAGGAGGTTGTGGAGAGGAGGGAGCTGGGCTCTTCTCCCAAGGGACAGGGGACAGGACAAGAGGGAATGGCCTCAAGCTCCACCAGGGGAGATTTAGGCTGGAGATTAGGGGAGGTTTTTCACGCAGAGGGTCATTGGGCATTGGAATAGGCTGCCCAGGGAGGTGGTTGAGTCACCTTCCCTGGAGGTGTTTAAGACACGGGTGGATGAGGTATTGAGGGACTTGGTTTAGTGTTAGATAGGAATGGTTGGACTAGAAGATCCGATGGGTCCCTTCCAGCCTGGTTGTTCTGTGATTCTGTGAAATTAACCAACAGAAGAAAGCCCCTGAGAATATATTTTTTCAATCAAAAGGCCATGGATATTACATGTATCCATAAAAAGTAAGGGAAGACAATTTTTATATTTTAAGTGGCATAATCCTCATAATGGCATCCTGGCTTGTATCAGAAATGGTGTGACCAGCAGGGCCAGGGAGGTTATTCTTCCTCTGCACTCAGCACTGGTGAGGCTGCTCCTTGAATCCTGTGTTCAGTTGTGGGCCCCTCAGCACAAGAAGGATGTTGAGGCTTTCTATGATTCTATGGAAAAGCTGCAGCTTCATGGCATTATTCCCGGAAGGCTCACAACAGGTTAGCTACCTTAGAAGTCCTCAGTTTCATTCATCTGTGGACTACTGAGGATACAAGGAAAGCATGTGACAGACAAGTTCACTCAAACCTAAGTCCAAAATTGCATGATTTCCATATCATGTTTCAATTTGAACATATCAGCAAATATAGTCAGAGACTAATGTTATGACTTATTTTTACTTTTGAAGCCTTTCGCTTCCTCTTTTAGTGTCTCCTTGGGCTTATTTGTTCTCATGCTGTTTCATTACTGTGTATTTCATGTCCTTTTAAACATAAATGGAGAGCCAAATACTACAGGCGGACAAATTGATTCTAAAGGATTAAGATGCTGCAATCGCAGCTGTTTCAATAGGTGTGTCTTTTCTGTATTTTTAATTGTTGGTTGCAAAGCAGAAATGTGCTATTGCAGGTGCTGCACCAAAAACCAACAGTCTCTGTCCTCCTGTTCTTTACATCCTCTCAGCTTCTGACTATAAATATGGACAATGTATGTGATGGCAGGAGTGGGAAAGAAGGCAAAGATTGAATATAACAAGAACAAATCCTTTGTTTCAGATTTAAGTAATAGGGAAAAAAAATAAAGTTGTGGTTTGGTGTTTTTTTTTTTTTTTTTTTTTTTTTTTTAATATTTCCCTCTATTTCCTTGCCTTTGTTTCTGTATCACTTCACTTCTCTATGTCTTGTTTCTGCCCTCTCTGAGTATCAGTTTTCATTGTTAATCAATCTCTCACACATTTCCTCCTCACACCCTGCTCGAGGGAGTGTGCCGCCTGCCCTTGCTGCCCAGGTTTGACAGGGCTGGTGATGCTGCATCTCTGCGTAACCAAGGCTTGGAGAGTTAGTAATCTACACTTTCTTTAGATACCATGTGAGATGAACCACAGGCTTTTTGCATAAGGGATATTTTTCTCACTGTGTCATCGTGTCACCTGTGTTTACATTTCTGGTATAATGTACCCAGGTGACTGTTTCACTTTAGAATCCCAGACAGTGGCTTTTGTCCTGGGTGTTTTGACTATTATTTCAACATAGTATGAAACTGTCTAAACACTAGTTTGCCTTTGTTATTTCCATTTTAATAAAGTAAGGGAGGGTCTGCCAGAAAGATCTGGAATAGGAATATACAATCATAGAATCATGGAATAACCAGGTTGGAAGAGACCCATTGGGGAGATTTAGGCTAGAGATTAGGAGGAAGTTTTTCACAGAAAGGGTCATTGGGCATTGGAATAGGCTACCCAGGGAGGTGGTTGATTCACCTTCCCTGGAGATGTTTAAGGGATGAGTGGATGAGGTGCTGAGGGACATGGTTTATGTTCGATAGGAATGGTTGGACTCGATAATCCGATGGGTCTCTTCCAACCTGGTTGTTCTATGATTCTATGATTTCAAGAAATTTCATTTCTTGACTTTATCCTTCTGAGGCTAAGACCAGAATCTGTGTATTGGACCTCCTCATGGTCTCATCTTACTGAGGAGGAAGAGTAAATTAATGGAGTAAGACTCACAGACTTGAATTTTGAGATGAGGCAGGTGTCTAAGCACGTACCAGTGGAGAACCACACCAGTATCCTCCCTTGCCATGGGCACACGCTAGCCAAGCATCCCTGGGGTCCCTTCTGCTCCTAAAAACTCTATGCCCAGTATTATAATTTAAAGCAGCACATAACTTATCTACAGCCTTACTGGTGAAATACAACAAAACAGCAATTGTTGACTCCTGCTATGTACTTGCCCCTGCGTGGAGCAGAGGTCAGAAGTAGGAGAGAATGGAGCTTATGGTTTTGATTTCATATTAAAATGTTTTATTGTGGCTTCATTTAATGTCCAGGGTTCCACAGTCGAATCACACATCATTCAGCCTCTTAATTTCCTGTAATAAAAATATAAGTGCTCAGATAAAGAAGTTCAAAGACCTTTTCCTGAAAATCATGGGGTAAGGGAGAGAAAAATCCTCTCTAGACTTCTTCCAGCTCTTAAACAAGTCTACAGTGTTAGATTATTTGTTTGCATGGTGTCCTTCATTGTCACCATCTTCCGATCAGAGGCTTTTGAAGTCTATACTTTAATATATTCAGTAACTCGGTGAAGTCCATTTGCTGAGCTGCCTGGAAGAGGCACATCCGCTGTGTTCTCCACGCTGGGTGCAGGTGGAGCTGCCGCTCCCCATGGCAGGAGTTGGTGTGGGGGTTCTGGGAACTGCCTGATGGAGTTACCACCTTAGTCAGACACACGGACACCAGGGACTGAGAAAACTATCCTCTCAGCTTGACTGGCTGGGGAACCGAAGCAACGCCGAGTGCTTTGGGCAGCTTCATGGTTGTGGAGAGGAGGGAGCTGGGCCCTTCTCCCTAGTGACAGGACGAGAGGGAATGGCCTCAAGCTCCACCGGGGGAGGTTGAAGCTCGACATAAGGAAAAAATTCTTCACTGAAAGGGTCATTGGGCACTGGAACAGGCTGCCCAGATTGACTCGCCTTCCCTGGAGGGGTTTAGGGTGCGGGTGGATGAGGTGCTGAGGGACATGGTTTAGCAATTGGTGGGAAGGGTTGGACTCGATGATCGGGTGGGTCTCTTCCAACCTGGTGATTCTATGATTCTATGTTATCCATTTATCTGCTTACCTTCAATTCCTGTTTGCATAACTGTCTGATTCTTCCAACGAGTGAGCCTTTGTTGACTTCTGTTGAAATCAGAGATGCTCGTGATTTAGAAAGCGCAGACCGTGCTCTGAGGAGCTGTATTTCTCCTGCACAGGGATGAATTTGCCAGGCCTCCATTAGGCATGAAGACGTTCCCATTACCGAAAGCATCAAGGAGCCACTGCAGCCTTAATCTTACTTAGGACAGTCAGTCATAGGGCTATTTTAACTGGAACGATAAACAAATTACTAGAAGTCTTTATTTCTGTGGTGGGTTTTGCCTCTAAATCCCACAGAGGCCCTGGTGAAACCCCAACGCAGGGAGCGGCAGCGAGCACAAAGCGCGAATAAAGAGAATGCTAAAGCTGGGCTGCATAACCCTGCTTGATGTGCGGTCTCCTCTGATATCACAAACTTTTTCTATTAGGAAAAAGAAGCCAGAAGCCTTTGCCTACCAAAAAAGAATCTTTGATCTAAGTCTTTTATGTTTCTCTCTCCCCACCAGCACCAACCCCCCCCTTGCTAAAAGGAGCCATGCCAGCATTATAGAAATAGCATCTGCAAAACAATTTGCAAGCTGGCGTTGAATACATCTTGCTTTTCAAAAAAAAAGAAAAAAAAAAAGCACATTTTTCACATAATGTCATGTGGTGATTTTTGTGATGTTGCGTTTTTGGGTTTTTTTTAATGGCCTATTTGTATAAGATCAATGTCAAAGACGTAAACCCAATGATCAACTGTAAATATTTGCCTTTAGAAAGCATGTGGCATATCCTGTAATTCTTGGCTCGAGCCTCTTAATCTGGAGACAGCTTAATTAGTTGTTAGTGGACTTAAAGCAAAGAAAATCTTTTTAAAAAATAAATTAAACAAACAACATGAGGACTGATTTTTATGAAGTGCTATAGATCACAGTGGAAATTCTTGTAGAATTTAAGGGTGCTCATCATTCTGGGCCCCGAGCTCACAGTTTGAAAGGTAAAATTTTAGCAAAGTCCTCGACGCTGTATGAAATGACCCAGCGGAGGGGTTTCCGAAATTATTGGCAATGCACAGTCCCCTAATTCCAGATTTGTTTTCCTAAATATGTGGCTGTCATTTCTGGAATAGTGAATTCCTTTCAGCTTTTGCTGCTTTTTGGTCTTAAGAGCAAGATATTACTTTGGAAGATGGAGGCAAGTCAATAGGTTTCCCTTTTGTGAAAAAAAAGCTGATGTCTTGATATTTTTTTTGTTTATTCTAACATCATCCTTAAATATGACTAAGGTTAGTGAACACAATAATAATATGACTAAGCTTAGCAAACACAATAATAATTCCATTGACATATAGTTCCAAATAAAAGGGTTTTGATATTTTTTTTTTTTCCAGTGAGCTCTATGAGTATGGAAAAGGTCCTAAGCATTATTGAGGGCAGTTTACTAGGATCTCTATTCAGCATTCAGCCAAGATTTCAATATCTTTTTGAAAATATTAGACTGTATGAGGAGTGCAATAGAAAAGAAAACATTAAAAGGTTAGTGTTGTGATGTCATCTAGAATCCTGTGTTTAATCTTACTTCAGCAAGAGGTATTATTAATAAAAAAAGGTGGCTAAGAGGCAAGTGGTGTGTTTAAAATGGCTAAAAAGGAAATACTTGCAGTGCAACACAAATATTCGATGGAACTCATTATCACAAGATGTTCTCGAAGCCAAAAAAAAAAAAGTTAGATGCACATCAGAAATAGCCATAGGTGCGTTAGATAGGACAAGAAAAGAAGTTATAGCTTCTCAAGCTCCAAGGCACTGTTAACAGATGTCTGTGAGAAAGTATTTCTGCTCTTGATAAGGTGTACGGGATCCTTGAATATCCCAAACACTCCCCAGGGTGAGGTTGCTTATCTAGTGAGGGCTTATTCCATATGGTGGATTTTATATGAAGTAGAATCATAGATTCATATAACAACAAGGTTGGAAGAGACCCTCCGCATCATCGAGTCCAACCATTCCTATCAAAAAGTAGTCATTTCTTCAGGTAAAGAATAGAATTTACTGCATCTCGGGCGGTTCTACTTTTCATTAGCTGAGTATTTTTCCTAACTGGGAGTCCAGGATGACAGCAGCAAGTCTGTTCTGGGCTCATTTTCACCTTCTCTGGAGGTATTTAAGGCACAGGTAGATGAGGTCCTGAGGGACATGGTTTAGTGCTTTATAGGAATGGTTGGACTCGATGATCCGATGGGTCTCTTCCAACCTGGTGATTCTATGATTCTGTTCTATGATTCTAACCAAAACGGGTTCAGGTCTTCAGCGGTGATTTACAGTGATACTTACACAGAACAAGCCCTTCTGAGCACTTGGGGTTTTTTTTGTGGTGGCTTTTTGTTACTCTTTTGAAAACAGAGGCCATCACATTAAACCCCAATTTAAGAATTTTTCACTAGCAGTTTTGCCTGTGCTGTTAACAAACTGGAGATGCAAATATTGTTCCCACTCCATGGCTCCTGAGGAGAGTGTTTCATTGATATGTTAATATCTTCTTTTCTCTCATTTCCATGACCTAAGATCTAACCAGCCACACTATTAGATACAGTATTTGCCTGAAACAAAAGTAACATCATTCTTAGTTAGAAACTAAGCTTTTTCTGTAAGTGTTTTGGGTAAGGGCAGTTGGGCTAAGAAATATTTTAATGTGTGGGCGTTTTCGGCGATAATAAATAACACATTTTTATGCTAAATAATATAGTATTTGCAGCTGTGATAGTCATGTTGCTGTTTGTCTATTGTCACTCATGCTAACATTACAAATAAAGTAGATTTAATATAAATCAGGGCATAAATATTAATTTGTAGCCTTGTAACTCTGAAGTAGTATGTGGGGGAAAATCATTATAATCAAAAAGTAGGATGCTGAAGAGAGTTTGGGTTTATGTTACAGCAAGAAGTCGGGTGAATAATTAGAAATCAGTTATGTGACCTGAGTGGGATAAAATATTTGGCTGGAATTTGGAAGGCTCCGTGTTGTTCGGAATACAGAAGCTGCAGTCGCAATGTACCGACTGAAAATTAATTAGAAATAAATTACTCCGCAGGGTTTGTAATTGGAGTTAGGAAGTCTCTGTTCTGTGATGCTGAATTAATTTGTGATCTCGAGAAAATGGTATAATCTGTGCTTCAGTGTTTCTACCTCAGTCATGTCCACGTTGGTGTCTTCCTTGGCAAAACTGCTTTATTACCAGGCTTTACTTAGCACCTTTTGAGGAACTGACCTCTGCTGCCTGTGGTCAGAGCAGCTGACGTAGAGTAAAAATGCTGAAATTCAGCAGAGCTGGGGCTAAACAAAGACTCCCACCTTTCACACGTGCAGCTGAACTAATTGTAACGTTAGTGGGAATGACCGAATTTCCCTTCTGTAGGCAGATGCAGTAGGTGACAAGGCTTCAAATTTTCCCAGTGAAAATACCCCCAAACTCTTTTAGATAATAGGAAGTATTTCTTCATCAGAAATCTCACCCAGACACCAAACAGCTTTTAAGAATTGTAATGCTACTCATTCTACAGTCGTTGACACATACCCTAAACATTTTTCCTGTAAGTCATTGCTTGAGGGGTTTTTTTTTGTGTGAGTTTGTATGCAAGCACTCCCAATGAGTCACTGAGATAATGATTAAAAATAAAGTGTCGAATCTCTTTAAGTGGTATCACATAATGCGTGTCCCAAATCGCTATGAATCAAATCCATCAGCATGGCACCTATTTCAAACCTCCACTAGAGCCGAACAAACAGTCTCATTGGTATGAAAGAATTTTAAAGAATGTGGAGCAAGTGATCTTCTCTCATCACGTGCTCCTTCTTGAATTCGGAAGGAGAAATTTCTGCCTTAGACATGGTCCTGTTTAGTCAACAGATAAAATAAAGTAAAATAAAATAAAGCAAAATATAAGAAAATAACATTTAGTGATGAGGATAGAATTTTCACTGTCGGAGCCTCATGTAGCAGTTCCATGAGCAGTTCTATACTTATATGAAGATAGACTTCTCAATGTCTGAGCCCCACGTAGCAGTTCCACGAGCACTTCTATACTTATATAAGCCTATAAAAGCTGTTACATATAATTATCAATTTGGGGAATCCACAAAAAGTGCATTTTAACTACAGTAGAGCTGGTGGTTGTGATAGCACTGCAGAAGTAAGAGTATTCAGGGACCTCATGCCTGGATTAGAGAATGGATATATAATGAAATTATAAGTTTTTCTTTTCTGTACTCTCTGATTTGCCCATTTGGGGTAGCAGCACCTGTTCAAAGCACCAAGTGCCTTATAGCTTCCTATACCTATACCTACACCTTCTTTCCCAGCAGGTTCTCATAGACAGATGTAGCTCCATTGATTAGGGTTTAATGTATTGATGGTATATTGTATTTATAAGTGGAACATCCCAGTGTTTCAGTACCAGCTGAGGGCTTCACAAAGCAGGTTGAGTAGTGTCCTTGCAGAGTGCTGGGTTTATCGGTGGTACAACTTCTTTTATTTCAAAGCTTTGTACATAGTAGTACATAGTAGTACAATTATAGGAATCTGGTCCCATATATATAGTCCCAATTAAATATATATATATAATATTATATTATATAGACTCTAGTACATGACTTATTTATTCCTGGTTTCTGTCTCTGATATCCCAGCACAGACCTATTTCCCTGCTTATCCCAAAACACAATTATCCTTCTTACAATGGAGAACAATATTTTCAACCAGCAGCCCAGTTTGTCTCTGGAGCAGGGGTTTTCACTGGGGGATATTTCTGAAAATAAACAATCCAAAGGGTTACTCCTTAGAAACATAGAACAACCAGGTTGGAAGAGACCCACCGGATCATCGAGTCCAACCATAAGAACAAGGACCATTAGAACAAGTGCCAAAAATTATCACTTAACTGAACTTCAGGATTCACAAAGCAGAGCTCAGGATTGAAGCCCTTAACTTCTTGATCCTGCACTGACCCATATTGTATGTGCACAGCAAATATTTAGCTTATGCGATTCAGATATGCAAAAATCTATGAGCCCTTAAGTGCATGAGCACTGGAGAAGAAAGGAAAAAGAAAAAACAGATCCATATGTGCCAATAGTACTACAGAGGAAAATGGACCAAACATCTTCCAGTGCTTGCTCTGAGCTTTTGTCTCACTGTGCTTACATGCAGTTATGTTAAAAGAGAAAGTAGCAGGGATTACACTCCTTTCTTTTTTTTTTTTCTTCTTTTTTTTCTTTTTTTTTTTCCTTTGTGGTGTGTGCGTCGGCACCTTTCATTTGATGGCTCTCATGTATGTCATTTTCTACAGTTAACAGAGAATTACACTCAGCATTCTCATGACCAAAGTCTGAGACTTCCACAGAAAGTTAAACTTCTAAAGCATTTTTCAGTCTGCTAGTAAAATATAGGCTGTCTCTTATTTTTTTTTTTTAATAGATAAACCACAGTATTACATGAGGATCTGTATGTAAGAAAAGCATAATGCCCCTGAAGCATCTTTAAGCAGAATTATGGTTCTGTACCAAGCTACCAAAATGGTTTATAGAACTAAATCCTCCAACTATTGCCCCAGATCCACTGAATGTGCCTGAGGACCAGGGATTGGTGTGGGAAACCGAGGTGCACAACTAGGTGACAGGGGACAGGACAAGAGGGAATGACCTCAAGCTCCTCCAGGGGATATTTAGGCTGGAGATTAGGAGGAAGTTTTTCACACAGAGGGTCACTGGGCATTGGAATAGGTTGCCCGGGGAGGTGGTTGATTTACCTTCCCTGGAGGTGTTTAAGGGACAGGTAGATGAGGTGCTGAGGGACATGGTTTAGTGTTTGATAGGAATAGTTGGACTCGATGATCCGATGGGTCTCTTCCAACCTGGTTGTTCTATGATTCTAAGCCAGAAAGATCCAGCTCCCTAGTGACCAGACACCTGGAAAATGAGAGATTATTCACCCTCTGGCAACTGCTTCTTCTGCAGCAACATGATACATAAGTGAAGTTTGTACTTTAAAAAAAATGCTGGGTTGGTTTTGTCGTGGTTCCTGGTTTGTCGGGTCGGATGAACACAGTCTGACACCTGTAAGCTCCACAGCTGCCCAAACCCTCCAGCCAGATGTGGAGTGTCTGGGCTGGGAGGTCTGGGGGAGGCTGAGTCCAGGTTTGTGCAAGTGAGCTCATGATAGTTATGTTGCAGACCTCTGGCTAGAGAAGCTCGGAAACCCATCTGCCTCTTCAAATCTTCTTGCTTTGAAAAAGATCATAGAATAATCGGGTTGGAAGAGACCCACCGGATCATCGAGTCCAACCATTCCTATCAAACACTAAGATAGGGACTTACTCTGCAGTTCTGGGCTTGCTTGGAGTCAGTTATTATGAATCATAGAATCATAGAACAACCAGGTTGGAAGGGACCCATCGGATCATCGAGTCCAACCATTCCTATCAAACACATGAGGAGCATGTGAGGTCATCCCAGCAGAGAGCTGGGACCCATACAAGTAGAGAATATTAACGTCTTCCTCCTAAACCTTCCTTTGTTTTGACTTTTGCATTTCATATCGTGTTTTTCCCTCAATGTTAATAAATAAAAGCCAAGCCCGAGTTCTACTGCTGCTCCTTAAAATTCCCAGTCCCTCAAATTTAAAACGTTACTGTAGAATAATTGGATTTGTGACTAAATTGCCAGAGGTTTGAGGTTTGGTTTACATTTATCTTCCTGAGGAATGGCGTTTATCAACTCCTTGTGAGCTGTCACCGCCTCATAGGATCTGCTTAAATCCACAATGTTCAGGCTGCTGTTTCAGCAGAGTGCTAAAGGCTTGTCCACTGTAATTAACATATTTGCTGAAAACATTTAAACAGCAGCATTTTGAAACCCTGAATATACTCCAGTTCCCTGCTGCCCAGGAGGGGCTGTCTGGGGGAAGGGGCACATAGGAAAAGATGCAAAATTTATTTAATTTACTTATTAAATTTATTTATTTAAATTTATTTAATTTACTTATGAATTTATTTAATTAATTTACTATTTTTTTTTTAAAAAAGCACCTCTGCTTTTCTTCAAGGAAACAGGACAATTTCTTAATTATTTGCTTTTTTTTATTTATTTGTTTACTTCATGACATTATTTCCTTGAAAGGGGAAAAAAAAAAGCTGCTGGGAATGAATTCTTATTCAAACCTCCCAATCAAACCTGCACTTTATCATCCGCCCTCTCGGTTGGGTCCAATGTGATAGGAAGAAGCCCTCGGGACAAAGGAACAGAACACAAAAAGGCATTTGGAGAATCATTAAACCACCATCGAGCCTAATTGCTTCGTATGGGTTGAGAAAACATCCAACATATTTAACTTTACCAGACAGCTGGTATGTGGAACCAGTAACTCTTCTTTAAGAGGGTTGGGATGGCTTGTTTTGATGGGTTTTGTTTTGTTTTAGTATTTTATTACTATTATTATTACACCTGAGAATTAATATTTCAAACCCATTGGAGTAAATTCTCAGAAAAAGCAACATAAATCTGTAGTGAGTTCGTTGCTAACTCCCCTAGTTTGTGGTTGTGGCTTTTCTGATTCTGTTTGGGGACTTTGTATTCAGCTAATAAATAATAGCGGAGTGACGTTTGGCCTTAAATATGTATTTAAATGAGTCACCTTGAGTGAACCAGCCTGCTCTTGCTCAGAAGGAAGGGACGTTCAAGGAGATGTTTCCCTAGGTGGCTTGTGCAAGGCTTTCTTGCCTGAACTGTAGTTTCTGGGTGCAAATTTCAGTAGTCTGAACCTTGCTTTATCTGATCTGTATGTACATTCCTTGGTGGGGGGTGGGGGGTGGGGAAAGTGGCTATTCAGATTTCTGCATGTGCAGCAAAGTGGTGTAAAAGAAATCTGTAGGAAAACAAGCACTGGAGAGGGTTGGGAAAACCTATATTTTTATGTTTTAAATCTTCTTTTTCTGGCAAAAAAAGGAAAAAAATAGAATCATAGAACAACCAGGTTGGAAGAGACTCACCGCATCGTCGAGTCCAACCGTTCCTATCAAAATAGGAGATTTTCATAAAAGTGAGACTTCTTCATGTTTACCTGCAGACAAACCACCACTCCCCAGTGGATAAGGCTGCTGGGGTCTCCCATTTGCTTTCAGACTAGTCAAACTAAACTTCGAATCATAGAATCATAGAGAATCATAGAACAACCAGGTTGGAAGAGACCCATCAGATCGAGTCCAACCATTCCTGTTAAACACTAAACCATGTCCCTCAGCACCTCATCCACCCGTCCCTTAAACACCTCCAGGGAAGGGGAATCAACCCCCTCCCTGGGCAGCCTATTCCAATGCCCAATGACCCTTTGTGTGAAAAACTTTCTCCTAAACTTCTTTCCAAGAGTCTGGCTATTTGTCTGGGCCCAAGGTGCCTCTCCAAAAATCTCTTAAATACTGTTATTTAATAAGTTAAAGTTGTTTGATGGAATCCAGGTTTGGGTCTTGCAACAAGGTGCGTTTTTTACTAGTTCATCCTTAGTCCTTTTAGTAATGTTGACCTACTCCAGGTGGACTGACCCATGCAGGTATAAGTGTATTATAGAATCACTAGGTTGGAAAAGACCCACCAGATCATTGAGTCCAACCATTCCTACCAATCTCTAAACCGTGTCCCTCAACACCTCGTCCATCCGCACCTTAAACCCCTCCAGGGAAGGTGACTCAACCCCCTCCCTGGGCAGCCTCTGCCAGTGCCCAATGAGCCTTTCCAAGAAATATTTTTTCCTTCCTAACGTTCAGCCTAAGGTATGTGAGGTAGTGTTTTTCGTTCTGTAGTCATAATCGTCAAAACCAAGAATTCCCAGAAAGATGTTTCTTGGATTCCTTTTCCTCTCTTCTTTTCATATCTCTTTGCTCCACCCGAAGGGATCACAGCCGAGATATCGTCGTGCGGCCGCTCCATTAGCAGCAGCCACCATTTCACAGTGATCCTAGTGTTAAAACCAAATGGTGGCACAAAGGGCTCTGCTCATCATTCATTCCCCAGCTGTCTTTTTGCCTTTGCCACCCTCCTTGTTCTCCTCCTCCAAGAAAACCTTTCACTTACTGAAATTCAGAAAAAAAAAGGGCTTAATCCGCCTGTCCCTGCAACATCAGCCCCACAGGTTAATGCACACTTCAATAGTTAAAATCAAAGAAATGCGCCTTCTTACAATGGAACCTTTTTGAAAAAAAAAATCCTATACATCTATTTATAAGCCATCTAATCTCAAAAATCCTTATTGCCTATCGTATTACCTTAAATCATGGACATGAAGGAAAAGGGAGTCTTGCCATTCAATTATCCTTCTTGCTTTAACAAGGTGTGTATAATAAATGAGCAGTTCTTAATTGACTTCAATGCAATTTGACACTAGGGGAGTAGGAGGGAGAGGGAGCCAGAAAGAAAGAAGACATGAATCTTAAAGATGTTAGACGACGCGGTTATTTATAACACGAGGCATTATGTCATGACATTAAACTAATAAATATTGAAATAAATAATATTTAGCGGAAAAACATTTACAAGCAACGTTTTGCAAGTAATTTGTGTTTTGTTTTGCAAGTAATTTGTGTTTTACAGGCTTTTTGTGTTGCCACAGATAATATTTTATCATTAGTTAAACCCTAAAAATTCTCAAGATTTTAACAGTCATTGCTAAAGAAGCATGGTTAAAGGTGCAATTTCCTGCTTTATGGATTCCTTTCTTTAAATGAGACTTTATAAAAACAGATAATGCAATAATAAAACCCCGGCTCATAAATATTTTATCTGGGCAATGAATGATGTGGAAACATATTCAATCTGTGTCTCTGAATCTAGATGGTTTTAGCCATAAGGTGTTTACAAGATACTAGGAAGGTCTTCAAAACGAACGTTTGTCGGGACAGTCATGCTGAATCAGGTTATGACGTCTTTGGGTGCCCATTTTTAATGTGAGCATGAGCCTTCAGGCTGTGGGTTTTATAGCAGCTTTAATCTGGCTTGAATCCTGTGTGTGTTCATCCTCAGCCAGATCGTTTCCAGGCTCTGGCATCTTTCATGGAATCATCTTTCATACAATCATTCATAGATCTGTGCAAGCCCAAGCCAGAGAGGACAGGGAGATGTGGTGCGACCATTCCTTGTGGAAAACCAGACTCTGGATGGCTTCCCTGGGAGCCAGGGGAGATTTAGGCTAGAGATTAGGAGGAAGTTTTTCATGGAAAGAGTCATTGGGCATTGGAATAGGCTGCCCAGGGAGGTGGTTGATTCCCCTTCCCTGGAGGTGTTTAAGGCACAGGTAGATGAGGTCCTGAGGGACATGGTTTAGTGTTTGATAGGAATGGTTGGACTCAATGATCCGGTGGGTCTCTTCCAACCTGGTTGTTCTATGATGCTCTGATTCTATGAAAAACGTGGTTGACCCTCAGTAGCAGAACAATTCCCTGCACTGAAACCTGCCAGTGCTGTGCATTCAGCACTGACCCAGCTCAGGCTTCCTGAACTCTGCTGCAATGATTTATCTGTTAAACCATACGACTTCCTATTAGCTATGAAAAGCAGTGTGCAAGGGGAGGTACGAGCATGCTTGCTTGTATGTTCCAGTTAAAGCCATTGCCTGCTTTGCCATCACGTCTCTTGAGCCAAAAAAACCTCCTGGGAGAGGTATTTTGCTTGCATTGATCTGCTTTGATTTTGCTAAATGCTCTTCCCATACATATTTTCAAAACTAGTGTCGTTTTCAGTTAGAACAGGCAGTTTCGCCATTCTTCTCCACCCGCAACTATTTTTTTTTTTTTTTTTTGAGCATTGTAACTTCAAATATATCTTTCAGCCTCTGCCCCCAGCAGAGCTGGGCCAGGAGCCAGAGCGCAGTAATTCTTATCGAAAGATCACTTTCAAACTTTAACCATGGGAGAGAGGTGCTACAGATTCTTAGAGCTAATAAGAATGTACTTGAGCAAAACCAGGCTTGTCACTGCTCGGGAAAAAAAAATGAAAAGCCGCGGGAGCAGAGCGGTTGAATATACAGCTTGCAGGATGCATCAGAGGTTCTGTCAGCTCTTTCAATCATTTAGGTATGATTTGCATCAGCGTTTCCAGCTGCTGACTGTTTACAGTTACATAGCTATTATGTCTTCCATCAGCTGGTAAATGAACAGGTGTTTACCATTGTGCAGCCTGGAAAAGAGAATGAGACTCGGAAACCCACAGCACTCGGCTGGGAAAGCTGTTCCCTCAAGGAAGCAGCAGTGCGGAGTGTTGATATAAATTTAGCTAAATTGCTTAACAACCTCTAATTTTAATACTGACTTATTTTTTTTTTTTTTTTAGTGTTGGTAGGGGAGAGAGAAGAGTGGCAGAAAAAAAGAAAGAAACTCATATTGTGGATGAATGGGGAGATTTAGGCTAGAGATTAGGAGGAAGTTTTTCATGGAAAGGGTCATTGGGCATTGGAATAGGCTGCCCAGGGAGGTGGTTGATTCCCCTTCCCTGGAGGTGTTTGAGGGACGGAGTAGACGAGGTCCTGAAGGACATGGTTTAGTGATTGTTGGGAATGGTTGGACTGGATGATCCAGTGGGTCTCTTCCAACCTGGTGATTCTGTGATTCTATGTGCTGGGACTAGCTGTAGCTTCCCAATTAATAACGGTTATTAATAATGACATGATTAATATTAATTAATCCACACAGTCATGGATCAGGAGCTTTTGAGCTACGCCTTGTAAAATATTAAAAGAGAAAGGCAAGTCCTTTCCCCCAGAATCTGTTTGCCAGCACTTCAGGATTATCTGCCAGGACTAGAAATCATGTGGGCTTTGCCTACACAGGCAATTTTTCTTACTGAACTACTATTACACAACTGTGCTTAACTGACTGCCTGTTTTCCAAAAATAAAGAGTCATCAATGAAATTACATTAATACAACTGGTGTGGTTTAAGCTCACCACATGGTCTCTACCGAGGATGTCAGAACCGTGTAAATCAGGCTTCACGATTTGTTTCCAGAAGAACCAACAAAAAATGATGTGAGGCCAGAGTGAGCATTTTTTGGGAGAAATTTATGTAATAAAAATCCTGGTTATGAAGCCAGACGTCTTTGGTGTAGACAAAGATTGTATTATAGCTGCTTTTAGATCAAAAGAGGGTTTTGAATCCATTTTTGTGTCAGTTCTGTGGGAAAAGTGTAATCTGTCTTATCAACCCTGCCCCTCCAAAGACAGACGTTAAGCTGTTCCTGTTTCCTTAAACGCTTTAAACACGTGTTTAACTTTAAGCACATGGTTCACTGGGTTTTATTAAATAAAAAAGTAAAAAAAATAATAAAGTCATTGGCATCCTCTTCCCACTTCAGTTCCCAGCGCAAGCACTGATGACAATCTAATGACAATATAGAGAATTCTCAGCCTTAAGTTTAACTCTGTGAGGAGCAGATAGAGCATTTCTGTAAACAGAAAACTATATTCTTGAGAGTTGTTCCTGGCACCAAATTTTTGGGAGACTGAGCAGCTGCAAAGCAGGAACAATTTAAGCAATAATTGAATGAAAAGTTGTGATCTTATTTAATTTTTATGCCTTTCCAAGTAGGTCTAAGTTAAAAATGTTTAGTTCTACACTGGCGTGACTAAGCCAAAATAGCCTTCGCTTTCTCGTGCTGCTAAATGAACTTTTTATCTTTTTCCGACAGCCAGGAGTGGTTCTCATATGAAGAACAGTTTCCTTAATTATTTTGCAAGAGCTCGATGGTGTCGTTGCCTCTCCCGTGGATGCTGCGTTCTGGGCAAGGCTGGGCCCCACCTTAATTGGATCCCGCTTCTCGCGGGCATCCCGCTGCGGGCGGCTGAATGAGGAAGATTCCTCATGGTCCAGCAGAACACAGCAAATTCCAGCATCACTAGGAAGGGGGGGAGGGAAGGGGCTTGTTTTTTACAGCTGTCTAAGGATCAAACAGAAAAAAAAAAACAAAAAAAAAACAAAAAAAAGAGAGCGTCTGCTACCAGGCAGGAAGGATTGGGCAGATTTCTCTATAGAAATATAGAGAGATATATGGACCATATATATAATATTCTATAATATAGAAATATTACCTTTTGCAGATTTTTTTTTTAATTCAGCATGTTTGTTGCTATCTGCTAGTTTTTCTTAGGTGCGTGCACATAATATAGAAATATAGAGATATATATGGACCATATATATAATATTCTATAATATAGAAATATTACCTTTTGCAGATTATTTTTTTTTAATTCAGCATGTTTGTTGCTATCTGCTAGTTTCTCTTAGGTGCGTGCACATAATATAGAAATATAGAGATATATATGGACCATATATATAATATTCTAAATATAGAAATATTACCTTTTGCAGATTATTATTTTTTTTTAATTCAGCATGTTTGTTGCTATCTGCTAGTTTCTCTTAGGTGTGTTCACATAATGTTTTACCAGTGATGTTTTCTATGTTTGGGAGTTTGTCTCTTCACTGTGCTCTGGATCTCACTGAGGTGGGAAACACTTTGCTAGGCTGGAGGGCACAGGGACCCCTCCAGTGTGGGTTTGATCACTGCTGTGTCACCCTGGGCTATCATGCACCAGGCACTCAGAGTTCCCTTTGCTTTTAATTCCTGCTTTTGGTTTAATTTTATACTGGATTGATTTCAGTGGAGTCACACCCAAGAAACGCTGGCGTGTTTGAGCGCTGAGTCAGGGCTGGTGCACCAGCTTATTGACTTGACTGAGTTTCAGTTGTGCAAATTGGAAAACAAACGAAAAAAAAAAAAAAACCCTGGCTGAATAGTTAACTTTCCAAATGATCGCTGGTGGGATGAGGAGCCAGCTTGGGAAAATTCAGAAGACTAATCTTTTTTACTTTGTTTTTAATGCAGAAACAATGACTGTGAGGCAATAAAAGTATTAGAATAAAATCATAGAATTATAGAATTGACCAGGTTGGAAGAGACCCACCGGATCATCAAGTCCAACCATTCCTATTAAAATGTGCCTTGGTGTAACAGTTGGGCTTCAAATCTGAGCCCCTAATCAGTTACACCTCTGGAGTGTCTTAATTTCTTCACACACAATTATAATACAAGAATTACTTTCACGCATGTGAAAGCTCACAGTAACACTGCTTCTCTCTCCTATTCTGCTCATGGTGCCACTAGAATCATGAAATCCTGCTGCAGCAACAAAAGGCTTTTATTTTAGAAATGTGTTTTTTCCACTTTTCCAAAGAGAGGGCCAAGCCTGAGAGGAAACTAGGAGCTTTCTCAGTTGGATTTTCATTACTGTGTAATATCCTCTGTTTCTTTAGGCTATTATCTGAACTTAAAGAATTGGTGGATATCAATTATTATTATTCGTTATATTTCGGGCGAACGTGTTCTCTCTGTAAACAGCTTGCTTTACAATTAAACGTACTAATTAGCCATCTAATAGACTTACTGCCATTTTCCCTGAAAGTAAATCAATGAATATGTCGGAGTGCTCTGTTTAAACCTGATATTGAAGGCCTCCGGTTTGCGTATTCAGGAAAATTAATAGAAACTACCAGTAAGTAGAGCTGAGAACGTGAGTTATTTTATTTCCTTCTGATAACATCCTGTTAGACAACTTTATTTCCTGCATACACTGGGATTTGGTTGTTCCACAGGGCAGTTACGCTTAGGTAAATAGGTAGCTTTCATAAGCTTTATGGTCATTTTGTTTGCATATTCTTCTAAATCAAGAAGTGATCTGGTCTGTTGTTTGGTCTGCAGTCCAGGGCATCCTTCTTCCCCACCGCTCTATGCTTGGTGTTATGGTTCAAATTGTTTCTAAAGTTAACGATTACACAAACAGTGCATCAGAGTGTGAGTAAGGTATATGTCAGCCCCATTTATTCATTTCAGGGCATATTTACATTACTCAGCGTAAGACTCCCCTGCATTACAGCTTGGTCAGTGAGAAGCCCGTGCAGCAGAAGCTGTGGTCTGTGGGCACCGTCACTGGAAAGCACACACACCGTAGGATCTGTCTTGTAGATACTATTGTCTTAACTGGCTCCTAAAAAAGAAAACATGCCACAGTAAGCAGTTTAATATTTAGAGCCTTGTAATCGCTAAACTGTGCTGCCTCTGGGGCAGGACCTCTTCAGCCTGTGTTAGGATTCTGATTCATCACTGGGATTCCTGGATACTACTCAGAACAATTCATATCATAGAATCATAAAATAACCAGGTTGGAAGAGACCCACCAGATCATGGAGTCCAACCATTCCCATCAAACACTAAACCATGTCCCTAAGCACCTCGTCCACCCGTCCCTTAAATCCCACCAGGGAAGGTGAATCAACCCCCTCCCTGGGCAGCCTCTGCCAGTGCCCAATGACCCTTTCTATGATTTTTTTTTTTCCTAATGTCCATCCTAAATCTCCCCTGGTGGAACTTGAGGCCATTCCCTCTCATCCTGTCCCCTGTCACTTGGGAGAAGAGGCCATCACCCTCCTCTCCACAACCTCCTTTCAGGTAGTTATAGAGAGCAATATATGAGATATTACTACTAACATTTTCTTTTCTGTAGGAATTTTCCAGGCTGATTGTGTGTGATAGCTCATGGGAGCTACGTGTTGTTTACCATATTTTCCTTTGATCCTTTTTTTGGCGAAGGAAGTTTAAAAAAAAAAAAATAAAATTCACTGTTTATTAATATCTGAAGCAGACTGCAAATCTGGGCTCTCTATTATAATCTGTACAATATGAATACTTGATTAATAGTTATTGTAAGCATTTGTGAGGAATTTGAGGCACCTGGTTTAAATAAATATCACACAGGGATAAAGATATCCAAATTCAGCCTAATTTTCATCATCTTGGAAACACAGTCTTGAATATGGAACCTAGTAACTGTGCGGATCTGTCTTTGATATACATATTCACTCTGTCCTCTTGAAATTAATGTTTTTTTTTCTAGTTATGCCAAAGGATTCAGGATTTCCTCATGATTTCTGAAATAAGGGAATAGTACAAATCAGAAAGGTTGTTTACAGGAATTAATACATATGAATCTGTTTACAGGAATTAATACATATGAATCTGCTCAGAGAAAACTGGTAGTTTTAGGTTTCTCTCTGTAGTGGGGGAAGTAAATGGACGTGGTTTAGTGTTTGATAGGAATGGTTGGACTTGATGATCCGATGGGTCTCTTCCAACCTGGTGATTCTATGATTCTAAGTCTTCACTACCTACAGAAATTATTCATAGAATCATAGAACCACCAGGTTGGAAGAGACCCACCGGATCATTGAGTCCGACCGTAATTATTACCCTTAGTCTTATCCTTAATTTTAGTGAAAGAAATGGGGATATTTACTCAGGTGGAAGCAGAGTTTCTCTTATGATTTCCTTCTGGTGTGGGTTTGGGGTTTGGGTTTTTGTTTTTTTTTTGGGGGGGGGAGGTTAGTAAGAGGGCTTCTTGCAACTAATTATTCTTCCCTGATTTCTTTCCCCTCTCTTTTGCTAGAAAAAAAAAATTCCTAAAGAGGATTTAGATTGCTTCTGGGATCAATTAGTCTACTGATTTACTTTGCCTTTTCTTAGGTGTGGTCACAAATTGAGGATCTAGCTTTTCAAAAGTTCTGCTTTTTTGTTTGAGAATATTTTTTTCCGCCCTCCAGGTGATGTTTTGCGCGCTGCTTTCCCTTTTTCTATTTTTCTATTAATACTGCAGACAGTTCTAGCCCATTTCTAACATGCCATGCAACTTCCTTTTTACGCTTGTCAGCTCCTCCTGCTTCCTCCAGAGCAAGTTAAACAGCTTCCGAGTTTCTATTGTCTGTAACACTAGATGCATTTGAAATACTCCACAGAAGAATTAAAAAGAAATAAAATCCATAAGTGTTATTTTCCGTCTTGATCGTGTTACTTAATTGCTGGCCTCATCATAACATAGTAATAAATAAAATATCATGGAATATATTCAGAGAGAGGTAGTTATCTCAGTTTTCAGTTGCACCCCCAGAGTTGCATCCCTAGAGTTGCATCCCAGGCAGCAGCATCTCTTTTCCACGCTGCTGATAGGAAAGGTCATGATCTAATTTCTTAGTTTTGCATCAAAGCACGAGGGGAATATAGAATCACAGAACAACCAGGTTGGAAGAGACCCACTGGATCGTCGAGTCCAACCATTCATACATCTAATTTCATACATCTAATGGCAGTAAAATTAAAAAAAGAAATGAAACCAAAGACAGGTTTGTTCCATGTATCTTTAAAATTTCCTCTTTCATTTTTTCATTTGAATAGATTTCTTGTTTTGTTCAATTTATTCTCTTACGTCATAAGTCTGGAAATTCTCTATGCTTTATAATCAATATTTGGTTTGAAAATCCCACGCACAAAAAAAATAATGAAAAAGAATTAATTCTTCATGCTTCATGGGCAGAATGTGACCAGGACATATGTGACCAGGGATTGAATAAAGTGATGTGGGATGTTAGACAGAGCCCTCAGCACTGATGGGAACCACTTCTCTCCTCCCAAAGAGGGAGGAAAGATTAAAAAAAAAACAAACCCGCAGGGAGAGCCGTGAGTGATGATGATATTGTTCCTTTCATGGGTTAACTACAGTATGCGAAAACAGAGCAGCTCTTCTTTAAAACAGAAGAAGTTAATTCAGTCAGGGGCTTATTCAACAGATAAAAGCGTTTTGGAGACAGGTGCCAACCCATCAGCCCCTTTGGAGTGTTTCAAAGGGTAAGTCACTTGCAAATGTTTTCTCTCAATAGGTGAGAAATCACGGCAGGAATAGGTAGTCCCCAGGCTCTCCTAAATGCCACAAAAGGCAGTTAATACCAAGGTACATTTCATAGAATGGAATCATAGAACAACCAGGTTGGAAGGGACCCATCGGATCATCGAGTCCAACCATTCCTATTTACAGAGAGAAATTTAATTTTGTTTGTGTCTTCACTATCTTTGAGTTGATAACTCATCCGCCGGTTATTTAGGGAGTTCTGTGCTCTCGTTTCTTTGTTCTAGCCCAGTCGGTCAGAGAAATGAGATCTCCCTGTGTAGGGATGGAAATGCAATTTTCGGAGAAGCCGTATAACTGGCCAGGCTTGTTTAAAGCCAAGAGAGTTTAACTCTATTGACTTTCCTGCTTTGCTGTGCTGTTTAGTTGTACTTGAGTGACTTCATTAAGAAGCAGGGCAGTTACTTAATCGTACAATCCAAACCACTGGTGTCATTCGCAGTTTCCTGTTCTATTCTTACCCAGTGAGCTGAGCACCAATTCTCCTTTAAACTTCTCCTTGAGATTTCAACCGAACGGAACTCCTCTCCTTTGCGCCGGGAGATTTCCTTCCTATCATTTTTTTTTCTTAAGAGAAAATTACGCTTTACGGTTATGCTCTAAATGCATTTCTAGTTTCGGTTAGTGCCACCTTTGAAATTCTACCCACTCGCTTTATACTTTATAAGGGTTGGATTGTGTCTCGCAACACCCTTGGCAGGAGCCGGTTACCTTTGTTTAGTATTTGTAATACAGTAACACCAAGAGGCCCTCTGTGAATCCCTCATAAAAGCAGCCATTGTGTACAGAGTCTTCCTAAGGAGTTTAGTCTCCAAGTGGAGGCGACAATTAGTGAATAAAACAAGGGGAACGTGACAGGAAGAGTGTCAGGCTGTGTGTTTCTGCAACCCAGTCCAGCAGATGCTGGTGCCTCCCAGTAGAGATGGTACTTGAGCAGCTAGGAGGACAGTGGTGTAATGTCTTTGCTCTTTCTGTTATTCTTTTTAATTAAGGCGCATGGTTTAGAGATTGGTAGGAATGGTTGGACTCAGTGATCAGGTGGGTCTCTTCCAACCTGGTGATTCTATGATTCTATGTTTATTCTGGAGAAGAGGAGGCTGAGGGGAGACTTCATTGCTCTCTCCAACTACCTGAAAGGAGGTTGTGGAGAGGAGGGAGCTGGGCTCTTCTCCTGAGAGACAGGGGACAGGACAAGAGGGAATGGCCTCAAGCTCCACCAGGGGAGATTTAGGCTGGAAATTAGGAAAAACTTTTTCACAGAAAGGGTCATTGGGCAGTGGCAGAGGCTGCCCAGGGAGGTGGTTGATTCACCTTCCCTGGAGGTGCTTACAGTGTGGGTGGACGAGGTGCTGAGGGACATGGTTTAGTGTTTGATGGGAATGGTTGGACTCAATGATCCAGTGGTTCTCTTCCAACCTGGTGATTCTATGATTCTATGATTAATATTTACTAAACTATTAAGCACTAGTAACCACCATCACACAGGAATGGCCACTAAGCCAAGCATCAAGTGTTAGATACCAACACTAAACTTTTCCACATCTACATCCAAAGCTCTGACACTATTTTCAGGCACAAGCTTATGTGCAAATCCTCTTTTAATGTATTTCTTCTGTGAAGAAAACTAATGAACTTCAGTTTCATAGGCATCTACGTTGTGGGAAGTGTCCCTGCCCATCACAAGGGGGTTTGAACTAGATGATCTTTAAGGTCCCTTCCAACCATAACTATTGTGTCAACCTATGATTCTATATATTCTTAATATTTAAGGTCCCTTCCAACCATAACTATTGTGTCAATCTATGATTCTATATATTCTTACTTTCCTTTGTCCTGCCAGACACTATTTTGATTCCCACTCTATGCAATAAAGCCCAGTCTTCTTCCTACCTAATTGCAATAACTCTCTTTTTATTTCTATTTTTCTTGCCTGCTGTCTGGGCAGGGGCACCAGGTATGTGCTGATTAGTAAACTGGAGGTTAAACCGAGTTTTACCTGCCTTTCCCTTGCTTTGGGTGCTCCCACCTCTCTACCAAGTCATCTCATTTGGATAAAAAGAGAGATTAATCATCACTGCGGTGAATTAATGAAAAACTTAATTAAGACATTTCAGCAGCTCTGCCAAAAAATTATCTGCAGGTTCTGAAATCGTCAATAAGGAGAAGCAGGGTGCTAAATACTTTGGGTTCATGAACCCTCTTCCTAACTGCAAGCGTTAGGGCATTTGCAAAGCTCAGTAGAACACAGGTATTTTGAGAGAGGAAAATTTAATACCTGACCCCATGTAAGTTAGGAATTTTTTAGCATTAGTAAAAGTGCACCAGTAGTTTCCTTAGTGATAATATATAAAAATACCTTTTTACATGTTCCCACAGGATTATGTAAAAAATACGTTTCAGTGCACAGATAAGCAGAAACAAATGGACAGCAGTGAAGAACTAATGTGATTCTAAATGCACTGAGTTTGTAAGGAAGCATCTCACCCACATGCTCTGACGTGGTGGCCCTTAGCCTGCCCTAATACCTGAGCAGGGGCAGCATTGTTAAAAACATCATTTCCAACTTCCGTTCTGTGTTGTAAAACTGCTTTCTATGAGCTTCTTTATTTTATATTGTATTATTTATATTATGTTTATATATATTATATAGCTAATGGCTCTGTAAGCGATAACACTTCAGATTTCCTCTGACTTAATTCTGTGTTGCTTTACTTTGAGCTCTATTCTCACCATTGAAAAGTTACATGCAATTATTTCAGACTGTCTCACACTCGTTTAGGCTGATCTGGCAACAAATGATGCTCAAGTCCTGTGAAGACAATCTAAATTTTTTTTATTTTCATATAAATGTTGAAAATCTTACAGAAAAAAAAGTTCAGTGTAGACATAAGGTTAGAGTGTGAGTGTCCAGGATGGTTGTAATTTCATTTAATTCAAGTTTTTATGTAAGCTTGGAAAAAAAAAAAATCTCAGCGAACACTTTTTCCTCATAATTTGAAAATATAATTGCTTGTTTTGTGGGGTGTTTAAATGAGAATACCCGTAAATAGAAGGAGAGGGAGGGGAGGGGGTATCTGTTTGTAAGATGAGAAAAGGAACCACTGCCTATTGTTTGACCTGCACAGCTCCCTGATTGACTGGGAGAAGAAATATCTCCATGGGAACAGATGAATGTCTGGTTTTCATGTGGTGAAATCCCCAATCGAGCTCCCAGTGCCTTCGCTCACATGGCACTTTAAATTGGTTGTTTGCATGCTGCTTCTTACCTTTCACTAAACTAAGTGGGAATACTTCTTCCCAAGTTGCTATCTGCCAAAATATAATCGCGAAGTAAAAAATGCAGGACAAACATCCACCTGAATTATTGCTTTTTATGCTTTTTTTTTAAATTATTTTGATCTTTTAAGTAGAGCAGGCAAAATAATTAAATGAGACTATGCACTTAGTATGAAACAGTCTTTTCGACATGCTCCTTTTTGCAGATTTGAGTAATACAGAGGTATTAACATGCCTCCTCGCAACACAAGAATGTTGTTAGTTTTGGGGAGAATTTGGAGAAATCGCTAATCTATTGTGTCTACTTGTTTGCTACAACCATTTACAATGATCTGTTCTCCCTCCTAACAGAAGGGAAATGCCAGTTGACTCCGATATCGTTGAATCTAAAAATTTTTTTTTTTTTTTTTTTTTTAAAAAAAAGGTTAGAGGTAACAAAGAAATCTCAGTTAACGTAACAATAAAAAAAAAAATTGCAATCCAGGTTGGACGAAGGGGTGATTCCTAAATATTAAAGCCCCAGTGGTCTTATCTGGACCAGCTGCTTATAATGTCTGTGAGGAATGTGGCACATCAAGTGTGTGAACACTGCAGCTATTGTATCCTAACAGGCTGATTGAACCCTGGATAATTGGCATGTAACCTTCTCTATTAATAGTGCAGACAGATATGTGAATTAGCTGAATGCCTCAGACATATGCCATGCATTAACCAAAAGGGCTTACAATTCTCATAACAACTCGGCTAACTATTACACCAGTAATTATTCTTTAGAACTTGATGATATTGGAGAAAAATCAATAAATAATTTGTAGTTTCAGGCCAGATTACGGATAATCGGCGGCACTGGAAACGTCGTCACCCGAGGTTGGATTCTAAGGAAGATTGGGGACTGATAGTGTGGCACTTTGATGTTTTTAAAGAGGTCATAGTGTGATTCTCTGGCTTTGTTTAGCTCTTGTAACTTGAAGGAATTGATAGGCATGTGAAACATTTGGAATAATTTCAGCATTGCTATTCTTTCTGTTGTACCAGAGATGTACAGTTGGGACTGTTGTCTTTGGAAAGGCAATAGATTCATTTCCTTTGTGAAATAGAATCTAGAGGTGTAAGTTGGACTTATTAGGGTTTTTTTGTTTTATTTGGGTTTTTTTTGGTTTTTTTTGCATTACTTTGTCCACTGTTCTGAACTTCTTATCCCTCCACAGCGTTTTTTTTAATCTAGGATGAAATGGGAAAAAACACCTTTTACTTTTTAATTAGTCCTTTGCTAAAGTGATAGAGGCTATGATTCAACTCTGAGTTATCTTGAAAGAATGCAGCCTTACAACACTTTAAAAACAGAGAAATATGAACTACGGACAGAGAATATTTAAATATGGGAACCCCTAGAGCTGCATAACCTGTCTGGGAGTGTGCGTTTAGTGAAACAAGCTGCAGCAAACAGAATAATCCAACGGAGCTATAGGGCTTTTTGTTGTTTGAGAACCTTTCGCAAAGGGCTTTTCCTCAGAACAGCTTTTTACAAATTGGTGGGAAATAATTGGGTATTTTAGAATAGAAATTCAAGTTCGGATGTTCCAGTACATAGGAAGCATGTGCTTTTCTTTTGCATGAATAAATGGATATGCATGTAGTCTCTTTTGCAAATGGTTTAGTAATTTAGATGATACTCTTAGTAATTGCCGTGTCAAGTTGGAATCAAATAAACAGAGACATAAGAAGTATTTTAAACAGCTACAAATGCTACACAAACAGAGGCTCTTTCATTTCTGAGCTGATTTCATTTGCATCCGCGATATCCCACAGAGGCTGAGCTGAAAACAAATTATTCAGGAGATGTTACAGTACTAGGGCCAGAACTTAAAAGAGCTCCCAAATACAAAGAAAGCACCTCAGCTCACATTATTCTTTGGCATGAATATATCCTCATGAAGAGGCTCATAATTCTTTCTTGTCCTTATCTGGTTGTCTCCTGCGTGTGCGCTTACCCTCATCAGTTTACAAAGACCGTAATACTTTATTCCACCTGTTGCAATTCATTCTCTAATTACCCGGTTCTCCTTTTTAGAATCGTGCTAGGATCTCTTCTCTGCTGGCTTTTCAGCCATGACAGAGCAATTAGACTAAGACTCATCTTTCAGGCTTGAGGTGAACTTTCCTTCTTTCAGCTCCCCACCTATGAAAACCCTTCGTAATCTCAGCTACTGCCAGTGCTAGAGAAAGCTCCTAGTTCATTAACTCACCCAAAAATGTGATTTGCACTAAGCAGTTGCAAGTGGTTGTAATATCGAGCAATGAAGCTGGTGAAGGGGCTGGAGAACAGGCCCTATGAGGAACGGCTGAGAGACCTGGGGGTGTTTAGCCTAGAGAAGAGGAAGCTGAGAGGAGACCTCATTGCTCTCTACAACTACCTGAAAGGAGGTTGTAGAGAGGAGGGAGCTGGGATCTTTTCCCAAGTGACAGGGGACAGGACAAGAGGGAATGGCCTCGAGCTCTGCCAGGGGAGATTTAGGCTGGACATTAGGTGGAAGTTTTTCACAGAAAGGGTCATTGGGCATTGGAATAGGCTGCCCAGGGAGGTGGTTGATTCACCTTCCCTGGAGGTGTTTAAGGGATGGGTAGGTGAGGTCTTGAGGGACATGGTTTAGTGTTTGATAGGAATGGTTGGACTCAATGATCCGATGGGTCTCTTCCAACCTGGTTGTTCTATGATTCTATGAGAGCAAAGCAAAAGCAGCAGCCCAGACTGCTGCACCCTTTACTCCTGGAAAACAGACGTCATGCCCAGTTTTTGAGGATGACTTTACAAGGTTTGAATCTCTGCCAAACATGGTAGCTGTAGACCTAATGTATAATTTCAATTGAGTGGATTGCCACCGAGTTCAAAAGGTATTTTATTCTCATTTGTTGGGAAGTCAGAGCAATTTGGTATGGTCCTTCAATAGCTCTTGTGACCACAGTAATAACTTATATAAAGATTCTTTTTACCCTCTATCCTGGCACATTCTGGGGGAGGGAAGGTCTAAGAAAACTTTAAACGGTGCTTGGTTGAACTAGGATTATTATTTTTTTTTTGGTTGATATCTATTTATATTTTTATATGTCTAAACTGCCTGATCTATAAAATCATAGAATAATAGAACAACCAGGCTGGAAGAGACCCATCAGATCATCGAGTCCAACCATTCCCATCAAAATGTATATAAATGTATATAAAGTAATTTTGTGAGAAACATATTAAAATGTAGGTTCATTTCCATCCTGTCTGTATTAGGTACATTTTAACTGTCTCTATGTACAGAAAATATATATATGTATAAGTACATAAGCCTCAATTGATGTCTTTCTCTGAAGAGGCAGAAAGACACACAGACTGCTTCAGAAGCTCTCTGGCTCTATCTATTTTTCAAGTTTCACTTTTTCCTTGGTGGCAGACAAGCCACAGTCAGCAGTGAGGAAAAAGACTGGTAGAAACTGGCAGATAGACGACCTTAACTGGGATCAATACAAAAAAGCTTCAGGAGCTTATGAAATAAAATACTTTGAAGTAAAATGCAAAATGGGATTTCACAAGCCACCATTTACTGTTTGTCGCTTTGAGGAGGGGAGAGAAAGACCTGTGTGCTGGATTTAAAGTGTTCGCGTAGGAACAGGACTTGAATGAGCTGAGTTCAGAGCAAGCTTTAAAGATCACGCTGCCCGTAAGCAAATTACTTCAAAGTCCCCTTGCTTAAGGAAAGAAAAAAAAAAGTCTAAGAAATAAGCTGGTTGATTCCGTTTGTCACTGGTGATGTCCAGTGTCAGAAGTATACATTGAGCTGAGAATTCATGTATTTTATAGCTCTGGGTTCCCCAAGGGAGGCTTGAGGGCTGTAATTCATAGCTGCATATGGGTCTAGCAGGGCAACATCTACATGAGGGCTTCCCTCTCTCATTTGGATGCTCATGGTCCTGCACCAGGTATGGCCACACAGGTGTGGAGCTGCCCTGCTGCTGCTTCCCGAATGCCTGATGGGTTGAGGGCTGAAAATTAACCGTGTGGGTCAGTTTTCTCTGGAGGAGAGCTTGCGTTAGAACTCAGTGTCATAAAAGATGTCTTTAACATCTTTCAGAAAGAAAAAAAGCATAAACTTGCACGAGCTGTGGACTCATCTTCATTGAGCTAAAAAGGCAAAGAGATAGTGATGACAAAGCACTTGCACTGCACATTGGAACTTTGTGAAATATCCAAAGTTGGGGGCTAGAGTTTTTGATCCAGATGATGTTTTGTGAACATATTCTGTTCAATGAGAAGGTACTGCTTGCAGAATAACCAAGGACATTGTGGCTCAGGCTCCTTCTCAGGATGAGGGAGCAGCAAGTTTTGAGATTCTGCTTTGGATTTCTCTGGCATGCAACATTGCTCGGAAGCGGGCAGGAGCTGCACCCACATGCCAAGTCAGGACATACATGTAGAGTGGTAGCATCCAGTCACTTTAGTGGACAGGAGCTATTTCACATCTGACTTCCTCCTAAAAATGATGAACCACAACAATGAGGGGTAATGAAGACCTTGTCTTTGTGATTCAGCCTGAAAATCAGAAGGGAGACCAGGAATTCACTCTGTTAGCTTCTTAGAGTAGAAATCCCAATGTTTATGGAGATTAAGAAAGGTATCGATTTGTCACAGGCCATAAGGTTTCCTGTGTACTGACTTTTTCTTTAATTCCCCTGGGTTTGTCAACATTGACTTAATCTATTTAAGGACCTGTGATGAAGGATAAAACATCACCATCTGCTAATGCAAATATTTATAACTTAAAAAACCCTGTCAGCTGCAGAGAATGGAATAGAGAATAAGATCTTCATGTACCTGTATAATATGTTTAAAGAAAAAAACCCTTAGAGTTCTTTTAAAGCATATACAGGATTAGCTGAGGAAGAAGATCAATGGCTAGAGAGCATCTCTGATTACAAACAGATTTTGGGTTGTGATGAAATGATGCAACATGGTAGGGCAGCAGGATGTAATGTACTTAAAGTATTGGTTAAGATGCCTTTGTCAGTAAGTATTGTTGAAATTTATATTCTACTTACAGTCACAGTCACACAGACACCCCAGTCCTTACAGACAGGATGAGTCACAGAGCAGTTCTCTTCCTCCACACAGACAACTGTACCAATAGCAGCATTTTGTCAAATGACAAAAGGGTGAATCACTGGACAGCTCAGTTTCATCCAGAGATAAGATACTGGACCCTTAGACTTCTTATTTGGTCTGGTTGTTTTTAAAATTGGACTCCTTCAATGTGTTTTATATAGCAGCTGCCACCACAATTCCTGCAAATCCCAATAAACAAGATGTTCTCTCAGCCTTTGTTGATGCTAACGTGACAGGGAGGCAACATTTAACAAATATTGCCGCAATCATTGAAGAATATACTCCCACAGCTCAAACTAGTACATTGAAATATCTGCATTTTTCGCAGCTTTTAAAGGCTCAGTTGAAGTCCACCTTAAGTTGTAGCTTGAGGCAAGGCCCTACCTTCTCTTAAACAGGACACACTAAGTGTGGGCATGTGTCCTTCCAGCTGTGGGACATAGAATCACAGAACATAGAACAACCAGGTTGGAAGGGACCCATCGGATCATCGAGTCCAACCAATATTTTAGCTAATTAGCTAACAATTTTAGCTAATTCTGCTGAGGTACCTGCCTCCTTTCTCCCCTCCCTTGCTACTAGGGGTGAACCTCACACACCAACCAGTAACAAACAGCCAAAGGCAGCAACTTCTTAAACTGCTGCAGCTCTATCTGCCTCCACCATCAGCCCAAAGCTTATGTCTATATTGCAGCTGAAGACATGATTACAAGGCTGTGTTGACATATCTAACCCTCACTTAAATTATCCAATTTAGGCACTGATAGCTGTGAAGCTTTGAAACACACGGACTTCAGCAGGCACTTGCACAGTCTTGAGCTGGAAGTGATGCTGCTAGAGCTGCTTCTTATCTACTTATCTTGATTTCCCATTGTGTTGCATGGGGCTAAAATATGCAGCGAGCTAAGTGCAATTTAACATTACACTTAAAGCAGCCTAATGGCTAAATGGCATGAAAAAAGAATAGTTCCTTAGGCTGGTCTAACTGCTCCATCAGACTATCTGCTTAACCCTTTGGTTTAGATGTCCCCCCCGTTTGGTAATCCCAGCATCATTTACATTTTCTGAAATTCCCTTCCACAAATGTGCAAACGTAGCTATGTTGCTTGACCATAACACTTCCCAAACTCCTATGGCTGAATTATACCAGCTGACAGTCCAATCTTAGAAGTACTTTTATTGTTTGGCTTTATGAATTCCACTGAAATCTTTTTTTTTTTTCTTTTACTCCTTAAGATTTCCTCGATGCCCACGTAGGCTCAAGTCCCACTTTTCTTCTTTCCACCTACCCTCCTGTCTATTACCAAAATCTTCAGTTTCGGGGATTTTGAATGATCAGTAAAATTCTTTTCCTTCCAAAATGCAGGGGAAAGGTTGCTCATATTCTTCATATTTGCTCATATTCTTCATATTTGTTCATATTCTTCTTCTTCACATTCTTACATGATATTGCTAATCTTTATATTATATACAACAACATAACGTGGTGTTAATGTTCTCTGAGCCAACCTCCCCATAAAAAAAATTAAAAAAAACAGGCAAAAGCAACTGATCCAAGTTAAATTACACTTGCCCATCAGTATTTTTTTATATAGTTATGCTTTTGTAGCAGTGGCTAGGCAAGACGTTCCTTCCCCTTCTCCATCCCAGACTTCATCCCTCTCATTTATATAGATTAAAATGCCCATAAGGTTGTGTTGCAACTCAGATCATTCAAATTACCCTTTTATAAAGCCAAATAATAAAAGTACTTTTAAGATTGGGCTGTCAGCTGGTATAATTCAGTCCTCTGTGGGCTGGGAGGGAGCAGTTACCAGATGACTGTGTTTCTCACACAGTGTATAAAGGCTGCTTTACCCAAATGTTTTTTTAATCAGTCCATTTTTAAACAATGTAAGCTGACAGCAACCCTTTAATATGCATCGCGGAGGCTTTCGGAGTTGTAAGGAGAGAGGACGAGCAGATTTCCCTGAATTTAGGAGCATGGTCTGGAATTTCATAGGTGGAGAGAAAAAGGCTGCTCTTCTTTGAAGTTTTCTGCTTTATATGCTAAACAGTGCTGTTGACTGATTTACTGCAATTTCACATTCAGGGGGTGGGGAAAAAGGAAAGCAGCCACTTTTTTTGTTGAGTGCGAGGAGGAATTATTGACAGATAAGGGATGCAAGTTCCACTTGCTCGCAAATTTCTTTCAAACACAACAAGTTAACACAACCAAGGGCTCGTAGCAGCGCGATGCAACATTTCGTAAAGACCTGCCACATCTGGCAAACTTAAAACTTTACCTGCTTTTCCGCAGGGTTCAGGGAAGGCTGTGCTTTTTTTGGTTTTTTTTTTTTTAATTTTTTTTTTTTTTTTTTTTACTAGAGATGTTTAGTGTACCACACTCTTTCCCTGGTATTAGAAAACCTCTTTTACGCTATATTTCTACCGAATGTTTAAGATTCCTGGAATATTTTGTTTCCGCTAGAACATTATGGTTGGACTCGATGATCCGATGGGTCTCTTCCAACCTGGTGATTCTATGATTTATCCAGCCTGCTTATGCGTCAGCGGCAGGGACGGATCCTCAATAATTAATGCATAGGCATGTGGTGAAATGAAGTGTAGCACGTGTGGAGTTCCAAGAGCTCTGAAACAAAGAAATTCGTACTAGAAAGTGACCTTCTAAATTGCCTTCTATACTTTGGTTAGAAATTTTATCTTCCTGGTTTTCAGGAATAAATCATAGAATCATGGAACCAACCAGGCTGGAAGAGACCCAAGGTGAAGAACCTGCCTTGCTTAGCTGTGAGTTCTCATAGCAAACTCACGACTTCATTTCATAGAATCATAGAATTATAGAATCATAGAGCAACCAGGTTGGAAGAGACCCACCGACTCATCACGTCCAACCATTCCCATCAAACACTAACCCATGTCCCTCAGCACCTCGTCCGCCTGCGCCTTAAACACCTCCAGGTTTAATGTGAAAATACTAATGTGTGGTGTACAATCTAATATCAGCCTGAGAAATTTAACTGTAGTAAAAAAATGCAGTGATACGATCCTATGAGCAAGAATTAAATAGAGTATTTGTTTCATTGGCTCTAAAAGGAAGCTCTCTCCTCTAGGAGAATACTTCCTCCACAGCATATTATTAGTTACTTCTTTACATGCAATGGAAAGATGTTTCTTTGAATCTGAATGCGTGGAAAGAAGCAGAAAAGAGTGGATGATATAAGAGTCTACTAAATATAGCAGAAGCATCCGAATGCACAAGTGCAGCTCGTGCTTGTATGCAAAATGGGTAACAAAGGGAATCACGTTTTATCACAACAAAATACTACGTTTTGCTAGTTTGTACTCATGCTCTGTAATCACATTTATATGGGGAAGGAAATGCTTCCTCCTCCTTTGGCAGTAACCAACAGGACAAATTTCATCAACTTAATTCCCCAAGTGACATTTGCTCACGCAGAGTCCTGCTTAACTGAAGCCTTCTGTGCCTTAGTTGCTTGTCTATCAATTATACTTGTTGAATTTTTAAGCGTATTATTAAGTCATTTATGTGTTTTTTAAAGTGCTTGGATGTCCCATAAAAACGATTGCGCAGAAGCCCATTTGTATTAGTGCACCTTAATAAAAACCGATCATGCCAGGAACAATTAAATTCCTTTTTATGTCCCACCAATGCAAATCTTCCTGTGTAGCTTGAAGTTTAACTTTCAAAGCTCAGCTGAGTTTATTCAACTGATTACTATCTAAGCCACCCACCCGGCACCCCACACTCCCTCAGAAAATGTTAGAATCCTGCTCAGAGTGATCTTTTTATTTTTAAACTTGAACGTCTAAGCATTCCTCGCAGATGTGAGAAAATCTGAGTGTTAATTGTTACAGTAAACCCAACGCTATCATTAGACAGAACACAGTCTTTAGCGAAAATCTGGATTTTCATTAATAACTTGGCTGGTATCTCCCACTCGGTGCTGGCGAAAGCCACTTTTGAAAACCTGGCAGTCTTACATCTGCCAATAGCGTACGTCACCCCCATGCCTTGCTCGCTGATTACTCTGGGAAACGGGAGTCACCAGCCCTCTTCCTGCTCCAGATGTTGCAACACACTGGCTCATTTCCTAACTTTCCAAAAATGAAAGCAGATATCGCATCCAAACGAAAGCTCGTTTGCACATATGCCTTTACTGTTTGTGAATTAAAATAATAGATACAATAGGTCTTTGTGATAGAGTCTGCTCTGAAGTGTGGGGGCTGAGATGGACAAGGGACAGAGGAGTTGTGGAGGGTACAAGATATGTGTTCCATTTCTTATTGTGCCACTCTCTCTCTTCCCCCCAGTTCTCTCTCTTCCCCCCAGTTCTCTCTCTTCCCCCTAATTCTCTCTCTCCTCCCAGTTCTCTCTCTTCCCCCTAATTCTTTGATAGGAATGGTTGGACTCGATGATCCTGTGGGTCTCTTCCAACCTAGTTATTCTATGATTCTTTATGCCCAGGTGACCCTCCTGCCTCCTATTCTTCCCTTTCCTGTCTTTTGTCAGCTTCTTACGCTCAGGGTACAAACATTTGGTTCTTGTTTGACTTGTAATTGTCCAGACCTTGCCCAGTGCCCTCCGGGCGTTCGCTTGCTTCCCCCAGCTTTGGAAAAGATGATTCTCAACAGAGAAGAAATTTCTTTCTGCTTAAAATGTCAGGTCTAGGTTGCTCAAAGCTCAGTCACAGCAAAAAGCAGACTTCCTTGGCCGTGGAGAAAAGGGTTGGCTTTATTCCTGACAGAGGTCACGCTAGAATCTGTTGGAGGTTTTGCTGTACATGCTTTCTTCCTGCTTTCTGCTGCGCCGCTCGGTGCTCACAACAAGCTGTTTTGTAGGAAATATTTTATGACGTTGAACCCTTTAATTCCCTGGGCTGGGATAAAGAAGTCTAACTTGTTAGTTCTCAGTGAAACTTATGAATATTTATGCCTGCAGAGTATCTACTCATCATTTTTAATCAAACTACATTAATAACTCTAATTAAATATTAGCAGTTGACACTATATAGCGACTCTGACCGTTTCCATTTGCGAAGATATAGACTCAATATCTGTCAAAGTGAGGAACTTTATTACTTGAAGACTAATGCTGCACAATGTGTGAAGTTTTATTTATAGCTGTATCGTCCTGGGGTGCAACCAGAATGATGTTTATTCAGCACAGGCTTGCATTTGTGTCAAGCCATGGTAGCCGATCGAGTCTAGCTGTAGCAAAATCAGTCATTTGGTGTTTCTTGAAAATTTTAGTACCTCACAAAGATGATCACGGAGATTTGGAGGCAGTTGAGGGCTCTCGAACACCCTTATACCTTTTGCGTTGTCTGGTTTGTGAGATGCAGAGACTTGTGGATTCTGGTGGTAGGAAAGAATGATTCCCAAGAAGATCAATCCAGGAGGAATTCTTTTAGGGCGGTGTTCAGTGGAAAATCCTGCTCACAAAGCCACAGGAAGCCTTCCTTACACAAAACACCTATTTTTATGCGTAGATGCAGCTGTTGAGCAAGACTATGCATCTCTGAGACCACAAAAGCCTGATCTATTTTATATGGAAAAGGCTCATTTGGACAGGCTGCGGAGAAGGATACTTCCTCCAAATAATCAATACTTTGTTATTTGTGATAGTATTGACTAGATTGTCATTAATGTTCCGATACTGCACACACGGATATATCAAAAAATTGATCACATCTCGTTATATACAATTTTTGGATCAGTTCCAATAAAGCCAACTACAGTGATTCATAATAAGACCTCTTTGAACTCAATGTATCCCTCTTAGGATGCAGACTTAGGTGGTGCTGAGTGCCTCTGGCGAGTCAGGGAACGGTCTCCATGAGATCCTTAAGTCTGAGAAAATCAGGCTTCCCACAAGTTAATTACGGGGGATTAACAACCTATATGAAACGTAAGAGATGTGGCTAAACAATAAGTTTGCAAGCAGCAATAGGGCCGATCAATATAAAGCTGGCACCAAACATGGCAGCAGGTCCAGGGAGGTTATTCTCCCTCTGTACTTGGTACTGGTGAGGCCGCTCCTTGAATCCTGTGTTCAGTTCTGGGCCCCTCACCACAAGAAGGATGTTGAGGCTCTTGAGCAAGTCCAGAGAAGAGCAACGAAGCTGGTGAAGGGGCTGGAGAACAGGCCTGATGAGGAGCGGCTGAGAGAGCTGGGGGTGTTTAGCCTGGAGAAGAGGAGGCTGAGAGGAGACCTCATTACTCTGTACAACTACCTGAGAGGAGGTTGTGGAGAGGAGGGAGCTGGGCTCTTCTCCCAAGGGACAGGACGAGAGGGAATGGCCTCAAGCTCCATCAGGGGAGATTTAGGCTAGAGATTAGGAAGAAGTTTTTCACAGAAAGGGTGATTGGGCATTGGAATAGGCTGCCCAGAGAGGTGGTTGATTCCCCTTCCCTGGAGGTGTTTAAGGCACAGGTAGACGAGGTGCTGAGGGACATGGGTTAGTGTTTGATAGGAATGGTTGGACTCAAAGATCCGATGGGTCTCTTCCAACCTGGTTGTTCTACAATTCTATGATTCTATGGCAGGAAGATTATAAAAAGCAAAACTCTTCCTACTTAAAATATATTTGGAGTGCTGGGAGTGTGCAAAACATCCAATTATGAAGACAACATATTAGAACTGTGGCGATAACGTCATTTTCATCATGATAGAATGTGATTTTCAAAAGCCTTCCCTGTTCTCTTAGGGTTTTTTTTTCACTCAAACTAGAAAGTGGAAGGCAGGTAATAGAACTGCCTTAAACAGTTGCTTTGTTGGCAAAGCATAATTTTAAAAGTCCATTTTAAAGCTGTACACTAAAGCGACTGAGCTGGAAAGGATGGGAAAAAATAAACACCATGATAAGTAGATATGATATCAGGAGCTGGCTGCGCTTGAAATTTCTCTTGATTATTACTGCTAATGCTCGAGACGGACAGGAACTGCAAATAAATAAATACGTTGTGTTAATATTTGCTGAAATTTTTGAACACATTCCCTTTGGCTCTGCCTGCATCCCGTCTCTCTTTTGCTTTCTGAGAACATATGTGCGATTGAGTTAGGGAACAAATGTTTAGAGAGAAAATTCAAAGTTTCTAAAAGTGGCAGACGTTAGTGTTTGTGTCAGAGAGATTCGTGCACTTTAACCCCAACTCAGAAAAGCCATTTCTGTTCAGGATAGCGCTAGCACATCAGGTAAAATCCCATCTCCATCAAAGTCAAAGGGTGTTTGGATCAGGACAGGACTTGTCCCATGGACCTGAAACTGTTGTGCATATTTGGGGTTTTAATCTTCCACCAAACTCTATGAAATTGGATTTTAATGGACTTTGGATGAGGCTTCCGGAGAACAAACAGTTGTATGTGACTTTGTTCTCGTGCCGCAAACTCAAGGATTCAAAATTTATAAGTCAGACAGCAGAATTGTGGCAATTCACTGAACTAAATGACACTTAAAATTATAAATTTGGGATCTTTTTATTGGCTTTTTGTATCTCGAGCCTACGTGGTTCATCTTTTCCAGCTGCCCTGTTCTGTGGGCTTGGTTTATGTCACACAGCAAAACTGCCAATGCCAAGTGATGACGCGGCCCCAGAAACATGGGGCTTACCAGTCACCAACCGACACATCGTTTTTAATAAAATGTTGGTGATTCAGCAAGATAGCAGCTAACTGTGCCAGAGATATCAAACACAGCAGATTATGATCATTTGGCAAAAATCTTATATTTTTTTCATGCAGTTTCCCCAAACACTTCAGCAATCACATTCAGCTAGCAAAACTTTGTAGGCAAAGTTGACTCCAAATGGATATTTTGCCAAGAAACAAGGAGTTTAATATAAATTTCTGTTTATATTTAAGAGTATTTTCTACCCTGCAGCCGGGAGGTGTGATGTGAAAGCTTCTAAATAAGTGTCCACAGTGTCCTTCAAATTTAGGATAAACTCGGGTGTATCTTTACTGATTCAGGAGAGCGAATTCAAAAATCCTTCCAGTCAAGCAGATCCGTCTTACACTGCGTTCAGAAGGTTATTAAGTTCCTGATGAATCTATCTGTTTGTAATAAACCCAGAGTCAGGTTTTAGGTCTGTTCCAAGAAGCTAAAACTGTAATTCTGGTTCGTAAGAATAAAGTTTAGTGCTACAAGTATCTCCAATTCTGTGACTGAAAAACAAAGAATCAGCCATGAAGTTATTCACCTATTTGTTAAAAACATTAACGAAAAGTTTTAACAAAGATTCAGTCATTAAGTTATTCACCTATTTGTGAAAAACATTAATGAAAAGTTTTAACAAAGAATAAATCATTAAGTTATTCACCTATTTATTAAAAACATTAACGAAAAGTTTTAACAAAGAATAAGTCATTAAGTTATTCACCTATTTGTGAAAAACATTAACGAAAAGTTTTAACAAAGAATCAGTCATTAAGTTATTCACCTGTTTGTTCAAAATATTAACGAAATGCTTTCCTCTGGAGCAGGGAAAAACATAACAAGCAAACAAAGAGTTTTAGTGAATTTCAGAGTTATTGTGGCCTTTAATTTATGAGTTTTAGCAGGTTATGGAATAATATCGGAAGAAAAACTGGGAGAAGGTTGCTGTTACAGCATAAGAATACTATAGTGTCCTAAAGTTTTATTTCAAAAGATGTGGTCTTTTATTTCGTGGCTTTATGACACCAGTGGGTTGCATTATTTGCAATTTGCAGATTCAGAAAACTGTGAAATACAGTGTGCTTGCGTTTCGGAATTGAAAATATTTTCACAGATAAATCATAGAATCACACAATCATAGAATCACCAGGTTGGAAGAGACCTACCAGATCATCGAGTCCAACCATTCCTATCAAAAATGAGAGTGGATTGGAACTAAGACAAAAATATCTTCATTTTACTAGAAGAATTTGAGCAGGAACCTGGCACCGTTTCAAAGTCAAAACATAATACAAAACTTATTTGGGTTTGTAGCGCTGCAAAGATGCAACCGGTTGTCATTTACTCACTGATCATTAAATCAGAACAGATTGGCATTGCTTAAGCAGGGAGATGGAATTGTCATTCCTCTTCTATGATCCATTTTCTGTTTATTGTCCTTATCTCCTTTACAAGTGGATAAAGGGAAATAATAGAGCCAGAACATAAGCAATTACAAGGTCCAAATGCTCTTGCTCGCCAAATCTGTTCTGCATGGGAAGAGACACTGAATGAGAAAAAACTCACATTTTTCTTCATATGAATCATCCTTTCCAGTTCCAAAAAATATTTCTATGGAAACTTCAGGGCCATCCAACAACCCTGCAGTATTTATTAGAGGAAAATGTGCTTTAAGGTTTGCCTTGGGTTCTTATCATGCTGCTCATTATCTTTAGCAATATAACTCCAATAAATAGAATCATAGAATAACCGGGTTGGAAGAGACCCACCGGATCATCGAGTCCAACCATTCCTATAATAGAGTAAGTCCACATTCTCAGGCATAGAAAACAATCCAAAACATTGCATTGGGTTGGACTCGATGATGCGGTGGGTCTCTTCCAACCTGGTGATTCTATGATTCTATGATTTCTCAGTGTAACGGTAGCTGGTTCCTTCCTGACTGGCAGGGACATCAGATGCAGAAGCTAAAGAGCTGACAATAGAAGTTTTGGCTGCATAAACCCTGCTAGGTTCAAACATTACTTTGCAGCTTTCCAGAATCTAGCTGTATGCTGAAAATCCTGCTAGTTATTTTTGGTTTTAAATGAGCATTTATATTGAGGGGAAATTTGATATTTGAGGGGATCAGGTTTGCCCCAAATGCAGCTTTCATACTCATGCAAGTGCAACAGTTTGATTTTCCTGCACTGTCACAAGACATAATGGGGAACTGCACTGGGCTAAAGATGCTCTACCTTGCTCCTCAGTTGTGATTCTCCATCCTACTGAGGTATCAGAATCATAGACTCGTAGAATCACCAGGTTGGTAGAGACCCACCGCATCATCGAGTCCAACCATTCCAATCAAAATTAGGAGCTGAAGCAAGGCTGAGTTGCTACTATACCCATTTTTGCTGCTACAACTGCTGATTTTTGCTAACTAGGCTACTCTAGTTACTGACTTGACCAGTGATGTAACCCTTGCTGACAGAGAACAACAAGAGGGATGTAGTTTCTTCTAGTCAACTAGGTCTTTGTCTGAGCATGACTTGCATTTTTCCCCCCCCCCCCAGTAAGTTTTAGCAAGAAAAACAGAACATTTCACTGGTAGTCCTTGCACAAACAGGGCTGGATCTTCTGCCATAAAGTTTGTTGGCTGAGTCAAGTGTTTTGATATAGAAGGAAAAAAAAATTCCCAGAGATTTTCTGACTAATCTTGATTCAGCAACAGGATGGTGGTAAAAATGCTACTCAGCTCGGAGCTACATGGAGTCACCAAGGAAATAACTTAGAAAAAAAGGGCGAATGTTAGTAGCAAAACAAGGATGTTAGTAAAGCCAAACAAAGCAAAATCGCAAAAAGTCAGGACACCAGCTAGTTTTGGTCGTTAAAAATAAAAAAAATCATTTCAAATTCCAAAACAAACAACACTTTCCACTCAAAAAGTCCAAAAGAACACAGCAGCATTCTAATAATTCCTGCCATTGAGCGCTTGACTCTTGAACAGCACATATTTTAAGAGGAAATATTTCAGCTAGATAAATAAAAGTCATCCAAGAATCTTTGTTTTCTTCTGCAATGCAAGGCCAATAACTTATCTCTTATTAACAAGTTCATGTTTCGTTTCCCCAAGGTGTTTCTTGTGTGTGTGCTCTTGGCAAAATTGTTTGGAACAGAAAGAAAGCAGCTTCCCCTCCCGTTGTTTTGCTGCCTTTGCAAGTATTTATTTTCACGGAGACAAAGTCAGGTTTCCTCTGTGGCAGAATTGTGTGGCGTGAAATGTCCCAACATTCCCGTGAATGGAGGCTTCTAAAGACAGGCTGCTCTGTTTTTGAACTTGTTATGACAAAAATAGCCCAAAAGAAAAAAAAAAAAAAAAAAGCTAGCTTGTCAAATTAGGAATTACATGAGGTCAGCAAATTTAGGAACAACCACAACTGGAGGAGAGAGAAAGAGAGAGACCTAATTACAAGCTGGGGGGAGGGAGGGAGGAAGGGTGGACCTTGCTGAAGCAAACCCAGAGCTGCTTTTGATCTCTGAGCATGGCAGGGAACTCCGGACGAGTCTCGCTAATTTTGTCGGCAAATGATTGGGCCTTAAAATGCCTAAAAATAGCATTAATACTGCCCAGCATTCTCGCTCGCCCTCTGTGCACCATACAATTATCTCTGCCAGATGCACAAAGTATTTGAATTGTGAGGTTTGGCAGCGCCTGAAAATCCTGTGCCCTCTTATGACTTCCTCAGGTTTTTATAAAGGGAAACTTCAGCACCAAAAAGCCAATTTCTGGAGAAGTCTGGCTCTGAGAAATCTCTGGGAAGAACTCAGCCCACGTTGAGAAGTCGGGCATCATGGCACAGGAATTTTACCATTTGGACCTTTGTCTGGCCTCAGATCATAGAATCATAGAATCACCACGTTGGAAGAGACCCACTGGATCATCGAGTCCAACCATTCCCATCAAACACTAACCCATGTCCCTCAGCACCTCGTCCGCCCGTCCCTTAAACCCCTCCAGGGAAGGTGACTCAACCCCCTCCCTGGGCAGCCTCTGCCACTGCCCAATGACCCTTTCTGTGAATTTTTTTTGTCACCAGGCACAGGGGTTTCTTTCAACTTGGTATGGGAATAAGGACAATCTGTAAAATTCACACCCAGGCCCAAGCAGTAAGTCCAGAAGAGGTTCTGATTTGTGCCAAACTCAAATACTATTCGGATATGTACTTATAGAAAGCAGGGGATGATGTAGTCTAGGAGAGTGCAGTAAGGCAAAACTCCTGTGTTCTGATCTTAACACAGTGACTCAGTTTGCTTATCTTGTACAATGCAGATAATCATCGTGCTGACTGGCCGTGGCACAGGCAGCGTCAGCAGGGACCCAGCTCGGTCCTGGCAGAGCCCAGGGGAAGCTGCCGGGAGATGCTCTCCCTCCACCTGTGCACCGTGCTTGATCAATTAATTGATGGATTATTTTACCTTCAACCTCCAACTATCATAGAATCATAGAATAGAATCATAGAATCACCAGGTTGGAAGAGACCCACTGGATCATCGAGTCCAACCAATCAGTCCTTAAGCCCCTAATGTTTTACATCCTTAATAAAACAATGTTTTTTTTCAGAGGGAAGTTAAAATGGAGATTCGTATGCAGCCAAAAAACTTAAAACCAAGTTAATAATTGCTGTATTTTCTATGATCCTTATGATTCCTAAGCCAGCTGGTGGGGTGGGGGGTGAGGGTTAAAGGGTGTCCTGACTTCTGAAGACAGGGATGACATTTCCATTTGTTTAGACTAAGACAGATAGAGCATATTAAAACCTAAGGCAGGAGGTTGTTTATCCCTCTGCCGTGGCTCCCAGAGGGTGCACCGCACAAAAGTGCTGTTCTTGCTTCTTCCCTTCGGTCACATGCAGATGCAGAATCCAAATCGCCATCTCGACATTAACCAACTATTTATTCACCCCAAATTCAAACAACTAATTGTTCCCAAGCTTTTTTTCCCTTCACTATTCATTATTTGGCATGTACAATCGCTCCCCTAGGACTTGGGTCATATGACGTGCCTCTTTTTTGGGGGGGGCCTGTTTGGCTAATTAGAGTGGGAGAGTATGATAAACAGTAAATACCAATTTTACTTGGCAGCAGCTGGTTAGAGACACAACCACTCTGCGTCCCCACCCCCTAATATCTCTGCTAATACAAACTCATTCATGCCAGGGCTCACAAATAGAAAATTACGTGGGGCACAACGCTGAGTGTAAAAAAAAAACAAATGTGCTTTGCAAATGTTTGCAAATCCTTCCTTGTCGACTGCACCGGTTCTGTTAGCCACGTGCGATACGCAGGGACGTGAAGGTGACAAATATCTCAGCGGTGTTTGCAGTAGGACATAAGTCAACCGTAATAAATGTGACATCTTTGAAGTATTACATCTGGAAGTGGCTAGAATATCTTCACATGCATTTTAAATCCCGCCGTTAAAATATATTCTAACCTCCTGCCGTCTCTGAGTTAAAAGTCCAACATTCTGATTTGTTAATTTTTAACCTGGCTATGGAAAAATGTTCTGATTTTTTTTATTTTTAGATGAAGATGAAAAATTAGAAAGCCCTCCCCACACGTATTTCTATACTAGGATGTAAAACACGCAGTTTAAGTATCACTCGAACAATACAGCAATAAATAAACTAGATAACCTGTCTGGATATAGTCCAGCCTGAACAAAGACAGCAGTTCAAGTTGAAACTGAAAGCCAGTATTTAATATATGAACTGGTAAAGGCAGCATTCAATGTAACTTTAACAGAACCATAAAAGTTTAACAATTGTATGGGTTCTGTATGTGAATTTTTAACCTATTTATTGCAAACGGGAAAGAAACATTTTTTTTCGAACAGCAGCTGAAGAAGCTGACAAATTAAATTACATGAATGCGTCTTATCTGGGAAGAAGGAAGTTGTGCCTCGGATGCACGTTTTATGCAACAGAGCCGTTTACTTTATTTGTAAACCCTTCAAAACACTGTCCAAAGTTCACTCTTTGTTCAAGGTAAGAATGTAATTGCGCTGCCTGAAATGCAATATAAGTAATAAAGTTAAGATTCGCTAGAGGAAGACAATTTGGAATTGAGAAAAAAAGCAATTTAAACAATCCTAATGCCTCTCTTCCCTCCCCTTCTTAATGACTCTCTCTCGTCCCCTTAAGAAATCTTTGAAGTAAGTCAAAAAAGCAGGAGTGAGTCTGTTTAAAGGTCGTGTGTGGTTCTGCTCCGTTTTCCCTCGGTGTGCACAGTGAAGAATCCCAGGAGTGTACACTCTTCTTCTACATTTTGATCCAAGTTTCATTTTTCGAGACGACGCAGCAGTGTCCAGGTTTTATATACAAACCTTTGATAGGTGTTTAACATTGCTAATTACACTTGTATTCAGACTTTCAAAAGCGAAGACTCTCATTTGAAGTTCAAGGGAGATTTATTTGCTAGCACGGAGCAGACTTGCGGAGAAATAAAATCAGTGGAATAGGAAGGCATATTGAATATATAGGCACTCCTTCTTCAAAGATAAATGATTTAGTAATGAATAGATTCTTCAGGCCATAAAAAATCCATTTATTTTCTTTTGAATTTCAACTAGAGGTCTTGCACTTTCCCACTCAGCTATAATCAGTTAGAATACAGAGAATGAAACCAGCATAGAGGCAGAGCAGACAACAGTCATAATGTATAATATTGGAAGGTAAATAAAGAGACGTTTTAAAAGAGGCAACATTTGTACAGAAAAGTACTCATTTATTATGTGGAATGAAGATGTGATCTAAAGCACACGCTGCTTTTACAAATTATCTGCCAGATTTTAATCAACTCATTAAAACCAAGGATCCACTTGACCTCTTCTGTAATTGTGGAAATGAACCAGAAATACGATTAGTCCGATAACTCCTAGGGTTGCTCCACATGAAGATTGCCTTATCAAGGAACCTGGTTCTGCAGTGGAGCCAACGCGCTAAGAGATGGTTTCTGGCTCACTTTATGTTTTCCTGGGTTTTATCTACAAGGGAAGAAGAAAGCTGGCACACACCTGCCTGTGGAGCACAACACATCCTTGCCTTGTGCTGAGCTTCGTCTCTCATTTTCAGAGGGAACAGACACATCAGAGAAGTAGACAGACGTGGGAGCTTGTCCAGACTATAGCTGCAGGACCAGAATTCCTTCCCCATGAGGGTGGTTGTCCAGGGAAGTTGTGGCTGCTCCATCCCTGGAGGTGTTCAAGGCCAGTTCGGTGGACCTGGGGCAGCCTGATCTGGTGGGAGGTGTCCCTGCCCAAGGCAGGGGGGTTGGAACTGGATGATCTTTAAGCTCCCTTCCAATTCAGACTATTCTATGATACTCCTCACTCATCTTGAGGCTCAGAGTGTGCAATAAAGTCAAGTGAAGGGACTCTCTGCTGTAAAGGGGAAATTGGGAAAAGGGTCGGAAAGGGTCATTGGGCATTGGAATAGGCTGCCCAGGGAGGTGGTTGATTCCCCTTCCCTGGAGGTGTTTAAGGCACAGGTGGATGAGGTCCTGAGGGACATGGGTTAGTGTTTGATAGGAATGGTTGGACTTGATGATCTGATGGGTCTCTTCCAACCTGGTTGTTCTATGATTCTAAATGCCACATTGACAATTCCAGTGGTTTTCAGCACACAAATTTCAGGCAATAAAATTGATTTTTCCAAGTATTTTCTAACTTAAGGCCTATAAAAGTTATAGGCATTATATATGTTTTCAAAGCAGCATCCAACTGTATAGAGCTTTGACTGGAAAACTGGAAAAGTCTGTATCCCAATCACCTGCCCCAAAACATAGAAATATGTGGATCTCACTTCTCTAATGATAATCTAGATAGTTTAGAAATTAGAATAGAAACAGAAATATAAGGGAATAGAAATTAGCTAGATACTAAGCAAGAACATTAGTTCTGATTTAACTCTGTTGTTATTTTCTCGTTCCTTGTGCTGCTTCTCAGAGCTGTGAGGGAGCTCAGCCCCCAGACAGATGCTGGGAGCTCACATCTGGAAGCCGAGTGCTGCAGGAGGCATCCTGCTTGTTTATTACAGCTGAGCTTGAAAAAAACACATTCAAACCAAAAGGATCTTGGGGCGTGATCTATATACTTATTATCTATAACTTGACCTGTGGAATTTCTGTGTATCCTGAAGTCCAGGAATTTTAATCTAACAGTTTACATGTTTAAAGATAAGATCTTTTGGTCACACGCTCTAGCTGCTCAGTAGATCACTATAAATCTAAGCAAACTGCTGAAGACTGAAACTCCAGCAGGCAGGAGGAATGATGTAAACAGAAGGTCCTGTTCTGACTCAGTCGCTTACCAACTTGTGGTACTTTTTTATGGCAGGTCAAAAGTCGACAGAGTATGCAAATTAAGGGAAAAAAAAAGGTTCTTGTTTTGGAAAAATACACCATTTTTGTATTTATAATTACACACTGAGGGGCTTTTATGCTCAGCCTCATTTATCTTGGATTTTTGCATAATTTGAATTAGAAGTGGCAATATATGTAGAGCTCATTTATTCAAATTATACAGGGTTAGTGTTTTCCCTCTCCTGAATATGGTGTGCATTTTGGGATAAGTGCCAGCTCCAAGGAGGGAGGAGGAGTATAAAAAGAAGAGCCTGGAAAAAAAAGACTACAGTGATACTTATTCCACTTTTAAAATGGCTTCCAAAGCCTCATGAAAAATTAGACGTGTAAGTTAAATCCCCCTCCCTTTGCAAGACAAATATATTCTCTGCAGATCTCAAGAAATCCAAATGACATTTGCTGTGTGACTCGTGCCATCTCAGGTTTACAGAAAATTGCTGTTCTTACCTGTGTAATTTAATAGGAGGTAGCTTTTCGCTATCCTCAGACACCAAGTCTTTCCTTTCCGCTTGCCATTCTCTAAAATGTTTGATAGGAGTGGTTGGACTCGATGATCCGATGGGTCTCTTCCAACCTGGTTGTTCTATGATTCTATGGAATAGACTGCCCAGGGAGGTGGTTGATTCCCCTTCCCTGGAGGTGTTTAAGGCACAGGTAGACAAGGTCCTGAGGGACATGGGTTAGTGTTTGATAGGAATGGTTGGACTCGATGATCCGAAGCGTCTCTTCCAACCTGGTTGCTCTATGATTCTATGAAAATGACGTATGTCAAATACATTAACTTAAGAAGTGACTTATCTTGACTGTGTACATGATGTTACAGTTTTCACTGTAAGGATCACTCACCGGGCATCCTGTGGTAAATAATGTTGTGACTAGATCTTATCATCCCCAACAATCCAGGCAAAACATGTTTACAGTGTGGTTATCCAGTAAATGAAGTGTTTTGTATTCAGTTTTGCTCGACAGTAATGAACACAACATGGTTCAAATTAAAGGTATGAAACTCCTGCTGAACTAAAAAATCTCCAGTGCAGCAGAACTGCTGTGCTGGGCAGAATGGCGTCAACCCTTAAAGGGAGGCAGGACAGTCTTTAAGACTTAATTATGGTTTAGTGTTTGATAGGAATGGTTGGACTCGATGATCCGGTGCGTCTCTTCCAACCTGGTGATTCTATGGTTCTATTCCCTGATGTGGTGACTGTAGCTTGTACTGAAGTTGTTCCAGACCCTCATGTGTGAAATGTGATTTTCCTGCAGGTGACTTGGGAGAAGAGGGACTTTTGCACAAATATGTCTATTGAACAAACTGAAACACTGGAGGGGTTTAAGGGACGGGTGGACAAGGCACTGAGGGACATGGTTTAGTGTTTGATAGGAAAGGTTGGACTTGATGATCCGATGGGTCTATTCCAACCTGGTTGTTCTATGATTCTATGATTCTATAATTCTATGATTCTATGAAACGAAGTCGTGTATTTGCTTTGAGAACTCACAGCTAAGCAAGGCAGGTTCTTCACTCTCACATGCAAACTGGGTATAGAACATTTTAATATATTCGGAGCCTTAATGATCTATACTTAAAAAGTGAATTCACTATATTCTCCACTAATGTTTAGTGTTTGATAGGAACGGTTGGACTCGATGATGCGGTGGGTCTCTTCCAACCTGGGTGTTCTATGAATCTATGTAAATCAAGATTCACCCATTAAGTGCAGCATAACTTTATGACAACACGATGATCTATGAAACCCACAAAAATCATATCACATCAGTATGTAAAAGAGAACTTGTGCTTCTGTGGGCACAACACAAGATTCCTAAATAGAGTAATTTTTTGTTAGCCTAAATTTCCAAGATGTGCTCCGGTAAGCAGGAACAGATGCAGCACAAATGTGATCTGGACATTTGAACATCACTCCTGCCTTCCTTGCCTCCAGTTGCTGCAGCTCACGTGGCCAGGAGACAGACCATCCTCACCACTCTGCTCTTGGCCAGCAGCAGCTCTGGCTCCCACATGTGCTGCTCCAGTCAGGGTGCCCCAGACCCTCTCCCAGCTGGGGCTCAGCGCCCTGTCCCAGCACCTTCACAGAATGAGCCTCCAGGCCTCCCTGGTAGCTCCCAGGTCCTGCTCCTTTCCCAGAGAACTGGCCCTTTTCACAGTCTTGCTCCCATTCCCAGGTCTGTGCTGGCAACTGAGCTTTCCCTGGAATACGGGTGAAATTGTCACTACTGTGCTTTTTTATGCAAAAAGGTAGTTCCCAAGATTTCAGCTTGTGATTCCTGTTCCGGACTTGTGTGCTCATTTCCTTCTACATTTCCAGGTCATGAACCCAGCTGGGTCACAGGCTTATCTTTGGGAACCTCTGATTTAATGTATGATCCTAACTCCGTTACCAAGCTCCACTGAAGTGCTGTGATTAGCAGGATTTATTCTTTTTTTTTCCCGAATAATACATTTGTTATGGAAAGGGCTGAAGTTGATATTCTATTCCTTAGGAAACAAAGATGCAGTGTTCCTTTTGTAATGAGATGGCCTCAAGGAATGAGCAATAGGAAGAAAAAAGGGGGTGGGGGGGGTGGGGGAAGGCAGATATCAACTTTTTAAGATATCAAACACTAAATTGTGCTGCACAGAAAATCTTTTAACAGCCCCAGCTAGGCTTGCTCTGTCTCCATCATAGGCCAAGGAAATCTGTAGAAAACTCTCATTAAAAAGTTGCTTTAGTGCTGCTGAAGGGCAAGTTCTGTATCTATACATGTTATGTTTCGAACCATTCTTTCTCCACGGCTTGAAAAAAAAAAAAAAAAAAAAGCGTCGCTGCTTCCACATGTAAAATATTAACTCCCAGTGATACTCTTCCCAAATGCTAATGCACAGCTGTGGAGTTTGGATATTCCAGAGCTGACTCATTCTGCAACACAGCAGATTCACAGAGCTGAAGTGGAGGAGGGGCGGTGCAAAATAGCTCTTTCAGGAATTAAAAGAACTCCTAAACCCCAAAGTATTACTATTCCATTACAGTATTTCTTTCATTGAAAAGTTTGGGTTTTAATGACCCCTAATTGATTTTTTTTTTTTTTTTTTTTTTTGGCTTCTCTTTGTTTCAACATAAAATCTCTGTCACTTCAGTGCAGCCTGCCAGTCTTTTGTCTGATGTTGCAAACAAATCCAGCCAAACATTAAGATTCATAAGGGGGGTGGGGGGGAGAAGCACAGCTTCTTAAAGCCACATCAAGTATGTTAGAGACAAAACATTTAATTTAAATGGTAGAAACTAACACAAAACAGCTTCAAACCTAGTAAGCAGGGTTAGCTAAGTAGAAACACATGTTCTTTTGACATTTGTTTTCATGACAATTAGAAGAAACCAGTTTTCAGCTAACGTCCTGGTTCATCCCTTTGAGGCTTTGGCTAACGCATGAATTCAGAATTACTGCAGAACAGGTGCCGATTGGAACATTATAGGTAACTACGTGCAACTTCATAGGATGTAAGGCAAATAAACCAGGTCTCGTTCAGGCACATACATAATCACAAATTCGATGAGTCAAACAAATGAGGAAGAAAAAATGCTTTCATTTCTATGTTGCTTTGACCTCAGCGTATGTTTTGTTCTAATATGTTTTGCATGCTCTGATCATCCTGATGACATGCATGTGTCTCATTCACTTGCAGATCATATAGTTTCTTTGGGAGACAAAGGCCTGTGACAGCTTGCAAAGAGAAGAAGGGGTTTTTAACTTGGTGTCATTAGCTGGTTGGGTTTGGTTGCAACAGTTCTAATGTCAGCCCAAAGCAACTGAGAGGATTAACTTGTCAATAAGCACTTCCTACTTTTTTTTTTTACTTTCCTCTTAGCTAAGAAGTGAATCCTCATTTTATTGAACTCAGTGGATGGTTTCAGACTGATTTCAACAGGGAGGAAACTTCACATGTGGTCAGAGACTGAGGTTTCAAAAGGTCAGTTGGGTCTGACAGACCTTACTGACTGCAGGGAGTCGATGGGAGGCATGGGGGACTGTGCCCTCTTGAGTAAGTACATACATAAGTCTTAGGCTTCTGGGATGATTCCAGAAGACCGAAAGAACCAAAATTGCCTCAAAGGTGTTCAGCAACATGGGCTACCCTGAAATTTGTTGCTCCAGGAATAAAGGACCACAGTTTGGCCAAGGCCAGGCTGCTTTTCTTGCAAATAAAGGTGGAATTGGATTGAGGAGACAAGGGGAGAACCAAGAAAGGTTTGGCTTGCTCTTCCTGGGTGCCTAAACCAGGTAGGAATGATACTGCCAGTAGAAACGTTGACACATTCACACCCTCTTCCCTCCTGGGGTGGGGCAGCATCATATTCCTTCCCTTCGGTCTGACACAGACAATCCTACAATCTACAGTCCTGCAGACTATTTCCCCAGTTCTGCGTCTCCTTCCTTCCTATTGCCTTTGGCAACTGCATGTCTTATCAATGCTGGTATCAGCCCAAAGAGCAGAGCGTCTTGCTAAGGGTCTAACAGAGAGAGGAAAATTAGTAGGTTTTACCCCACTGCCTATGGAATAGGAAGACATCACTGGGAGCATTAATATAACTTGTATCAGCCCCTCTGAATCCCATTTCCAGAGGAACAATGAGAAGTAGAGGCACACACTGGTGTTGCTATCGAGGGATTGGTCCACCTAGGTGAGATTTTCAGGACATCCAAGTGACCTTTTATTGTTAGCCAAGGAATACTTATTTTCTTTTTGTTTGTTTAAACAGGTTTAAATGCTACTGAAACAGGTTTACATGCTACTGAAAGACAGGAGTGATCTTAAAGGTCTTGCTAATGAGTTAGGAAATGCAGAAATACCACACCCTTCATTTGATTTAGTTCAGTCCTGGAATAGATTTGTATGTGATGAAGAACAATGTAGATGGTATCGTATGACAAAAGCTTTCTGGATCCAGCCTGCATTAAATGGATATGTATGGGACCTTGGCCTTCATGAAAAAAAAAATAACCAAAAAAATTTGCCTTATCATTCTAAAATCTTAAAAATACTATTTCGGCATCTACGTGTGCTCTTGGCTTACAAGCATCTGTATATGCAGAGCTGGATATTTTCCCATAGAGCACAGAAATTATAATATTTCTAGCAGAATGTCACAGTCTTCCCAATTCTTTCATTACTCTCTACAACTACCTGAAAGGGGGTTGTAGAGAGGAGGGAGCTGGGCTCTTCTCCCAAGGGACAGGGGACAGGACAAGAGGGAATGGCCTCAAGCTCCACCAGGGGAGATTTAGGCTGGAGATTAGGAGGAAGTTTTTCACACAGAGGGTCATTGGGCATTGGAATAGGCTGCCCAGGGAGGGAGTTGATTCACCTTCCCTGGAGGTGTTTAAGGCACAGGTAGATGAGGTCCTGAGGGACATGGTTTATTGTTTGATAGGAATGGTTGGACTAGAAGATCCGATGGGTCTCTTCCAACCTGGTTGCTCTGTGATTCTATGAATATTGCTGTCTATGGCAGGGAGCAGATGGGTGAGGGCCACATCCCTCCTTGGTTCTCACTTGGTGCCATTGTAAACCCAAGCGAACAAGATCAAATTTGCTGGTGTCAGCCCCTGCTCTGCCTCCACGTTAGAGGTGGGTATTCGCAGGGCTGTGCATGCATTGTAATACTGGTACAGATTTAATACAACTGTGTTAATGAGTTTTACTTCATAGAATCACCAGGTTGGAAAGGACCCAGTGGATCATTGAGTCCAACCATCCCGTCAATGACTAACCCATGTCCTTGAGCACCTCATCCACCTGCACCTTAAACCCCTTCAGAGATGGTGACTCAACCACCTCCCTGGGCAGCCTCTGCCAGTGCCCCATGACCCTTTCTACGAAATATTTTTGTGATAAAATAGGTAAAATCTTGTTAGAAGCACAGGATTGGACTCTGGTGTCACTAACAGATTGTAAGTAGATTGTAGTGTAAATGTGGTTTCACAGTCAGTGAAGGTTCTTCAGTCTGTATCAGGTCTCCAGCAATTGCTCACCCTCTGACCTGATCAGCCCTCACCCTCTGTTTAAATGTTCTTAGGTTTATTTTGGTTTTTTTTTTTTTCCTATTCTCACTCCTCCACAATAATGTATATACATTATAAGCATGATTCTTTCCTTCTAGGACAAGAAAAAAGTGCAGTACTGGGCAGGCAATCTGTACCTATCTCGGGTGGGGTCTGCCACTATAAATGGCTCAGTATAGAGATTATTTCTCTGCCCTGAGGTGTGGCAGGAAGCATAAGTAGTTCAGTGGGAGGCTCCCTCCCCAGCAGCTCCGAGGAGGCCCTGTACAGCGTGATCATGGGGACAAAATGTTGTCATTCCCATGAAACACAAAACCCATCCTACCCCGTTCTGCTCAGCAGCCCCAGCGATGGTTTTTGCAGCAGCAGGACGTTCGCTTCTTATAAAAATCAAATTCTTTTATTTTGACGACCTTTACCTCCAGTTGGTTCTGGTTATAATATATAATATATATATAATCTCACTAGGAGGGATATTGGTTAGACCAGCAGAGAAGTTGTCCCTTAATTCCAGTTTGCTAAACCTTCAAAACCCTTCAGAATCAGCCAGAGTGAACGTTGCTATAAATAAATGCTACTATTATCCTCCTGTTAAATTATGCCTTTTATCTGATGATCCCAAGCAGTTTATCAACAATGAATGATGCTCTCACAACATCATTGTGAACCTTGTAAATAACTGGGATAAGATAATGAGAAAGAATAGAAAGAGCTTTATACCAACTCTGTGCTTTCTAACAAGCAGTAATAAATCGTATCACAGGGTATAAAAACACTATATAAATTATTCTTTTTTGCTAATTCTATATTTTGTGCATATGATTTTGAGTTGATCTCACTTATTTCTGAAGTCTATTAAACCAATTTTCTTAATCTCTCTTATTCTGCAGTGTATTTGCTCTGCATAGCAACAGTATTAATAAAAATCCCTCTATAAACAGACACCAGCTGGAGCAAGCACCACAAGAACCGAGAAGGGTGACCCACATGGTGCAGCCTGATCCATACTCTTTGTATTCCAGATAAACATTTTGTCTGGTCCTTCTCAAGAATTCCTCCTTCTGGATGCCCTGCTCCCTCCTGTCCTGCAGGGACCCAGCAGCTGCAGCAGATCAGGCAGTTGCTATCACACTCCCCACCCCATGGGGAAGTGGAAATTTCTCCTCCCCTCCCCTTTTCTCTCTGTTCAGCCAGAGGTGATAATCCCCTCGGAATGCAGCATTTAGCACTTGTCAGGTATATGGTAATTGCTGCATTCCCAGGGGATTAAATCCGTGGAATCTAATTACAGTGGGCTGGAACCTCCCTATGAGAGAGAAGCTCCCCTGTAAAAGAGGAGTGAAAGTCTATGTCAGGGTATCAGGGAACTGAGAAAAGGTGAGGCCTTTGCCTCTTTCCTACCCAATAGGAGCAATATTGTGTTCTCTTTTTGGATGAGTGTAGATGCTGCTGTCACCAGCTGTGTGAGGCGACAGGTCCATGGGAAAGGCTCTGGGGAGGGCTGTGCTCTGACTGCAACTCCTGGAAAGAATCATAGAATAATAGACCCACCAGATCATCGCGTCCAACCGTTCCTATCAAAGGTCTGGATATACTTGGTTAGGTTAGACTAGTATCAGATCCTGAAAGACCCTGTAAATCATAACTCCAATGTTATGGCTATAACAATGCTAGAAATGTGCAAGAGAGGTGATATTTTTTTAAGGAATGGGTAGATGAGGTCCTGAGGGACATGGTTTAGTGTTTGATAGGAATGGTTGGACTCAATGATCTGATGGGTCTCTTCCAACCTGGTTGTTCTATGATTCTATATTTTTTCCCTAGATGGGAATACAGGGCCAGATTGGCGCCAGGCAGCCAGGAGTGGATGAGGTGGAGAAGCAGAAATAGCCCTTCAGCAGCAGGACAGACCTTGGGAAACTTAAACAGCAGCAGATCACAGAATCATAGAATCTCCAGGTTGGAAAAGACCCACTGGATCATGCTTGTCCAACCATTCCCACCAGTCTCTAAACCCTGAGAGCAGTGTGTCCGTGTCCTGCATCCACAGGCACAAGGTTGTACCAGGACCTTCCCTTGGAAGAGCGTTCAGGTGGCCTTAGTGGCTACAGACATCTTTATTTCTCTTTAAGTATACTTATCATAATAATTTTTATCTCCACAATTCTGGACTTTGCTTAATGAAGCTTGTCCTTAATTATATGTCCTCTTGTGGGTGCTGACCCTTGCATCGAAGGTGGGAAGCAGCTCTTGGGTTTGGCCTCGCTAGTGAGGTCTTTTCATTCCTTGAATATTGCAGATGCAATTCAAAACCTGCTTGAAGCCAAGTGGAATTTTACAATTGACTCATAAGGCTTGATCAAACATGATTTTGCTAAATCAGATTGCAGTACACATCCACACACATATCTGTACACACTCCTCTATGTCCATAAAAACTGTATTATGGCTAATCTGAACTTTCATTGTTACTGAATTGTCAGCTAGAAGCATTTTATTTCCATTCAGTTTGATGTCATAAGAGCATATTGCAGAGGAAGAAATGAAAATTCAACAGTACATAATACAAATACAATGACCTATAGATATTATCAGTAGAAAATGAAGGAGGCAGGGAGAGGTTTCTTTATAAGAGGAAAGATCTCGCTACACACACAAAGATGAAGTGTGTTGTGTCAAGGTACCGAGTAAGATTTTTGCTCCGTTTTGCCTAGATCAAAATAAAAAGAACAGATGTGTGCTGCAAACTCATCTGCATAAGCTATTTTATTGCATTCAGGTTTTCCAGCAGATAATTGTATTTGGAGAGTGAAAAAAATATACATAAACCCTCATACCTCAAATCAAAGCCCTTTGTAACTGTATGTCTACTTATTCTGAGAAAAGGGCTCTGTCTTTGATTACTCAACCTAATATTCTGAAAACACGAGTTTCAAGGAGACGAGTTTCTCCTCTGTTAAAATCCACACCTGCCAGCTCTCTAGCTGACAAAACACAAGTGGGAAGGTTTTAAACTGTGTTATTTGTTTAATACCACCAAGACAGCATTGAAAAACGATGATATTAGAAGTAAATTAGTAGAATTGACTTTACAAAAACCTTAGGTTTTAAAAATATTGGCTCTGTTTGTGATTGTTTGGAACTTTATGCACTCTCGGTTCATATTTTCAAGCTTTTTGTTTTCATTCAGAAAGATTAATAGATAGATAGATAGATAGATAGATAGATAGATAGATAGATAGATAACTTTAAGAATGTACTTACAGTTCTCATGGAAACAGATAAGAACGTTTCAGCCTTCCAGAACTGAATCTTAAAAAAAAAATCATAAAACCAATATTGTTAAGTCTTAGTGACATGGTTAGAGGTAACACACTGTGCAAAAACACCACTGCTGTTGTCTTTGAATTATTATTTACAAAACAAAGAGATGTACAAGCACTTCTGTCATGAAAATATGAAAAATATCTGTACTGAGTATGTAATATTTTCTACAGGAAAACTTGCCCTGAGTGTTAGGAGACCTGGCTCCCTCACTGACTCAGCCACTGGATTTCCATATGACTCAACTTCATTGGTTCTTTGCACGTCCAGTTTCTGCAGCATGAAGTTGACTTGTAATCCTTAATAAACGAATACATAAAATCATGCTCTGAAATCCCTGGGAGGAGGTCGTGTCCATCTGCAGAGTATTGATCCACATTATTAACGCTATGACTGAGAAGTCTGTGCAACTGGAGTTTGGAAACATAACTGGACAATATGTATATTGGATATTCTATATTGGTTGGACTAGATGATCCAATGGGTCCCTTCCAACCTGGTTGTTCTATGATTCTATGATTCAGCCTATCAGAGACACCTCCCCAGCAGGGAGATTATTTCTTAGCTTTGCCATTGATTTATTTTCTCATTTGGGGTAAATTATATATATCTGATGCTTAATAGTTTGCTTAAAAATAGAAAAGGGATACTATTTTTTTTCCTGTCTTTTCTGGAAATGCTTCTCTTCAGATTTGGGAAGTGTTGAGTGTTTAAGTCCCAGCAATTTTAGTTAAATGTTAGTGCCAATAAAATATTCATATGAGAAATGCACTGTTAAGGTAATCATTTATTCTCTTCTTCATAAATCACAAATAAAACCCCCAAACCCTGATTGACCCCAGCTATCGGCTAAGCAGCACAAATTGTCTGCTTCAGCCTCTTTTTTTGCAATTTTATTCTATCTTTTCTTTTTTTCCTGACTATATTTGCAGTAATGTCCTTCTGTAGGTTCTTTTTTCTATTTTCTCTTTTGTGTTTCCCTCTAGTCACCCTCTATGACAGCGCACAATGACTTTAGACAAGAGGACGCAGGCAAAACAGAAATACGCATTCAAATACAGGCAGAAAAGCAAAAGTGCACTACAACCTCATCTCCATTAGGCCACAAGTGACAAATTACATTGCAGTCACCTAAAATTTCCTCTGCTCTTGCGCTGAATTTTTCGCACATTATTTACGAGCTGTTGCGCCCGACTCCAGAAGTGGCTGCACTTCCCTCAATGAAAAATTCACCGTACGGTTTTGAAAAACTCATTAGGTTAGCTCACATTTAATTTCATCTTTGCGCAGAGTCTGACTGGGTGTAAAACACAAGTGAGGAGTTGAAGGGCTAGTCCAGTATCTGCAAAGTGTAAAGTGTTGCTTTGTCAAGGAAAATGCCTGTGTTAAACAGAGAAAAGGCTCTTTGTGGTGATGCCTGTCGGTTGATATAAAATCAAGTGTCCTGGAGAGCCAGCTGAGGGGAAAGTGTTAAACTTGGTGTGGCTGCCACAGGGAGAATGTTCTGCAGTTGAGAAGAATGATCTGATGGTTGAATGGTTGGTTGGACATGGTTTAGTGTTTGATAGGAATGGTTGGACTCAATGATCCGATGGGTCTCTTCCAACCTGGTTGTTCTACGATTCTATGATTGCTAGAGAAATTTGGAGAAGTCCCACCTTACCTGTATGCTTTGTCTCGATGAAACACTGCAAACAGTAAGTATATTTCTGATTAATATTGGAAACACGTATGGATGAAATTACCAACTGTCTACGCACGTAACATGAATTCACTAAGTATGAAATTAGCAGTTTGCTTCTGAGCTCAGGGTTGCTGCAAATTCACAAGGCAAAATCACACAGGAAACCTTGGGTTAGTCCTCAGACTCTCATTTGCATTAAAAATATGCATCTGCATGCCTGGGAAGCATCTCCAGAAGTAGGCAGTTCAGGGCAAATTCTCAGTGCAATATGTAATTTCTTTTAGTGAGCCTGCAAGATGAGTGGTCATCATATGTTTAAATCTCGCAGCTCTTTGTTGATTCATTCCCATATTCTGCGTGCCAGTTATTCTTCCTTACTTTTTAACGTGAAAACGAGACAAAATGAGTAGAAAAACTGGAGGGCAGGCCTCTGAGTTCTGCCTGTCATGGCTCACGTGGGTAAATGAGTGGGATTTACGAAAATGCAGCAGAGGCATCGGGACTCGGGTTAACAGGCACCATTTCTTTATAGAGCAGGTTAAAAAAAATTATTTTACCTAAATCTCCCTCAGAGACACACTAATACAAGTGATTGGAACTCTCTGTGTACATAGATTACATACATTATGGTTGGACTCCATGATCTGGTGGGTCTCTTCCAACCCGATTGTTCTATGATTCTATAGAATTAGGAGGCTTATAAAGAGAAAATAACATTTGATGAGCAAGAAAGGTACTTCTTACTGAACTTTGCTCGTGGTGAGACCTGTGAATGGGCTGGAGATTTGCGCATAATTATTTTTAGCCGCATCAAACTGATGTCATTGTGACACTGCGTTTACAGCTTCTAGTGCTGCTTTCCTGAAGAGCTCACCAGTTCTTCATCTCATCAAGACAAACTATCAGAGTCATTAGAAAAAAAAAAAAAAACAACGAGAACAAAGGATAAATCATTCTCTGATGTTGCTAAATCATTCCATACTCTTGCAAATTATAGGACTTCTTTTTTTTTTTAATTGCTGGAAACAATATTCAAAATTTTAACTTTATAGTCAATACTTTTAAATTTTAAATTAATTGCAATTGGAGGGGGATAGAGGAGGGGGAGGAGAATATTTTCCTTATCAAAATTAACCGATATTGTTCATGTAGTGAAAAAGAACAACACATTTCTAGGAATTAGATATAAAACCTATATTTCACTAGGCTAATTTGCAGCCATATAACTACTGTCAGGCTAAACCAATTCTTTAATAGAATAGGTGGTGTTTTTCTCCTACCCCTCACCCCGCCAAGCAGGCTGTTCTTCCATTATTTCTAATCACTACGTGTAAGTGCTTTGCTAGGAATACATTATCTCTGTTTGCAGGCTGCAAACTTGTATTTCTGATGATAAATCTGCTGAGACGTGGGCTTAGTTATGAGCGCGACGCACGGGTAGCTGGACGATACGTCATGTTCTGGTTTATATCTGAATTTGGACAATATGAATCTCATGTTGTTAATACTGCCAATCCTGGAAATGTTTAACAAATGTTAATATTATACCTGAAAGTAAGTTAATAGAGAGAAATTGGGAAAACCCTTAAGCTGGAAGCAGTCCTATTGTGAGAAAAAAAAAAAGTGTATATTGAGGTTCTGTTATACTTAGGTTTGTTTTCAAACGATGTCTTAATGCAATTATAATGTAATTTCTTATCATTAAAAAAAATATATATATATATGTATTTAACTTCCCTGTGCGCTTCTGAATACAGTGTATCTTTCCACCAATAATGACCAGTCTAAGCAGTGGGTATTCACAGCTGGAATTACACTCAATGAGGTGTCCTGTGCATTGCAGCAATCTCCGAGCAGGTACAGCAGTTAATTAGTCCCCTAGTGCGAAGTTTGCAATCAGGTGTCGGAGCAGTTTCAGTTACAGTGTTGTGGTGAATCATTTCCTTCTGATGCTTGCGGTGATCAATCATGTGGGGCCCTCTTCTAGATTTTCACACTAGCTTTAAGACAAAAGATGTTCACAAAGAAAAAAAAAAAAAAAGCAAAAACCAAAATATTATCCATCTGGCTACCCAGCATGTCTCTTTCGTTTGCTTCTTTTCAAACTACCAGGTTATACCAATGTTTTACTTTTTAAAATTTAGTATTAGTCTGAAATAGGCTTCATAGGTAAATGTTGTAGAAAAAATATCAGTCTAAAATACTATATATGTGTGTGTGTATATATGTATGTTTTACTTTTTAAAATTTAGTATTAGTCTGAAACAGGTTTCATAGGTGAATGTTCTAGAAAAAATATATGTCTAAAATATTATATATATACACACAAATATTTATATTATATTATATTATATTATATTATATTATATTATATTATATTATATTATATTATATTATATTATATTATATTATATTATATTATATTATATTATATTATATTATATTATATTATATTTACACACACATATATATGTGTGTGTGTGTGTATATATATATATTTGAGATACTGTTTATTTAATTTTTTTTCTCAGTTGTTGTCCCTTCTGAGCATTTCATGCACAATCAATAAAACATTTGGGAATACATCCTGATTTTCCAGAGGCAGCTTTTAAACTGAACAGCATATAAAACTAGATTCTTTTTTTTTTTTTTCTGAAATAAACAGCGATGCAGGCCTGTGCTTGTATGCATATTTCATTCCGTACACAGAAAGCACGTATGAAGAATTTTTTACCTAAAGCTATTCCGATAGATTGATTTGGAGTCAGGAATGCCTCCCGATTTGAGACCATGCTTGAGCATGTGCTTAACACACACAAGATAAAACTTAAAGTTGATCATGCACTTATATATGGTCTTGGGCAGGATTTGAGCCTTTGCAAAAGTGATCTTTTGACTTGTGGCCTTTGGCATTGCAACACAAAAATATGCACAGGGAACACCAGCCACTCACAGCAATTACAACAGCCTCACCTCCCGTCTTCAGTCGTGTTTTAATATATAAAATAATTGTGTGATGATGAAGACCTTCAGCTCTCAGAGGTTTCGGTGGGAATTAAGGATCATTGGAGGTGGCGAAACTACCAATATTTGCATAAAAATGCACATGGGAAAAACAGAACAGCAACTAGACAATAATATTCCAGGCCTGCTTTCAGTGGCTTTCTTTTCAGCTGACTGCCACATTCAGGACGGATTTTGCTAGAAAAGTAAACGAACTTGCATTTCCAAAGTTTTGCTTTTTTTTCTTTACCTGATGGTAATAAATTATAGAAAACAGTTTTTAACTTTCCCTGATTGTTTCCTCTTCTTTCCAGATCTGTACCCTGGGGTCTGGGCACATTATTGACTGTGAAGATTGCTTCCTTTCCATTGCTACTTATAATTATGAAACGGTGAAATGAATAAAGAATAAGGAACGTGACCTTGTCACCCTAACTCATGAGTGACTGTCAAGTGAGGTGTCCCAATAGGTCAAATACCGAAGTCTTCATGTATTTTTTTTTTCCATTTCATCATGAAGTAAAAATGGAAATCCTGATCTGTCAAAGCCTCATGCGCATTCATACTTCTAAGCATCAGGAAAAAAGCCTGCACATTAAATATATATGTTGTAGGAACAGAGACCTAACTTTATATATGTTATAGGAAGTGAGACCTAAGGAAGTCAGGAGTCGGCCCCATTGACTTCAATAGGGATTCTCCATGAAGTATTGCAGGAGGGAGGTGGTTGATTCACCTTCCCTGGAGGCGTTTAAGTCACGGGTAGATGAGGTCCTGAGGGACATGGTTTGATGTTCGATGGGAAATGTTGGACTCGATGATCCGGTGGGTCTCTTCCCACCTGGTGATTCTATGATTCTATGATCAGATTCCAGGTGATACAAAGGGAGGTTTACAGAAGGTGCTTGGGGTGGGGGAGCCAGGATTGAAGATATAATTAAAGTTGCAACAGTAGTTACTAATGATCAGTTCCCATGAAAGAACTGAACTATAAGCCAAGTGGCTTATGGTTGGACTCAATGATTCGATGGGTCTCTTCCAACCTGGTTGTTCTATGATTCTATGATTCTATGAATTTGAAGCTTTCTGCTCTCCTCTCAGTTTAATTTCTAATGATAAGGATCCTTCCTGAAAGCAAGAGGGGGTTAGGTCTGGGGGGTGGGTGCATTTGCATTTTTGCAAGAGATGGAGGATATCACTCGCGTAGGGAAAGTACAGAATAGCCATTACATGGAGACACCGGCACTTGGATGTTATTGCTCCTGGAATGGTATTTTGGAGAGCTGGATCAATACAACACTGGCTGTCCTTGCAAAACACAACAGGTCAATAAATAAATTTGTCAGCATTTTTTTCTGGCTTGCCACGCTGGGAAATAATACAGGTTACTAAAGAATTGTCACCTTTGATTTATAAAGCTAATTATACGGAGGTGGTTTGGCTTCCCTCAAATCATTTTGCAAATTAAAAGATATAGGAGAAGAAAATCCTACAAGCGAACCAGAGAAATAGAGTGAGTACATCTTGAATACCTTCTCAGTTTCTGGAGGCATCTGACCTTGATGACTCCAACTGCTTTTAACATAACGCTTTAGTGTCATTTCTCCTTTGTTTATTGACAAGATATGATATTCCAAATAAACCTGCCATAAAGCAGTTTTAAATTAGCATTTAAGGTTCTAGGAATTCGTTCTGGCTTAAGTCTTGGGATGACATACTTTCCCTAGCGATTTCCTGCTTTTGCAGCACAATTTCACTTATATTTTTTATTGCTTTGCATGATATTATAGTAATAATATTTGAGTTTATTCATTTCACCGGCGTTCATTTAATGTGCAAACTGGCTTTATTCTTATATTAAGAAATATTTCAGTTGTTCTTGTAGACTTTGGAATTATTACATGCTGTTTTCCTCTGTTGTGTTACAAAGAGTAGCTCCTGCCAATTAAAGCAGTAGTTCCAGAGATTTTTGAACTTTTCCTTATCACGTTTGGTTTGTAAACAATGTGAGAGTCCCAGATGAGAGTGACATTCCATCCTATCAGGATTTCTTTGCTTCCTTTTTGTAAAAAAAAAACTTGGATGAAGGTTTTCTGCATCTGCCTGCAGTGGCCCAAGCTGTGCTCTCAGTGACACTGTGCAGCCTCTCTGAAGGAAATCAGAGCCTGGCTGATGCTTCCTGAACACTGCAGGATGTAAGAGGCTTTGCACAGATTCAGTCCTAAGAAACCTACAGGAACAAGTAGGGGGAAACGAAGCTGACTTGGTAATGGAAATTTCCTGTATTTCCCATGGGGTTTTACACTGGGGATGATGGGTATTGTCTCCAAAGCCACGAGTCCATATATTCCTCACAGGCAGTGGCTCGCTACTCCGCTCAGCCCGTCCTTGGCTATGAAGAGATGATCTGGGGCTGACACACTTCGGTCTGGGATTTGCTGGATGTAAATACATGCACACATGCTGTGTAACGGCATGTAGAATAAACCTGGTGTATCCAGGATGCATCAAACTTATTGCACACGCGTGAATCCATCAGGCATTGCCTGCTCCATAAATCCAGCATTTCCAAGAAAAGTGGTACAAGAGTCACACATCCACTACATGGATCCCGGTAATTTTGGAGGTATGAAAATTCATCTGCTGCTACTGCGCAGAAATTCCAGCTGCACTGCCCTTTTAGCCAGAGATCCCGGAGTACAGGCAAATCCAGCTTTTTTTTTTTTTTTTTACAAAGGCCAAAAATTATTTTCTTCATCTCAGTGATAGAAAATGATGTGCTTGGCAGAATCTAAGCTTACAGTAGCCCTGGCTGCCCCACTGTACTTCATCCTCCCATTCCAGTCCTCTAATTACTGACAGATCCATGGTTTGTCAAAATATGTTATATAAGAAATTGAAAGTTTTTATATAAAAAACTTGGATCAGCGGCTCTGCCTCATACTTTTAGTAGCTTGGGGAAAATACTGACCCTCTCCAAGCCTCAGTTTCTCCATCTATAATACGGGTCTGGTGGTGCCTGCCGCTATTTGTGTTGTACCAGCATGCATCAGTGCTTCTCTTGTTCTATGACTTTTAATTAAATGCTGGACACTTTTAAGTAAAACTTCTGCTGCCTGTGCAGATTGTGCCTCTGCAAGTCACTCACTCCTACACAATACATTTTTTTTTAAAGCCACACAAAACTCGTGTTACCTTTGACCTATTCCTGTTTCTGAGACGCGAGACATGAAAGTCTAGGATATTAACAAAGTACACAATCCTCTCTAAGCAAGCATAAAAAAAATTTATAGAGTCACAGCTATCTTAAAAAAAAGTCTTTTTCCTCCCTTGAAAAAACGATAAGGTAGAAACAAAGACTGTTCAGATGATGTTTCTTACTAAGAACAATTTAAATCAATGAAAATATTTATAGAAATGAATAGTAGGTGCATACAGTGAGTCTGTTGACTTTATGTAGCTGGTTATTATATTAAATACAAGCCATCCTGTTACTACAAATCCATTACCATTCAGTATGTGGCTTCTCGTTCAAAGCAGTTAATGCAGTTACGAAGCTTTAAAAAGGATTAGTGACTTTCCTGCCTTAGAAAAGGATTATTTCCCCTTTATTTTACAAATTGTGATTTCATTTTCAGAGCTGAAACAAAGGCAAGACTGTACTCTGGCAAGGAGACGCTCTGCTTAAGGCTGACAGCTGGAGAACTGTATATATAGGATGGCAGTTCTTGATTTGTCAGCATGTTGCTAGGGGTAGGGAAACTGAGAGTAGAGTAAAATGCCTACTGAGATATTCCTGTAGCTCATGGTGCATATGCACACTTGCTCATTCCCTCCTCTATCTATATTCACTGTAACTTCTAAAAAAAAAAAAATAATATATATATATATATATATATAAAAGACACATCCTGTGTTTCCTTTCTTCTCTCTGCCTTTGTGCACGGATCTAAACAGTAGCAGAATGAGGGGCAGCACTGAAACCAAGTGTAAAAAAATGAGTGGACTTTTGGGGTGGAGGAGGAGTACAGCAAAGCCGAGCAACCAGGGCAGCGTGAAAGGAGATGGGAGCAGTCAGCAAGCTGGCACAGCCAGGGGTGCTGAGAACTGCACAGTCTCCTTGCTGTAAAGGCAGTTAGTTCCCTATGGGCATCCCTAGCGGGATGCAGAACCTTCTATCTTTTTTTTATCTTGGTACAAAATGTGGAGGGTGTGTACTCACAGCGAGCTCTTCCGATTTCTCCCGAGTGTTTGTACAGGTAAAAGTGAAATAAAAAAATCTGCTCAATTAGCTCTTTCCATGTACAATTAGCCGGTTTACATACCTGAATTAAAATAATTACATGCCTAAAGCAGCCATCCAGCTTCATGCATATTTGCAATACTCCATCCAGCTCCTGTTTTCTCTTTAAAATCTGTCTTTGATGATGAATGTCTATAACAATTTTTGTCTCTAAGACAGAGAATAGATTGTGGAGCTTTTCTCACCCTGCATAAAATGCTCACATTTGCTATTACCTTTAACTATTTACTAAAGGTATTGATCTAAATCTCCACATACAACACCAGAGGACAGAACAATGCCAGTTTACAGATTTTTCTCAACTTGTGTGCGCTGCGTTCAAGGCTTTAACTCGCCACGCAGCCTGATAAAGATGTAACGTCTGAGACAAACTGGTCGGTGCTGTTCCTGCAGCAGGAGCAGGAAGTCTGCAGCAGGAAGCATTTTTTCACTCTTACGGTTTATAGTGTCACCAGAAGTCCTTGACAAAGCTATGGTTGCATCTGCTGGGCAAGGATTTTGTCAGCACCAAAAGCTGTTGTTAGGAGGCATGGGAGAGAGGTCTGCTTCTCTACAATGCTAATAGCTGAGTACTTCTGACTAACATACTTCTTTTTCCTGTAAGTATGCATGTACATGTCCTTTCCAATTATTATATATAGTCTATACCAAATGACCTGCTTTCGTTATCACAGAAACAAGCTGTCTTCTCCCAAACTGTGTTAGCAGAAACTTCATTATTATCGAGCTCTAAAATCCTATAACTTTGGAAGAACACTCCCATACTTAAAAAAAAATTCTATATATATATTTTCCCCTCTATTATCTGCAATAACACCATCTCAGATGAATGAACTGAAAGGGGTTTACATTTCAATTGTACTCGTGATCTCATTTCTGACGGTTTAGTTTGTGCATTTGCTTCTCCAGAACAAGTCACCTTCCTCTTTGTCTGATGTCAGTAGCTTAAAATGTCCCCAGCTGCATGTTTTACTGTGAGGAATCACAGTGTTTCATTTGAAAACAGGCTTTTTAACTGTAGATTTTTTTTTTTTCACAATCATTTTAATTTCTTTTCAAAATGTCCTCTCAAAAACTAGCTAATTTTTTTTTTCTTGGGGAGGGGGGAAGGAGGAGTGGGGCACGTGAAACACACAGGAAATAATGTGACAATGGCAAAAATGAACCAAAATCTGATGGTCTGCTTTGAACAATACACTGACACAGACAATATGACCCTGTCCCATGTACAATGCTGCCATTGTCGATCAGCACCAATGTCAAATTTCCACATGCGAGTGGAAACCCTGCTTGCTGGTGGGCAGCCTTCCGAGGGCTGCCACCTCCACCCCCCCAAGCCTGCCCATCACTGCAGGACCAGTGCTCAATAATAGGTTTCAAAATCCAAACTCTTCTTCAGGACGTTAAAATGCTGTGGGAGAGCCACAGCTGCTGGAAGTTATTGTAGCTCCATTAAAGGCAATAGGGCGATATTGATAGGCACCAACTGAAGCTCTGAGCAGCCCCTTGCTGGCACCATTGGTGCCCCAACCTCCTCACCCAACTGCATCCCAGCAGTGTGTGGAGACTGGGAAGGGAGGCACCACTAGGTAAGCAGGGATTCAGTGTTTTCTTACACCTATTTTAATCTGGGAAGCTTTCTGATGCTGGAGAGTTGATTGCATCCCAGCCAGAGTATTGGCAATGTATCGACAAGGCTTCCTTTGTGGGATTTCCCTTTTATTTGGGGAATATTGGCCCAGGTCAGCAGGCAGGAGTGGTGGAAGCTGTGCAAAGAGGCTGCGCTTTGGGGCTGGGTTTTGAAAGTTACTTGAAAGCTTTTTAGCTCTGGGAAGTGTGGGTTTTCCTGCCCACCCTCCCCCTTTAACCCAGAACATAGATGGCAAATGTTCATCACCTGTTTATCACAGCACCGACTGTGTTCTCTTGCACAGTTGCAGAAACGTTATTTTTGCAGGAAGAGGAAAGCAAAAAAAAAAAAAAAAAAAAAAAAAAATCAAATAAACATAATAAATTTAAGGCTGGGGATCAGGTTGCCAGTTAGTTGTGAAAGAGGAAAAAAAAAAAACCCATCAGACTAATGTGTTTTGAAGTAAAATGATATCTTTTTATGGTGTTGGAACAATAATTCTCAAAATGGGGAAGCACATTCGCTGTGTGTGTAAGAAACACGTGAGGCAACTCCCTCTTGCTCAGATCAAGGAATACTTGTTCTCGTTAACCAGCATTAGAAGCCAGCGAGATCTGGCAACATCCCATGCCTTTGTCAACTGTCATGCTAATACCTCATTTTAAAAAAACTGCTTGTCTCTCTCTCTCTCTCTTTTTTTTTTTAATAACCTTTCAAATGCACATTTTTGTCATACCAGCTCTGTGGCATTCGAAACTGTTCAGAAGCCTCAGATTTTTCTTCCTGCATTTCTGATACAAAGAGGAAATGCTGATGAAGGTACAATAGGGGAGAAACAAATAATTAGAACAAAGAGCCAAGTTCAGGGAATTCTTTGTGTTATCAGATTAGGAAGAAGGAAAAAAAAAAAACATTGTACCCCTCCACGTATGGTAATACTACTTCAGGATTGAGCAATATTAACTTTCTATTTATAGAGCACCTTTCATTCTGAGGCTGTGCGGTGTTTATAAATTAATAAACACATGTGTAAGAATCCCATCATCCATTATTAATGTATCAGCACTTTCAGTTTATGAGAGACAATTATTATTTTGCCATCAGGAAAGTTTGGGAAAGAATCACGAAATTGCTTTCTGCATCCTGTTCTCTCTGCCAGACAACTGAGGCATTTGAATGGTGTCATAGCACCAAAGTTGAGTGTGAGTGAGGACATACTCATCCATAAGGTAAATTTACATAAGGTAAATACTTTTGCAGAAGTATGACTCAAAAAAAAAATTGACTGAACTTACCTCATTGTTCCGAGGGATTACAACTGATAGTCTCAAGTAATCTTACATAAACCCCTTTGCTTTTAGGAGTATTTCCTTAACTCTGAATTAATATGCATGGGTGTCTTCAGTTTCTCTGCTATCTTAAGGGAGACAATTTTGTTTCCTTGCCAGTGGGTCAGCTCTTCGAGATCTGCCTCTGCATCACAATCTCAAGCAGCACTAACTGCCATCATTTAAGGCAATTTTGGCCTTTGAATGTACTTTAAATACACCAAATAAAGTTAAGGAATTCATCTCTCTCAGTTTGGGAACATCTTGTGAAACTCGGAGAAGCAACTTCCATTATTTTGAACACACCCCCTGTTGCAAATACTAGTGGTGTGCCCAAAATTTCAATTCAGTTTGTTTAAGATCAAAACAAATAGGAGCCGAACTTCTTTAAGGGAAGGCAAAATGGAAAATGGCCCTTAAAAAGAGAAGTGGAGCTTAAGGTGACATTTGAATTGCACCTACAGCACAGCACAAGTGTCAGAATTGAAATGAGGCTGTAAAAGTCTTGGTTTACAGACTTGTGAAGTCTGTAAGATCTTGGATTTTTGGTATAGATTGACTTATTTTGTAATAAGTGTGAACAAGGCTTACTGTCGGAGTGAGGAAAGTTTTATTAACAAATACAGAATTTAAGTGTTCCCTCCTATCAAAACAATGTATTTAGGCTTAAATTTTGGAACCAGTTCAGTGTACACCTACCTCTGGATGTGTGAGCAGTCAGCTTAGGGCTGAGCTTTTAATATGACATCATTATTTTGTTTTTTTAATTTAAGAACGGTGTCAGCTGCTAATTAGCACATGTCAGTATGCTTTTATTTTGTCCTATCCAAGCAGTAGAAAGTAGTTTTTATGAACCGAGAGTGAGAAGACTGGAAGCTCAAACTAATGAAGGAAGGGAGAGGATTAACAGCCAGTCTCTAGATCCGACTCTTGATATTCAGAGTAAAGGCCATGTGATACCAGGAAGGACAATTTGGAAAGTTACAACAAAAGTTTAGGGCCTCTGGTGCTGATAACTGAGCCAGTCTGGGCAGAGGGGAGGACTTCATTATCTTCAGTGTGTTTATCTCCTCAAGCAGCCTTTTTAACATCATTTCTATTTCACTGATGTATTTTTCTTCACTACAAATGTCTTGCATGCTTGAAGTTTGTTTCTGTTTTCAGTCCTGAGGAAGAAGCTGCATGTCTGGAAACTCTCTCTTCCCTCTGCAGCTAATAAAAGACACTGCTTCTCCATGCAAATCTTTATTTTCTATCACCACAGTAGCAACAATGCTGCTCTTGCTGCTATTGTGATATACCCTATCAAATAACTAACGTGTTCTTGAGTAAATTACAGTAAGATCCCAGAGGTCTTTCACCCCACGAGTTATAAGAAAAGAGAACATACCCACTATGGTGTTGCCGTCATTTCGAAAAGGATTCATTTGCAGAACAAAGTACAGGAACAAAACTGCAGGTTGAGCAAAACGGACTTTCAGAAAAAGGATATATTTTAGAAATGCATGGTAGACATACACGTTATTAAACAGGTTTCTGTTTACATGTCTTTTCTGAACCTACGTGTACTGTGATAAGTAAAAAGAAAAGACGGGTCAGGCTTGAAGTCTGTTAAAGTTCATACGCAGCGAAAAACAAAATCAAGGTCAAATAGAAAATCTTTAATAGCTGTACTGACAACGTGCCTCGCAGGACTTGAAATCTATGAGTTTATACAGACAGGATGCATTAAAAAACAGGGAAAGAAAAAACTTTGCAGTTTCTTTCTCATTATAAAAATAAACCCTTGTGTGTTTAATGTACTGCTTGGGAAGTAACTAAACCTACACATTTCAGCTGAGCATAAAAATACCTAGGAATGCATTTTTAAAGAATGCAGCACTTTGGTCTAGAATGCAAAGGAGGGGGGGGGGGGTAGGGGGGAGCTGCTGTTGATGAGAGGGAGCCTGGTAACTGAATATGGGTTGAGGAGATAGTTACTAATGCAACAGCCAAGCGCATTCTTGGGGGGGGAGGGCGCAGGGAGCCTTCTGCATGGTTACTGCACAAAGTCGCTTCATGGATTATCTGATGTTGCAAGAGCCTGATTGCTCGCATCTTTCTCATCGCCGTGTCTCATCTGTGTCTTCATTTAGTAAATCTAATCATGTGAGCGCGTTAGTCAAATCTGAGACCGTGTCTAACTAGCAGAGTGCCTCTGCAGCAGGCATTTCCTGTAAACACACCACTGCCTGCGCTTCTGCAGGGGCGAAAACAGGAGAATCATCTGACACGATGGGATTTTCTTTTACCCGTTGCTGAAATAATGCTGAAAGAAGTAATTTGTGCAAAGAGGAAATTCAAAAAAAAAAAAAAAAAAAACTAAGCCGCAAAACACTGATAAAGACTTCCCATAAGAGATTCTGCCTATTTTCTTGGTCTCATCTGAACGTCGCACAAACAATTTACGAACAATTTTGTAAGCAAATAAGCCAAATGATCCTGAATTCGCAAGCAGAAATTGCTGTGCAGCAATAAAGACTGTAGAATTTTATACATTATATACATTTTAGATATTAATTTGTTCTCTAATTTTGAGCCATTAGATTACACTGATGGTGGTTTCAAGCTTATCTCCTTAAAAACTCAAACGCTGCGCGTTTACTTTTATCTATTCACACCAGCGAATGGAGAATTTCATGTAATGACTTGACTGCTGGAGCAGGGGCTGAAAGCAACCCAGAAACCCCAAACCTGCCAAGTTCTGGGCGCCCTGCGAGTTGCCTGAGATCACGCAGGAAGTTTGTGGCAGAGCTGGGACTGAGCCCAGATCCCCAAAATCCCACTTGTGCCTTAACCACAGGACGGGCCAGATTTAATAGCTGCCTAAATATGAATCCAAAATGAGAGAGCTTCCACGCAGAAGAATGAAACTTGGCTGGTCTCCTGCTGCCAGGTATAGACCGGGGATTTTTCTCTTTAGGTCAGTTGTGCAAGGCAAACATCCACGCCAACCCTCGAAAGACTTCAAATTTTGGTAAAGTCTTCCTCCTCAGCTCTGTTTTCATTCTCTCTGACAGTGAGGGTTCTCTCATGGGCAGGATGCAGAATAGCAAGGCTTGAAAAAAGTCCGCAAGACACTCAATAAAGGTTTTTACACCACGTAAATCTACATAATACAATTTAAAAGAACTTACGAATTTAGGTGCGTTGGGAGTTTGGGGAATAAAACTAAGCTTTTCAGCTTTTGGGAATGTTATTTTAATTTTTTTGTCTGTTGTTATGGAGGAGATTATCACAATTTCAGGCGTACTGCCTGGTTCCAAAGTCTAGGGTTAGGTTTAATCTTGCGAGACTGTGTAGTAACATATAGAGCAGAACAGTAAACGCAGCTCTGTCAGTCTTTCTCGTGCGTTTGTTGTCGAAGTTTTTGCTTCATACATAATACATCAATTGCTGAAACTTCTCCAGGAAGGCAGCAAATGTCCTCGACGCAAGGCAAACAGAGGGAGAAGAAAATACAAGATTTATTTTCACAAGTTGGCCCTTGCCGCATATCAAACATTTCCAGCGCCATGAGCGTAAATCACAGAGGTCATCGTGGCTAATCTGTAAAAATAAATTGGATGTTTTCATTTTAGTCATGTAATGTGATATTACATGATGCATTTTGAGAAAAGAAAAAAAAATAGAAAAAAAAAATTTAAGATATTCTGAGCCTCTCATTTTTTTTCCTGAAATAACCTTTCTATTTTCTTATGTTTTTTCCACAGAGCTACCATATCTCAGCGGATAAAACTCATACGGCTTCTACGTTGTCTGTTAAATCATATTTACAGTCATCCAGAGTCTTGGCTCCAGTGAAGCGCCCCTTGTGATCAAGAAGGTCAGTATATTTCACCTGAAAAAGTATAATCTTTGAAATGGGGCAAAAAAAAAATGAAAGGAAGGGGAGGAAATAATGGGTTCGCACATGTCATGAGAACAAGAAATATTGCAAAACCTGACTCCGAGTCTTTTAGGAGACATAGTTAATAGCAAAAGTTTAATATTTTAAAAAGTTTGTGGCCCCTGAAGTTGTCTATAACCCTTCAATAGAGCGATTTAAAAAACTGCTAAAATTCGGAGGACTAATTTTTTTTAATAGTCATGATTTTGAAGAGTCACGTGACTCAGGGAATAGGGTGTAGCAAAACTGGTAACTCCCACACCCATTTCCAGGGAAATTCTACTTTGTTCTTCTTGCCATGCTGCCATTTGGAGATAATCTATAACTGAGGTGAATTCTTATGCTTAAACTTGGGAGTGTTTGAGGGATCAGGTTTGGTCACATAGTAGAAATTAGTTACAAAGAAATCTGAAGCTCTTGCAATACAGTGGAATATTTTGCACGCCTGTATAAACGCCTCATGCAGATATACCACCCTGCCAAAAAATCACAATTAAAAAGCCAACTGAAAGTGCTGATTGTGTAACGAGCCCTCCGTTGGTTTCCTCCTGCATCAATTCAAAACTCTCGGACCATTCCGAGCACCAGGAGGGCCAAACCCAATTGTCTGAAAAACCTGTAAGGAAGTAGATCAAGGTAAAACTCTGTGATCTTGGTACACAGCTGATTCACACACTAGCTTTTTTTTTAATTTTCAGGAAATCAGTGCAGAGCATCCGTATATCTATATGACTCGTTAAAGAGTCAGGTCCTAAACATGCACCTTTTAGAAGTTTCACCTTACTGGTTATGACTTTCTTTTCATGAAAAGAGCACTGCTTCAACTCAGTGTGAGGCAAGATTAAAATTTGCCAATAAAGATATCTCATCTTCCAGAATTACCTGATGAGTAAGAATATTACCACATTCTGTAATGGTTTTCATGAAGCTTTATTTGCTATATAAATGGCCTAAATTTCAACCTGAGCAGCATTGCTCATTTTTAGATGGGGAAAACTTTTTTGAGAAAACTTAAAAAAACACATGACCCTGCCCCTTCCATAATTTTAGTCGCAATTATTTCAGAAATGTCCTCCATTCAGGCAGGATGGTTTTTATACTGAAGCAAATCATAGAATAACAAGGTTGGAAGAGACCCACCGGATCATCGAGCCCAATCATTCCTATCAAAATAAGCCCCTGGGTGCGATCTAAACCTACTGATATAAACTGAACTGACTTTAACAGGTCTCAGTGTGTCTTTGCGGGGAGAAACAAGACAGACCACAGGGAAACTCGCCCAACTCCCTCCTCTCTACAGCCTCCTTTCAGGTAGTTGCAGAGAGCAATGAGGTCTCCTACCCCCCTCTCCATTATAGGTGAAAAATATTGTGCTGTCAGTAAGGCTATTTGAAAAATGAAAACACCAGAGAGAAGCAGCTCAGGACTTCATGAAGAGTTTGGGGGATGAAAAGGAACTTCCAGAATTAACTGAGTCCCAACATTGCTCTCTACAACTACCTGAAAGGAGGTTGTAGAGAGGAGGGAGCTGGGCTCTTCTCCCAAGGGACAGGGGACAGGACAAGAGGGAATGGCCTCAAGCTCTGCCAGGGGAGATTAAGGCTAGAGATTAGGAGGAGGTTTTTCATGGAAAGTGTCATTGGGCACTGGAACAGGCTGCCCAGGGAGGTGGTTGATTCCCCTTCCCTGGAGGTGCTTAAGGCACAGGTAGATGAAGTGCTGAGGGACATGGTTTAGTGTTTGATAGGAATGGTTGGACTCGATGATCCGATGGGTCTCTTCCAACCAGGTTGTTCTATGATTCTATGTTTCTGACAACGTCTGGGTTGCTTCTGGGTCAGTTCTATTTGTCAAGGGGCAACCTCAGGCCGGGCCGGCCCTGCGTGGCTGTACGGAGCTGCGTTTTTGTCGTGGTTTATGTCGCGATAGCCCATTCCCTGCCTCACGCCCCCTCGCACAAAGGGCCTGAGGCGGCGCCTCACGGGGTGGCGAGCGCCCCGTCGAGGGGGCGGGGCCTGGAGAGAAGGGGCGTGGCCTGCGCAGACACGGGCGTTATCTAGACGGAAGGAGGAGGCGCGGCCTATAGGAGAGGGGCGTGGTCAGTGGCGCTGGGAGCATGGTCTCTGGGAGAGGGCGTGGCCTATGCGGCTAGGGGGCGTGGTCAGTGGCTCTAGGAGCATGGTCTCTGGAAGAGGGCGCTGCCTATGCTGCTAGGGGGCGTGGCCTAATCTGCTAGGGGAGATGTCTAGGCGGGAGGGAGTGGCCTGCGTCACCAAGGGGCGTGGCCTGCGGGG